>OZ059828.1:7434493-8665975 GCA_964057195.1 Orthosia cruda | reverse complement strand
ATTTTAATCATTGATTATTTATCTGTAAAATAGAAAATCCGTAACGCTTTCAGTTCAGCTATTTCAAAAATGGTTTGATAGGCTGACGAAATAAATAAATTGAACATTTGCTAACACTGATTGAATTGTAGTAGAACGATCACCAACATTGAATAAATATTTGGTACACACACGGTGTACGCAAAGTTCTAAATCATATCTATCTCCCTGAAGCTTACATAGATACAAGCTAAACAAACAAAACGTTTCCTTTCCCCAAAAACTTAAAAAAAAACGTGACCAAATTCTTACACATCTTGCAGAAAACATTAAAAAAAATATCTCAAACAAAAAAAAATACATAAAACAAGAATCAAAGGAACCGTTATGTTTACGGAGTTTCCATGTAAAATAACTTCGGCATTGAATTAGAGACTTTGTGTGCAAAACTGGTCACAAAATATTTTGGCCTGACAAAGGAGGTATTAGGCGACAAGGGGGAATATAATTTTATGTAAATGGCCGTCGCCGCCGCCGGCTGACTTTCGCGTTGGAACCGAATTTGTTTATATCTGCCGGGAAACAAGCCACGTACCTACTCGGCTTTTGTCGCCTCGATCGATGTGACTGGAGTTCGTAAGTAGACTTTTATGTATAAGATTGTGTAAAGCCATAGCCAGAAAAAGTTTTTTGTGAAAAAAATTCGTAGGTATGTTTATGGAGTTCACTCAGTATTTACTACAACCCCTTACTAAATGCTTGGTACGCTTCTGGTATGACATTTGTTTAGATTTATCACCTCACATCATTATCAGCCTATTTAAAAATTAAAATAAAATAATTAAAAAAAAATAAAAAAATATTAATGTTCCCACTGCTGGGACACAGGCCTCATCTCTGTGAGAGGGAATGGGCCGTAATCCACCACACCACGATGTCACATGTCTTCGAATTTTTGGTTCTAGGACATGCCGGTTTCCTTACGATTTTTCCTTCACCGTTTTGAGAGCAGTGGTGATGAAATAATTTACACAAAGTTAAGCGCCTACCTGGGCTCAAACCTACGACCTACAACTTGTAAGTCGTGGCCGATACCACTGGGCCACCACTGCTCTAGATTTATCAACAAAAATAAAATTATTCATTAAAAAATCTTTACTTAAAACAAGCTTGTTCGTATTCTTCGCAACAAACCCTTTCATTTGACACCTAAATCATGGCAGTGCACAAAAATAACTAGTCCGCCATATTGGATTTAGAATGACGTCACTTATGTAACCATGCATTGTCATCCAAACTAAACGTGTATGCCAAATTTCATCTTAATCGGTTGAGAATAACTGCTTCAAAATTCAGTTGCAAGATTTGAGCCAACACACTTACATACATTGCAAGTTAAATAAAAGCTTGTAACAATAGGCAGTCATGGTGACTGCCAACAGAAGTTAGAACTTAAAACTGTCACATTGGCATGTCACTGACGCGAAACCGTAAGTTTTGCCCCTTCGAAGAAAAAGTGTTCACTTCAATACTATAATTATTCTTGACATATTAGTGCCCTCAGTACTCTTGTAAACAAGCAGAAGCAGTCTAATCCATAATTTTTGAGACAGCTTATGTAGTGAAAGAGCTCATCTTCGAGTTCTAGGCATGTTAATGATATCTTAGTGCAAAATATACAAACGAGAATGGTAAAACCCACCATCACCATCCCACCATAATTATGGGTAGAATATAAAGGGACCGTTTTAGATTTAAGATCATATTTTGTAAACTTACAGTCTGGCAAATAAATGAATTTGAATTTAAAAAAAAATAAAAATCTTTTTTGCAAAAAAATACTACCGACTTCCAAATAAAAAACTACAAAGTGAAAAATAACTTTATTTTTGGAAGTCGGTGTTTTTCGTAGGTACCAAATTTTTGCTTTATGGAAACCGACATCCAAAAATAAAGTTATATTTCACTTTCTAGTTTTTTATTTGGCAGTCGGTAGTATTTTTTTTTGCAAAAAAGATTTTTTGTTTTTCGCTTTTTAGTTGTACCTACCTATTAGGCAAATTTTTTAGTAAGGTAAGGTAACCATAATGTCAGAATATATTACCCAAATATCATGAAACTTGAACATAACCGGTGAATTGAGAGATCTGCGTACCCCTTAAGAGCGTTCTGGCGTGATGTTGTGCTATGAAATGGTATAAAAAATAAACAGACATATGATTGCAGCAATCCCGAGAGATTTGCTGTTATTTTTTGAAGAGTTCTGCTGTATATCTTCGAAGTTCTTCATCAGATCTTCACCAAATTAAAATGTCACCAATTTTGGAACACGCTATTCCAAATAAAATAAAAAAAAAACAAAATCGTTCCACAATTGACGGAGATACCGGTGAATAAATATAAAAAAAATAAAAACATTCCCCAAGTAGAACCTCCTTTTTGGTAAGTCGGTTAAAAAACAATTGCCTTCCGACAACCAAGACAAATCCGGGCCGAAAATAATCAAGTCCTAACCAACTTGTTATACTTATTTCGTTCACAAAAGACTCGAGTATTATTATGGTAGCTCCAACAAACCTATTGAATGCTACCCTAATTCTAAATTATCGTACTTCACAAAATAAAACATATCACGAATCCTTAGTCATGTCTAAATCTGCAAATAAAGCCCTATCCTACCTCAGACTAGTCCCAAAGGGATTTTATTTGAGTCTTTTTGTACACATTCATAGATACCCATACTTATAGCCACAGACTATCCTATTTGTAGGAAGAAAATGTTCTAAACATGTAGTGGGAAAAGATATTTTCGTAGACGTCGGGTGTTCTGTGGCGAAGCCGTACATATTTGAATCACAAAGCACGGACGCACAAGTCGATTTAATACGCTTATTTGAAGATAATCCCCGTCCCCTCGCAGAATACCTCGGCGATTTTGTGACTGTTCCGTTTACAGACATGTTTCATTAACCACTCCAATATCAATATTATATTTTCTCTAGCTTCTATTTGTATTTTATTCCAGATATTGTATCCGATTAAATCTTATACCTACTTATAGAAATATCAGAAAAGCAGACCTTCATTTCAAATGTAGTTCTTTGATAAAAATCGCAGTTTTGCGTAATGTCGCCAATTCGCTACGCGCGTAGGCGTGCTACGGTGCTACGTCGGCTACGGCGTAGTCAGTTACGCAATTTCGATATTTTCTACACATAGATAATTATTCTTAATGCCCATTAGTTAGTTGTAATTAGCTAAAGTAATTGTGCAATTAATTTGTTCTTTTCAAAACGTTTAAATTAGATTTTATTGTCATTTGAAGCTTGAACAAAAAGAGGAAAAGTGTGGCAATAATGATAAAAACTTAATAAAAACTAATGGATAGATTGTTTGAAAATAGAGTCCAGAAACAAAAGTACTCTTAGATATTCAACCAGAAAGAAAGATTCCTCTCTTAGAAAAACTAGGTACTTTTGCCAGTCTGGTTACACAGACCAACACAAGAGAAGAAACAATACAAAAACGTTACAACATACAAATAGCTTGTTGTTTTCGGTTGTGTCTGTGTTTTGGGAGGAGGGCTGCCAAAGTGTGGAGGACGAAGGGGGCTAATTACGAGCCAGCCCCGAGGAGGGAGGGGGCGGTGGGGGTGCTTGACTCCCGTCTGCCTAGATATCGAGTGATATCTACGTATATAGAGGCGGGTATGTACGTTTGGAAATCTTTGTGTAGGCTCTCCGTTTTGTAGAGTATCGTGGTGTGTTATTTCGTGTGATGTGCTTATTTGTCGATGATTTGGTAATGTATTAGCTGCTTTTGTGAGATGGCAATAAATTGAAATTGTTGAAAGTAAAACAGACTTAGCTTTTATTAAAGATTGTTGCTATAATCATAAGTATCCCTCGTTACTTTTCAGATAGTCAGTCGCTATTCCGCCAGCTGTAAATACCTTGGCAGATATTGTGATCAAGAATACTTCGTCATAATATCTGCCAATAAAATACTACATCAACAGAATTGAGTAAAATCAACGAAAAAAACCCACTCAAGCCAATAATATTTTCTAAGAACCAACACAGCCTCCATAAAGATACAAACGTAAAAAATAATAAGTATCGAGACGCAACACTTGAATAATCACTTATTTTATTAGGGCGAGATATTATTCATATTTTTTGTTATACCAATTGTGTAACCAAAAACGCGAAGCTCCATTCAAGTACCTACTGTAACTCTATACAAATTGGCACCTCCATTGAGGCCGGTTGACACTTTTATATAACCACGATTAACACTCAAACGAAATTAGAACCCAATAATATTATTAAAAGTTTTTTTTTATAACGACACAATACACGTTCCCCTTCCTTATGACTTCTGAATAGGTAATGGTAACTCGGATTACCACCTACGTATTTGTGTAAACACAATAAATATTTTTTGGGTTCTCCCTTTATCTGCTAAGTGCAGATCGGGAGATATTCGTCAGTGTTTAAGATACATGCAGAGATAAAGGTCTCAGAACAATAATTTTGTTTGAAAGCAGGAAGAGGATATTTGAGTCATGATAAGCGTAACTTTGCAATCTTTGTACTAAACTGTTCGTGGCTTCGCCCACATGGGAGTTCGGCGAAAACTCTATTAGTTTAATATTGCAACGTGATTTTAATCATTTTGATGGAGCTTCTAGCCATTCACACGTGGTATTGGAATTGGTAATGCTACATTTAATTTAAATATACCAGAAATTGGCTACTAGCAAGAATTTTTCGTCAATTTACATTCAACTGTTTAAGTAGTTAGTCGAGCTAATAGAGAATTCAAGGGAACTCGCCCTAATGAGCCTGATAAAAGTCATATGAATAACCAGAATACCTATTATGTTATCTAGGCAGTTAGTCGACTCAAAGCTCCAGAGCCTTGAACACCGACGACGAGTTGCCAGCCTGTCGGTTTTCTATCGGTTACATTTCGGGGAGTGTGCGACGGAACTGCACAATTTTATTCCGCCAAGCCCTTTCCATCATCGGACTACAAGACTTACGGCATTCCGCTATCGGTACATGTTGGATATCCCACACATACGCACAAAGCGTTTTGAAAATACTTTCATTGTGCGTACAGCTAAGGAGTGGAATTCCCTGCCGGCGTCTTTGTTTCCTGATAGCTACAACCTAGGGGTCTTCAAGTCAAGAGTGAATAGGTTACTTCTAGGCATGCGTGCTACACCTTCGACCACATCATCACTTAACATCAGGCGAGATAGTGGTGAAACGCGACCCTTTAATGAATAATAAAAAGCAAATTGATACTACTTTCTCTAAACCTTACAAAATATAATCTTTACGCCGTTTTACATATTTATCGTAATTATGGAACGGTTCATTCGCTCCAGAAGTAATATGTTGAGATAATGAATTTTAGCTGTAAGGCATTTAGTTTTTATGGAATAAAAATATGCCAAGTTACTGAATAAACTCTTGAAGCTCATTCAATAAGTTTTCTTGAAAATATTGGAGATCAAGACTCATTAAGTAGATTCAATTTTTAAGACAGTTTTTTGGGCAACAATGCAAACTTGGTTTGATTTGAAATAATGGCAGTTAAATATCCAAACCCAAAGCTAAGAGGCACAATCCATAATTAATGTGCTACAACTGTTGTGATTGAATTAAGTACGGTTGAGCGCACTTCCCTCGCGGACAATAGTGTGGCGGTAACCAAGCGAGGATTAACCGCTGGTAAGTGGATTAGCACATGGTGCGCCCGGCCCTTCCGACCGACACGCATTGTGGCGACACTTGAGCTTATACTACCCACAACTGATTCGCGAAATCGGGAATCTATTAATATGATTCGTTTTTGCAATGGATTTGGTTAAACAGGAAACGTATGGCCGTAATTGATATAATTTTTTGAATTGTCAAAATATCCGGTCACTAACGCTACTGCCACAATGGTTATTTTGATCGGATGTCGTACCGAACCCGTAAACTAATGATAAAATATGGGCATTACAACGAAGGTGGATTGGCAGCCACTTGAGCTTAATTCTAAATTCATAAATATGCTCATATTGTCGTAAACCAAATATGAATCTAATACAAAAGTTTTGGAGTCGCTCAAGCTTATCTAGCTGCACTTCAGTTAGGTCTAAATAACTGACATCGGCATAATCGAGAATTTGGATAAGTCGAGGGATTTAGTGAGTGCAGTCTGCGCAAAGACCCCGCAGACGCAAACACCTTGGGGCTAACCCCCTGCAGCTGAGGACCCCACGAAAAGTCTATGTCAAGTAAAATACTCAGGTCTTTCACTGAGTCACTATATGGAATAGCTAAGCTATCAAAGACAATCCGGGGAAGCTACGACCAGTTAATTTTCGAGCGCAACCTAGGACTGCCGACAATAATGACTTGAGTCTTCGAAAGATTTACCTTCAGACCATGAGTCAAACTCCACTCAGAAATTCGACCTAAATCTTTATTGACCATATTAACTGCCTCAGACAATACTTCTATCGGAGCTTGAGAATATTTTTGCAGATCATCAGCGTAAAGGTAGGGTTGGACGAGAGAAGTTCATTGGAAATAGAATTAATATAAATTGCGAGGTGAAGAGGAGATAGAACGCCTCCCTGTGGTACGCCTGGAGAGGTATTGCACCATGACGAAGAATAACCTTCAATGCAAATACGACATATACAGACATATGCATATACAGTTTAATTAATTAACTAAACTAATCAAACCTAACCCGTCACTTTAGCGTCTTTTGTCACAATATTGGTTTAGATCTGATGTCGTTAAGCAATGTTTATTAAAACGAGGGTTTAATGAGTCGCTTGCACAATTTATTTAAGGCAGGGAACTTAAATAATTCTTCCCAGTTTTAAAAACGCAATTACCAAATAATAGTAGATACATTCTTTACATAATATTGGAGTAGCGATCAAGTTTACATAGATCGCCATAAATCCTATATACCACCACTAACATCAACATCCACAAAATTAAGCACACACCAGGAGAGCACCCCATGCTCTCACTTCGCCCCACAAAAGGCGGAAGCTCTCGAGTGGTCAACAGAGCATACTCCACTCAGTAACCATTGACAACATTAGCACACGGGAACATTGGTACAAGGGTACATTGGTACAATGCCACCATTGTGATACGCCTCTGTTTTGACAATAACTAAATACTTCATAAATATTTAAACGATTTGCATTGTAATGGTTGGGTTCTGGTTTTTTTTCGGGAGCTATCCGTTATTTGGTTTTCTTTCTTTGTATCTCAATTTGTTGTTGTCAGTTGTCAGCAGTAGATAAGGATGATTTTGCATTAAGGGATTTTAGTGATAAAAGAAATAATTGTTGATCTAGAAGATCGAGTCAACAGTTTGAATATCTTAAGAGGTTATCCTAAAGCTTAGTTATTATAATTCCCTTAAAAATATCTCGGGCGTTTAAGTATAAATATTTGAATTGATAAAAACATCTGAAAGTATGTACTTAATAAAATAATAACAGTAGTAGTCAACATTTGTAATTTTCTATTTAATAAATACTTTATAGACTCGAAAAAATTTAAAATTTTCGTTGTTATAAACACTACAAAATTCATCCGCGGTTTTGTTGGTTTTTTGGCTGTGATTCAGCGTTTTATTACATATTCAAAATCGCTTCGTAATGAAGCTTTACATCATAAAACTGTTTTTGTTGATAGCAATGTTTTGTTCTGTTTCTCTTTTTCATTTAATTTTTAACAACTGGTTCAGCTTGATTCCGAATGCTTTTGCGTCTACCATTTATTAACTTTGAAACCCAGTCAGGCATCCCCAAAGGACTTAAAGTTAAACAATTAATCTACTCTAAAATATAATCTAAATACTTAGGTAGCTAATCATTGGCACCAATTCCCTTGTTCAAAAACTAAAATATATTTCTGACCGCAACTTAAGAAAAAGACGGCTATGGATCAGAAATGATTTGGAGATAAAAACTATAATTTCATATTTTAAACCCAAGATAGTTAATTAGGTACTGTAATAAGCGCAATGTTTCAGTTTGACTAGTGAGGCATTTGAACTAAACGACGACGGCTAACGTTTTTGTGCTTACCAGTTGGCGCCACTGGCGAGTAAGGTCCTTAAGTAAGGCTGTTAAATGTTGTTATTACGCGCACGGAAGCAAAGTTTGAATCAAAATCATTTCTAATGCCGTTGAAGTGCGATTAGATATAAAATAAAGTATGCCGCAGTTATCCGCAGCCCCTTTTTTTTCGAAAAAGAAGGGGGATAACATTTTCCGAAACATAAAACTCTATTAAAGCAGTGGTAATCTGCCATATTTGAAAAATATTCACAACAATATAAAAAAATGTTAATAAACACGCGCTAAACCAAAAAACTATGAAATTTGACATTTTGAATACCTCACTCTACACCAGCGCCCCTAGCGGAAAATTCAAACGCGGTAGCCCCCATTAGCAGTAAGTACATATTCATTTGGTTAGAACCAACACTAACAGAAAACTGTCAGTGTACTTCTTTGACACTTATTTCGCCCAACCTTGTCAAAACCAACTCAAAAGTGTAACAAGTTTCTAATGTCCGTCCAAACCAGCTGCAAACGAAGTCCAAATATCGCATTATATAAGTCACACATGTAATTTCCCAGAACGAACACAACAACTTGCCTTCGAGACCTTCTAATTCAATTACTGAGCCATTGTCCTCAAAGTTTTTGCTCTCCAACATTTTACACATTAACAATGGAGTTATTTTGCCAACAATAACTGTATTCGACGGACAATAATGTCGACACTCGGACACGATGATGGAACTGTTATATAGAGATGACCGCAGAAGTTTAACTTGGTACAATCCCCTCCTTCCATCCTTGGGCTCCTGTTCAGAAACATATAAGCTTTCCTTACTACACATCATACATATCAAACCAGGTTTACAAATCTTAGTGAGAGGTGCTTTCTAGTAAGATATGGCTCTGCCTATCTAACAATCGGGTTTTTTTGTTTTTATAATAATTTGTTTTATTTCAGACTTTTTAGTTTTATTAATGATTTCTCCAAATGATGGGATCTCCAAATAAATTAAGTGGTAAAAGATTTTTTTTGTATATTTTTTTTTGTATTTTGTATATTTTTTTTAATAGTAACTTATAAGTATTATGATATATATATTTTTGGAATGGTTTATTTAGTAGCTTTCATTTGATACCTATATTGTTATGAAAACGAAAGAAAATTCTTATCGCCCTATTTTTTTAGGGGGAGAGGGGGGCGCCACATTTAAAAATTATAAAGCATAAGTCACTTCCACAATTGAGATGAATCCAACGACACCTCGTATGTCATAATCATTAATCAAGTTTAGGCTGTAAAGCGTGCTGTAGAAATGCATATACATTATTACATGCATACATACGCTCGAAAAACATTACCTTCCCGCAGTCGGGTAACAAAGGGTTCAAGAACTATCTCCAAAATCTCAGTCCAGTATACATTTTATTTACCAACAATAATTAATACGTCATACAACGTTCTAATAGTAAGTGCCGTTTATTATTCATCTAATTACGACCGGCTATATTGTCTTGGTGTGCGTTTTCACATGAATCCGAAAAACTATCTTACAGAAACAATTTTATGATGTTTTAGATCTTTCAATCTCCTTTCTATCACTACATTGTTAAACATACAAAAATATTAGGATTTCAATAAAAAAATGTGGAACTTCTGAAATTCCTGCACAGTGACAGTTGTCAATATTTTTTTAACACTCGAAACTAACTGTTCATGAAACATGAATTGTATTTATATGTGAAGTGTTTATCATGTCCTGTTCCAGATACGATCTTAATCTGGGATTAGTGAGGCGTTAGGGCGCTTTGTTAACGTCAGTTAAGTGATGGTGCCACCTATGGGGGACAATGGGCCATTCAGTGGTCAAGATACTCCCACGCGTCATAATAACGATTAGTTTAATCTTTCGTCAGCCGTCGTGTATCCGGTCTTATTTGTTAATATTTTCTTTAAATTGGTATTTTCTGTGTTCATTATTAAATTGTTAACACAAGTAATTGTTGTTTCTGTGTACGAATAACGTGGTAAAATGTCGTAGAAACAGCTGCACGGCTCGATGGAGGCTTATGCTACGAGTCAAGGTCGGTCTGTGGATGGGTGACCGTCACGGTACCGTCCATTACATAGGTATAGAGGCATCCCCTTGTCTCAGAAAGCAAGGGTAGTCCGTAATTCTGACTGTTAATTATGCACCGATAAATTCTGGACGTTGCAATCCCGTGGAGGGTCGTTCATACATGAAACAGTAGGTATCTATTTGTAAATATAAAATTAAAATAGTTGTTTATGCTACAAGTGCGGAAGGCAGGTGATTCCCGATGAGTGGCATTTCGACACGAGTCGGGAATCATCTTACGTACGTGTATCATACAACATTTTACTATGCATTGTGCGAGGAAATAAAAAATATATCTGAACCAAGCAAGAAATTAATAAAATGGCGGGCTTATTCAAGCGCGTTCAACATATCCACAGACTAACTAATAGTTCCTCCTCAAGGGCCGATTCCATGGAAAACTCGTGGGACCCAGCAACCCGGCAAGATGGCTGTCTCCCAAACCACCAGAGCTAGGCTCCTTACAGAAGTGTGGTTGGGAAGACAGGAAAATTGACTATCGATGGTAGTACCAGGTAGGAGGTATACCTGTAAGCTTTCAGGTACTTAGGGTACCTGGAAGCGGCTGAACTTGTAAAATTGCACGGTCCCCTCGTCTCATGAGTCGGTTTCTACCAAAAACATCTCGTCGATGTTCATCGTCCATGTCTGCTACAGGGCTTGTGCCAGCAGGCTCCCGAAAGGTAATTCTGCAAAAAGCATATCGATAATCTTTCAGGCACCAAATGTGTCTGAAAACGGTAAGCCCGCTAGCAAGTATATAGAAATACTGGCTCATACAAACTACCTCTATACTGGTTCATACAAACACATTACCTCAACTAAATGGTGTTTATATACTAGAACTACATGAGTCTAATCTAAATACAGGGCATAGGTACAAGTCTAGGTTACCTAGAAGTGCTAAAACGAAAATAACTAGATTACTGACCACTGATTACTGTGTATTTCACCGTTCCAGGGTGAGATGCTTTTAGCCCTTGCTATGTATTGTTGTTATGTACTGTTTTTCAGTCATAGATATAGGGTAAATAAGTTAGAACACCTAGTTTGTATTTTCTAACAAAATAATTCATGAAATAAAGCAACACGATTGGTGCGCCACCATGTGTGAGCGATCGCACATACCACTATTGGAATCCCGGTATTTATAGGGGTCTCAAAGAAAAATAGTGAATATTTTTTTATTTAGGTACTTATCCTATTACATACATATCTTATGCTAGTATATAAGCTATGTGACGCCTCGTCGCGAACAATGTGTAAAACAATATATAAACATTTTCTTAATCACCTATATACCCATGGATTAAGCTAACGTCACTTAAAATCAAAATCAAAATTTCTTTATTCAATTAGGCTTATAAGCGGCACTTTCGAACGTCAAAATAAAAAGTAATAATCTATTCGGAAATGTAGCTTGTTATGGAGAAGAACGGACAAAAAACTCCACGCTTACTCTTAAAAACGAGCACGTAAAACCGTCTAGAGTAAAACAAACAATTAAAAATACAATAAATAGGTAATTAAAAACAGGCGGAGGCAGCTAAGTTATGACCAATCCCAACTGATGGCGCCCGTTCACGAACATGACACTTGGATTGGCACCACTCAGCTCAACCATCATGAAGGGAACCGAATTATCCAACACATGTGCCACCATCAGAGAGACATTAGAGAGAGCATTACACACTATCAACTGCCAGGGCTCACTGAAGTCAACGAACTACACATAGATACAATAAATGGTAGATTTACAATTGGTACTAGTATATACTCACATATGTGCTGTGCAGTTATATAATACAAACATAAATTGAGTTTATACAACACAAATATATTCATACAGTCTTCAGCAGGGCAAATATATTCATTTAATAACTGTTTATTGCTCACTGAGTGGCATAGGTATTGACGATGATGGATTGTTGGGTTTTTCGTCCATACAACTTGAACATTATTCTTTTTGTTACCTATATAAGTACTTCTTGTAAAACTATGTGGTGAGAATTTTCTTTACATTTCTTACAAAAAAAAAACTATTAACTGTCAACAGAGAAATGACAGAATTGTCATAACAAGTTATAGAAAACGTGAAGTATGCCCAATGGCATATTTAAAGAAATTACTGTATTATTATAATACTAGAAACTCCATTAAATATGGAGCGAACGCACTTTTATTATTGTACTTTTTTGCAATTATACAGATATTGTACATTCGTCACTACGCAGACTATAAAGTATCAGATCCAGGGCAGAAATACGTACTAGTGTGGGACAGTTACTTTTTAACCATGAGTAACGAAAAGGCACAGGTATTCACAAACTTAAAATGTCGAGTAAACAACTGTAAATTCACCGAAGACAAGAACTTGTTAGACGGAGACTATACGCGGTTTGACGCTTTAATTTTTACCGAAAAACTGCTAAGAGTAGCCCATATGCCAGAGAATCGATCCAAGTCCCAGATGTATGTATTCGCTACAATAGAGTCTTCATACTACTTTCCTGCTTGTGAAGAGAAGTATGATGACTTCTTCAACTTGACGTTTACCTATAGACTCGACTCTGACGTGCCGTGGCCTTTCTTTGTAGTACGCAACGTGACGCGACATGTTGTGGCTCCCAGTGAACACGTAAACTGGCAAGCGTATGATGACAAGGTAGGGGTCCCTGCACAGGTACGAGAGGTCTTCCGTGAGAGGAAAAAAGCTGCCGCCTGGCTGGTGAGCCACTGCGACGCCGACAACTCAAGAGACGATTACTTGACGATGCTCCAGGAACATCTGTACCACTTCGCTATTCAGATCGACGTGTATGGTGGCTGTTCTAATACAAAATGTACAAACGACAATTGTGCAGAAATGCTTCGGAAGGATTATTATTTCTACATGGCTTTCGAGAACTCTTTCTCAGAAGATTACGTCACGGAAAAGGTGCTCCACGGGTATGATAACTACGTGGTGCCCATTGTGTACGGCGGTGCTAATTATACCAGGTAAAACCTATCTAGAGCCTATAGGTATGGGTTCCCACGTGTAACGTTGTTACACAAAGAGTCTGAGAACACATTTATGTTTGATGGTATTAACTAGTAGGTATACTTGTTCTAGTACCTAAGTTTAATTATATATCGAATAATAAATGGTACTTACTTAACAGAAAACACACATATTCATACACAACTAGGTAATAAGGCATATACACCAAAAATATTTTGTCAAAATTTCAATCAAGTAGATACCCTAAGGGCAAGGGAAATGGAGAGGGCTATGCTCAGCGTTTCCTTGCGTGATCCGAACAGAAATGTAGAGATCCGTAAGAGAACCAGGGTTACCGACATAGCCCGAAGAATTGCCAAACATAAGTGGCAGTGGGCAGGGCACATTGCTCGCAGAACGGATGGCCGATGGGTCAGAAAGGTTCTGGAATAGCGACCGCAAACCAGAAGACGTTGCGTTGGAAGGCCTCCCACCAGGTGGACCGATGACCTCGTGAAGGTTGCAGGAATCCGCTGGTTGCGAGACGCACAGGACCGGTCAATATGGCGACGCTTGAGGGAGGCCTATGTCCAGCAGTGGACGGCTCTTTCGGCTGATATGATGATGATGAGATACCCTATCTAAGCATATCTGTAGGCTTATTACGAATCTTGCAAGAGCAAAACGATAGCGATTATTGCCCAATAATTGCTCTTCAATACAGAAGTTTTACAGTTTTTGGCGGTATTTTTAGAAGTAAGTGCATTTGACAAAAAGCGAGCGATTAGCAAACAATTGTGCCTCTGGGATCTACCATACCTACTCTATAGGTAATTCTGACTTTTATGACATAAAGTGTTTGATCGCGCGACAATTGCTGATTGCTGTTTATTTTACATAATAAGCTTGCCGATTTGATTTAGAACTCTGATCAGCTTGAACTATCTAGCTTGAGCTTTTGATTATGTAACATTATGAAATGTTACAAGATTCAATAATAGGTAATAATATAATTAGATCTTTATATGATAAGCGATATTTATATTAGATTGTAAAAGATATCTATAAATACTATACTATAGAAGAGCCGTGGAGTTTCTTGCCCTTCTTCTCCACGAGAACTAGTTTAGCGAAACGGGCGGTAAGCTCTCTCGAGCCTCAATATGAATTAATTGACAAGCCTATATGAAATAAATACCTATTCTTGTCTTTCTGTGCTTTTTTCATAAAACCTTTCCCTTATACACCACATACAAAGGAACTCTGATACACAGTTAATAACCAACAACTATCTTGACATTCCAAACTTGCTATCTTCGTAAATATCGATACTTTTATATGGGGTTCCTTTGTGATTCTATATAGCTCACAGCTCACAGCTTATTCTATAGCTTTTATCGCAGTTTTTATACTCTTCCCAGATTCCTCCCACCCGGATCATACCTAAACGCTCGCAAATTACATCCATACCACTTGGCCTACATAATACACCAAGCGATGAAGAAACCAGAAAAGTACTATGAATTCTTCAAGTGGACTAATTATTACACGGTGGATTCTTCAGAAGCATTCCCGGACTTACACCCGCTGTGCAACCTCTGTGAAGCCTTGAATAGCAACAGGATCCGTCGCCAGCGGAAGCACCAGGGGTTCAGGCGCTGGTGGAATGGGAAGCAAGGCCTGCAGTGGTGCCTGCCTACACAGTACTTTAACGAAATGTCAAATCTTCGTGTGGACAGACGGCATTTAATCGAAATGTATTAGGTATCTTTTCTGGACTTTTTTAAATGTTGTATTTGTTTTCTTTTTCCTTTAATTTTTCTGTTTTTTTTTTGTGCTTATATTTAAAATTGTGTTTTTTGCATGTTTTAATCAATGGCATGTTTGTATCAATGTTCGTTTCTTAAAGATTTAGTTGAGATTAAATTTGAAACTTCCATAAACTAATTTATATTTTCAAAGGCTGTGTTTTTGTTATTATAAGGATTCTAGAAAACCTTATACGGCTGCTAGGGATATAATAAATACACAATCAATGGCTATAAGATCTCCCACGCTTAGCGAAACCTCATCAAAACCAGACGAAGGCTGTACAGTTCATAGAAAGCGTCACCAATAGTTTTGTAATCCCTACACAATAACAGGCCGTTATTAATTTCATATCGGTAACAAAAGAGCATGTTGCTACAAATAATACCACAAAAGACGGCAGAGTAATTAATGTTAGAGTCGTATTGGTTGAATCCCGTCGTTAGTCTCGGGGGAGGCGCGGGCGAGTCCGCCGACACAATACGGTAGTTAGGGGAGCACGGGGCGCTATCGGCGGACGTTTAACGAGCAAATTATTTAGTAAATGTTGCCAAATAATAACATTAATGCGTGCGAGGGGAATGCGCAGTTAGAAGAACCCGCCGCGTCGCCGGTCGCGCGCAGTCGAATGAGTACGGGTACCGTTTAGGTAGGTTAGGGTGGATGGAGAACTTCACAACACAGAATTGTGGAAGTTTCTAGGAAACACAATGTTTGTAGCCCCAGTTAATTACTTTCAAAATTGATTCCAGCAGATACTTACGAATTAAAATACTACAAAAACAAAAGCATTCCTTCCTTGCGTTGTCCTATAACAGTTTGAACCGACTTTCCAAAAAGGAGGAGGTTCTATGTTCGACTTTATGTTTGTTTTTTTTTGTGTATGTTCACCGATTTCTTCGTCAATTGTGGACCGATTTTAAAAATTCTTTAATATTTTGTTTAAAAGAGTATGTTCCGAAATTGGTCCCATTTCAATTTCGTGAAGATCTGATGAAGAACTTCGAAGATACACAAGAGAACTCTTCTATAAATAACGGCAAATCTCTCGGGATTGCTGAAATCGCATATCTGTTTAATGTTTATACCGTTTTATAACATAACATCGCGCCAGTACGCTCTAAATGGGTACGCAGATCTGTAGTGTTCACCTTGGTACACTCTCATTTCACCGGTTATGTTCAAGTTTCTTGATATTCGGGTAATCTATTCTGGCATTATAGCTACCTTACTAAACAACTTGCCTATTAGGTACGTACAACTAAAAAGTGAAAAATATAAAAACTTTTATACAAAAAAATACTACCAACTTCCAAACAAAAAACTACAAAGTGAAAAATCTTTCTTTCTTGGAAGTCGGTGTCCATAACGCAAAAAAATTGGTACCTACCAAATAACTTTCTTGTTGGAAGTCGGTGTCCATAACGCAAACAATTGGTCCCTACCAAAGACACCGACTTCCAAAAAGAAAGTTATTTTTCACTTTGTAGTTTTTTATTTGGTAGTCGGTAGTATTTTTTTGTAAAAAAGTTAATATGTTGTTGTTTATAGGCACAGACACTGTCTAGTTCTAACTGCAATTTATATTAGAACAATTTTGCATCATGAAGCCAGAATTAAAAACACAAATTCCACCATACACAAATCCACAAGAACCCAAAATCTCAACAATCCAAATATTGGTGGTGTCCAAAAATAATGGAGATGTCCACAAAGGCTGACTGTTGAGCGCTAGGGGTGGTCGGGTCCCCTCGGCCAGCCAATCAGAGGCCGCCGTGCCAAGTACCAGCGCAAACAGCAGCGATCCTGAATGCCACATAATTGAGTGGCTCCTCGACTCGCTCTACTGATCCATTGTGAACGCCATTAAACGCAATTATGTGATAAATGCTCGCGAATTAATGATGGTTTTATAGATGTTTTACGCTTGAATGCACGGCTTTTGACGTTGGTTGAAAGTTGCGGAGGAATTGTTTTTAGAGTTTCTTTGCAATGGCTAATAAGTTTTGGTTCAATGAAAATGTAAGTTTATTTAACATAAAGCAGGCGTATTATAACATATACACTTTCCCACGTCCAAATTTTGCTAGTTTTTAAGGACGGGTTTCTAAATTAAGTATTTAGAATTAAGAACATGTTCAGTGTCAAAAATCATCTGCTTACCAAAGTTTGACAGGTTTTCCACCCACCGGCCCCCTTCTATCATCGGACATCTAGATGCACTGCAAGTTACCATCCTGACCCGGTTGCCGTTTAACCAATTCGCACCAAGCGCTGTGCGCATTATGAAGGATGTTTGGAACATCCTTCATAATCCGCACATAGAATGAGTGGAACCTGCGTCTGTGTTTCCAAACGCATTCAACCCGAATCTCTTCAAAGTTAGAGAGAGCAGGCTTTTTCTGGGTAAGCTGACTCCATCGTCGACTCTGTCATCTCTGACCTAGACTAGAGTCAAGAGCAAACCCACCTCAAATAAAAAAAAAGTCAAAGTGGAGTTTGAAAAGACTTCAAATTCTTAATTCAGAAATGGTGTCATGTCCCATTTAATTGAGGCAAACCCATTTATTGTGTACCGTCCAATAAATGGGTTTGCCTCAATTAACTGAAAACTTCTAACTTTTAAATTTTCTCTTTATTTCTTTACAACATCAGTAAGTATCCGCGTAACTAGATCGATTTAAAACAACTCGTCCCGGAGTTAGTGGATGTTTACCGCAGCGCTAATTGGCCGCAGTGCGCGCTAAACATTGCTCGTAAACTAAACATAATCGCGTATTCACGGTACGTTCGCCGACATTTTGCTGTGTGCCTTGCCGACAACCCCTACCAGAGTTACGTGAAAGTTTATACAACAGTGAGTAACCGCTGGAATTTGTTGATTATGCTAACGCGTGTTTAAGCGTAAAATAGGAGAGTCGTTTGAGTTTCTGTCCCTTTGCAAGATACGGCACACATGCTAGGGGGTCCCAAGTGCCCATACACCTGCACTTTGGAGACCTTATGCTCGCCACTGACGCCGCAATCGGGGTGGCCACCTACTGGGCCCAAAATCTATAAAGAGTTTACCATCTGCTCGTTAAGAAGAATAAGCGTAAAATAAACTCTGCTTTGGGTACTGAATAAGATTAGCCTGAATCATGCCACTGTTAAACAAAGGGAATTCAACTTTATCCCGACATTTTCTACAGGATCTGGCGCCTAACAATGTTAAAAATAAAGCCAGGACTATAGAAGTTGTGTAGAAAAAATTACGAATCTTTTCTTAGTATAAGAGATATCCAAATAACAGATTCCAATTAATGTCGTATGACAATGATTTCATTGGTAATGTATTCTCAGAGCAGTAGAGAGAGCTCGTGGCTAAATAATAACAGCCGCACGGGTCGATATTCAAGGTTAAGCAACGCTTGATGAGGTCGGTCCGTGGATGGGTGACCATTTCAACATACCGAGTTTTCTCCCTGCCTCGCCAAGCACGTTAAGCCGTTGGTCCCGGCTGTCATTTGAAGATCTTTGACAGTCGTTACGAGTAGTCAGAAACTTGAGATCTGACACCAGTCTAGCCAAGGGGTACCGTGTTACCCAGTTACTGGGTTGTGGAGGTCAGATAGGCAGTCGCTCCATGTAAAACACTGGCACTCAGCTGAATCCGGTTAGACCGGAAGCCGACCCCAACATAGTTGGGAAAAGGCTAGGCAGATTGATTTTCAGAGTAGTAGAGAAAATTTGTGAAGTACATTTAATTAATCACATTTCCTACATTAATTTATTCGTATACACAAACAGTCTTCCACCAAAAAACAGGCATTTAAAACTCAGACTACATCAAAGATCAGCAGACTACGCAAGTCGTAGAACTCTCTCCCCCGGGACCCGTGAGCCGAGTCCCCGCAAACGGAATGGATAATTCAATAACCGACGGAACGCGCCACCTAATCCTCAAATTAGCAATACGATATGAATAAATAGATTTTGGTCGAACAAAGCAGGTGCCCTGGGAATACAGAGTAGGGGACAGCGGTGTTTAGCGAATCATTAGTTTTGCTAATGAAGGGCTGCGTCAAATATGCCTGTGTCATTTGAAATGGGGTCGTGTTCATGCAGTTTGATAACTTTGGCATACAAATGTAAACAGAATTTTTATAAAGATCATTTATATTTAAGGAACAAAGTTGATTCCAATGATATAGTTAGGTATACGTCATTGGTTAATTCCAAAAAGCCTACGACAAAAAAGCAAAAAGCTCGCCCTGCAGGTAGTTTTTTAAACTGCTGAAAAGTTTGTGAGCCGTGACTTTTTTTGTGATTTTTTTTTTTTTTGTTTTCATTAAGAATGAAATTCTTAATAATTAATTACGATCTAGCCTAAAAGACTAATATGCAATTTAACTCTAACTTAAGATGTTACGTTTTAGATTATGTTAAAACTAAGAATAGTGTCCATTTGCACTTTTACACAAGTCCGTAGCACTTTCTTAGAGTCTGATATATTTGTAAAAACACTATGTTCATGTGTTATATGTATAGCACAGCATTGTCACTATTATTCATTCACTTTGTACACTACACTAATTCAAAAGCTTTAGTTCTTTTTAGCCTACGCACTAAGTCTGAATTGTCTAGCAGCTGGATAGCCTCAACATTCACGTGTCGATGAAGTCTGTGTTCGTGAGCTTCAGCAAATTTTTGGATGATGATGGTGACGAATTCCGTTTTAAGGTCACGGTGAAGATCGTAATTTCTTATGTACCAGGGTGCATTTACAGCATACCTGAACACTTTATTTTGGAATTGTTGGATTAACATGACATTGCTTTGTTTAGTACAGCCCCAAAGTTGGATACCATACGTCCAAATTGGCATCAGTATATGCTTGTATATGGTTAGTTTATTATGTATTGAAAATAAAAATGGCCACATTATGTACTCGTACGGCAGAGAAACAACACAGATTGGGTTTCAAACGGCAAAAACATCCATTACTGAAACAGAATAACGCCTCCGCTATATATTGTCTTGAGAAACACATATCACGCTCCGCACATAATGAACGCTCCAACATTAATGGAGTAAGCAACATAAACAGATAGCAATCCGATCTCATTGTTGCAGCGCCGTCAATTATAACAGATACATCGAGCGCAGAGATACGCCAATTAGTTGCGGCTCAGGAAGCTGCCGCGCGTGCGCACAGCCTAATTGTTTCCGACATAGTCTTGCCACCCACTTCCACCCTTACGTACACAGTAACAAGGCGCAGAAGACCCACTCGACTTCGAGTAGCTGTATCAGCTCCATCATACGTCACACGCCTAACGTGAATTGGCAGAATTTCTACAATATCATGACCATCAATCTCCTGAAGCTTTTGCCATAAAGGGAGGGAATGCACTATGCTCATACTTATCTCTTAACCTATACCACAGATAATATAATACTAGGATACCTATGCATGTTCATATTCAATTCAGTACGTAGGGTTGTACCTGTCTACTTTATGTAACTGTTGTCTACAGGATTCTCGTTTTTTTTTATTTTTTATTATTGTTATTTATTAGTCTATTTTATTTGTATATATGTATTATTAATATATATATGTAAGTATATACTTTTTCGTATACAAGTTGTCTTTTTTAATATTATTTTGTACCCGCTCACAACGTTGTCCTTATTAACCCAATGGTTGACTGGTAGAGAATGCCTTGTGGCATTAATTCCATCTATTTAAGTACCACTATTGTACATGAAGTTTAAATAAATAAATAAAACGATTTCTAGAAATTGAGTATTTTGGAAGACTTGAGTAATCAAATCAACATAACTCTTAAAAGCTTTTGGTAGGTATATTGATTTTACATAATCGGTTCATAATTATGAATTTTGACCTCAGAAAACCTTATCACAATTTAATGAATGCTTCAATGATTCTACCAAGTTCTTTAACTCCTTTGGTTTAATTTCGTTGCTCCTCTTGTTATTATTTTAAACAAACGAACGAACAGTTCTTATTTACCGACGCGATGGTGAAAGACAGCGAAGATTAAACGTTTTCATGAAACCAAGAATATCAGTGTATGAAGTGGTTCTTCTCTACCATCTCTGCATCACAGCCAGTAACCACCCGGCCGTCTCCCGTAGCTCCGGGCGATAACAAGGAAAGGAATATCAGAGCGTAAAGCTGGAGCTGCACAATGTTTTGACAGTACGATTGAAGTACAACTACAAAATACGACTGCACTGCCATCGGATTTGCTGTGCTACACCGACCAATTGAATCTCTGAGATTTGAAATCAGAATTCTGATTATTTTTATGTAGTTGGATTTCTGTACCTGGTAAAGCGGCTTTTAATAATGCTTATCGTATAGATAGCTAATATATTGGTGATTGATGATGGAAAACAAATGGAAGACCGAATTTGAATAAGCAATTAATATACGGGAATTTATACACCGGTTTCCAAATTGAGCGTTTGGAGATAAGAATGTGTTACTTACTTCAAATTCTTAATTCAAAAATCGGGTTTAGTAGAAAGCGAAGCGCAGAAGCCGAAGCCATAAAATGGGGATTATAATTAGAAATATTTTCTATTGTAGAAACGTCCTACGAAATCATACAAGATTTTTATTCGAATTCCTGCGCAAAAAGTTTAACAAAATTTATTGTCGATTATGCCTCCATTATTACACATACGTTCACCCACATTGTGCCTAAAAGCACACTTCACCATATCAGTGTACACTGGAAGCCACACAAAATATCAACATTTTTCGACGATGCAACTTGACACCCGGGTCATCCGGAAGCAATCGCGCACAATGCTCTAAATGCACGCAATTGTACGCGGCACGTGCGGCCTCGTGTAGCCTCGTGTCCGCGATTTGTGCCAAAGAGAAGTACAAATGCGTGCAGAATTAGTGACGTATCTATTATAGTTGTCTGCTGATGATTTACGCTTGTTAGGCCTCAGTTAATTATGTTCTGAGTAATGGGTACTTTGTAATCTTTGTGTACTTGTAGCTGGATAATCTCGTCGTGGCTGTTAAGTAGGTTGGATTCAATCTTTGTTAGGATTATTTTTTAGACATTAAATCTTCGTTGTCTTTTATTCGTTGAAAATTATAACTAAGTAATTGACATTAAGAACGGATTTGGTGACCTTGAATCTATTCTAGTGATCGTCCTTGCATATTCTTATTTGTTGCAGCCCCTAACGGAGAAAACTGTGGCCTTCACGAAAAGGCACACTGAATTGAGGGTAATCTGTAAAAGAATTTTCAAAATCGGTCCACAATTGACGGAGATATCGGTGAAAATACAAAAAAAAAAAACAAGCATAATGTCGAACATAGAACCTCCTCCTTTTTGGGAAGTCGGTTAAAAAGAAGTAAACAAGAAGATAATCACGCTGTGCAGTCGGATACATATTCGCGAGCTGGCTGACCAAAACCAGATGTAACCTCCGACTGCACAGAATGATTATCTTCTTGTTTACTTCTTTTTAGTTCGCTTTTTAAGCAGTCGGGTTTTTTGATTTTTTTAATTAACTTTTTTCATTTACAACTTTTTAGTTATTTTTTTTTAAATTAGGTTCATTTAAACATATAAGGGTGATATATTTTTGAAATCACCTCTTAAAACGCTTTATTTTGATACCCCACACGAAGGGTCTGGAAGAAACAAAAAATTCTCCCCTACAAAATGCCGCCCAAAATCCGCCATATTTTTCTTATCCAATTTTTATATAGCCTATGACACTCGCAGGGTTAAGGCGAATCGATTGACGTAAGAATCATCAAAATCGGCCAACGCGTTTGGTCTCTAGAACGCCACATAGGAACATATGCATACATACATAGACTGATAAACACATTACCCTCCTTCGGCAGTCGGGTAAAAATTTAGAATAAAGGACATTGTTATTATAGTGGCATTTGTCCTTCGTATCGCTTTTGGTTTTCTGAGGTAAAAGTGAACGGCTCACAACAAGAACATTATTCATGAAAACCATTTTTCAAATGCTGGTGAGTTAGAACTAAAGTTCGCTGCAGCGCTAAACATTATTTATGTTGTCTAATCAAACTATTAAAGCATGCAGCGCTTGATCGCTTATAGAGTTTAGTTTCCTCGCGATCAAAACGACGTTGAATGATTATGAAATTCATGGCGCTTACGCGTTTTGTTCAACATAGTGTAAAGTAAGGTGTACGGATCAGTTGAACAGAGTGAGTTTTCGGATCGCCAAATCTAGTGCGTAGTACATATTTATGGTTGAGCTGACATGATCCAACAGTTACAGGTCTGTATGTTATCAAGCTCCTATTCGTATAGTTCTCGTCAAACTTCTTGGCCGCCCTGAAGTTAGCTACAATGGCTGTACAGTAGTAAATCTCATACAAGAAGTATCAGTTCTCTCTCTCTCTCTCATGTCGTGGTCGCCCGGTGGCTAAGACCTCGCCTCTCGTGCTTGAGGTCGTGGGTTCAAATCCGGACAAGTAACAATGTGACTTTTTCAAAGTCATATGTATTTCTAAGTTTATCTTGGACATCGCTGACAACGGTGAAGGAAAACATCGTGAGGAAACCTGGACTTATAGTGTATTACTAAGTTTGTGCTCCATTGGTGTAATTGCTGTAAGGCGTTCCAGTGCGAGGGTAAACAAATAAAATAAAATAAATACGAAAACAGCACCGTTTCGTGCCTTGCGCATCGGAAAGCCAACTTCAGCCAGAAGTTTGGCAAGCACTATAACAATAGGATGGTGTAAAAAACTTTTTAACAAAAAATCAAACCGACTTCCGAAACAAAACACTTCAAAGTGAAAAATAACTTTCTTTTCCGAAGTCGGTGTCTTTTGTACCCATTGTTTTCCGTTATTCGACACCGACTTCGGAAAAGAAAGTTATTTTTCACTTTGAAGTGTTTTGTTTCGGAAGTCGGTTAGATTTTTTGTTAAAAAGTTTTTTATTTTTCTCTTTTTAGTTTTGGTAGGTACCTCCAATTAATATGAAAATCATTTATAGCCAAAAGTACATCTTATGACAATTCCAATAAGCCCAAACACGACTAGAATACATTGTTTTATTTCGGGTTTCCAGTGGTCATTGTGGTCTTCTTCATCAGTACCACTTCACCAAATGATACTTTCTGAGTGCAAATGATTGCATTATTGATGAAAATACCAAAATCGCTACATGTATGCCCATAATATTTGAGGAGTTCCCTCGATTTATCTAGGATTCCACCATCAGATCCTGATTTCCTTATCATGGTATCACCCTTGGGATATCTCCTTTCCAACAAAGAAAGAATCATCAAAATCTGTTCATAAACGACGAAGTTATCCGTGAACACACATAAAAAAAAATATATATACGGTCGAATTGAGAAACCTCCTCCTTTTTGGGAAGTCGGTTAAAAACAAAAAGAAATGCTACATACGTCCATATATACGTACGACACCTACCTACTGATTGATATATTAAGTTCAAAATTGGTTCCATTGCTCATCTATGTTAATTCTTTGTCAGAGGCCTCCTTGTTAGTGATTAAAAGCAGAAACACAACGGCTTTGTAATTCAGAGGCTGTTGACAGTGCCATTAATAATGCTCTTTGATTTCATTGTAAGTAGCTCAGTGCGGCCGCCTCTTTCGCTTCAACAACTTTAGACAAATATTAATTACAAATTATGAAAGTTGTTTTGTGAATTTTGTTTTTGGTCTAGATATAATGCAGATGTACTCATAATTATCTTAGTAACTGATCACTGACTAGAAGAACCTACAGAAGGTGTCCTAAGCAATGAGATTTTACCAATAGAGACATCATACTCACTAAAAACATGGCGATATTTTACTATAGATACCTACATAGGACCTGTGGAACTTTATTTCTATCACTGAGTAGGTTAAAAGATCACAAAGATATAAATAGGACCCCGTTGTCAGAAAGAGATAAACATACTTTTCAAACATACGTTCGTGTCGCGTCCAGACGCAGGACGGAGTGAGTTTACTCAAGCTGGTCAGCTTGTGTTTGTATTGCCGCGCAGACGTTGGTAAAATGTATCTAAAACTCCATTTGCGATAACATTAGACATTTAAATAAGCCCATTTTACAGCCCGTTCAACCGATTTTGAATTTTATTGCGTTGGTGATACAACAAATGGTAGGTGTAGTAAACAGTTGGTTTTGGTAACAGGTTTATGCTTTTTATGTCATCCTTATGTGTACGGGATAGAACTCAAAATCGGTTGAACGGACTGTAAAAAGAGTTGTAAACATGTCTAATGTTATTTCAAATGGAGTATACCTCAGTATTTGAAACATCATTGGTCCTAAGTAGATGGTATGTCATTGTCAACGAAATAAAAGCAAACAATGAAAAAACAAAATAGATAAATCCTAAACAAAAAGCTAACCTGTAATTATTGCCAAAACATTTTTATAAAACACGCAACCCTTTCATCCTCCATAATTATCGTACATCAAATCTCCAGAGATTGCTTCATATCAGGAACATTCGGTGTAATATCACCGTAATACAAACTATGCGCGGGCTGGGGAGAACAGCGGGCGCCAGCGGGGTGGGGCACGGGGGTGAGCGGGGTGGGGTAATAGTTCATCATCCGATAATAGCGGGATTAACGCGATCCAACCCTTTGTGGGCGGCTTGTAAAACTTCACCAAAACATTTGTCCGCACTGATTATAAATTATTTATTCGTCCTACATTAAATATTCGCTCTGTGAATACGTTATTGCCTCTCTTTATACACAAAATTTGTGATTTTATTATTTAAACGTGGAATATAATGTTTGGGCTTTGGTTTTGCATGTTGTTGGTTTGTGTTTCGTTTTGTTTCAGTTTCTCGTTTGTTTGATCTGATTTTTTTTTATGTCAATTTCTGGTGACCTGTAAGACCTACAGGTTTTCATTACCTACCAAAGGTACATACAGCTGCAGAGAAACTTCAGAACTGTTTAGATTCACTTCTAGGGGGTGAAGTTTCTCTGCAGCTGTCTTTACCAAACTTTCACGGTTTTGAGACATTGTTTTTGTGTACTTTGTTTATTCCAATAAAGCATATTATTATATAAATTGTTTATAATAAAAGCCTGACCAGCTAAAAACTATAGATCTGCCCAAATATTGCTTAGATTTTGAACAAATTATGGTGAAGGAAACAATCTTGTATACAAGAACTTGCAGACAACTAAATTCCTTTTTTTCCTGACCGGTTGCTTTCGCCAAACTTCAAAAATGTTTTGCTACAAAATAAGACAACCCCTTCCAACATTTTATAATAGCACCCAAGAGTAACATAATATAATATTCACATCACACATCTGAAGCCCCTCTGGAGCGTCCTAACTACTACTTTCACCATCAACTCTGTCAATTTATATTTGCCTGCAATCATTAATGTAGGTGTCGACACGTTCCGCTGTTTTTGCAAAGCGGGCGCTAAACACCTCCATAGAACATGGGCACACCCTGCCTCCCGCAGATGCGTGTATGTCAGGCGACGGAGGGGGAAAAGTCTCAGTCCTCAAAGTGCGTTGCTGGTCGTAGAATAAACTAGCCGAATGAATAGGTGTCAGAAGCAATGCGTCAGAGCGTCCCGCCGGAGGGGCGCGGACGTGCTGCGTAACCGGACCCACTCGCATCATAATGCTACATAATTCAATTGATTCCCCGACACTACCCGCACGCTTCCTTCTAACTTCGTTTAGAACGTTTTGATATCGGATACGCCGCTTTGACGCCTCCTTGTACAATTCTTTCCCACTGACCCTCGGTAAAAAAATAAAAGCTGCGAAATTAGATTGACTGTCTTGTATTTAACAAAATAAATAAGTTTAACAACAATTGTTCTTATGATCTAGTGGTGGTAAGAGACGATGGGGGAGGAGAAGGTGACGTGTCCAAGGTTTTCTGAGTAGGCGACCTTGGCGACGGGAGCAGCGGCGTACGCGACCTTAGCGACGGGCGCTGCAGCGTAGACCTGGGCGGGAGCGTGGGAGTAAGTGACCTGGGCAGGAGCGTGGTGGGAGTATTGGACCTGGGCAGGGGCGTGGGAGTGTTGGACCTGGGCAGGGGCGTGGGAGTATTGGACCTGGGCAGGAGCATGGGAGTATTGGACCTGGGCAGGAGCGTGGGAGTATTGGACCTGGGCAGGGGCGTGGGAGTATTGGACCTGGGCAGGAGCGTGGGCGTAGGTGACCTGAGCTGGTGCGTAGGCGACTTTGGCGACGGGGGCGAGGGCAACCTTAGCGACGGGAGCAGCGTAGGTGACCTTGGCGACGGGAGCGGCGTAGGCGAGCTTGGCAACGGGCGCGGCGTAGGCGACGGGGGCAGCGACGGCGACCTTGGCATGAGCTTGCTCGACGGGGGTACCTTCGTACCTCACGACAGCGTTGAAGCCGTGTTCCTCGCTAGCGGTGTAGTCGACGATGCGGTGCACGCCATCGGGCTGGACGAGGGAGTAGGATCCCTGTACGTTGTCGCCGGAGCGGGTCTCTTGCTGCTGCTTCACGTCTCCGCTCTGGTTGTCGTGCACGGAGTACGAGTAGTCGTAGTGAGCGGGGGCCTCGGGCTGGGCGTGGGCGTACGCTAGCTTGGCAACGGGCACCACGGGGAGGACCACGGCGGTGGCGGCGGCCACGAGGGCGGAGAAAGCGAGGAACTGGAAAGGAAAAAATGGTAAGTAAGTATCTATCATAATACAGTTCACCTTTCTTGAGACAGCCAAGATTCTTTGTTTGGAAGGAGGTTTTTTCCCTGCATTTGGACAACAGACTAATATTATTAGTATATATCTTGAGATATAGTTCAAACACTTGTGACCGGTAAACAGTCACGGCCGTAATTCTAGCGATTTAGAAAAGATCTCTATAATGCCATTGAATATGATTTCTTTATATCTCGTTTGACTATAAAAGTGACTCTATATAAAACACAATTTTAAAACTCAACTACATATATGTAAACAACTAATTAATCTAATCTTATAAAACTTCGAAATCGATCTAATTACTAAATCTCCTAATACACAAGATCAACTTACTCTGGCGGCCATGTTGACTGGTTTGTTTATTGTAGACGAATGTGCTTCTGTTCTGGAGCTCACAGCTTTTATACTAGACTCAAGTATTGCGTATGCACATACTTACACACATATATTATACATTTGAACATGTGTTCTTGCGCCTACCTGAAGCCCGCGGCGGAGTCAAAAACTGGATCGATGACTGCTACAAGATAAACGGTTATGTAACATGTTTCAAGTTCAATTATGTTGTTTACATACTATTAAATATATTGATATTGGTTTTGGATGTGTGCTTTTGATTATTATCGAGATATATTGTATCGTACCTATATCTCCAGAATGATTTATCAATCTGTTACGAATAAAGAACTTATCTAGTGAGTGCAGTGACCAAGCGCCTTAGAATAATTCTTGTTGTCGATAATATCATTATTTTCTATGTCCAACACTCTCGATGGCAAGGTTCTTTCATTTTTCGTAACACAATATGTCCAGGGCTTTGTCAGATACTTGGGCAGAGAGCTCCGACTGAATTTCCTTAGTAATAAGTAATTATTCGAGGCTTGGCTCTCGCCTATTTCCTCCTCCAATATTTGACCAATTTAAAAGATATTGCATAAACTGGAAAAGAAAGTAATATACTATGCTCCTATGTTTTTTTTTTTCATTTATAGTTGTCAAATTTGTACAATAGGCATCTGTTGACAGCGTTATTTTGAGCATTTTTTTAAGCTTCTAAAGATAATGTATCATCAAAAAGGAAAACATAGGGACATATTATATATCTTTCTTTTTCAGTTTATGCAATATCTTTTAAATTAGTTCAATATTGGAGGAGAAAATAGGCGAGAGCCGAACCTCGAGTTACGACTTTTTACTTAGGATATTCATTCGGCTGTCTGCGACTGCATTTCCTCTAAATAAAGTTGTTATCTTGTAATTCTAATTCTTAGTATGTATCTTTAAACAAACCAGCAACAATGCAGAAAAAGCATTCTTTGTTAAGGCAGTTTTCTATGAAAAAATGTGTATGAGAACTTTTTTACGGTAACGTGAATATTATTTGCTGACGCAGCCATTAGGTCCTCACGGGCGCAGGTGACAAGGAATTTGGCTCAGGATGGAAGGTGAGCCATCGTTCAATAACAATCTAGCTAGCTAACAATGAATCAAAGACTCTTCATGATTCTTCATCTATACTTCTATACTAATATTAGAAAGAGGTAAAGTTTGTGAGTTTCCGGGTTTGTGAGTTTGTGACGTTGCAAGGGGTAATCTCTGGATCTACTTAACCGATTTTGAAAATTCTTTCACCAGTAGAAAGCTACATTATTCCTGAGTGTCATAGGCTATAATATCTGAGATCCTTAAGAAAATTGCAATAATGTAACCCAAGATAGCAAAATGTTGCCTATAAAATTCATTCTTTGGCGTGGTAGGGTAGGCAGGGTAGGCAGGGTGGACAGAGTAGGCAGGATAGATAGGTAGGTAGCCAGTTGACGGGAGCGAAGCCCCGGGGGTCAGCTAGTTTACCATAAGCAGGTACGATTCCTATGTTTAATACCCCGGGAACACGCAGCTTAATTTGGTTTGTAGGTAACCAATCACCACCACACGGGTAAACAAATACTAGGTCAAGGCATATTTCACTAAGTTCTTTATCAGTATGTAGATCAGTTAAATGGAACATATCAGTATCAATGAAACAACAATGTAGCAGGCGTCACGAACCAAATTCTATTCGTTTATCTTTCACCATCTCTTTATAGGAGTGAATTAATAACGCCGCGTGAACAGTTTTGATACTGGCGATGAATTATTATGTATATGTTTTTTTTAAGTATTGAATTATTAAGAGATTGTTACTTAATTTAAGTATCTAATCTACCTACCTACGTTATTTTATTTATTTATTATATACTTTATTGTACACCACTTAAATAATTACAGAACAAAACATTTATAAAGATAAGTGTACAATGGGCGTCTTAACGCACAGGGCAATCTCTTACAGACAACATTTACCGTTATGTTGTAACGTTTAGAAAAATATTGATAACTAGCTTCTGCTAGCGGCTTCGCCCGCATGAATGTCGAAAATTATCTCGGGGGAACATATTCCCGGTATAAAAGTATCCTATGTGTTCCGTTTGATCATGATGAAATATCAAACATACAAACACACACTCACAAAATTTCGCCATTATAATATTAGTGTAATACTTATTACCTAGTATTATATTATCTGTGATTATTACCTAAATGGGAAAGCCTTTGTCGAACAATGAGATGAGGCTGGATATCAGTAATCAGTAATTTATTAAAAAAGTTATATAAATGCTTGTGTACAACGAATGCTTTACATATTATTGACTTATAACAGCATCAAAGCGATTATTGCCAGTTACAAAACAACACCTAATTACCTAACCAAATGAATCGACACAAACCAGTAGTGCTATTTTGTAAATATCACCCGGAAAAATTAAGGTGATGTGAGCTGTCATTGTCAACCCATAGCCTCAAGTGGAATAAAATGTCACTTCACACTCACTTTCCCCTAAGTTTTCACGATGACATTTTAACAAAATAGACTGGCTGAACAAAACGCAAAAACGGAAAACAAAAAGTCCACATTCAAGTATCAAGATTACTCCATCCACAGCCTCTCAGTCATCATGTAACTAATTAGGATTATCCACAAATAATACAGTGATATTATTAGATGTTATCTAACGGCTACCGAGTACCTCTACCACAGATAATATAACACTGCTCTCTACAATAGTGCATATTAATCATAGAGTTTGGTATTACAATTGGAACTGTTTCGGCACTCTTGTTAGAAATATTAATGCGTTTATTTATGTAATGTGTGTTGTGACTTGTGTAACCAGTAATATTTTTACTAATGAGTCAATAACAAGAACTAATTTGTAATGGTAGATTGGAATTAGAAAAAATAATTGATAGGTCCGAAGTTAATTTGTTGATGCTATTAAAACACCTTAATAAGTTTCGTCTCGAGGGTTAAACTATGTCGCAAGGCTATTTCTCTTCTTCTTCATTCTATTTCCAGCCGCTATGATGGCTCTTTCTCTGTTACTGCAGTGCGTCTCTGGAACTCTTTCCCACATTCTACACTTCCCAAAGCGGTAGCCCTCTTCTAGATGTCGTCTTGAGCTAAGCTTGCTCTGTGTAGTGATTTTTGTGGTACAGTTAAATAACAAGAAGAAAACCTTAAAAGCATCTACCTTCTTACTCAAATCTTCACATCTCCCTGATATATACCTTCACATCAAACGAGCAACAACTAATTTAATGGAAATTGTTCAAAAAACTCCAATGAATTTATTAAACACCGGTTTCCATAAAACTGTCCCACAATGAATCACCCTGAAATGAAGGTTGAAAACCTTGTTTAAAAACCCGTTGAAGACAATTAATTAGCGGTGGAATGAAAATAATTCCGGTTCACAGATTTTACGCTACTATGTTCAGCTAAAGAAGTATCGGACCTTCGACCTTGCCATAAATGACACTAAAATTTTTGAGGTTTTTAAATGTCTCAGAATTAACGTAAATTACAAATATACTTGTGATTTTTCCCACGAATAAATAAGTTCTTGACAGTTTAATGTGACGATTGAGTATAAGTTGGAGGAATTCGTTTTGGGTTCTGTATAAGCAACAAAAAGAGGTTGGAAGGCCGATCATCTGTGATGTCGTTGAATCAGAGACGATGATTACCTGTAGTGTCCAACCGAAAGTTCGGTTTCGGTTTCGGTCGAGTTTCGGCATAAAAACGAGTTTCGGTTTAGTTTAGTTTCGGGGGCAAACCTGCCGAAACTACGACCGAGACCGAAACTGCATTCGGGAGTTTTCGCGCTGTGATCGGTCATGTTCGGCGCGTTAAATTCCATCCATGCGAGTAAGCTACGAAGACATTTTGCCGCGTTCAAGTGCCTAATCATGTCGTGACTGGCTTGTTTTTGCAGTTCGTTTTGTTTGTTGTGAAAAAATAAAGACTGTCTGATTATAATAACGTTTTCTTTATTTTTCCCACAACACATTATCCTTGTAAGGAAGTTTCGGTTTCGGTTTCGGCCGAAACTGAGACTGTTGCAGAAATTCGGTTCCGGTTTCGGTCGGACACTAATTACCTGATATGGTAGCAAATGTCAAGTCGTGTGAGTGATCAATGATATCCGCTATCTATGTTTCAATTTGTTTGAGCTTCGGTGATTCAATGGTTTTTGCAGGTTTTGGCTTTACTGGTCTCCCAAATGACCTATTTTCCTTAGGTAGCTATTGAATATTGTGTGTTCCATGATCTAGGTCTAAACACTTGCGATTTGCCCCAGGATATAAAATTATGACGCTCACCTTGAAAGTATCACCACAATTATTCAAAACATAATTTATCGCGACAACTTTATTATGTTTCTTGCAGAACTCTAAAACGTAAGCGCAACATAACAGGACAGAACAGGTTAAACAGCGTCATTACCAATTGATACTACTCAGAAGCGATCGCTCCAATTTTTCTCAATTGCTAAACTATATCTTTACGTAATACGTACTTGAGTAACAAGATCTTTGTTACACATTGGCTAAAATGTATTTTGTTGTCCCTCGGGGCATGCCAAATGAAGGCAAAACTACTAACTTATTAATTCATCAATGCCATTACGATATCTTTCTTCCTTAATTTGGGTTTTAAGTACTTTTAATTCATGGACACAATTATTATAAATAATAAAACATTAATCATGTCCGTACTAATTATAGATTTTTTTACTAATAAATCTCAGAGGAAAAACGGCAACTTGCGATGAAAATCTAATTGGACAAGCAATTTTCCAAGAAAAAGTAAAAATAAAAGATTTTTTTTTTATATTACTTCCTGACGGATCTGGCTAAGGTCTGAGACCATGCTGCCTAGTCATCAGTATTTTTATTCTCTAATATGTATTAGAATGCGGATGCAACACATTCTTATGTTTCTTGGAGCATTTGGCAGCAAATTGCATTGAGTCAGCCTTCCCAGTAAGCTTTGCAGAGGTAGTCAATAATACTAAAATAAAATACTCCGCTCCACTATCCCGGGATCGCTTCTGTCAATGATTTTGCTTAATGTCTAGTTGCGTAGACTGTTGAGACACAAAACTACACCAATTTCATATCACAATACCCACTAGAAATCAATTTGCAAATAATATTAACAGCCGCTGAACTGCACTCGAAAAAATCCCGCCAAAAACTCATAAAAAGAGAGATCTAATGGAATGCTAAACTTTTTCAGTCCGAAACGGCCAGCCACTTTTGCATTTTAAAGTAAACACTTCATGGTTTGATTTTCTATTTCAAACCATAAATAAACTATGGAAAAACTTCATTTTAATTTTAATTATGTACCACAACTAAAAAGTGAAAAATAAAAAACTTTTGTATAAAAATTCTAATCGGATTCCAAATAAAAACACTACAAACCAAACTGAAAAATAACTTCAATTTCGGAATTCGTTGTCAAAAAACGAAGAAACGAAAACAGGAACACCGACTTCCGAAATATAAATTATTTTTCACCTTGTAGTGTTTTTTTTGGAAATCGGTTGTATTTTTTTGTAAAAAAGTTTTTTTAAAACCAGACGTGTTGAAAATAAAACAAAATTGTGAGATTCATCATTAATCATGCCATCAAATCAGAACACCAAGTAGCGATATCAGGTTTATTCGTAAACCAGTTAAAATAATAAGCGTTCTTAACGACAAAACGATTAAAAAACGGAAGTTTACGTTTTTATTGACCAAATGTAGTTGTCCTTTGATGACTGGTTGCGTAAGCTTTATTATTTTTGGATCCGAATCGTTTTATCGTGAGGTGAACGATTTTTAACTTAATTATTACTTAAGTACAAGTTTCCTGCTCTCTGTAATTGATTATGCAGGGTTATATTAAGCTAGCCAGTGAAACTTGGTAGACGTGTTGGGTACGATTAAAAAACACAGATATTTCAAACTCATAATTTGAGGTCAACGACCGCAAGTGCAGTTAGGTACTTGAAATACGAATATCGAAAGTATTTATTTTTAACCAACTTCAAAAAAGGAGGAGGTTTCTCAATTCGACCGTATATATATATATATTTTTTATGTGTGTTCGCGGATAACTATTCGTCGTTTATGAACCGATTTTGATGATTATTTTTTGTTGGAAAGGTGATATCCCAAGGGTGGTATCATGATAAGGAAACAGGATCTGATGATGGCATCCCTGAGAAATCGAGGGAACTCCTCAAATATTATAGGCATTCATATAGCGATTTTGGTTTTTTCTTCAACAATGCAATTATTTACACTTAGAAAGTGTCATTTTGTGAAATGGAACTCTTGAAGAAGACCACAGATGGCCACTGGAACTCCTTAATGCTAAGTATGTCACGGGTATAAGATATATCGAATAGTTAACCGACTGTGATACAGGAAAGAAGGAAGGCATACCGGTAGGCACTAGAACTCCGAAATTGTTTGGGCTATAAATTATTTTCATGGTATTTGGAGGTACCTACCAAAACTAAAAAGAAAAAAAACATTTTAACAAAAAAATCAAACCGACTTCCAAAACAAAACACTACAAAGCGAAAAATAACTTTCTTTGCCGATTTCGGTGTCTTTGGTACCCATTGTTTTCAGTTTTTCGACACCGACTTTTTTCGACTCTGACATCGACGTTTTGGAAGTCGGTTTTTGATGATAAAACTTATTTAGTCCATTGAGCGTTTTTTGGTAGAACAAAACTTAGGCCCGGACTCCACCAAAGCGGAGATGTGCGGCGAAGTCCAAAGCGGAGACGAAAGATGTGTGAATAACGAACTTCATGGTTGTTTAAAAAACATCTCCTTTCCGCTCGTCTCGTCTCCGCTTTGGTGGAGTCCGGGCCTTATAGGTTCGTGTCAGCGACATGTTAATGTGGCAGTTTTTTTTTTAATTTTATGTTTGTTCGTCTGTCAGCAGTCCCCCCATGACTGTTTTTTTATTATTCGTTTAGATATTGATAGTGGATAACCATCGCGGCAGCAAAGTTTCGCTAGCTCATACAATTTGACCCTGTATAGAAAATACTAGCTACTTGTAGAAGTATTCCATAAATTACGTCCAAGAACATTAAACTAATGGATATTTGAATTTAATCGACACTAATTTGCATACACAATCATACTTCGACCGATCGACAACAAAGCCTAATCAGGGCCTTGTCAAAACTCACTGACCCATTATATCGAAAATTAGAATAGACAGCTTGAACCATACAACATTCAGATAAACATGTATCACATATCGTATCAGCAGGTATGGTCACGCTCATGCTCCTAAGTACTTAATAATTCCATACGCCCGATCAATCAGCGTACGAGTACTTAGAACGTTACACATATTATACGTTTGGTATTGGACCACACCCAAAATAATTCGGTCAAGGCCTTGGTCAACAGTCACCAAACTACTTTTAATTTCTCTATCGCAACCACCAGTTTACCCAGACCTATTGAGCAGCTTTTATCTTCGAAACGCACGAAGGAATGTAGAAAGCGACAGGTCTATTTTATATGGTGGCCACTTGTTTCTTCAAATATTTTAATGCATGGTTTAAAATTATTGTTGCAATTTATTTTTTCTAAACTAATTATGTGTCGTTTTTAATTTGTAACATTAGATTTATCTGGGCGTGCAATTATTTTAATGGATTTACAGCCTCCGTATGACTAAATGGTCTAAACGCAATGTTGCATTTCAGCGATTAGAAATTGCGTATTTACTGTGTATGTGTGACATATGTATGTAGTATTAGGTCATGGAGATCAACAATAAATTATTTAGTTTATTATTAGGTAATTATTGTGCCATACTGATTAAATAGTCAATTATAATATTATGACCGGTACATTTTCATGCTAACTGTATGCTTGTTATCATACAGTTAGCATGAAGTCTATCAGTGCAAATACATTTCTAATATACTCAAACATTTAATAGGGAGTAATATCTATTACGTCAATAAATTAAGAACTCTGAACCAGGTTACCGACTGGAACTTTGCCTACTGCTTGTAACTTAGTGCAGCAACGAATAAAAACAAATAATTCAGTTCATAATAATTTAATAGCACCTATTTACTTCATTAAATAACAGCTTGCCTCACTAGTCAACAACAGTCTCTAGTGGTGGTAGGAGATGGCGGGAGAGGAGTAAGTGACGTGCGCGACGGGAGCGGCGTAGGCGAGTTTGGCGACGGGGGCGGCGTAGGCGACTGGAGCGTGAGAGTAAGAGACCGGGGCGTGAGCGTAGGCTACTTTGGCAACGGGAGCGGCGTAGGCGATCTTGGCAACGGGGGCGGCGTAGGCGAGCTTGGCTACGGGAGCGGCGTAGGCGATCTTGGCGGGTGCGGCGTGCACGGGGGTGCCCTCGTAGCGCACGTTAGCGTTAAATCCGTGCTCCTTGTCGGCGGTGTATTCGACGATGCGGTGTACGCCGTCGGGCTGCACGAGCGAGTACGAGCCGTGCACGGCGTCGCCTTCACGTGACTCCTGCTGCTGCTTCACGTCGCCACTGTGCTCGTCATGGACGGAGTACGAGAAGTCGTAGTGAGCGGGTGCTTCGGGCTCGGCGTACACCACTTTGGAGACGGGCACCAGTCCGGCGTAAGCCACCGCGGCGAGGGACAGGATGATGGCGAACTGGAAATAAACATAATATTGTTAGATAAATCAAATTATATCCAGTACTTTGTATTTTGCTACATTGTTTAGATTTTTTAGATAATGAAGTTCAATGATACTGGTACTAGTCTATGATCTATGTAGATACTGTTATGGGTATGCGCTAATTAAACTTATTAAAATTGTTCAACTTACTTTGGCGACCATTTTTAGTTTGGTGTTGCTGATTTGGATATCAGTACTTAACTGTGACAATGTATGATCTGCTGCACTTTTTATACTTTTTAATTATATATATCACCTTCAGTATATCAGCGTTGGTGACAAGCCTCGGGGCGTTGTATTTTAATTTAGAGGTGAAGGTTGCGCACGCGGTTGAATTACACGATCTCAGATTAAGACCACCTGACTATGAGGTGAATTAATTACATTCTCCAAACTGATTTTTGTTTTGACGCTGAAAAAAGTTAATAATGCTCAAAAAGTTTTTAATGATAAGTAATGTGCCCACAGATCCTGCAGGTAATGAAAAATACATATCATCACGCCAGTATTCCCCGAAGGTTTTGGCAGAGGTGTATTATTTTGTTTGTTAAGTTTGTGTCCTATACTGATTAATACAATAACCCTTTTTCTCGCATTTTCAGCCACGCGCGATGGTCGCGTGCGGCTGACGCGCGCGGCTTATGTGACAATAGACAGAGTATGTTAGTGTATGGCAATGCTTCCGAAACTGAGACAGATGCGTGCGGCTAACGACAGACGTCGGTCATACGCAGCAGTGTGTGTCTCGAGATGCTCCAGTAGTCCAGTCAGTGTTGTTCGTCCGTCCTTGCCTGTCGTATACGTCCACCGTAGTTAAAAAAATTGAAAGCCCATTTGATATCCTTGAAGAAGAAGGGGAGGATGACGAGCTGCTATTGCTGCATTATGAAAGCTTATACAGAGAACCAATCAATCACATCTTCAAAAACAGAAATGATGAAGGATTCTACCTACCATATATTGATTCCAAGACATTTGAAATCTGATGAAGAAAAGTTCTGACAGTTTTGCCGATTGAATAAAAATCAATTCAAATTTGTCTTATCATTAATGTACACTCACATAATAACGAGACAACAAGAAGGAACAGAAAATAGTTACAAAGGTACGCATACCTGCGAGAGGAGAGTTGAAAAAGAAGATATCACCTTGTGAAGAGGGGAAATAAAAAGATAAACATATCAAACACTTCACTATAAAATAGATTAAAATATAACTAATTAATATATACTGTCATATACATTCATATTAATCAATTAAATATTACAATAATAAATCATCATCATCAGCCTTTTTAATGTTCCCACTGCTGGGATACAGGCCTCCCTCTGTGAGAGGGAATGGGCCGTAATCCACCACGCGGGCCCAGTGCGAGTTGGTGAATGTCACAAGACTTCTATGTATAAGATTGTATATAGCCACAGCAGTGGAAAAAGTTATTTGTGAAAAGAATTCGTAGGTATGTTTATGGAGTTCACTCAGTATTTACTACGACCCCTTACTAAATACTTGGTAAGCTTCTGGTATTACATGCCTCCGAATGCTATTAATGTTCCCACTGCTGGGACACAGGCCTCATCTCTGTGATGGGGCATGGGCCTTAATCCACCACACCACGATGTCACATGTCTTCGAATTTTTGGTTCTAGGACATGCTGGTTTCCTCACGGTGTTTTCCTCCACCGTTTTGAGAGTAGTAGTGATGAAATAATTTACACGTTTTTTTGATCATTTTCTTATTGTTCTATAGGATTATGAAAGATTCACTACCTAAAACACGTATCTAAAAATAGTTAACAACCTATTGAACTTTATTCTCAGGATAGAATTTATAAAATAGTTTAATTGTTTCGATAATAAAATAATATATAACAGCGGCCGCCGTACGGCTCTTCAGTCGCCCGAGAGGCCTTTACGAGGAAGGACCTATGTCACTTTTGCTCGTGCTCAACGTCTTGCTAATCTATAGACCGATTTATGATGAGACCACAGTGTAACAAAATCAGTAGGTTAGGAAAGATTTTTCTGACTTCAAAGATACGAGGTAGTTCTGAATTTGGTTTGTTTTTAATAGTCAATATAAAAATAATAATTGCGAACATTAATCAACATAAAATTCAAAAAAATGAAATTCCAGGATGGCACCGACCGAAATTTTTAAAACTTTCTTCATGGGTTCCCAAAAACCATGAAAATGTCACTATAATGGCGAAAATTTCAAAAATGATGGTCGGCGACATCTTGGATTTAAATTTTGTCGCCATAATCGCATTTAGCGACTTCAAAAACCATGAAACTGACAGCTATGACGAAAATGACGGCAATTATGGTTGGCGCCATTTTGAATTTGCATTTTGACTCCACATTCGCAATTACCGTCCCCAAAAACCATGAAAATTACACTCAAATGGCGAAAATTTCAAAAATCCGACATTTTTGAAATTTTCGCCATTTGATTGTAATTTTCATGGTTTTTGGGGACGGCTATGACGAAAATGACGGCAATTTTGGTTGGCGCCATTTTGAATTTGCATTTTGACTCCATATTCGCAATTACCGACCCCAAAAAACATAAAAATTACAACAATGGCGAAAAATGCCGAAATTTTGGTCAGCATCATCATGGATTATCATTTTGAGTCCATATTAGCATTTAGCGACCCTAAAAAACCACGATATTGACAGTCATCACGAAAATGTCGGCAATTTTGGTCGGCGCCATTTTGAATTTTCATTTGACTCCATATTCGTAATTACCGACCCTACAAACTATAAAAATGACAACCATGACGAAAATTGCCGAAATTTCGGTCGGTGCCATCTTGGATTATGATTTTATTAAAAAAAAAAACCTAAAACAATCGATTTTTTGCAAACCCTTGTCGGCTTTGCACACACGCGAGCATGCCGCTCGCTTCGCGGTATCAGTGGCGCGTTAAATGCTTACTTCGCCGAGATAAGGAAGCCTTAATAAAAAGCTTGTAAAAATAAGCCGTGGTTGAACTTTTTCGATTTCGAATTACAAAACATGTTGTTGTAATTTAAGAAAAGTAACACACCTGTTTCCGCAACAATATAAGTTCTTAGTCAAGATCATGGTCGATTCGATATTTTTATCATTGAGATAATGTAGTATAATAGTGGTACATAAATACCAAATAAATGTAATATAAAATGCAAATTTACCTAAGATATATAGTCTTGACTTAATTCTTAATGTTCTATAACCCCTAGATGGGGCAGAGGGCGTCCAAAGATGTCCTCCATCGCGATCGGTCTTGAGCTTCAGGCCTCACCTCGCTCCATGTCATGCCGATGCTCGTCGCTTCTGCCAACACGATGCGACGCCAGGTTTGATGGGGACGGCCACGCTTTCTTTTCTCTTGGGGGATTCCAATCCAAAGCTTGCTTGGGTATTGTTGGCTAGAGCCGGTGGTGGTGGTCAGGTGGTCTTCGTGTCAATATTGAAGATTTAAAAAAATATTTATTTTCACACTCCTCCTTATGCTCTACATTTGAATTTGATAAGAGTTTACAAACAATGCAATTTACATACTATTACATATCAACATATCGATCTACCATGCCATGCCAACTCTATCTTAGTTATAAGAGAACAAAAATTTTACTCTACAATATTTCACACAATAAAGTACAAACATATTTTGTTTCATTTCCCATGCTTAAGACTCAATTCAGATATACAATAATTATGCTTAACTCTACACAATGGCTTTGTAAGAACATCCGCTACCATGCTATCAGTTGACAAATACTTTACATTAATTAAACCTTTTTGTACAAGATCCTTTACAAAATGGTAGCGTAAATCGATGTGCTTTGTTCTTTTACGTGAGTATTCTTTCACCAGTAACAACTTCTGTGCACTCTGGTTGTCATTGTATACTACAACATCTACAATTTTGTCAACAATCTCTGTCAAGAAATTCCTAACAAAACAGATATCCTTGCACACATCGCTGATAGCCAAATACTCAGCTTCCGTACTAGACAAAGCTGTGCAACGCTGTTTCCTTGCTTCCCAGTTAACAACGTTGCCACCCAATTTAATTACAAAACCTGTGTATGACTTTCTGTCACATAGACCATTGGCCCAATCTGCATCTGTGTAGGCGGTAATATTTAAATTACTTTCTTTATATAAATAAAGTCCATAATCAATTGTACGTGCTAAATATCTTAAAACACGTTAAGCAGAGCTCCAATGCTCTATATCAAAGCATGTACTATACTGACCAAGCTGACTGCAAGCATAAGATATGTCAGGGCGAGTACATACAGATAAGTACATAAGAGACCCCAACAGCTGTCTATATTTATATACATCATCTTCTAAACATGATAGACGGTAATTTGATTTTTTTCTAAGTGTGTACTGTGATGCAATCTCCACAGTACACACTTAGTCAAAAAATGAAATTATCAGAGTTGTTAAAATATATGAATAAAATAACGGAAATAAACTATTCACCGCTGCACTGGAGGATGTCTTTAAGGTTCTGGACTGGAGAGGGTTAGGCATCCAACGTCAACGGCGAGCACATCACTCACCTTCGGTTCGCCGATGATAAAGCTGTCATGGAGATCATGGAGGACCCCAGTACAACGCTCGATGACCTCAGTAGAGCTTCCGAAAGAATGAGTCCAAAAATGAACATGGACAAACCAAGGTGATGTTGAACGCCCATGTCGCACCCACTCCTATCAAGGTTGGTAGCTCCACAGCCAAAGCTGTGGACGACCTTGTCTACCTGGGACAAACGGTCCAACTAGGCAGGTCCACCCTCGAGAAAGAGGTCAACCGTCGAATCCTACTCGGCCCGGCAGCATTCGGGAAGTTGCGCGGTATCTTCTCGTCCAATTGACGATTGTGTCTCAAGTCGAACCTATGGCTCCGAGACGTGGTCGCTCACAATGGGCCTCATCAGAAAGCTTACAGTCACCCGAAGGGCAATGGAGAGGGCTAGGCTCGGAGTGTCCTTGAGTGATTGAACAGAAATTTAGAGATCCGCAAGAGAACCAGGGTTACCAACATAGCCCGAAGAATTGCCAAACTTAAGTGGCAGTGGACATTTTACAAAGTTTTGGAGTGGCAACCGCGAACCGGAAGTCGTTGCGTTGGAAGGCTTCCACAGGTGGACCAATGACCTGGTGAAGATTGCGGGGATCCGCTAGATGCGGGACGCACGGGACTGATCAATGGACTGTTCAGCAGTGGACGTCTTTCGGCTGATATGATGATGATGATGATGAGCGAAACTCTTGTCTTTCATAAACCTTCCTATACATACTTGAACTTGTAGAATTTCAATATTAAGCTCCTGGCATAGAAGCAAACGAAATCCGACCGCCAATACGGCTTCCGCCGAAATCGGTCTACTGGGGATTTTCTACCGTATGCCATTCACATCTGGAGTGAGGCCATCGAGAGGCACGGGGAAGCGCTTGCCGTCTCCCTCGACATCTCGAAGACTTTTAATGGGGCTGGCACGAAAGCCTTATTGGTAAGCTTCCTTCATTCGGTCTGCCCGGAGGCCTGTGTGATTGGATTGCAGACTTCCTGAGAGATCGGCCCATTCGAGTGGTTACCGAACGAAGGCTGCTCGTCGGACCAATTGGATATTAATGCCGGGGCCCCTCAGGGGTCGGCACTCTCAGCAACTTTATTCTAGCTTCACATCAACGATCTGCTAAAATCTACCTTTGGGTATGCAGACGACAGCACTGTTGCTGAGAGATACTTGTCCAATGCTCGTGCTGCAATCTGGTCAGGTTTAATGCTGCTAAAACCCAGGCGTGTCTTTTTTCTGCTAAAAAGAGCCATTTTCACCAGGCTTCAACTTTCCGAGATGTGACTGTACCAATAACTGACCATCTTGAGCTTTTTGGCGTTACATTGACATTGACTCTCAATTTTGGCCCATACATTGAGGCAATGGCCCAGCTGGCTGCCAAAAAGCTGGGGATCCTTGCAAAGGTGAGAAGGTATTTCACGCCAGAACAGCTGCTCAGCTTGTATCAAGCCCAAGTTCGATCATGCATGGGGTATTGTTCTCATCTCTGGGACGGATCTGCCAAATACCAGCTTTATACACTAGAGTCGATCGAAAAGCAGGCCAAGAGGCTCATCGGCGATGAAGCACTGGTTAAGTCCAAGCTCCAGAGCCTAGAACAGCGTCACCGAGTTGCCAGCTTGTTGGTTTTTTATCGGTTACATTTCGGAAAGGGTATGATGGAATTGCATAATCTAATTCCGCCCAGCCCGTTTCATCATCGGACTACCAGACGTACGGCGATGTTTCATCGGTACATGGTGGACATCCCACCCATACGCACTAAACGTTTTGAGAATAATTTTATTATGCGTACAGTGGAATTCCCTGCCGGAGTCAGTGTTTCCCGATAGCTACAATCTAGGGGTCTTTAAGTAATTAATGAATAGGTTCCTTCTAGGCAAGTGTGCTTCACCGTCGACCACATCATCGCTTACCATCAGGTGAGATAGTGGTCAAGCGTGAGCCTATTATTAATAAAGAAAAATAAATAAAATAAACATGAAGTTACTACTACTAGTTACATACTTCAAGTTTATTTCTGTCCGTTATTGTTGATTTTTTTGCCCGTCAGCCACTTGTGCCCCTCCCAGAAAATAATCCTGGATCCGCCCTTGATCAGACTTATCTAGTTTAGAATTTACAGCTAAAGGCGTAGTGACAGGCTTACACATGCTCATATTGAACTTAGCCAATAAACGCTTTACATAATCTAATTGATCCAAAATTATAAGATCATTTTGTCTTGTTACATTTATGCCTAAACTATTTTTAAGCTCTCCTAAATGTCTAATTTTAAAATGCTTTTGTAACAATTCCAAAACACTATTTAAACAGCTATTATGAAATACATAAAAGTACAGAGCAATTATAACATATTCTTGCTTAGACTTTTTAACATATACGCAGGGTTCACATTTGCTTTGCTCATACCCGTTTGCACACAAAACACTATGTATTTTGGAGTTCCACATACGGCTTACTTGTTTCAAGCCATATATACTTTTGTTTAATTTACATACTTTATTTTTATTGTCATTACAAATAAAACCCTTTGGCTGCTCCATATAAATAGTTTCCTGAAGTTCACCATTTAGGAAAGCTGTGGTAACGTCTATATGATTACATTGTAAATTAATTTGAAATGAAAGGGAAATCAATATTCTTAAAGTTCAATGCCTAACCACGGGTGAAAAAGTATCACAGTAATCTATCCCTTCTTTTTGTGTAAAACCACGGGCTACCAACCTCGCTTTAAATTTATTAAATTTGCCAGTAGCATCAAATTTTCGTTTGAAAACCCATTTACATTTAACGACGTTACCGTCTTTTGGTCGATCTACTACTTCCCAAACATTATTTTTAATGAGCGCATCATACTCACTTTGCATAGCGCTAACCCATTCTTACATATCTGGGGAGTTCATGGCCATCTCAATGGAATTAGGATCATCTAATGAACTTGCCTCAGCCAACAAAGTAGATAAGTTGTAATCAGAATATTTCTATGGCATGTTACCTCTCGTACTACGTACAGGACGCTGTGAGCCAGATGCATCGGTGGTACCTTTCGATGCAGTGGGCTCTCCTCCTTGATATGAAGACTCTGGCAGAGAAGTACCAGTGTCGGCAGCATCATCACCATCGTCGTCATCAGTGGAGCTGTCTTCGCCAGTACAGTACGGGTCAGACAGTGGTGACCAGGGTGTTGGCGTTTTCTCCACATCTGAAACATGATTGGAACCAATATTAGACTTATCACTAATATCACAGTTTGTATTAGGTTCTTCATTATCATTATTTAAAATTTTATCGTCAAAGCTCTTGTAAAAGTAACAATTATTATCACTATTAATAATCCCTAGTTCAGCCTGAGAATAAAATTCGTTTTCAATAAATGATACACTCCTCGAATAAATAACGATATGAGGATTAGATGGGTCAATTAAGCGATATCCTTTACAAGTTTCACCATATCCAACAAAAATGTATGACTTAGCCTTGACATCGAGCTTTCGTCGCTTTTGTTTAGGAATTAGAGAATAAGCTACACAGCCAAAGACGCGCAAATGGCTAAGATCTACAGAAGATCCTGACCACAAAGACTCAGGAACACGGTTTGCCAACGTAGTGGTAGGGCTTCTATTCTTTAGATATATCGCCGTTATAACAGCTTCCCCCCAAAAACGATTTAGCAAACCAGACACCTACAGCATAGCGCGTGCTTTCTCAAACACTGTCCTATTGACACGCTCTGCCACCCCATTCTGCTGAGGGCAGTAAGGCTCTGAAGTTTGATGAATTAATACCTGCCTTTTTGAGAAAACTTGTAAAGGTTATTATTACAGTATTCTGTGCCATTGTCAGTACGTAGCACTTTTATATGCAAACCAGTTTGTTTCTCTACCATGCTTTTAAAATCAATGAAATGGGAACTTACTTCACTCTTCAACTTCATGAGGTATCCGAAGGTCTTCCTCGTACAGTCATCGGTGAAGGTCAACAAGAAGCGGGCTCCGCCCCACGTGCTGACTTGCATCGGCCCTGCTACATCCGAGTGGACGAGTTCGAGTGGAACAGCAGCACACCTACTACTTTTGTCAGGAAAATATGTCTCATGCATCTTGCCCAACAAACAAGCAGCACAGCTACCCAGGTAGTCATCTTTATTTTAAAAAATGACACCAGAACACTGATCTCCAACACCCAACACACGCATACCTGTGAGACTGAGGTGGCCTAGACGCTTGTGCCATAGGCTTAGTGGCACACATGCAGCTTTGTGAGTACTTACTGTCCCTTTCCTATTATAAAGGGGCATGGAACACTCGTGGGGTAAGGACCTACCTTGATCAACCTTAAATTTGTAAAGCCCATTAATTCTATTAGCAGTAAGAATTTGGTTGCCTGTAATTTTACAATTTTCATAAATATGACACCCAATAGTATTGAAAACGACAACATAGCCATTATCAGCAACCTGACCTATTGACATTAAATTATTAGATAAATTTGGGACCAATAAAACATTATTCAGACTAACAGAAGAAGTGAGAGGAACATTACCTATAGATTTACTGCAGATATTTTGGCCGTTTGCCAAAGAGATATTGCAATTTCTATCTTTCAAGTCTGTAACCAATTTTTCATTTTTGACCATGTGGCATGTCGCTCCGGAATCAATGATAAATTCATCAGAAGCTGAAGTGGTAGCTGAGTAAGCTTCGGCGAACATAGTTTTTTCTTTATTGCCATTGCCTTGCTCTCTCTTCCTCTTGAAACAGTGCTTCGCTATGTGCCCTTGTTTCTTACAATAGGTACAGATGATGTTGGTCCTCCTCTTTCTTGCATTGTTGGCCAGATAAGCCGTTGAAGTTGAGTCTGACTTACGACGATGATCCTCTTGAAGCAATCGCATGCGGACAATTTCACTCGATAAGGTGTTTGTCAAGCTGGTTGTCTCTAAGTTCGACACGATGACGTCATATTCTTGTGGCAGTCCTGACAGCAATAACTCGGCCACTTCTTCGTCGTCGATCGCCTTGCCAATGTCAGTCAGTTGCTGAACCAAGCGCATCACGCCATCTATGTAATCAGACATGTTAGCGAACTGATTATACTCTACGCGACGAAGCTGGCGCAACAGCAGCACCTTCCGATAAAGATCTTTATCCTCGAAACTGTCAGCGAGTTTTTGCCATGCCTTTTTAGCTGTATCGCATCCACGCACATATTGATATAGCGATGGTTGGAGGCTAAGACAAATTCATGTGCAGCGTTTGTGTCTGTGCTTTCTATACACGCCCAAAGGCCTTCCAATTGAAGCAGCATTTGAATTGCAAACTTCCAGTTGATATAATTAGTGATGCCATCCAATTTTTCAATGGAGGTTATGTTTCCAAAAGTGTGTCCATTACCTGACAATGATGACGCTGACGATTGTATATTCGGAATCTCCAATGGAGGTTGCGACATCTCGATTCCGATTTAGTTACAGCGATCCTCCTCAATATATTTCTTGGGCCAATAACCTGTTGGCTCGAGCCGGTGCGCAGGTGGTCTTCGTGTCAACATTGAAGATTAAAAAAAAAAAAAAATTTCAACAGGTATGTGATCGGGAGCGACGGTAGGGATCGTAGCGTCTGGCCAATCCATCTCCACTTGCGACGCTTTATCTCGTGGCATTTCTCCAACAGCTCTACGTTGGAGAAGGTCTCGGGCCAGTAAATTCCGAGAATGTGACGAAGACTTGTATTTGGCGTGAGATGTCCTTTGTGACCTTCCACGTTTCGCACCCGTAGAGCAGCACGGATTTGACATTGGACCCGAAGATTTTGAGTTCAATCCTTCGGGTCAGTTGCCGCGATTGCCAAACAGATCTCAGCTACTCGTAGGTAGCTCGGGCTTTGGCGATCCGTGAAGCGATGTCCTATTCATTACCCCCAGTGACATGACACTCCCGAGGTATGTAAATTTGTGGACGCGTTCCACTGCCTCTGTGCCAATCAGCAACAGTGAGTGATTCTTCACACCAGTTCTCATTTCCTGGGTCTACCAGATGTTTATTTTGAGCCTCATTTTTGCCGCCCCCTGACGTAGATCGTTCAGCTTTGCTTGCATATCTGCGTGGGTATGACTCAGCAGGCATAGGTCATCGGCGTAATCCAAGTCTTCCAAGACGTTGGTTAATTCCCACTCTATGCCGCGGCGCCTGTTATAGATGCGAAGCATAATTCCGTCAAGAACGACTAGGAAGAGGAGCGGCGACAGGAGGCATCACTGAGAAAAACGGGCTACTTAAAATTGGCAAATTTGTAATGTACTGGCAGCCAGATACGTATAATGTACTTTTCACATGAAAATTATAAGAGCCATACTTATAATGAAACGACACCATGTTAAGTAAGTATGCGGCATAATGCTCTGTAAAGACAATGTAAACAAGTTACTTGTAATGAGGCCGCATCATGAAATTACTGTGCCCGCATTATTAACGTTTACGTATGAGGTTTAATGATGCCGCATATGTATTAACAGAGCAGCATACGTAATTTACGTACCCGGAAACAGGAAAAATGTATGCGCCATACGAACGAAGTTATACAGCCGCATTATTTCAGTATGTAGGCTCTTTAAAACAGTAACTGGTTGCTAAATCATTGTACTGACTCCGACTCATTAAGTAATGGTCCCGGTTACGTACATAATGTACGAGCATGCGTCGGGGATATGCCGATACATTTTACGCACACTAGATAATTAATAATGTCTCCGCCTACATAATCATTTACGTATCCTGGCTCATTTTACGAACTCCGTTTACTTACTGACTGTGTTCGGTGCGTATAATCTTTACGACGTCAGCCGCATCATGAAATTACTGTGGCGCACTCTTACCATTTACGTATGCGGTTTTATGATTCCGCACAGAGCAGCATACGTAATTTACTTAACCCGTAACATAAAATATGTATGCGCTATACGTACGACGTTATACAGCCGCCTTATTTCAGTATCCAGGCTCTTTAAAACAGTAACTGCTTGCCAAATCATTGTACTGAATCCGTCTCACTAGGTAATGGTCCCGGTTACGTACTCATAATGTACAAGCAGAGTAGGGGATATGCCGATACATTTTACGCACACTGGATAATTAATAATGTCTCCGCCTACATCATCAGTTATTACGTATCCTGGCTCATTTCACGAACTCCGTTTACTTACTGACTGTGTTCGGTGCGTATAATCTTTATGACGTCAGCCGCATCATGAAATTACTGTGGCGCACTCTTAACATTTACGTATGCGATTCATTGATTCCGCACAGAGCAGCATACGTAATTTACTTAACCCGTAACATAAAATATGTATGCGCTATACGTACGACGTTATACAGCCGCCTTATTTCAGTATCCAGGCTCTTTAAAACAGTAACTGCTTGCCAAATCATTGTACTGAATCCGTCTCACTAGGTAATGGTCCCGGTTACGTACTCATAATGTACAAGCAGAGTAGGGGATATGCCGATACATTTTACGCACACTGGATAATTAATAATGTCTCCGCCTACATCATCAGCTATTACGTATCCTGGCTCATTTCACGAACTCCGTTTACTTACTGACTGTGTTCGGTGCGTATAATCTTTATGACGTCAGCCGCATCATGAAATTACTGTGGCGCACTCTTAAAATTTACGTATGCGATTCATTGATTCCGCACAGAGCAGCATACGTAATTTACTTAACCCGTAACATAAAATATGTATGCGCTATACGTACGACGTTATACAGCCGCCTTATTTCAGTATCCAGGCTCTTTAAAACAGTAACTGCTTGCCAAATCATTGTACTGAATCCGTCTCACTAGGTAATGGTCCAACCCGGGGGGCCCCAGATGCCTCGCCGACACCTCCCTCGAAGCCCCCCGGCGCCATTTTTCGCGATCGCCCCGCTCTCAGAAAAACGCCGATTTATCGGAACTTTTGTATGGGAACCATGTATGAATGTTATGTTGTTAGAATTGTTATGAAAAAAGCTATCAGATTTCATAGAGATTTACCCAGTTTTACCTTGTAATTTATTTGTAAATATTGTGTAAAGTCAGTGTAAGGGAAATTTTCTCAGGTTTGTGTACACAAATAAAAAAAGATACCATTATTTCACAATGTTTTCAAAATCGGAGTGATTTTGTGCTAAAACGCGTCGGAGCATCATGGAATTTATGGAAGAGATATTAAACGCCGGTTTAGATGAAATAATACCATTCCTTGAAGGTAGGTAAGCCAGTTTCTCGGTTTTATTTAGTCAAGATTTTTTTTCTCTGGTGTGGCATGTTTGAACTTGTTTGATAGCTTTTTCACCCACAAACAACAGACAGACGTATTTTTGACAAGTAGGTAGGTACTTTTATTGTTTTAGTTTTAGTAGGTTTTGTTTTTATTGATTATTGATAATTTTCCTACTAAATTTTCAATTGTGAACCGATTCTGTTGAAATTAACCAAACATTTATGATGTATGATGACACCACAACTCACGGATCCGATGATGGAGTCTCTATCATTAGATCAACTCCAGATCCCTTATGTTGTAGTGAAGTCAGTTCCAAGAGGTCCTCAACAGTGTACAGGCGGCGCCATACAAACTTTGGCGCCAACTCGAAATACATGTGGAGCTTAGCTGGACTAAAAAGTTAATTTTTCATTTTTTGCTTTTTTGTTACTTTTTCGTCGGTTCAATTTTTTGTTAAAAAGGTTTTGTTTTTGTTGAACCTGACTCTCCGACTGAACATGTAGGCAATTACATGTAGTACCAACCTATATAACAAGTTTTGTACATGTTTGTATTTGTATTTTTCAGACAATCGTATAACAACGCTTGAAACTGCCATTCTGTTAAACGATGAAGATTTGAAAGAACTGATTCCAAAGATTGGCCTCAGAATAAAATTTAAAAATTGGCTACTACAACATCAAAAAGCGACCGGTGTCAATGTACGTACCTACTTGTTTACTTGTATTTTAGCAAATAAAAATGTTTTCTTGGTTTTTTTCTCTTGGACCGATGCAATGCCACATACTTTTGTAATACATTGTAATAAAGCTTTTAAATTATTTTTCTAGAACCTTGAAATTAAGAATGCTGAGCTAAACGACTCAACTCAAAACGCTGTACGGGACACTGATGTCAGTGATAATGCAAAAATCTCTACAGATTGTACTATTGCAGATAATAACACTGTGAGTTACTCATAATCATAACATTACTCAGCTTGATAACAAAACGTATTTCGTCGGCCTAATTCGTTAACCTGCTAAGTCCATTTTTGCATAGTTTACAGTAATTGTAATACAATACTGACAGGCGGCCCTACCCTTTTTTGGTGCTCACTTAATTTTTCATTTTGTAGCTTAATTTGGTAGGTACTTTATGTTTGTGATATGGACCATCGCTGGCTAGCGATACTGCCAGTCTCACTGGCTTGAAAAATAGACGGGCGCTCTATTCTCGCCAGCGTTGTGGCTTGGCTTGAAAAACCGGCCAAGTGCGAGTCGGACTCGTGCATGAAGGGTTCCGCACCATCGTAGACAATCGTAGTAGGCGATCCCATTTTTCTTTATTTGTCCGATTGGACAGTTAGAATTAATCGTGTATGGTGTAGGTATATGGACGAACTGCAAGATTGGATCCAATCAGCAGTATCATGCCAATTGAACGATCGAATCGAACGTGTATGGCATCGATAACTGCGCGGCATTTAACCGACTCTAAAAAGGAGGAAGTTCTCAATTCGTCGGAATCAGTTGGAGTGTTGCCTGTAGGATGCTATGGGAAAAAAGACTTAAAAACATTTTAAATTAAAAAAAAAAATCGGTTACCGATGACTTTTGTCCTCTTATTCGATTTAAGACACATATAGGAACATGTTTAAACTTATAATTCTTTTTTCGTTAAATACATATTGATCGTTTTTCGATCATTGTCCCCATTAATTTATGTCATGGGCATGATGTGTCCCCTACTCACAGTTATTTAATTATTATCACGATATATTTAATTATTAAAAAAAAGTAAAAAAATCTTCAAAGTTAAATTACTTACTTGAAAAATATGCATTTTACGAAAAAAGTGTACAAAGCCTAAATTGTTTTTACGGGTATCCTTAATTAAATAAGAGCAAAAAAGGAGGGATCATCGGTAATCGAAAAAAAATAATTTTACAATTGTAGCACGCGAACTTCTGCTTTCATAAATTTTTAATAAAAAAAAAAAAATCTTCTTAAAATAATATTATGGACATTGGACATCGGCTCGTCATACTACAACACCTAAATTCGCAATGTGGACATCATTCCTCATTCTACAACACCAAAAGGCCCGCGCGCCGCTCGCGATTGAAACAGAGAGTGACTCGCACGCTGCGCACCGCGATACACGTCTTCTGCGCCTCCGCGCCACCGGCACGAACTCGCTCAGTCGCGTATCTTTTCCCCACTGTTAAACTATTATATATACCTTTCCAACCAATGTTCGTGTTTGTCATCAGTGTATGTGACGATAATGTTTTTTAATATACGAAGTTTGGCTTGAACTAAAGTTTTCACCTTATTTATCTCGTGCCCCGAAGAAAAAGCCCTTACAGTGACGCCCAACTCGTGGAGCCAACTTCGTGTACAATAGATAACTAACTATTAAACTCAGTGGGTGACATATAAAACGATACAAAAACGAGATACGCGTACGCGCGAAATACCTATCCAGTGTGCGTGTGAACCCCGTGCTGAAGTAGTTCGCCGTCCTTTTGCCGCCGGCCCGACATGATGCCGTCGCCGAGGAAAACACGAGCAAGAAAAAACGACGAAGACGAATGCAGTGCGGAAGACGAATCGCCGCCAACGGGTATGACTTTCACCGACCAGCAGGTGAACCACCTCGTGACGTCCATCCAACCACTCCAACATACCAGACGCCAGCGCAAGTAGCTCGACACCTAACCCGTTCGAGATGCCCCAGCCACGCCCCGGCAACTTCGCGAAGTGTACGGCACGCTTCGACGGCGCCGCCCGCAATGAGATAGATATAGAGAGAAAAATTGATCGAGAAAGTAAGGTTTGTAGAAGAGTCCCTGGCGGAGGTAAGTGTTTGTTTACCTATAACTAAACCTGCAACGCGATCCGATTGTCCATTCGATAATAATAAAAGTCATGCTAATAATCACAAAATAACAACACAAAGTTTTAAAAATAGTAGTTCCATGTTTAACCCTTCAGCTGCGACAGTATCCAATATTAACCCTTCATGTGCTACATCTGACCCTATTTCGTATGAAAATACAAAACTAAAGCGAACTCGACCTCGATGCACTTTTTGCAAAAAGTTTGGTCACACGGCAGATGAGTGTCGTAATAAGTTTGATACATTTACCTTACACAATTCTATTTTTTTTTGTTTTATTGACTGCTCATAGAGCCCCGAAGGCTATACTCCAACTGGACCATTTACTCATTCATTTATCAATTTGTTCAACAACTTATTGTGTTTGTGTTTTACATACAGGAAAGTTTAGACGGCAGAGCAATACTCAAAGAGGGAAAAGGAGGCTTACTCACGGAGGGTTCCCGAAGGAAATTGAGCCAGCTGCTAATACACCACCAACTTGAAAACAATTGTGCGAAGAAAATTTCCAGTGAAGAATTTTATATTCTAGCTACCGAAATTGTGGCAATATTCCACAAGGAACGCGTTGTGGTGTATTATTCTGCATATTTATCAGCTACAAATAAAGTAGCTAAAAAAAATGCTAGCGGAAAGCTCTACGAGAGCTGTATAGCTCGAAGAAGAAAGTGCGAGAAAGTGGACAGTTGCCGAGAACTAGCCATTCATCCTCGAAGTCGTCCAGATCATCGCTCAGATCCACGCCAACTATCACAGATGATGACATTTATAGCCTGGAATTTCTGGAAAGTGGTAAGCAAATAATCGCTAGTCACCTTTTTCGTGATTTAAATGTACCACGGGCGACTGTACTATGGTGCCCTTCCTCTTGTTGACTCATCCCACCATACACATAAATTACAGGTGTTGTCTATGAAGAAACATTACTATGGCTGAAAATCAATTTTGATCCATGGAAATCTGTTGAAGAAAAGTGGGCAGAAACTGCAGATCACCGCCTAAATCGCATCCAATGTGGAAAAGGTGACATAGCGAATTACTTCAAGGATTTCCGAGCCTTAAAACAATCGCAAGGCTATACCTTGGTAAGCATATACCGCAGCCGCTTATTTTTTAACCGACTTCCCAAAAAGGAGGAGGTTCTATGTTCGACTTCAAGTTTGTTTTTTTTTTTTTTTTGTGTGTGTGTTCATCGATATCTTCGTGAATTGTGAACCGATTTTGAAAATTATTTTTTTGTTTGAAAGAGTATGTTCCGAAATTGGTCACATTTTAATTTTGTGAAGATCTGATGATGAACTTCGGAGATATACAACAGAACTCTTCAATAAATAACGGCAAATCTCTTGGGATTGCTGCAATCGCATGTCTGTTTGTTGTTTATAACATTTCATAACATAACATCACGCCAGTTCGCTCTTATGGGGTAAGCAGATCTCTCATTTCACCGGTCATGTTCAAGTTTCATGAAATCTATTCTGTCGAAATAGTTCCCTTACTAACTTGCCTATTAGGTACGTACAACAAAAAAGTGAAAAATAAAAAACTTTTTGCAAAAAAATACTACCGACTTCCAAATACAAAACTACAAAGTGAAAAATAACTTAATTTTTTGAAGTCGGTGTCCAAAACGCAAAAAAAAATGGTACCTACGAAAAACACCGACTTCAAAAAATTAAGTTATTTTTCACTTTGTAGTTTTGTATTTGGAAGTTGGTAGTATTTTTTTGCAAAAAGTTTTTTTTTACATAATCAAATATAAAAAACTTGTAGAATACTTGTCAAAACTGTCTCAAACATTACTTCGTTCAACTGTGTAGCCAACAAGTATTTTTACAAGTATAAAACACATTTGCGTTTATAATGAAGTCTGTGACATGTATTAACTCGTCTGATACATTGACAGCGTTCTCACCTACAAAATACAAACGTGGTTTAGACAATTATTGTTTATTTTATTGCAATTTCTGTACATGAGATCATAAACATGTAGGCGACTAGAAGTTTTCAACCAATAAGTTTCATACAAGTTTTTTATACTTACAAAAAGTTTTATACATGTAATATAGTTACATAACATGTTTTGTATAAAACATATTTAATACATGCAAAAACGAAAACATTGCATTCAATTTGTAAAATACATGTACTATACCTTGGTGAAAACGATGGGTTATAAGACAAGTATCTGAATTTCGATTGCCATGTAAAATTCATAATGTTTGTTACCGTATCTGCCACGATTCCTCTCTTTTCGCACAGACTCTAGTCACTTGCAACACTCGCGCGCTGCCGACATAGCAGAACGAGATATTGTGCAGGCACTAAAAGAGACAAGCTAAAGCTATTCTAGTTCTCGCTCAACAACCCAATAACCTCTGTGGTAGCGATCCGGACCTTTCTCACCAGTGGAAATAACATACCGTACATTTATTGCATTCTTTTTTTCAGATAATGAACGATTTCAGTCGTCTGTATCCGGGAAAGGAAAACAAATTATTTTCTTCCATGACCCTCAAAAAAGAAGAAATTATAAAATATGCTTCATTAAAATTACGAAAAATTAGAGACCAAGACACGAGAACAAAAACAGCAAATATAGTTGCACTGACTGACGGTAAGAAGTTTTGCTCTAATATTAGTTCTTATTATTAACCTTTAACTATGGAGTGGAGTCTCAGTCCCCGCCCATTCTAGAAATCGCACAGATTTGTGACTTCCCCCTTCCCCTCAGCACTGAGCCGCTCAGTTAGTGTATTGAAAAAATGACGTCCATAGTGTTTTTTATTTTTATTTTAGTTGAAGGTTAAACCTTCGTAAAATTAAGTCTCAAAAATTAACCGAATCTTTTTTTTCTTTGAATACAGAAGATGAACCAGAGACATCTAGCAATGTTGCTTTGATGTTGCTGGCTTATGTCATCAACATTTCACCTGCACGGAAAATGAAAGGAAAGCCAGCGTGGAAGCCATCCAGAGCCGAGGTATGCGACGGCTATATATCGCAAGCTGCTTCTGAAGCCGACGTTACCAACAAGATCATTCAAAAAAAGGAGAACCTGCAGAGGCTAGGCCGCACAGTTCAACCCTACGTAATTTTTGTTGGCCCTACCGTTACTGAGGTAAAAGTAGCATATGTGGTAATAAATGACACATTGTATAGTTTCAACAAATTAGTAACAGCTGTAGTCTGTGCATTTAAAGTATTTCAATTGATAGGAGCTTGTTACCCGGAGACTGACAATTAATTATGTGACTGACAATAATTAAGCTTGTGTTTTTTTTTGTATGTCTCAATTTTACGATTGAAAATAAATAATATGAATCTTTTATGTCTATTTACTTAAAATTGCCCTTTACACTATATCAATCAGATGTATTAGTTTTAGAGATATCGTCGTTAAAAGTAATTAACAGCGAATTTAAAGCTCGGCAAGTCAGCGAGCGTTCTTTCCTTGCCCCGTCCCATCCCCTCTGCCCCGCATCGCTCGACCGCCTGCTCACGAACCGGGCGATGTAGCACGCAAACCGTTTGCCTATAATATTTGAGGAGTTCCATCGAACCATACTTATGTACCATGCTAGCGTACGTACGATACTGCTGCGGGTATAGTAAGGCATGGTGCACTATACGTGTTACGTATGGCACACCATGCCTTACGATACTCGCACCTGTATTTTCCTTATGCTGGCGCATGGTACATACAAATGTGTTAAGATACTTATTTTGAATATTAAACACTCGAAAGTCAATGAAATTTTGTAGACACGATCGAGAAACTAATATCTAGGTCTGTGGTTTATTACATTTTCGTAAAAATGTATAGTTTAAATATTGGAGGGGGTTTTCATATTTTTATTCAAAACTCCCTGCAGTATTTAAACTATACATTTCTAAATTGCATTGACTTTGAGTGTTCAATATTCAAAATAAGTATCTGAACACCTTTGTATGTACCATGCGCCAGCATAAGGAAAGTACAGGTGCGAGTATCGTAAGGCATGGTGTGCCATACGTAACACGTATAGTGCACCATGCCTTACTATACCCGCAGCAGTATCGTACGTACGCTAGCGTGGTACATAAGTATGGTTCACCGTGCTTTACTGGTCCCGCACCAGTATCGTACGTCCACTGCCGTCGTACATACGCACGGTTCATCATGCCTTACTGTACCGGCAACGGTACCTTACCTCTACTACGACAGTTAATACGTCTGATACATCATGCTTTACTGTGCCTGCCACAGTATACTACGTATGCCGCCATGATGAACACGTATGACGCACCATGATTCACTGTGTCCGCCATAGTATCGTAAGTATGCCGCCGTGGTGTAAACGTATGTCTCACCATGATTCACCGTGTCCGCCATAGTATCGTAAGTATGCCGCCGTGGTGTACAAGTATGTCTCACCGTGCTTTACTAAGCCCGCTACAGTATCGTACGTATGCCGCCGTAGTACACACGTACGGCTCATCGTGATTTACTGTGTCCGCCACAGTATCGTACGTATGCCGCCGTGGTACACACGTACGGCTCATCGTGATTCACTGTGTCCGCCACAGTATCGTACGTATGCCGCCGTGGTACATACGTACGGCTCATCGTGATTTACTGTGCCCGCCACAGTATCGTACGTATGCCGCCGTGGTACACACGTACGGCTCATCGTGATTTACTGTGTCTGCCACAGTATCGTACGTATGCCGCCGTGGTACACACGTACGGCTCATCGTGATTTACTGAGTCCGCCACAGTATCGTACGTATGCCGCCGTGGTACACACGTACGGCTCATCGTGATTTACTGTGTCCGCCACAGTATCGTACGTATGCCGCCGTGGTACACACGTACGGCTCATCGTGATTTACTGTGCCCGCCACAGTATCGTACGTATGCCGCCGTGGTACACACGTACGGCTCATCATGATTTACTGTGTCCGCCACAGTATAGTGCGTATGCCACCGCGGTGCACACATATGGCTCATCATTATTTACTATGCCCGCTACAGTATCGTACGTAAGCCGCCATGGTACACAAGTAAGGTTCACCGTGTTCTACTGTGCCCGCAACAATAGTATACAGGTGTTGCATTCGTAGTTTCAGGAGTATTCAGTGCGACTGGCGCACTACGTATTACGTAGCCGGATGTCGGGCTACGTACGTACGTACAAAAATCGACCACGAGTAAATTACGTAACCCGCTTCATGATGAGCGTCAGTATGCCGACTACGTATGACTGACTACTTACACGTAATGGACCGGGTTACACACGTCATTGTGGTCGATTTTTGTCCTTATTTTACGTAGTGCGGCAGAGGAAATTTTTCTCAGTGGCAGCCTTGGCGGACACTCGCGTGAACGGTTACGTCAGCCGATATGAGGCCGTCATGAGTAAGTAACCTTACAGGAATTCTTGTAAATTCTCTGCAACAGACGGACTATTTTGCGGCAATCCAATGTCCAGTACGCGGTACCAGATACTAGACCACTTTAGCGTATCAAAGGCATTTACGAAGTCTACAAAGGTTAGATAAATCTCCCTCTGCCATTCTGATTCCTGTTCCAGTATGATACGGAGAGTATTGATCTGGTCCGTACAGGAGCGGTTCGAGCAGAAACCAGCCTGCTCTTTGCGTAGAAGAGGTTCCACGGCCTTCGACTATCTATCCAGGATGATCTTGCAAAAAAACCTTAGAGGGAATCGAAAGCAACGTTATACCTCTCCAGTTATCGCACTGGCTAAGATTACCTTTCTTAGGAACAGTTATAAGAAGACCTTTGTTCCATACGTTTGGGAGTTCTTCGGTGATCCAGATCTTTTCAATAAGCGGCGTCAGGACGTCGACGGCGGTGTAGAGAGATATCTAGTACAGAAACAGTAATATTTTTAATCCATCGTTGATTCCATTTTAGTTAAAACGAATAGTTTTCTTTTTTTCATTACAGTACGAATTGTACTAAAAAAAAAGGAAAAACTATGCGTTTTAGAATTACGGAATATGTCCAACCACATGTTTAATATTATAATTACATACCGATTAGTTAAGATTAAGCCGCGCATTGCACCGACCTTCACCTCTCAATCACAGTATCTTACACACTTAGCGGCGCCCCAGGCTTGCACCGTTTCACCAAACGTACCAGCTGGAGGCGAATACATAGTATAAAAAGTGTCGCAGGTCACACATTGTCACAGTTCAGTATTGATATTCATATCAGCAACACTAATTCAAAATGGCCGCCAAGGTATGTTTAATTTCCTGATAATTAACCTTTTTATTTGAGCTATTTTAAAAACACATTAAAAACTATAAAATTGGTTGATCTCCCTAATTTCGATTTTCTTAATAACAATACCGATTTTGATTTCGATCGCCCGCACCTATAATATATAATACAGATTACTACATGCCTAGGTACTTGTTGTGTACAATAATATTAAATAGGTCGATTTTTCACCTTTGTGGTTTAATCGAATCGCCAACCCAATCTAACGTATTGCACACGTCCTTACTGACTGCACCGTTGGTCTCGTGATCACTAGCGTGTCTGGTCCTGGGCTCGATTCCCAGCTTGGGCAAAAATTGTTAATAGGTTTTTCCAATACGTATTTCTCAGTAGCCGCCTGGATATTGAAAGTTGGTGGTGTGCCACCCCCGTGCCTCAGAAAGCACGTAAAGTCGTCGGTCCTTCATTGAAACATTTCCCATGTTATCTGATTTTCTAAACCACTCACTTTCCACCACCTTTATAGTATTTTGTGATCTTTTAAACAGCAAGCAGCTACAGATAAATTTATACCATTAATAGATCTACTGAAATGAGACCATTTAGATTTTCTAACTACCATGTTACTTACTATGTGAACAAGTGACCGTTAACACATCACATCACATCATCAGCCTTTTAACCCACTGCTGGGACACAAGCCGCCTCTCTTAGAGGGAGTGGGCTATAATCCACCACGCGGGCCCAGTGCGGATTGGTAGATGTCACATGTCTTTGAACTTTTGGTTCTAGGACATGCCGGTTTTCTCACGATGTTTTCCTTCACCGTTTTGGGAGCAGTGGTGATGAAATAAATTACACAAAGTAAAGCGCCTGCTCGGGTTCGAACCCACGACCTACAACTCGTAAGTCGGGACCGTAACCACTGGGCCACCACCGCTCTGGAACGTTAACAATCTGTGAAAAAGGGGATAGTGATGAAATGTACCTACATTTGGCTTCCCTGAGCATTTTCAATTAACATAAAACAAGATTTATAAATTCACAAACAGGGTCATGAACTTGACTCGTTACAAATTCTTTTGCGGCAACATTACATTGAACTAAGTCAAGGAATAACAAAGGAGTAACAAAAGGTACTTCCAAACAATCTGACTTATCAATTTATTAAAGGTAGAGTAAAGACAGTCTACTACCGAAATCGAAATTAAATCGTCAATCACCTCTTAAAACAAAATGAAGTATGCTGTCCAAATATATCGAAAGCAATCATACTTACTTCTTTGAAAGGAATGTCGCGGCAGGTTGTAAATCTGTAGAATCACGAATCGGCTCAGCAATGCAGTGTGTCGACCTTCAATTCTCAATCATTTTGAAGTTTAATGAACGAAGCGACGCCGCGGGCGCGCCGGGTGTCACCAAGAGGGTGACACCTATAGGCGGGCGACATTCTTGTATAAAAACTGTAGCAGGACATACATTGCAAATCATAATTCATGAACCTTGTCTTGCAGTTCGTCATCATCCTGTCCCTCGCCGCGGCGGCCTACGCCGGTCTGGTGCCCGTCTCCAAAGTGGTGTACGCCGAGCCCGAAGCACCCGCTCACTACGACTTCTCGTACTCCGTCCATGATGAGCACAGCGGCGACGTGAAGCAGCAGCAGGAGTCTCGCGAAGGCGACGCCGTGCACGGCTCGTACTCGCTCGTGCAGCCCGACGGCGTTCACCGCATCGTCGAATACACTGCCGACAAGGTGCACGGATTCAACGCTAACGTGCGCTACGAGGGCACCCCCGTGCACGCCGCACCCGCCAAGATCGCCTACGCCGCTCCCGTAGCCAAGCTCGCCTACGCCGCTCCCGTTGCCAAAGTAGCCTACGCGCCTGCCCCCGTCTCCTACGCTCATGCCCCGGTCGCCTACGCCGCCCCCGTCGCCAAGCTCGCCTACGCCGCTCCCGTCGCCCACGTCACTTACTCCTCTCCCGCCATCTCCTACCACCACTAGATACTCTTGTTGACTAGTTAGGCAAGCTGTTATTTAATCAAGTAAATAGGTGCTAATAAATTATTATGAATTGAATGTTCTTCTTTTACTATTTTATCATTACAAATATCCACAACAAAACCATAAACCTCAGTTGTAACTTGGCTGTAAGGAAAATATGCGCAAAATGCAGAATTTCAGAAAAATCCAACACAAATTAAAGCTCTCGTTGTTTGTGAGAAAATACATATTTATTTATTTTAATATTTTATTAAGGTCAACCAACAAAGCATACACCAAAAAATACATGTTAAAGCACTTATATTATTACATTGTATAGTGTAGCCTTAATTAAAGGCTGCCACGGCATGCATTAAACAAAGGAATAGGAAATGTAGAACAGTGTTTACTACTTTACAAATAGATTGTTACATAAATACAGTTTACGTAAATTGTAACGTAAAACCGACATGAAAACTCATGAATATTGCTGGTTTTGCTCGATCAATCCAAACAATTTTGTACAACGTTGCGCCAACCAACCCAAATACAAACATACACCAAATCTTTATATTTATATTTATGTAAGTGAAAAAGACAAAAGAAAAATAAAAAAAATAAAAATAAACTATAATATTCTTATCTCCTTTTCACTCTTGAGATAATGCCCTATGCAAGACAGACTTAACTTTATGTAAAGAGTAAGACATATCAATATCCACACTGGGTGAGCGTGACAGGCGACTAAACTGAACCTGCAATCTGTTAATGGTGGAAAAATGACCCAGATTGGTTTTAAAGCCCTTAGCGCAAAGTAACTGATATCTGGACTTACGAGCAAGTTTGCAAGGTACATTTATATTTATCTGACTCAGCAACCTCGGACAATCAATGTGAGTGTTTATTATTTTGTATAGGAACAGATGATCTAGGATCATACGACGATTATCCAAACTCATAAGTTTGAAATGTTTCAAGCGTGAGCTGTAGCTAGTTAAATTTCTGACCATATTGCAGTGATATGACAAGTGCCAAAGAAATCTTTTCTGCACTGATTCTAAACGACGTTTATGTATTTCGTAGAATGGAGTCCAAACTATGCTGCAATATTCTAAGCCTGACCTGACTATTGAGTTAAAGATTGCAATTTTAGTTGTGGCACGTTTAAAATCTTTACAGTTACGCAGAATGAAACCCAACATCTTAAACCCTTTAGTAGCAATTTTATCAACGTGTATATCACAAATCACGAATTACTTCTTTCTCGACAATAATTTTGTCATTAATTTTATAATTACAAAAATGCGGTCCTTTTTTCCTAGAAAAATGCACGTGATTGCATTTGTCAGCATTAAGTAACATATTATTGTCTAATCACCATTGGGAAAAACGGTTTAAGTCTTCTTGTAGTTTATATGGATCCTGATTGGACTCTATTGGTTTTATAATTTTCAGATCGTCCGCGTATAAATATATCTTTGAGTGTACAAAACAAGAAGCTATGTCGTTTATGAAAATATTGAAAAACAATGGGCCCAGATGGGAGCCCTGGGGTACGCCTGAGGGTGTCGGAAACAGGTTTGACGAATAACCGTTGACCACAACCTTAGATGTGCGCTTAACAAGGTAAGATTCACACCACTGCAATAAGTTGCCTGCAATTCCGATTGTGTGTAATTTATTAACTAACATTTTATGATCCACTTTGTCAAACGCCTTGCTAAAATCAGTGTAGATTACATCTACAGGTAATCCACGGTCTACGGCTTCGGCTAAATCCGATATGAAGCACGCAAGATTGGTTCCAGTAGAACGGCCTTTCATGAAGCCGTGTTGTTCAGGCATCAATGTTTGTTTCACATGCCACGAAAGTATAGGGTACACCAAAGCTTCGAACACCTTGCCAAAAATAGATAAAATAGATACCGGTCTATAGTTATTCGCGGCGGACTTGTCACCAGACTTAAAAATCCGGAAAACAACCTGTGCTCAATGATTTATTATAAATCATAGAGAGAGGCGTCCCCAAATAATCACAACATTTTATTGCAAAAATGGAAGGCAGTCCGTCAGGTCCTGGCCCTTTATTAGGGTCAAGTCTCTTTAAAGCTTTAATTACAGAATCCGTGGTTAGTGTCAATTGGGTCAGAGAATCAGTATGCTGACATTGCGCAGTCCCGTATTTAGCCGTATCGTCAACAGTATTGATTGATATCGCAGAAATCGTGTAATACATATTATCAAAGCGATGTACTATAATAGATCTCTCAGTGTCTCGGCTGGGCCTTCTGGGGCACACGTGCCACTATGGCCCCTCCTGAATCCGCCTAGGAGTTGAGTTATATATGGATGACAAAAGAAAATACCTTGTAACCAATCATCATAAAACTTATTATCACATAACAATTGGGCGCTTAGTCGTGCTTCCCTGTAACGTTACAACAGACGCCCGCCAATAATCTGAATTTCGAAGGAAGTATGGACTAAATTCCTACTGAAGTCTTTACGTCCTCATCTTCTTGTCTGGTTTTAGGTGCCAGCTTGTCGGCAATGACCCTCCTTGGTACTTGCTACATAGAAAAGCAAGGCTGATGTTGATTGTCTTGGATTCACTGACAAGCATGTTACGTTTTCACAATCCTGTGGTCACAGTCAACAAAATTGTGTCGGTGAACGATTAATTATATGCTCATCGGCGATTATCATGGAGACTAATGTAAAAAGGTGTTATACTTCCATGCAGCAGAACCCATGCTGATTGAGCTGGTGGAAGTCGACCCAGAATTGGAAAGTCTCAAATTTTCTATTACGTTTACAAAAAAGGAAACAGAGAAGTTGGAGTGAAATCTCCAATAGCCTCAACGCCCCTTAACAGCGCAAGCAAGACGTAGTTGTCTTGGCGCAATGTAAATAAATTAATGACTTGAGTATGCAATTATGTTTTGGGTTGTGTTATACTCCAAAACGGAGCCCAGACAAATCGGTGATTGGAGGCGGTGCAACGACGCAACAAATCCACACAAGGGGTTTCGTTTTCTTGAAATACTAAAATGCTTGTTAACCATACATTTTTCATGCGTTTCTAGGAAACCTTTGTTTATTTTTTGATGAACAATCAATTTATATTCATGCTTATAACTTTAAATAGAATTGATTTACACATGGCCTTGCTTTCAGGTAGGACCACCGCCGATGCCCACGACATATGAGAATCTAATGGTCCTTCAAACGACATCGTCAGCATCCCTTTTCGGACATGCTAACAGTTATGTTTCAGATGTCGAGTTCAGTAAGATAGATTTTAGAGTAAGACTTATTAAGAAAGGCAACCCTTATTGTGCGTTCAAACCTTATCGTGTGTATTCAAACCTTATTGTGTCTTATCTCTGTCAATACTTAACTTAAACAGACATAATAGCAATAGCAGTCTTTTGATAAACAGTGGCGCAGCAACCAACCAAGGCTTGACTTCTTTTGCTTCACTATCTTCAAAAGCTTTAACTGAAGGTAAACAGACAAGCATAGCTTTTAGTAACTCCAGAAATAGCTTCAATGACTTAAGCAAGAGAAATCGAAGCAGATGTTCTCAATACTGTAGATATGTATACTTTCTTGTGCAGATGTCAGAGTTATCTTATATATCGGCATGGGAAATAACAAAAAATGCGGATTTTTTTTTAACGGATCTCTAACAAAATGTACCCACCATGTCAAGACAGAACAGACTTAAGCAGTATATATCTGCATCTTACTCAAAATTTAAACGAGACAGTAAAATAAATATATTTTATGTACAATATTTACAGCTTATGAAAAAACAATGCGACGCATTAACAAATATTGCAAATGAAAGAAATTCTACTTAGTGAATGTATTTGGTAAGGCCAACCGCTTAAGGTAAAAGCGCCAGGAAAAAGAACCATATCAATGTTTTTTTTTTTTATTTGTTTCTGGCGAGCCCACGGACCTGATCTCCAGAGAGAAGTCTTGTCTCTCGTCTCCAGCTTTCTTTTATTGGCTGGTCGGTGTGAGCACTGACGGGGAACAGAGCCCCCATCTCTCTCTTGCCTTAATTGCCTGGCTTGAGTGGAGGTTCTAAGCTAGTAAGATACTGGTAGGGATCTTGACTGCATTTCCGGGCTTGTCCTGATAGCCGTGATTCTTTTTATTTCCTCTCTACACATGATGTCTACTAATCTTTTTTATTAACTCTCTTAAGTTCTCGCAGGTATGCTGCAAAGAGATTTCATTGAAATAAGCGTACCGGTTTTCTGTTCCTTCTTCTTCTTGACTGTGTATTATGTGTGTGTATATTAATGATTAAATAAATAAGTAGTACACCCAATTTGTGTTTGATTAAAACATTGTAAATGGAAATGTTTTGGGGAGTAAAACAAAGGTTATTAAAAAAACAAAGGTCATGAACTTTACTCGTTGAAAGTATTTGCGGAAACGCTAAGTTGAACTAAGTCAAGGAGAAAATCATGCCCATTTCATATTGGGACATTACATAAAATCTGACGAAACAATATATCAAAAGTACTAAAGATTGAGTAAACAACACAACATCTCTTTCAACAATATGAAGCACCTCTTCTAAATAAATCCAAAGCACGTATTGCTTCTAAATATCCCAAGAGCCTGCGGCGATCTCACCCTTCGTCATTATATAAAAGCTGAAAGTTTATCTGCCCAAGCTTAGGCGTTCTTAAACGATCCCGGATTATGAAGTATGGGTCATGGTGGCTTTGGGAGATAATTATGTAGTACCAAAGTGAAACACAAAACCATTTGGAATCTGATGAAGAAAAGTTCCGGAAGCATTATTCACCATATGTATTAATTTATGTGGTTTGTTAACAACTTAACGCTGAAGTCAAGATCTAATTTTGTTTTGGTACAGAAAACGAAAATTGTATCTCTACCAGATTGTTTAAATTATGCCGTGGTTGAACTTTTCCATTTCGAATTTAAAAACATTTTGTTGTAATATAAGAAAGGTAACACACCAGTTTCCGCGATAATGTAGTATAATAGTGGTACATAAATAACAAATAAATGCAATATAGAATGCAAATTTACCTAAGATACCTAGTAAAGAAACAATATTATTTTGAATCAGTCGTTGTTTCCATTTTAGTTGAAAACGAATAGTTTTTCTTTTTTTCGGTACAATAGGGATGTTTCAGTGAGATTATAAAATATACCCGATTATACCCGTTTTATCATAGATCGCATTCGGAACAGTATACTTCCAAAACACAAATCGCAGACGTTGGCAACACAGCCGCCAAACTAAAGTGGAATTGGGCAGGCCATATCTGCCGCATGTCGCAACAGAATTGGGCAAAAGTAACCACTGACTGGATACCAAATAACAGGAACCGGCGACGCGGTAAGCCCAGAAAGAGATGGCGTGACGAATTAGACATTTACCTGAAGGATTGGCCAGACGTAGCAAGAGACAGAAAAAAATGGAAAGACGGAAGGGAGGCCTTTGCCCTGCAGTGGGACATAACAGGCTCATAATAATAATAACAATACCCGTTTTGCTTTATCAAATAAATAAAAATTAAAAAAAATAAAGCGCATTAAATTTCAGGAGTGGCGGCTTGTGACGTCACTTTGTCAGTATAAAGTGTAGCACACCGTGACGTCACTCGATATTTCAACGCACTGTACCGTCGTAATTTTTTGTTTAGTTGGCAAAAGAAAAATTCGTATCTAATATTTTTAGGTTATTTAGGTGACGGACTGAATAAATATTTTTGTCAACTAGGTACCCTATTCGTGAATAATGAAATATGTCCAACCACATGTTTAATATTATAATTACTTACCGATTAGTTTAGATTAAGCCACGCAATGCACCGACCTTCACCTCTCAATTACAGTATCTTACACACTTAGCGGCGCCCCAGGCTTGCACCGTGTCGCCAAACATACCAGCTCTAGGCGACAACATAGTATAAAAAGTGTCGCAGGTCACACATTGTTACAGTTCAGTATTGATATTCATATCAGCAACACCAATTCAAAATGGTCGCCAAGGTATGTTTAATTTTCCGATAATTAGCCTATATAATTGAGCTTTTTTAAAAACACATTAATAACTATAAAATTTATTGATCTCCTCAATTTTGATTTTCTTAACAACAATACCTATTTTTATTCCGATCGCTCGTACTTCATGTTTACAACAATATTAAATAGCTCGAATTTTCACCTTTGTGGTTTAATCGAATCGCCAACCCAATCTAAAGTATTGCCACAGATAATATAATACTAGCATAGTATTGCACACGTCCTTACATGACTGCACCGTTGGTCTCGTGATCACAAGCGTTTCTGCCGAGCGTGGGGTTCTGGGCTCGATCCCCAGATTGGAAAAAAATGTTGATAGGTTTTCCCAATATGTATTTCTCAGTAGCAGCCTGGACTTTGGTAGTTGGTGGTGTGCCACCCCCGTGCCTCAAGCACGAAAGCACGTAAAGTCGTCGGTCCTTCTTTGAAACATTTCCCATGTTACCTGTTTTTCTAAGCCACTCACTTTCATCTGCCTTTATAGTTAATTAATGCTGAACAATAAGTATTTTGTAATCGTTTATTTTCTAATTTTCTTTAAAAAAGAAACATTGCTCCACACAAGGAATTTCGTCCTGTATCGTGGGTGCGTTTACAAACATATAAACTTACATACACAACACCCAGAGCCGGAACAACTATCTGTAGGTCATACCAATATTTGTTCAATGCGGGAATCAAACCTGCGACACGCAGTGCAGCAGACAATCGCTCAACCACTGCGCCAACCGTGCGCGAATCGTTTAAATAACAAGCAGCTAAATTTATATTATTAGTAGATCTACTGAAATGAGACCCTCACTTACTACCATGTAATACTTATTATGTGATCAAGTGAACGTAAACAATCTGTGAAAAGGACATAGTGATTAAATGTACATTTGGATTCCCTAGGCATTTTCAATGAAAATAAAACAAGATTTATAAATTAACAAACAAGATCATGAACTTGACTCGTTACAAGTTCTTGTGCGGAAACACTACGTTGTACTAAGTCAAGGAGTAAACCCATGCCCATTTCATATTGTCACAAAAGGTACTTCCTAAAAATCTGACATATCAATTTATTAAAGGTAGAATAAAGACAGTCAACTACCAACATCGAAATTGAATCATCACCTCTTAAAACAGTAGGTATGCTGTCCAAATATATCGAAAGCAATCATACTTACTTCTTTTAAAGGAATGACGCGACAGGTTGTAAATCTGTAGAATCACGAATGGGCTCAGCAATGCAGCGTGTCGACCTTCAATTTTCAATCATTGTGAAGTTTAATGAAAGAGGCGACGCCGCGGGTGCGCCGGGGATCACCAAAAGACCTATAGGCGGGCGACATACTTGTAAAAAAACTGTAGCAGGACATACATTATTACAGTCACCTACTTACTAATATTCAAATCAGCAATAACTTACTTGCAAACATGGTTGCCAAAGTGAGTTCTTAAAAGTGATTAAGGCTTACACGTTCTTATAAATTTATGATTTTAATTAACTGTAAATAAATTATTTTGCAAATCATAATTCATGAACCTTGTCTTGTAGTTCGTCATCATCCTGTCCCTCGCCGCGGCGGCCTACGCCGGCCTGGTACCCGTCTCCAAAGTGGTGTACGCCGAGCCCGAAGCACCCGCTCACTACGACTTCTCTTACTCCGTCCATGATGAGCACAACGGCGACGTGAAGCAGCAGCAGGAGTCTCGCGAGGGCGACGCCGTGCACGGCTCGTACTCGCTCGTGCAGCCCGACGGCGTGCACCGCATCGTCGAATACACCGCCGACAAGGTGCACGGATTCAACGCTAACGTGCGCTACGAGGGCACCCCCGTGCACGCCGAACCCGCCAAGATCGCTTACGCCGCTCCCGTAGCCAAGCTCGCCTACGCCGCTCCCGTTGCCAAAGTAGCCTACGCGCCTGCCGCCGTCTCCTACGCTCACGCCCCGGTCGCCTACGCCGCCCCCGTCGCCAAGCTCGCCTACGCCGCTCCCGTCGCTCACGTCACTTACTCCTCTCCCGCCATCTCCTACCACCACTAGAGACTTGTTGACGAGTTAGGCAAGCTGTTATTTAATTAATTAAATAGGTGCTAATAAATTATTATGAATTGAATGTCCATCTTTTATTATTATCTTCACAAATATCCACAACAAAACCATAAACCTCAAAACGATCTAACTTGACTGTAAGGAAAATATGCACATAATACAGAATTTCAGAAATATCCTACACACGTTAAAGCACTCGATGTTTGTGAGAAAATACATATAGAAGACTAACGTGTAATACATATTATCAAAGCGATATAGTATAGTAGATCTCTCAGTGTCTCGGCTGAGCCAGCTGGGGTGGGAGCACGTGCCACTAAGGCTCCACCTGGATCCGCCTAGGAGTTAAGTAGTATATAAGTGAAAAAAAAAAACCTTGTAACCTTTCATCAATAAAATTGTTATCATATAACACTAGGGCGCTAAGTCGTGCTTCCCAGTAACTTTACGACTGACGCCCGCCAAAAATCTGAATTTCGAAGGAAGTATGGACTACATTCCTACTGAAGTCTTTACGTCCTCATCTTCTTGTCTGGTTTTAGGTGCCAGCGTGTCGCCAATTACCTTCTTGGTACTTTCTACATGAAAAGCATGGCTGATATTGATTGTCTTAGATTCACTGACAAGTATGTTATGTTGCCACAGTCCTGTGGTCACAGTTAACAAAATTCGTGTAAGTGTCGGCGAACGATTAATTATATGCAAAACTATAACTATAACTTAATTGTTAAATAAATAAGTAGTCCACCCAATTTGTGTTTGATTAGAACATTGTAAATGGAAATGTTTTGGAGAGTAAAACAAAGGTTATTAAAAAAACAAAGCTACTACTTACTAAAGTTACTTTACTGGTTGCAAGTATTTGCAGAAACGCTAAGTTGAACTAAGTCAAGGAGAAAATCATGCCCATTTCATAATGGAACATTACATAAAATCTGACTGAGTACTTTTGAAATATTGTTACAATATTTCAAAAGTACTAAATGTTGAGTAAAAACAGTATGGTAATAAAATCGAAATTGATCAAACAACTCAACATCTCTTTCAACAATATGAAGCATCTTTTCTAAATAAATCCAAAGCACGTATTGCTTCTAAATATCCCAAGAGCTTGCGACGATCTCACCCTTCGTCATTATATAAAAGCTGAAAGTTTATCTGCCCAGGCTTAGGCCGTTCTTAAACGATCCCGGATTATGAAGTTTGGGTCATCGTGCCTTGAGAGATAATAAAATTGCACCTCACTTGCGTTAAAGTTTAAAGCGTAGTGTTTATATATTTTATTTGGAAAAACAATAGAAATCATTTCATCCATTGTCAGAAACTTAGTAGTGTGGTATCCACTCTCAAATTATAATAAATTGTGATGAAAGTTTTGTCCTAATATAAAAGCTGAATTTTATACAAAGTTATTTTTTTATTGCATTTTTCCGAAGACAATTCCTGCCAATGTCGTTTAGTAAAGACTCATGGGTATTATTCAATTTGCAAACTAAATTTTAATTAATATTTTGACGTTTTTGTGGCGATCCTTTGAGGATTAAAATGTATGCTGGTGTTAGAGCTTATAATATCTTGAATTCTATAATATGCATTAGAATGTGGATGTAACAGATTCTAATGTTTTGAAGTATTTGGCAGCTAATTGTATCGAGTCAGGCTTCCCAGTAAACTTTGCGGAGGTATAGTTCTCGCCAAACTTCTGGGCCGCCCTGAAGTTGGCTTTCCGCATGTGCGAGGCACAAAACGGTGCTGTTTTTGTATGAGATTTACTACTGCGCAGCCGTTGTAGCCAACTTCAGGGCGGCCAAGAAATTTGGCGAGAACTATAGTCTTTACTATTATCTTCTTATATATAAAATTCTCGTGTCACAATGTTCGTTCCCGTACTCCTCCGAAACGGCTTGACCGATTCTCATGAAATTTTGTGAGCATATTGAGTAGGTCTGAGAATCGGCTAACATCTATTTTTAGTTAGGGTAGGTAGGATAGGGTTTTTTTTTTTTAATTTTTTTTTTTTTTTTTTTTTTTTTTTTTTTAACTTTCTACCTCCAACATGATCGGAGTCTATTCTGAGCTTTACTTTCATTCCAGTTCTCGCATTTATTCCTCTCGCACTTTCATTCCATCATACTTATCTTTCTATCATTCATCCGCATTTATATACCTACTCCATGGGTGGGATTCCCATCTATTGCCCTATATATGACTATCTACTTTCTTTATTTTATTTACTTTATTAGGAGTTACAAAGAAAACAGGGGTGTTAGTTTTTATTTTTGTGTCTTTTTCTTACATTTTTACTTAATATTAACTATGTCTATTTTTCAATATTATATCTAATCTTATGCTATTTTACATTTTCTACCTGTTTATTATTTCTTTTTACAGAATAGGTACTACTATCTATTTTACAAAGTGCTTATATATATGTATACATTTAAGTCATATTTCTAATCTAATACATTGTTCATTCTGTATTTACTTATTTTCTCTTTCTTACAGGATACGGTGACAGAGGAGCTGTTTACATTCTAAATTAAATTTCTTACTTTCTTAAACTTATTTTTATTTCATGCATTATATTTATTACTATTTTCTTTAAACATTGTTTATCTACTTATTCTATGCTATGCCTTAATATAATCTATTATATCATGATAGCATATTTACTTAATTCGTTCTGTTTCTTTTGATTACCATCGTTGCTATTTTAATGCAGTACTCTAAAAACATGTCTCTTTCTTTACCCTTCATCAGATGCGGAGCGTTTTGGGGAGATAACTCCACGGTGAAATGCTGCCCCGCTTCATACCGCAATTTTGCGGTAATTGGGCACTGGAACAGGATGTGGGGAACCGTTTCCTCAACATCAGGCTCACAGGCGCACGATGGATTCTCTTTACACCTGAAGCGTTTCAGGTATGCAGAGAACCCACCGTGCCCCGTCAGGATTTGTGTAGTCACACTGGTGTGGGCCATCTTACGCACCACCCTATACGCTAACACCGCGTCCGGGAAAAAGAGCTTGGTGCCCGAAGCCGTGTCACCAGATCTATATCTCCCGTTCCACTCGTCAAGCGTTTCCAACCGGATTTGTCGCTTGACGAATGATACGGGACACTGATCGTAGTCCGGCCTCTTCTTCGACCTCAGGGCGGCCTCCTTTGCAAGCTGGTCGGCTCTCTCGTTTCCCTCCAACCCTGCGTGGGCCTTGATCCAAAACAAGGAGACACTCTTGTTACTAAACCGGCAGCTTCGCAGAGTGTCCCTTGTTGCCACTGCCAAGGGGTGGCGGGAACTTGTGTTGATCACCGACTGAAGAGCCGCCATGGAGTCGCTGAAGATACCGAACGTGGTTTCACTAGACTTGAGCGCCTCCCCTGCCGCTCTATTCAGAGCCAGGAGTTCGGCCTGGTAGACGGTGCAGTAGGACGGCAAAGCGAACTTGAGGGCTTTCGTTTCGGCAGCGCCTTTCCATAAGGAGAGCGCCGCTCCAACCCTGCCCTCAACCTTGCTGCCGTCGGTGAAGATCCTCGCAGCAAAGTCGCTGTGGTTATTGTATTGTTCCTCGTCTACCAGGCTTCCGAAATCAAGGCTGATCTGCTCCGCGGGGTGCGGAGCCTCCAGCGCCGGGAACATCCTTTCCACTTCCCTGTCCCCCAGAAAAGGCTGAGGCACCCCCCTTTTCGCTTCATAGAGTGTTGCCGCCTCCCGAACGCGGAGGTCAAGCGGGAGCATTCCCGTCAGCACCAGCGCTGAATTTAGGGAAACTGTGCGGTACGCCTTGCACATCTTCTGCAAAACGCCACGCTGGACGGTCCTGAGCTGTTTCATTACGCCCAGCTTCTTGGCTGCCGATGCCCAAACGCTAGCAGCATAGAGAATGATGGGCTCTATGGTTGCCACATACATAACCCGAATGACTTCTGGGTGGAGCCCCCAACTAACTCTTGCGGCCCTACACAGCCGCTTGTATATTGAGATAGCCCTTTTACAAATGAGAGAGACGTGGGCGTTAAAAGTCAGCTTCTCGTCGAACGTGACGCCCAGAAGCTTTATCTCCTTAGACATGCCAATGGCAACTCCCCCCATGCTCAGGCGAGGTGTGTCGTATTTTAACTTCCTGGTTATCACCATAGCGACCGTCTTATGTGGTGCAAATTTAAGCTTGTTATCGACACCCCACGCCTGAACACGACTGAGAGCGACATTTGCACGCTCCTCAACCTCCAGTGCGGTCTCTCCGTCAAAAACTAAAAGGACATCGTCCGCAAAAGCCTGGATGTAAATACCCTCGCTCTCCAATGCCTTTAGAAGGGGATCCAGGACCAGGTTCCACAAAATAGGCCCTCCAATAGAGCCTTGGACGCAGCCCTTACTTGTGTTCTTGCTGTGTACCTCCCCACAGTACCTTACCGAGACTTTCCGGTTCTCGAGATAGCTGTCCATGACCCGCCTGAGGTTGATCGGGCATTTCTCCTCGGCCAGACGGACTCTTATCATTGGCCACCACGCGCTATCGAAGGCTCCCTCTATGTCTAGCGATACAAGAGTAATCAATCTCTTTTGTGCAAGTTTTAGATTGATGTGCTGCATGAGAGAATAGAGGGAGTCTTCGGTGCTCCTCTGTGGCATGAAACCGTACTGGCGGGTGCTCATCCGAGGCAAAAGATGGAACCTCAGGCGGGCCACCAGCATCCTCTCGAAGATTTTGCCCAGGATTGGCAACAAACCTATCGGCCTGTAAGATTTTGGGTTAGAGTATGTCTCCTTCCCATGCAGGCTTCCTTAATATGATCACTGTCGCCTCCTTCCAGGACGTGGGGAAGTAGCAGTGTTCCAGGCACTTATTTAAGAGCTTCAAAAATGGCTCCGGGTCGTCACTAATGGCGTGGCAACAGATGTCGGATGTAAATCCGTCGGAGCCTGGCGCCTTTTTTGGGTTGAAAGACCTCATTGAGTTTTTTAACTCTGCCATTGTGAACGGTGGGTCGCAAGGTTCATCTTGTTCGTCATCGTTCACGTGTTCGGCTTTGTTTCGCACAGATCGGTGATAGGCATTATCATTTTCAGGGAGGTCTTCAGGATAAAACGTATCCGCTAGCAGTCTAACGGAGCCTCCCGCATCCAACACGTCACCGTTGAACTCCAATGGCAAGTCCTCCTGCCTGCGCTGCGTTCTGCGTATCACCCTATAAATCCCCTCCCAGACCCCCTCCCTATCCTGTTTCCCACAGAACTCCTTCCAACCCTCGGTCTGAGCTTTTGCCACCTCCAACTCATACTCTTCCTTCTGTTTCAGGTACTCTTCCACGACCCTCGGCCTCCGGATTTGGGCGGCACAGCGAATCCTGCGCTTCTTAGTGGCAACTGACTTCTTGAGCTCCGCGAGTTTCTCGGACCACCACGGCAAGGTAAGTTCCTCTCTAGATTTTTTAAGTGGCATTGAATGCTTACATGCTTCGTCTATAGATTTTGTTAAGTTATTTGTAGTTGTTTCAATTTGTTTGGTGTTATTTATTTTGACTATGTCTTCTATTGTGAATTTATTTTCTATTTTTAATTGGCCAAGCTTCGCATGAAACTTGGACCAATTAGCTTTCCTGGTATTAAATACCCGAGTTGTCCTTTCTATTTTAATACCCTTAGACTTCCGTAAGAGGATACCAAACGCAATGCCGTTGTGGTCCGAGCTCGTGAGTCCCTCGTCAACTCTCCAATCGTCCACCAAGCCCAGCATATCATTGGAACAAGCAGTGACGTCAACATGGCTGCTATACCGCTTACCTCCTCGGATGGTGTCGAAGGTCGGAATTTCACCTCGGTTGAGTATGTTTAGATTTAGCTCGGCGAGAGTTCCCACCATCTCCTCACCTCTGGAGTCGACCTTGGGGCTACCCCACCATAAGCTCTTAGCATTGGCGTCCCCTCCAACGATCAGGTTCTTGGAACCGACGACGAGCCATATTTGCCTTAGATGTTCTAAGTATGGCTCGATAGGCCGGTCGGGCTCAAAGTAAAAAGAGACAAGCGTGACCTCCCAGGCACTGGTCCGGATTCCCACCACTGAGATGTTATTAGTGGTGAGTTTCGGGTACTGTTTGACTACGAGGTCGTTGTTAAAAACGGCTATTGCAGCTTTAACAGTCCCATCTCCTATAGCAGTGTTCTGGAAGATCCGAACGCCCCTGTGACTCTTCATTACTTTGGCCCCGGCTACGTACGGTTCCTGTAAGAGTGCCACCGCTGTTCCGCGCTTCGCGGCCTCTATAAGAAGCTCGTTGGTGGCTAATCTCTTGCGTTGGAGGTTAGCCTGCAATACCCCATAGGGGGCCTTTCCCACTGAGGTGCCCTTAGCAATACGCAACCGTCGAGCGGGCCACGTCATCCCATCTCCTTCGTACTGGGCAGTCCTGGCTAAATGCATTATGTTGCGTGCCTTGTTCTGTTCTGGACTTTACGCAGTTATGGCAAGCGGGTGGTGAGCCTGAGAGCCAATCTGGGCACTCCGGTCTCATATGCGGACCTCCACAGTGGCTGCATAGGTCTGCAGGCTCCTTACAGAACCGCTTACTGTGTCCAAAACCCAGGCAGCGGGTGCACTGGACCAACGGGGTTTGATCCTCTACTCTGATGCGTAGGAATTCTATATGCACGGTCCCTTTTTCCAGTGCCCGTCGCCAGATAGTGGGCGAGACGCTGAGGATGATGTGGGCGGTATGAGGGTTACGCGTCCTCCTCCTGTATTTGACTTCGATCCTGTTGTTCCCACTGTCGAGGCCGTCAAAAACTCCCTTATTCTGGTTTCTCAGAGCCTTCACTATGTTTTCATCAGTAGTAATGGCTAGAACGTTTCTGAGAACCAGAAGAGGATCCCTGTTCTTCACTTCCTCGACGGTGAGGTCAACTCCTTCCTTCTCAAGTTGTGTCTTAGCCTTGGTACGTTCCTCCTCGGTTTCAAACCCCATAATTATTTTCCGGTTCTTGGCTTTCCGAACCCTCTCCACCTTTATCCACCCCTCCTTTGGATCCACCGCTTTTCTTATTTTTCCAAGGACATCATCGCTGGTCTCATTCTCGTCTTTGGAGGCAACCACAACCGAGTGCAAAGTACCGCGCCCTGGCGGTGACTTCACAACCCGAGTTGCGGTCACACTCGCGTAACTGCCCTTCTCCAGTATGTCTGCTTGCTGGTCCATCTTCACCTTGAGCTCCTGAATCTGCTTATTGCTCTCAACAAGGAGTTTCGTGTGCTGCTCTATCGTTTGGAGCAGTATATTGCTCGCGTCTTTTTCCTCAGCAGAAGATGGTCTCGTGGGTGGTGGCGTCGGTTCAGCCATCGTCCACCCCTCTTTGGTCGATTTTAATTTCGCAGCCTTCAAATCCGCTTCAGCCTCCCTAACCAATTGGAACAGCCTTTCTGTAGCTTCGGTGATGGCTGTCTTTATTTCAGTTTTTGTATTCCGAGAGCTACTTAAATTTAATTTGGTCTTGGTTAGGCAGGCTTTAGCCTCCGCAGTCCGGTCTGCGTATTTGACCTTTGGTGGAGAGCGTCTTTCGACAGAATTCCTCACTGAGGTTGCAGTTGTTGCCTTGCACTCCTGGGTCAAAGCAGATTTGGTCTTAGTCGTTGCAGGACCGGCCTGCGATGTCTTGTCCATCGTAAATGTGTCATTGACAGTGGAACCGGTCGTGGTGGCTTCCCAGTCCCCTATGCTACGGCTGACGTTTGGAGGGGCAGCTGCCCCAGGTCTTGATGGTGACTTTCCACCATCGGTCGTTTGGGATGGGGTTCTAAAACCAAACATGTTGGTAGGTATGCGTCAATTTGTTTATTTAAGATAAATGCTTCAATAGGGACGGTAAAAAAATAATATTTATATAAAGTAAAGTTACTAATATAGAATCCGGCGCTCAAAAGAGACAAAACCGAATCAAGTCCTAAAACTATAGTTTTATTTAAAAATAAAATCGTCTCTAAAAAGTCTCACCCCAAGGTTGGGGGATTTGATTCAGTCACTAGGGGCTCTACGTAGGATTTCCAATCAATTACCCGTCGAAAAACCTCTTTTTCCCATTTTTCGGTAGACTGGCTCTATATAGAGATGATCTCTACATGCCAGGGGACAGGTCCCCTTGAGCCCTTCCAGACGAACCCAAACTCGGCTGCCCCAGCCCAAAGGGTTCCGGAGATACAGCTGCTCAAAATTCAGGTTGCCAATCCAAGATGGCGTCCGAAATCGGTTACATGCGGTTATCTCCGGGACCGTTCGTCCGAATGCGACCGTGCTTGGGCTCCCCTGACTGGGCCCGACGAAGTCTATCCTCCCGTGCAATTTTTAGGCTGAAAATTTTCAGGTCCTGAAAACACCTGAAAAGGCGCAAGCCGGGTAGGAAAGGGTAAGCAGACGTCCCCAAAGGAAACCCGAGCGATCCACGACCCCCAGTTCAAGAGTTATCCAAGTCCGAAAAATTGTTTGACAGCTCGAGAACTGTCAAAGTCAATCTCAGACCCGGGCTAACTTCTCTTCCAATGGTCGTAGAACGTCCGTGCTTGGACTTTTCCGGCTTGGCTCCGCTCGCGCTGGCGCGCCAGGTGGTTGTCAGGATCCTGAAATCCCCCAACGCCAAAAAGCCTGAAACCAGCTGAAATGAAAGGGTACAGTGCTCAAAAGAATAGCCCCGAAAACGGCAACTTTCTACGACCGCCGAATCCGGAGCTAAGTCCGGTGAAAGTTTTTCAAGATGGCGTCCAAAATGGCGGCCGCTTGCACCAAATTGGTATCTTTTGGCCAAAACCCTCCGAGTTTGGGCTCTCCAGAATGGGCTTCAAGAGCACAATCCAGATTTAATAATTTTACCCCCGTGAAAGCAACCCCCGATTTTTGGAAGCCAAAAAAAACCCCTATATTTATCTTAAATCTACGCTATACAAAAATAATACACGAAAACACTGTTGTGTCTTAAAAATATTGCTAAAACTAACTTATATTATTTTTAGGTAGTGATTCCAGAGACACCAAGTCCCTATATAGCACCCCTCGTGTCAACCCTTAAATTTAAAAAAATTGTAACACCTAAAATATAGGTCACAAAATTATGAAACTTTGCAGAAATGCAGTATATGTCAGGACCCTTCGGAAGCTAAAATAAAATTTGGATGTCGTCACTGAAGATATTTAAATATCGAATTTTGAAAAACTTGAAAATTTTAATATCTTAATATCTATGGAACCACTTCAGCTTTTTCGATGGTTGAAACGCCGTCTCGATGGACTCGACGCCCCGCCTCGAAGCCGCTCACTGGTGTCAGCCGCACCCGACTGGAACTGGTAGCACGTGGCCACGTGGTGACAGGTTTTTCCCAATTTCCTCCAAGCGCGTGGCCCGGAAAAATCGGGAAGCAATCAGAGGCTGTGCGCGTCAGCAAGACGCGTCGTTTGACACCAAAGAATATAAAAAATATAGATGTCGCCGCTCTAGTTTTGGCAGCGTTTTTATTTGAAGTTTAAGTTTTTTCACGATATTCACTATTTCGCGTTTAAAAAATATTTCCAAGGCACTCACAATTGCACACTCTTCACCACTGGATAGTTCGTATTTTTACGCACAATTTGGTGTATAACACGATATCAATCAGTTAAAAAATACCACTTTTGCGATTTTTTAAAGAATTTTTCTTGCGCGGAGCAGCCTTTAGCACGTGTTTTCGTTGCGGGGGGTGCCCGCGTAGTAGGTAGGATAGGGTAGGTAGGGTAAGGTATGTAGGGTAGCGTAGGTAGGGTAGGGTAGGTAGGATATGGTAGGTAGGATAGGGTAGGTAGGGTAGGGTAGGTAGGGTAGGGTAGGTAGGGTAGGGTAGGTTGGGTAGGGTAGGTTGGGTAGGGTAGGTAAGGTAGGGTAGGGTAGGTAGGGTAGAGTTGGGTAGGTAGGGTAGGTAGGGTAGGTAGGGTAGGTAGGGTAGGTAGGGTAGGTAGGGTAGGTAGGGTAGGTAGGGTAGGTAGGGTAGGTAGGGTAGGTAGGGTAGGTAGGGTAGGTAGGGTAGGTAGGGTAGGTAGGGTAGGTAGGGTAGGTAGGGTAGGTAGGGTAGGTAGGGTAGGTAGGGTAGGTAGAGTAGATAAATGTTTGGTGTTTTTATGGCAAAAAAAGTTTGCCGGGTCAGCTAGTAATATTATAAAGAGATAAAGTTTGTGGGTTTGTGACTTTGTAAGGGGTAATCACTGGATCTACTGAAACGATTTTGAAAATTCTTTCACCAGTAGAAAGCTACATTATTCCTGAGTATATTATCAAAAAAGTTAATTAAAAAAATCAAAAACCCGACTGCTTAAAAAGCGAACTAAAAAGACGTAAACAAGAAGAAATTCTTGCTGTGCAGTCGGAAGACACATTTTCGCGAGCTGGCTGACCAAAACCAGACGTATCCTCCGACTGCACAGCATGAATTTCTTCTTGTTTACGTCTTTTTAGTTCGCATTTTAAGCAGTCGGGTTTTTGATTTTTTTAATTAACTTTTTTTATTTACAACTTTTTAGTAATTTTTTTTAGAATTAGGTACATTTAAACATGTAAGTGTTATATATTTTTTAAATCACCTTTTAAAACCCTTTATTTTGATATCCCACACGATGGGTATGGAAGGTAAAAAAAAAAAATCCCCTACAAAATGGAGCCCAAAACCCGCCATTTTTTCTTTTCCAATTTAATGTAGCCAGTGACACTTGCAGGGTTAAGACGAATCGATTGACGTAAGAATCATCAAAATTGGCCAACGCGTTTGGTCTCTAGAACGCCACATAGGAATAAACATACATGCATACATACATACATAGACTGATAAACACGTTACCCTCCTTCGGCAGTCGGGTATAAAAATGAGATCCTTATGAAAATAGCAATAATGTAACCCAAGGTAGCAAAATGTTGCCTATAAAATTCATTCTTTGGCGTGCGCTGTGAAAACTATTGATAATAGATAAAAATTATTAGGTACTATTAGGAAGGTAGGTAGAGTTGGGTAGGTAGGGTAAGTAGTGTAGGCAGGGTAGGCAGGATAGGCAGGGTAGGCAGGGTAGGCAGGGTAGGCAGAGTAGGCAGAGTAGGCGTGGTAGGCAGGGTAGGCATGGTAGGCAGGGTAGGCAGGGGAGGCATGGTAGGCAGGGTAGGCAGAATAGGCAGGGCAGACAGGGTATCCTGGATAGGCAGGGTAGGTAGGGTAGCCACTTGACGGGAGCGAAGCCCCGGGGGTCTGCTAGTACTACAATAAAATTATCCGCTCCACTATCCCGGGATCACTTCTGTCAATGATTTCACATATTGTCCATTTGCGTAGACAGTTGAGACACAAAACTACACCAATTTTATATCACAATAACCACTAGGAATCAATCTGCAAATAATATTAACAGCCGCCGAACTTCACCCGAAAAGATCTAGACAAAAAAACTTATAGGTACAATGTTACTTGGGGAACTATCAAATGACGTTTCTTCAGCAGTCAGACAATTTCGATGGTTCTTACGCCTTGTCAGACATTCAAAGTCTACCGTAGTAAGCCAAAAAATAAAGGCATTTGCTGTGAGAAATTTCCTAGTTAAGTATTTTCACCGGCAGGGCTGTCAAAGGGCCCAAAATTAAGTTTTTACCTTATTTCACGTAAAGTTTCGAGTTTACTGCAATTTGTGCTGGGGCAAGTTTATTCCTTGTTCAATTGTGCAGAAAAAGTCCTATTTATGATTAACAAATGTTTATTCGGTTTCGAGAGATTACCCAAAATAATATTTATTTGATGATTATTTTTTGTACTAAATCGATACGTGTGCTAATTGGGTTAGTCTCCCTATGCTCTAATGGCTGGTTTCTGATTTGAGTAAAGCAGCAATAATCAGTTGAGTATTGTCAAATCAGTGTCAAATAATTTAGGAACCGTTTGAGTTTTTTACGTTTCACAATTGAGTATCTACCTAGCTCAGTTAAGTAAGTACCTACATAAGTATGGACCTGTCAAAGATCCGTTCACTTTCTCTTTCACCCTTACGTTCCATTTTACAATAGAAATCCGAGACATCACAAGATTGCATAAAATTTACTAATATAAATATTATAAAGCTATAAACAGTACGTTAGTATTATATTACTTCATTCAAGATTAAAAAAAACAAGTTATTAAATGTGTTATAATCTTTAATTACTTGATTTTTCATAATTAAGCAATTTAATAGATATCTATTTGAAATGTATACAACCTTATTATGAAACTATGAAATGGATCGTAGGCACTAGTCAATTACTTCAAGATTGTCATAGCAACCGTATTTATTTTGTCAAAGATGTCTTACCGAAAGAAAATAATATCTAATATAGTTTGTTATTGCCAAAATCAAGAATTTAAGCTTATAATTACTAAAAATGAATGTGTTCCGTGCGAGCAGTTGCTGGTTCTTGTGATACCTCATAGAACTACAGAATATTTTACTCAGAATTTCATAAGATCTCTCAAGTGGGAAGAGAACCGACACACACACAGAATTCGTGCATTTGCATTGGAATCTGATTGCAATTGTGATTTACCAACAAATATGGACTTTTGTGATAAAATTTGTAATGAGTGACCTGGGTTTTCAATTCAAGACCAAAGGCTTTTCTAGCCATTGAAGAGCCTCCGAAGGAAAACAATATTAGCCAGGGTCGGTGCCATTAGATATGTGCCGATGAAGGAGGACTGTGTTTTAATATATGTTAACGAACAATTCATTATTTGCCTACTTATTTTGTAAAATAATAAATAAATGAGACTTATCATGCTGTTTTTATCATCTTTATTGTAGGTACTGATACCAAAATCGTATCATACAAAAGCCAAATTCTGTACACATTTTCATCGCTGTAACCTTATCGTAAGGATCCTACTAATATTCTATATAGGTATGAAAGTCTGTATGTTTAGATATTGGGTAATCACACATCAATGGTTGAACATTTTTGATAATATATCATTTGGAATACAATTACCCAATGACTAATAATAAAATGATTTAATAATAAAAAATAGAAATAATAATAAATAAACGGAATAACAAAGCCTTTTATTCTGAAATCAGAGATATAAAACTGTAGTCTATACAATACATCTTTATAGTTTATAAAAAGTTCCTAATCTAAGAGCCTCTTGGCTGAGGCCTCCACTAACAGTTTCCACTGGGGTCTCTCATGAACTACTCGCCAATACCACTTTGTGCCTTCATCTTGGTGCTTTTCTCCATTTCCTTTGGTTATCGCGAATCATTTGACCGGTCCATCTTCACTTTTCACATAGTTCCTGTAGGATAACTCTCGGTTTTCGCGCCGGTAAAGCCACTGGCAACCACAAACACAAAAACTGGCACTTTCAAATATTTTTGTTGAGGATCTCACTCATCATAATAATCATTTCTGCCGAAAGACTGCTGGATACAGGCCTTCCCGGCACTCAGCATTCAGCGTCACCACATCAACCGGTGCTGTGCGTCTTTCATACATTGGATGCCCACGACCTCAACCTGGTTATCGGTCTGTAGAGGGAGGCTTTTCAGCCCCATCGACCACCCGTTCTTCGAGCGACTGAGATCTATGAGGCGTGAAATATTTGCATCCAATCTAATGTTTTCGATAATTCAGTTCGAACACTCTTCTGCCACGCATCGGCCTTCGTTGAGGCATCTCTAAGGAAGACAAGGATGTATCTTCATCACTCGTTTTATAAGTTTTTATATATTATTTTGTATTTATTTCTCTTGATGGGTCTGGGTAGGGTAGGGTAGGTAGAGTAGATAAATGTTTGGTGTTTTCATGGCAAAAAAAGTTTGCCGGGTCAGCTAGTAATATTATAAAGAGATAAAGTTTGTGGGTTTGTGACTTTGTAAGGGGTAATCACTGGATCTACTGAAACGATTTTGAAAATTCTTTCACCAGTAGAAAGCTACATTATTCCTGAGTATATTATCAAAAAAGTTAATTAAAAAAATCAAAAACCCGACTGCTTAAAAAGCGAACTAAAAAGACGTAAACAAGAAGAAATTCTTGCTGTGCAGTCGGAAGACACATTTTCGCGAGCTGGCTGACCAAAACCAGACGTATCCTCCGACTGCACAGCATGAATTTCTTCTTGTTTACGTCTTTTTAGTTCGCATTTTAAGCAGTCGGGTTTTTGATTTTTTTAATTAACTTTTTTTATTTACAACTTTTTAGTAATTTTTTTTAGAATTAGGTACATTTAAACATGTAAGTGTTATATATTTTTTAAATCACCTTTTAAAACCCTTTATTTTGATATCCCACACGATGGGTATGGAAGGTAAAAAAAAAAAATCCCCTACAAAATGGAGCCCAAAACCCGCCATTTTTTCTTTTCCAATTTAATGTAGCCAGTGACACTTGCAGGGTTAAGACGAATCGATTGACGTAAGAATCATCAAAATTGGCCAACGCGTTTGGTCTCTAGAACGCCACATAGGAATAAACATACATGCATACATACATACATAGACTGATAAACACGTTACCCTCCTTCGGCAGTCGGGTATAAAAATGAGATCCTTATGAAAATAGCAATAATGTAACCCAAGGTAGCAAAATGTTGCCTATAAAATTCATTCTTTGGCGTGCGCTGTGAAAACTATTGATAATAGATAAAAATTATTAGGTACTATTAGGAAGGTAGGTAGAGTTGGGTAGGTAGGGTAAGTAGTGTAGGCAGGGTAGGCAGGATAGGCAGGGTAGGCAGGGTAGGCAGGGTAGGCAGAGTAGGCAGAGTAGGCGTGGTAGGCAGGGTAGGCATGGTAGGCAGGGTAGGCAGGGGAGGCATGGTAGGCAGGGTAGGCAGAATAGGCAGGGCAGACAGGGTATCCTGGATAGGCAGGGTAGGTAGGGTAGCCACTTGACGGGAGCGAAGCCCCGGGGGTCTGCTAGTACTACAATAAAATTATCCGCTCCACTATCCCGGGATCACTTCTGTCAATGATTTCACATATTGTCCATTTGCGTAGACAGTTGAGACACAAAACTACACCAATTTTATATCACAATAACCACTAGGAATCAATCTGCAAATAATATTAACAGCCGCCGAACTTCACCCGAAAAGATCTAGACAAAAAAACTTATAGGTACAATGTTACTTGGGGAACTATCAAATGACGTTTCTTCAGCAGTCAGACAATTTCGATGGTTCTTACGCCTTGTCAGACATTCAAAGTCTGCCGTAGTAAGCCAAAAAATAAAGGCATTTGCTGTGAGAAATTTCCTAGTTAAGTATTTTCACCGGCAGGGCTGTCAAAGGGCCCAAAATTAAGTTTTTACCTTATTTCACGTAAAGTTTCGAGTTTACTGCAATTTGTGCTGGGGCAAGTTTATTCCTTGTTCAATTGTGCAGAAAAAGTCCTATTTATGATTAACAAATGTTTATTCGGTTTCGAGAGATTACCCAAAATAATATTTATTTGATGATTATTTTTTGTACTAAATCGATACGTGTGCTAATTGGGTTAGTCTCCCTATGCTCTAGTCAGTCTAAGTCCCTTTATGTTCGACTCGAAAAATACCGAGTAAAAAGTTTTGCTATGCACGCAATTCTTCGATTCTACGTTAACAATTGAAGGTACAGTTGGAAAGAAAAGTGTTTAATTAAATTAAGTTGAGCAGGAAGCTTTATTAGCTTTTTTTTCTTTATTAATTAAATTTTATTTATTATATTTCAATTAAACTAAACATATTAAAATCTTAGTTGGAAATATTTTTAGTTAAGTTTCTCTGTTACGGCAAGAGGTTTTGTTTTTCACAGTTCTATGGAGAGGATGGACACTTTGTGTTTAAAATGAATGACGTGTTGAGCGGCGGCGAGGCGAGTGTGCGTTAGTATGATGAAACGTAACGTTTATTAACTTTTTTCGCGAATGTAACGGAATTTACATACTAGGTTTTCCTAATTTACTTTTTAAATGGTTAAATAAAATATTACACTGTAACAGTTGTCTTCATCACTGCCCGCAAATATGATTTCGCGCATAGCGAAACTTTTTAATAGGTACTTTACAAGTCGAGCATTGCGGGATTAGGGTGACTAAACTTTGACGACGATTTCTGCTATGGTATCAAAATCAAAATAATTTTTTTTATTTCACATAGGCCTACATGGGCACTTATAAAACGTCCACAAAAGGTGCACGGTTCGGGTTGGTCGTTTCCTATGGAGAAGAAGCGGCAAGAAACTCCATGGTTACTCTTTTAAAAATGGTTTGGTTTTACAATATTTCCATATTATAGCATAAGTACTTAGATATGGGGGGACAAAGTAGGCCCGACATAAGACAGTAAGTCGTTAGAAACTAAAAAAAAAAAAAAAAAAAAAAGTTAACAAATGTTAACTAGCATATAGAAGGCCTATAATGTTCACACATTCACAAAACAATCGGTAAAAGAATCTATACAAAGGTAAAAAAATAAAATAAGTATAACAAGACTAAATTTAACGTGTGGCACAAATGTTGTTATCAGTGCTGTAACTATTCTTAGCAAAGGGCTATAAAGATGATTGAAAACCATTGTAAAAAGTCTAACTAAAAGAAGGTAAGAAAAATGAGATTGAGAATAGTTAGAGACATCCACAGATTTGTGCCGTTTACAAGTTACCAGGGAAGCTGCATGCGCAGAAGGAGCTAAGGCCAAATGCTTTTATCTCCAACGTAGTCCTTGATTTTATAATATGCTTTTTTAATAAGGATACGTTTGATGTAGTTTTTGAACTTTCCATCGGTCAGTTCTATAACTGACTTTGGGAACTTATGTTATAAAGCGTATACTGTTTATAAGAAAAGACTTGCTAGTTTTCGTTAATCTGAATTTGGGTATTACAATTTCGTGCTTACTGCGTGTATTTAAATTATGGAAGTCGCTTCTAGTTCTGAAAAGCCCTCGATTTTTACGGACATACAAAATACATTCCAAAATATAAAGTGAAGGTAGAGTCAGTATATCGATCTCTTTAAATTTTTCTCTGAGGGACTCGCGAGGACCTATTATATGAAAATTGAGTCAAAGTCTGCTGCTGATCCCCACAGCAGAATGCCACAAGACATAATACTGTGGAAATAAGCATAGTATACTAACCTAGCTGTAGCTACATCTGTTAGCTGCCTTATTTTCCTTACAGCATATGCAGCCGAACTTAACCTACCCGAAAGAGTTCTAATGTGCGCGCCCCACTGCAATTTTGAATCGATAGTAATCCCCAAGAATACAGTTTCCGTTATAACTTCAAGATTTTTGCCGTCAAGATTTAAGTTTAGGTCATGTTGTGGTACATTTGGTAAAGAGAACTTTAGACATTTTGTTTTTTTCGCATTCAGTAAAAGATTGTTAGCTGCGAACCATTTTGAGAGAACAATTAGACTTTCGTTGACATTTAAGACATCCGTATCTTGCCTATCTATTTAAAAAATTAGCGAAGTATCATCAGCAAATAGAATTATATCCGATAATTTGGCCATATCATGTTTTGACAGATATCCCCCAAAGCCACCCTGATCCAAACTTCATATTCGGGGATAGTTATTACATGTTCGTATATGGTACATACACAGATAAAGTCTCAGCTTTTATAGAATTACGAAGGTCAGAACTTCTCTTACTCTAAAAAGAATGTCGCGACAGGTTGTAAATCTACAAAATCGTGAATCGGCTCAGCAATGCAGCGTGTCGTCCTTCAACTGTCAATTATTGTGAAGTTGAATGAACAATGCCGCGGGCGCGCCGTGTGTCATCGACGAGACATATAGGCGGCCAATAATAATGTATAAAAACTGTAGAGCAGGTCATACATTTTTACAGTCACCTACTAATACTTAAATCAGCAAAACATACTTTCAAAAATGGTTGCCAAAGTGAGTTATTTAAATTATTTATTTATCGGTATCTTTCATGATGATTTTTTTTTATCAATCAATATTAATTAAACTTCGTTAATGGTTCTTAGTTTTTTCTAAAAATATTTCTTTTAATTCCAGTTAGCCATCATCCTGTCCCTCGCCGCGGCGGCCTACGCCGGCCTAGTGCCCGTCTCCAAAGTGGTGTACGCCGAGCCCGAAGCACCCGCTCACTACGACTTCTCGTACTCTGTCCATGACGAGCTCAGCGGCGACGTGAAGCAGCAGCAGGAGTCTCGCGAAGGCGACGCCGTGCACGGCTCGTACTCGCTCGTGCAGCCCGACGGCGTGCACCGCATCGTCGAATACACCGCCGACAAGGTGCACGGATTCAACGCTAACGTACGCTACGAGGGCACCCCCGTGCACGCCGCACCCGCCAAGATCGCCTACGCCGCTCCCGTAGCCAAGCTCGCCTACGCCGCTCCCGTTGCCAAAGTAGCCTACGCGGCTGCCCCCGTCTCCTACGTTCACGCTCCGGTCTCCTACTCTCACGCTCCAGTTGCCTACGCCGCCCCCGTCGCCAAGCTGGCCTACGCTGCTCCCGTCGCGCACGTCACTTACTCCTCTCCCGCCATCTCCTACCACCACTAGATACTCTTGTTGACTAGTTAGGCAAGCTGTTATTTATTGTAAGTAAATAGGTGCTAATAAATTATTATGAACTGAAAATTCTAATTCTTTTTTACCTAATTATATGACCCACTTCTTACCATATGAGAGAGAGAGAGAAGAGAGAAAGAGTGACTATGAGACTGAGATTTATGCAAAACGATGTCACAGGGATGACTCTCACTGTAAACACGATTTACTCTACGGCTCTACCTCCATCCTTTTCAATAAATAACCTTCCTTCTCCTTCCTCTTTATCCTTTTCATGTAATAATTTATCAATTTAATCATCACTTATTTATATATAATTATACGTATATCTGTTACTGTAAAAACGCGAACCACGGTAAAACCTAAGATTTATAATGTCTAATTTCGGGGTTTTACCAGCAATCACTCGGTATATCTTAGGATTTATCGCAGAGACTGGTATAATATTGAATAATATGAATGTCTAGGTCACTATGATTCGAAATGTACCTCAAACATGAGAGTAGAGATCTTAGCCAATGGTCTATACCTTCAGTACTTAAAACAGAGTAAAATGTGTAGAATTTGTGTACGCCTTAAAAATAGACTATTAACATCATCATGATTACAACCGAAAGACGTCTACATTTGAATATAAAGTCCCCAAGAATCGATCATCGATCGATCCCGTGTTTCTCGCAATGGGGATGTGAACGCAAAGCTGAGCGCAGATGTCGCTGTCGGCGCAATGGCTGCTGTCAAATAATTTTTGCTTTATTTACATCACGTTTTTTTATTATTTTTTTGTGTTTAAATCCGTCTACCATCGTTATTGATAATATGTATAGTCCCTGGAAGCTTAAGGAATTGAAAGACGAACTAAATAAATAAGGAGCAAGGATAACTGGAAAGAAACAGATCTTATTGAAAAGTAGATTTTATACAATAAAATATTTTTCATCGGTGATATGTTCTAGATTTGGCTATTTTTTTAGTGGTAACGAGTTCTTTCTTACTTGACTCATGGTAGGAAAATTTACAAAAAATTAGAGAATATTACTTTAATGTGTTGGTATTCTTTACGTTTTAGGTTAGAAGTTTTATTTTATTTTTGGCAATCAAAGCCCTCAAGCTTCTGAAGGCCAAGCAAATGACATTCCTGCATTAGAACTTTAACAATACATTAATAAATAAAATATTTTTCATCGGTGATATGTTCTAGATTTGGCTATTTTTTTAGTGGTAACGAGTTCTTTCTTACTTGACTCATGGTAGGAAAATTTACAAAAAATTAGAGAATATTACTTTAATGTGTTGGTATTCTTTACGTTTTAGGTTAGAAGTTTTATTTTATTTTTGGCAATCAAAGCCCTCAAGCTTCTGAAGGCCAAGCAAATGACATTCCTGCATTAGAACTTTAACAATACATTAATAAATAAAATATTTTTCATCGGTGATATGTTCTAGATTTGGCTATTTTTTTAGTGGTAACGAGTTCTTTCTTACTTGACTCATGGTAGGAAAATTTACAAAAAATTAGAGAATATTACTTTAATGTGTTGGTATTCTTTACGTTTTAGGTTAGAAGTTTTATATAGCTCCACTATATCGCCGAAGATTACCAAGCAACATAATCAGAGTTACTTAGACAGATACATAACATAACCTATAAATATGTATAGCGTTTTCCCAGATATTTTGCGTTGTATCTTTGCGCAACAAATGAATACTGGGGTTGGTAAATCCTGGTACAGCACACAGAGACATATTTCGAGAAAATTAAATTTTACTGAATGATAGGTTACGAAATGTATGAATTTGACAGTTTTCAATAGCCATAGCGACGATGCGCCACCTATCGTGATAAAATGGCAGTTCACATCCCAATTAATAATCTCAAATGATTACAAGCAACATTCATAGGTTTGTTAGTAAAATACTAAAGATTGTATAAAATTTTCGAATGCTTTTTACAGAAAATCTTTTAAAATCATGTAGGTAATTTTTTATCATGTAACAAAAGTAATACCTTCTTTGGTGAAGCTAATCAGTCCTTAATTATTGTTCTCATCATTTTGTATCATAACCTGTCGTAGACATTACAAATTATCGGACTTTTATTTTTACTCGTGGCTAAATAATAACAGCCGCACGGGTCGATCTTTCAGGTTAAGCTACGCTTGCCGAGGTCAGTCCGTGGATGGGTGACCATCTTGACACTGCGAGTTTCTCCTGTGCCTCGGAAAGGAAGCCGTCGGTCCCGGCTGTCAAAGATCTTTGATGACAGTCGTTACGGGTAGTCAGAAGCCTGAGATCTGACACCAGTCTTGCCAAGAAGTATCGTGTTACCCAGTTATGGGTTTTGGAGGTCAGATAGGCAGTCGCTCCATGTAAAACACTTGTACTCAGCTAAATCCGGTTATTCTGGAAGCCGACCCCAACACAGTTGGAAAAAGGCGAGGTAGATTAATTGATTACAGACTTTTACCAGTAAGACAAAAATTGGTTCAAATAAATGTCACTAGATGGCGCGTTATGCATTCGTTATTGAACTGTGTGTAAAATTACCATTTTCTAGAACTGATCATAAAAATTATATGTTCTTTCTTAACCAACTCTCCTAAGCAGTTGTGCGTAACTTGCAGTATTATTTAGTTTTTGTTTCACCGCAATCGGTTCACGCTATCAAAAGTTAGATGAATTTAAAGTGTTCAAGAAGTAAAATTATCACAACACACGCAGTTGTCGAAGTTGACATCGATGTCACAATCGAAAGCTCAACATCGATGTTCGATATTCATCACAAACCGAACATCGATTTTGGGTAACATCGATAATTAACAACGCAATAAAATACAGTGAAATAAATCGAAAGCAATCTGATCTAAAACTAATTCAAGATGTCAGCACTCGCTGGAATTCAACCTCTTATATGGTGGAATGATTTTTAAAACTTCGACGAACAATTAATCAAATTGTTAATTGTCATACAAGTGCTCCTCCAATGACAACTGCAAAAGGCATTGAAGAGTTGACAGAAATTGTTGAAATTTTACGTTCTATAGAAGTTGCTACTACGGAAATATGTGGAGAAAGAATAACGAATGAATGAAAGTGCAAGAGCGAACGAGCGAGACGACGAACGAAGAACGAACGAACGAAGGTTACGAACGATGTGCTGTGGATGCGTTTTGGATATAAATAAACCTGTATTTGTGAATGAGTTCATAAAATTTGTAATTTGTTTCGATGATTGATGGTTGATTCCGTTAACATCGGTGTTACGATGTTTTTCGTATAGCAACATCGATGTTAAAACGTCGATGTTTTTCCTTTCAACATCGATGATCATCGAGCATTCCTAGACGCAAGCGCTACTGCTGATCATGGGGTCCTAGGTTCGACTCTTGAGTCTGGTAAAGTTTTGTTGGGGTTGGCCGACTGGATTTTTCTTGGTTGATGGCAATAGGCTCGTCTTATATTACATGGTACTTAAACATAACTGGCCATAATGGGGGGTGCTATAGGTGCACTTCTGCCCAACCTTTCGGGGAACACAAGGATTGTTATGTTATGTTGCAGGTGGTAAATAGACCGTGACATATTTCGATGGACAGCAATTTTCCAACGGCGAAGTTAATTTTGTCCCAATATCCAGTTTATCTTTTCGTTACGGTAATGTTCAATACTTTAATTGTTTATTAACTTCAGTAATATTACCTAATTTTGATGGTGAATGTAGCTGTTTATACGGATCCATCGGTGCGCGTGTCCGACTCGCACTTGGCCGGTTTTTGTACACAATATTACAGTATTTTGACGTAGTAGCCTTACGATCATCTTCGGTTAGGTTCGGCGGTTACTGGTTTCAATGTCAAGACTGGCAGCCTAAACAAGAGACATTCTATTAACGAAAACGTCGCGATGGCGATTAGAATAATGTCACGTGAATGTTATGGAATTGTCACGTGATCAATCTCATCCCATCTCATCGTGATTGATCATCGCCATCGTTACCATCGAATGACACTTTGCTAGAGCCTCTGATGTCATTATAGAGTATAAATAAAGAAAAATATTCAATTTATAATAATTTATTAGCACCTATTTACTTCATTAAATAACAGCTTGACTGACTAGTCAACAAGAGTATCTAGTGGTGGTAGGAGATGGCGGGAGAGGAGTAAGTAACGTGTGCGACGGGAGCAGCGTAGGCGAGCTTGGCGACGGGGGCGGCGTAGGCGACTGGAGCGTGAGAGTAGGAGACCGGGGCGTGAGCGTAAGAGATGGAGGCAGGTGCGTAGGCTACTTTGGCAACGGGGGCGGCGTAGGCGAGTTTGCCTACGGGAGCGGCGTAAGCGATCTTGGCGGGTTCGGCGTGCACGGGGGTTCCCTCGTAGCGCACGTTAGCGTTGAATCCGTGCACCTTGTCGGCGGTGTATTCGACGATGCGGTGCACGCCGTCGGGCTGCACGAGCGAGTACGAGCCGTGCACGCCGCAACTTACTTTCAGCCAAATTTCGTGATTCTAGGTCAACGGGAATGACCATATAGGTTTTCGACCCAAAACCTATAAGGTACTTCCAGCACAAGTAAAGGGAAAATTCCGAAAAATTAAAAAAGGTAGAACATTAAGGTCAATTTTGGTACTTACAAGTTTTCGCGAAAATCTAATCGTCTTGACTGAGGACCTTGATTTTTATACACCTAACAGGGATTATTGACGTCAGTATTTGGTATAAATTTCAAATTGCTAGGTCCACCCGTTCCTGACAAAATCAGTGGTGACACACGGACAGATGGACAAGAAAATGATCTTATAAGGGATACTTTTTTTACCTTTTGAGGTACGGAACCCTAAAAACTAAGAACCATTAACTTTTCGACTTCTGACGATTGAAAATTCATCATTGAAGACACCGATACATAATTAAATGAAATAACTCACTTTGGCAACCATTTTTGCAAGTATGATGTTGCTGATGTGAGTGTCAGTAGTGGACTATGATAATATGTGCCTTGCTACAGTTTTTATACAGGTTGTAAGCTCTCGTTGGTGACACACGGTGCGCCCGCGGCTTCTTTCATGTTATTGAGATGTGAAGGTCGACATACTGCATTGCCGAACTATTAAAATAGGTATTAAAATTAGATTAGTACTTGTTTGAGCAGTCCTTAGTAGAACGCTGGTAGGTGTACTTGAAATATTTAAGTAGGATAGGGATTTAGTGAGCATTTTATTGCATCTAATTTACATGCATTGTTATCAAGATAAGAAAGCTATTCAGAAGAAATGAGTGGGATTTTATTCTTAATTGAGTTTAACTACTTAAGGTTACACTAGTCGATCATTCTTCCATACAAACGTAGTCTGGCGATTACTCCACTTTTTGACGATGTAGTTAGTTCATAATAAAAAAATGATATCAATTTGTCTCATCATTATCTAGCCCTGTATGGAAACAAAAAAGTCAAAAAAAAAAAATTGAAAGTTATGAGCGTCGAAAGTTCCATATTTCAACACTAATTTTAACGCGGGCGGAAATAAATACCATAAGAAAAAGGAAAATTGCAAAACGGCCACCTTACAGGGATATATTAGTAATTCAACAATGCAATTAATTTTATTTTGAAAATAAAATTAATTGCATATAGTAGTTTTTTTATGATATCTAGACTCCCAAGGGTCTGTTTATAAAATTTCACGCGCTCGTTTTCTTCCTAAATCATCATCCATTTCGCTTCAAACTTGCAAAAGTGCTAATTCGTACGCGAACTAGCTTCTTACTGTTCATCACAGCATCTATCTCTTTCGCACGTGTTGTCGGATGAGATCGCATGCATTTTAACCCCACGCACAAAATAGTTCGTGCCCTCGACTAGGGCAATCTTAATATTTATAAAATAACTTGCAAGTCAAGTTCACGAATAGTTCGCCTCTCTGTTTTCATTCATATTTTAATAACATTTAGCTTCACACATCTTGACAAAGGAAAATGGGTCTCGAAATTTGGGAAGCCGCCTAAAACCCTATAACTATAAGATATACATCAAGGAAAGATTTTTAAGGGAGAGTCTTTATTTCTTACACGAAATTTTCGATTGTCATTTCGTTCGTACGTTTGTTTAACAGCTTAGGCCCACTGGCGCCAAAACTTGACTCAAAGTTAGTTACTAACCCGAAGTAAAATTCAAATATGTCATACATAAATGTCATAAATAACACGTGCTTATCTACTAACTCAGAGTTAGTAAGATAACCCAGGGTGGCATAAGCGGGACTCACTAATTAAGAGCACAGAAGTTAAGGTGAAGGTCCATATTAGAGCTATAAGATATACACTTCGGAAAGAGCTTTTCCGAAAAACCAATCCCCATTCTCACACACGACGCTTTGGCTTTGACGACACAGTTGGCGTAGCGGTTGAGCTATCGGCTGCTGCGCTGCGTGTCGCGGGTTCGATGCCCGCACTGAACTAATATTTATGTGGCCTGCAGATAGTTGTTCCGGATCTGGGTGTCTTGTGTATGTAAGTTCAAATTAATGTTTGTAAACGCACCCACGATACAGGAAGAAATTCCTAGAGCAGGCAACGCTTAAAAAAAAACACAACTGTTGCCAATACAAGTCCTCGATAGAGTCATCTGGCGGGCGAGCACGGCCTACTGTGACAGGCTTGAGTCACACATTTTTATCACTGTTTGGGAGCAAAATCCATGATATATACCGTGACTCAAGCCTATCACAGAGGCCGTGCTCACCGGGCTGATTGGGTTCATAAGTTAGTGATTTTGTTCGGTACCCGTAGCTATAAGACACGAATTCATAGCTTTCAAGAAGAATCTTTGCTACTGACACCACTAGTGTTAATTGCCACTTGCAGTCTAAAGGTGGATTTAATTCTGGGTTGGAAAAAGCAGGTCTTGACATTTGTCGCATAAGACGGGCTTTAAAAGTGTTGTTTTTCACATCAATCATAGAGATAGATTTTAAACATTATGCTTCAGTGATCTTTACTAACATGTCCGCGGTTTCACCCGCGTGAAAAGCGTTTAGAACCCGTTATTGACCCCTCCCTAGTTTATCGGGATAAATAGTATCCTATGTGTTAATCCAGGTTATAAACTACGAGTATCTGTCTAACAACTTCATCCAATACGATTTTGCATGATTGAAACACAAACAAGTTTGTATCTTTCACATTTATAATATTACTCGTATTAGGATTATTTTAGTATAGGCAGCCAATCGATCTGCCTAGCCTATTCCAAACTCTGTTTCGATCGGCTAAACGGATGCAGGTAAGTAACAGTATTCTAAAAGGAGTGACTCTTGTCTATCTGACGTCCACAACCAGTAACTGGGTAACACTGGTGACATATTTTCTGACTTCTGACTACTTGTAACGGCTGTTAAATTGTACAGATGATAGCTGGGACATGCATGAATCTCGGTATGTTAAGATGATCACCCATTCAGGGACCGACCTCGGCAACCGTTGCTTAACATTGAAGATCGACCTGTGCGTATGGTGTTATTTAGCCATAAGTTCCTATTTAGCCAAGTAGGTATTTAGAATTTCTGACAATAACATTGCCTAAGTAGAATCTATTTATGGTATATATGCTCCGTTTCATTCTTTGTCTTGCTTAAATTTTCATATCCTGGTTGTAGGATACTTTGCATTATACATTGGTATTACATACGAGTACACATATGAAATGCACCTTTTAGGCAGTAATTCTGCAAAATTAAATTTGTTCAACTATCGATAACTTTCATCAATACCAATTCTTTTCTTCTGCCTATTGTACATAATATTACTTACAATCATCGTCTCTATTAAGTAGTCAGGTTAGATCATCAGACTTCTTGCAGCCGAGGTGTGTGCATTTGTGATGATAAACATAAACAATGACATTCAATTCATAATAATTTATTAGCACCTATTTACTTCATTAAATAACAGCTTGCCTAACTAGTCAACAAGAGTATCTAGTGGTGGTAGGAGATGGCGGGAGAGGAGTAAGTGACGTGCGTGACGGGAGCGGCGTACGCGAGCTTGGCGACGGGTGCGGCGTAGGCGACTGGAGCATGAGAGTAGGAGACCGGGGCGTGAGCGTAGGAGACGGGTGCAGGCGCGTAGGCTACCTTGGCAACGGGAGCGGCGTAGGCGAGCTTGGCTACGGGAGCGGCGTAGGCGATCTTGGCGGGTTCGGCGTGCACGGGGGTGCCCTCGTAACGCACGTTAGCGTTGAATCCGTGCTCCTTGTCGGCGGTGTATTGGTGCTTCGGGCTCGGCGTACACCACTTTGGAGACGGGTACCAGGCCGGCGTAAACCGCCACGGCGAGGGACAGGATGATGGCGAACTGAAATCAGAATGCTTTATTTGTAAACATAGGTCAAATTACAACAGTGTGCGACATGTTACAAATAGGTAGATCCTCTATGTTTTGCCCAGAGGATTAAATTAACATTGTCGAATTCAAAATTCAATTGAATGGAAAACAAAGTATACGAATTAGAGTTTGGAAAATATTTCTTGATAATTACAATCATAACTGTGAAGGAACGTTTTAGCCCTGTTTAAAAAAAAGAGCGGATAAAGTCGCCCATCAAGTTAAAAATCGTATGACGAAATAATTTTTAAAGACTCACTTTGGCAACCATTTTTGCAAGTGTGTTGTTGCTGGTTTGAGTATCAGTAAGTGACTATAATAATGTATGACCTGCTACAGTTTTTATACAGGATTGTCACCCGCCTGTATGTCTCGCCGGTGACACGTGGAGCACCCGCGGCGTTGTTCATTACGATTGAGAGTTGAAGGTCGACACGCTGTATATTGCTGAGCCGATTCACAATTCTTGATTACGATATTGTTTCGAAATTCCTCTAAAACCATTAAAGAGATTCCTTTCGATATAATATTAAGGAAGGGTGCTTCATAATTGTTTTAAGACATGTTGTGTTATTTAACCGTTTATAAAAGGAGGAGGTTCTCAATAAGACTGTATTTTTTTAAGGTAAATTATTATCCGGGTGAAAAATATACTGAATACGCAACTGAGTAAGTAGGTTAGGTTAAAACGGGCTGTTTTCCGCAAGTCCACGACCAAGCGCGTATTTTACTAAGTAACTATTTATCCGGCTTGGGTAATACCTTTTAGGAGATTTTGTGAGTTAATAATATTGTTACATACTTTAATTGTATTTGGGGTTCTATTTTACCATATTATTCTTTTGAAAACTAGCTGAACAGCCATCGAGGCGACATCGCTGTGCAGCGCTAGAGTTCGGTTGTATTCGTGTTCTCAACGAATTAGTCCAGGAGCGAGCGAAGCGAGCTCGGGAGCTTAGAGAACCACGACACGGATAGGTTAGGTTCGAAGCTCCCGTCATCTCCTTCATGTTAGGTTACTTTAGACCCTGCAGACAGGAAAAAAGGCTCTGTCGACAAACTTTTATTTTCAAGTCACTGTTTTAAACATTTGTATGTCACCCACTTAGTATTTCAGTAATATATATTCAGTATTTTTTACACCTTTAATTTGAATTTATTTTCGCTCGTTTAAATACTATGCTTTTTAAATAAAATAGTATACTCTTTTTTATTTACAGAAAGTATAAATGAAGAAAAAAATTAAATAATAATTATTTGATTAATGTTTTTTTTATGAGCTGATTTTGATGATTCTTTTTTTTATTTGAAAGCCGGTGCTTCTCGTGTGGTCCCATATAAATTTGTTCAAGATCTGATGAAGAACTTCGGAGATAAACTACAGAACTCTTCAATAAACAACGGCAAATCTCTCGAGATAGCTGCAATCGCATGTCTGTTTATTACGCCATTTTATAACACAACATCACGTCGGTATGCTCTAAAGGGATACGCAGATGTACAGTTCACCCTGGTACACTCTCATTTCACCGTTTATGTTAGTTTTATGTTATTCGGATATAATCTATTCAGGCATAACTTTGGGTATTATATGTACTTGAGTAATGAACTATGTACATTATGTACCACAACTAAAAATTGTAAACTTTTTTACAAAAAAATACAACCAACTTCTAAATAAAAACATTACAAAGTAAAAAATAACTTCTATTTCGGAAGTCAGTGTCAAAAAAACGGAGGACAAAAAACAGGAACACTGACTTCCGAAATTGAAGTTATTATTCACTTTGTAGTGTTTTTATTAGGTAAAAAAGATTTTTTTATCAATTTTGATTTTGCTAGAAGACTGTCTTTAGCACTTATGATAGATTGTTGCGTCAGATTTTATATTGTGGCAATATGAAATGGGCATGAACTTTTCGTTGACTTTGTTCAACTTAGCGTTTCCGCAAAAAACTTGCAACAAGTCAAGTTCATGACCTTCTTTGATTATTAATAAACTTTACTTTACGTACATTTGGCTACCATAAAACACGTATCAATTTACAACGATATGTGAATCGAACCCACTAAGTTACCAGTCGTTTCACTGACTTTCAACAGTCAGTGGTCGAACCCATATAATTAAATAAATAAGACTCTCATAAAACACTGCAAAACTTATTGGCTTCTTTTATCAGCAGTTTTCTATCCGATGTGTCAAACTTAGTCTGCAAAATTGCTTTACTGTTTGTTTTTTAACGGCAATAAGGCAAGGTTTCCACCATAGCTACTCCATGATTTATTTTGCTTTCAGGGGGGTCACTTGCTCTTAGAGCAAGGTTATTTTGAGTGTGCGTAAGGCACAGATGTATATGACTTGTATACATCTGTCCCATGTTCACTGTCGAACCGTGATAGTTTTGACACGTCAGGGTAAAGGTCTATCCACACATATCAGGGCCGTGCCCGGGACGTGGACGGACCGTGTCCCGTCAGGGGCTCAAAAAAATATCGTTGTGTACATTTTATATGAACTCGTTCACACACGTCCGTGCACAGGCCAGTGACGAAGCTTCAATGATTGGGCCCATCCCTGTCACGTCCCGATCTGAGGTTTTGTTGCACGTGTTTTAGATTTCCGTGTTGGTTTTCATTTTTAGAATGCATTTTTTTTTTGCGATGGGAGGTAAACGGTTAAGAGGGGTGGGATAAATCTATCTTGTTCTCCTGGATGAAGTAGCGGAGGGCAGGGAGGCACATTTTTGGTCAGAAATGCGCTAACTCCAACCGTTTCTGAGATATGAGGGTTTTAAAAATTTTGTTGGTCGTAAAAAAAAATCCTTTTATCGGTCTCTCTGAGCTGTTTCTGTGACAATGGTGATCAATGTGGACCTTATACTAATGAGAATAAGGGTCACTTTTGCTTATCAAAGAAAAGCAACCTTATTTCAATGTGAATAAGGGTCACTTTATATTGTGTTTTGTTTTTTAGAATTTTATTAATCGGAAATAAATGGGGGTTTGGAAAAAAGAAAAATAGTGAAAAGAAAAAAATAATTACAACAAAAAAAAAACAAAATGTTGTTTTGCAACTCTATACAATTCGACATTCAGACCGAGTGCCACACGTCTTTTTTTTTTATAGTTTCTCAATCTTTCTATTGGTGAAAACCGCATAAATTCCGTTCAGTAGTTTTTAAGTTTATCGCGTACAAACGCGGCGGGAAGCTTCATTTTATAATATGTAGTGATACAGTATAGGCTTCTGCAATTCATGACCGAAAGGATGTTGCCCCTACGGCTTACTGAAATCATGAGATGGTCGACTGGCAGAAAATGCCTAAGGCATTGAGTCCGTCTTTGTACTTTACGTTTTAATAAATAAATACCTATCTATCCACAACTTGCCTCTCTCCTCAATCGGTCTGTCCAGGATTACAAATGTGACTCGCAGGAAGCTTTTAGAACTTTTTAGTCTACCAGGAGTTGATGAGTGGTCGTAGAGGATATGTCGGCAATCGGATTCCTGGTTCTTATTGACGTTAACATTTTTTGTTTGCTTATATATATGCAAAAGGTAATCACTGAAAATAAGGTACTGCAGTGCTATTCTATAATATTCTCACCGTGCAACTTAGATGAAGTGGGCTTGAAGTAAGCTTTCAATTCCTAGCTTTTGTTAGATTGACAACTCAACTCACCGTGAACGTTGAGATTTTTCAGAATTTACTGGCTGATTCTGCTTCTTTACACTATCATGGGTTGTCAAATGCTACGCTTTATCCAGGAATCTGCACGGTTCCTGTGGCATTGGTAGGTAGCAAGCAAAGGGCTAGTGTACGAGTAGGATACAATGAATTAAAGAATGTTATGAAATTGACTCGATAAGTTACCCTTAACACTTGTTGCGGAAATATTTAGTCAAAGTAATTCAAGACCTTGCTCATTTCGATTTATTGAAATGCGGAAAATTGATGCAATAATATCGATCAAAAGCCCTAAGGAAAGAGACATTGTCATTGTAGAGAGTACTTATATTCCTTGGTCATTACGAAACCGAAATACGAGTGTTATTGACAATAAGCTTGAAAGCACCCATTTATAATCATAAAGTTATACACATTTGAATAAATACTTAGACAGGATTTAGAATAGTACTGGTATGGAAACCACATGGAACTTTTTAGGATAGGAAAAAAACATTTTCATTTTTCATACTCAGAAAGTAGTGTTTATTTGATCCGAGAAGCGGGAGGAAGATGCTACTTCCCACCTTTGGGCGGGAACTCATAATAATTGTTTCCCTCCCTAGGGTGGGAATAAATTTAAAAAAGAACTAAATTTAGTTACGCAGTCCGCTGTAAAAAATCTAATATAATTAAGAAAAAAATGCTGCGGTCATGTGACTCAGTGACGCAGTGTGTTACATAGTTAAAATTTTAAATAGACTATATAATTTGGCGGGATACTAACTCTGTAAGCTGTATCGAAATCTCAGATTAAGGCTAATATCTTATTAAAAATGAGTTTAAGTAATTCTGAAATGTTGACCCCAGATTCTATTAAAGATGAGGCAAATACAGCTATAGAAAATATTTTGCAAGAAATTTCTAAGGATTCTTAAATACCTACATACAATGACTTTATGAAGTGGCGAGCACATAAGAAAATAAAATCATTTTCCGAAAGTTTATTTCTTACATACTTCAATAGACTATCTGGCAATATAAAGCCTTCTACGCTATGGAGCAGGTATTCAATGCTCAAGAGTACACTAAGAGTAAAACACAATGTCGATTTGAAAATATTCCATAATCTAACAGCGTTTCTGAAAAGACAGTCTCAGGGGTTCAAGAGCAAAAAATCTAAGGAGTTGAAAACTCTTACGAAGTGGAAACATTTTTAAATTAAGCTCCTGCCAAAATATATTTGGCAGTGAAGGTAAGCTATAAACATTAATCTAGGTAGGGAGAGGTCTTTTACTCCAAAAATAAACGTCGATCCCAACGACTTTACTCTGATATGTATTATAGAAAGTTTTCCATAAAAAGAGGCCTCATATCAATCAAAAACACTGACCAGATTGCGTTAATTGAGAGTAAAGACGTCGGATAGGCGTGCATTTCTGGAGTAAAAGATCTCTGTTTGTCTATCTACATAGGTACCTAAAAGATTATTATAGAATAGGAATGAAGAAACCATGTTTTTCACAGGTGTTGATACTCGGTATAAGCAGTGAACTCATAAATTTAACAATTAACGTCTTTGAAAATAAAGGCCAGTTATTACTTTTAAAATTGACTAAAACAAAAACAAATATTGAGTGCACGTTTGTTGTACGAAAAGAGTTTACACAAATAATAAAAAAAATATCAAAAAATCAGACCTAATGACATAAAAACGAATCACTTTTTTCTCAACTACCAAAAGGGAAATTGCAATCAAACAAGTAATCGATAAAAATAAAATCTCAGGTATGCCGAAGCTAATAGCAACATACGAGTATATGAATTTACCAAACTGTGAACAGTATACTAGAAATTGTTATAGAAGAACGTCAGTGACACTTATGACCAATTCTGGGGCGAACTTGACAATGTTAAAAAGACATGGAGGATGGAAATCCAGCACAGTTGTGGAAGACTACATTGAGAATTCTGTCCAAAATAAAACTAAATTTTCAAACAAACTAACTGAGACTATAAATTTACGCCCTACTATGCCTCAACCAACTTCTTCAAGGGAGTCTGCGCCAGGTATTCCACCGTCTAATCAAATACTGGAGTCTATTACAGAAATTTAACCCAGTCAAATTTCTCATAACATATCAAACAGCGTAAATATTCCGAACAAAATATAACTTTTAATTTCACAAATTGTTCTAACTTCTCAATTAATTTTAAAAAGGAACTACTCATGTTACTATTATCAATAAATATTTACAAAAACTACTATTTTTTACTTTCCTTATATTCGAAAAGAAAAGTAGAGTGCTTAACACGGGTGAAAGACATCAATTCCTACTCGGACTCTTGACTCTAGTCTAAGTCATAGGTGACAGAGACAGAGTCGACGACGGAGTGAGCTTACCCAGAAGAAGCCTGTTTACTCTAACTTTGAAGAGATTCGGGTTGAATGCATTCGGAAACACAGACGCAGGTATTGAGTTCCATTCATTCGCTGTGCGCGTTATGAAGGAAGTTTGGAAGCGCTTGGTGCGAATTGGTGGCATGGCAACAAGGTAAGTATGGTAACTTGCAGTGCGTCTAGATGTCCGATGGTAGAAGGGGGCTGGTGGGATGAGGTCGTGGAGTTCTTGAGCACACTCACCGAAATACAGTCTGTAGAAGACCGACAATCAGGAAAAATTGCGGCGATGAGCCAAGCTGTGAAGCTTGGTATCCACCAGTTCAATGTCGCCGATGAGCCTCTTGGCTCTGCGTTCCACCGAGTCAAGCGCGGCAAGCTAATACTTTGCTGAGCCATCCCAAAGGTGGCTGCAATACTCCATTCATCGGATCGGACTTGCGCTTTGTACAGGGTTAAAAGCTGTCCAGGCGTAAAGTATCGCTTCACCTTATTTAGAATGCCCAGTTTTTTGGCCGCAATTTGGGCTTTGTACTCAACTTATTACCATCGAACACCAAGGCAATGCTTGTGCAGGCCCTAATTTTTCCTATCATCGATTATGGTGACGTGTGCTACTATGACCTGAATGCAGATCTTCTCAACAAACTTGACCGTCTTCTAAATTACTGCATTCGATTCGTTTTCAATTTGCGTAAATATGATCATGTCTCTGCGCATCGATCGCTTCTAAAGTGGTTGCCTATACGCCAGCGCAGAGAGCAAAAGGCACTAACTACGTTGTTCTCATTTCTCGCCTCTTCTAATTCCCCTAGTTATCTGGCACCTCACTTTAACTACATTTGCGCCAACCACAATAAAAATCTACGGTCATCCCATAACCGCCTTCTTCAATGTCCCACTCACCGCACTGACTTCATTCACTGTTCTTTCTTCGTTCAGTCTATTTCTCTGTGGAATGCGCTCCCCCAGGAAATCAGGATGGCAACCAACCGGTTAACCTTCAAAGTTAAAGTTCGCGAGCACATTCGCAAGAAGTTGGCAATAGTATCGTCACAACTCTAATGTTTTCAATTATTAATCTAATATTACTAATGTTTAAGTATATCTATATATTTAGTTTATTCTTTTGAGTATATATGGTATGATTTTCTTGATTATATTGTATTTATAATTTATATATATTTTGTGCACAAATCTGTTTCGTTTAATTGTCAACATTGCACCTACCACTAGTTGTCTCTGCATCACCCAAAGGTCGACTGGTAGAAAATGCCTAAGGCATTAAGTCCGCCTCTGTACGTTTGGGTGCATGTAGTATTAAATAAATAAATAATAAATACATGGAGGCGCCGAAGTTGAGACTGGATGTCAACTCCATGCCTAGGAGTTCAAGCCGATCAGTCACTGACCTCGACCACGTATGGGAATTGATTCCTTTCGACCCTCTTGTAACAATCTACTATTGTAATTTAAACTAAGTGACCCAATAGCTACTACTGTTGGATAGATCTCCTTAAAGGCATGTCTAGACAGGTTCTGGTTGTAGGCCTTCAACTCTTAATCACTGTGCAGTTTAATGAACGACCCTGAGGGCAGTGTCACCGACGAAACATGCTCGCGAGTGACAATCCTGTATAAAAAGTGTAGCATGCCATTCATTATCACAGTCACCTACTGATACTCAAATCAGCAACAACATACTTGCAAAATGGTTGCCAAAGTGAGTTTTAGAACTTTAAATAAAATGAACTATTTTTTAATTCAAAAACCAAGGCCAAAAGGTCCTTTCATGGAGATTTAAATGATTTAAAAAAGATTTTTTACGACTTTGTCTTTAAAGAAATTGATTTCCAGATCCTAATTCATAAACCTTGTTTTACAGTTCGCCATCATCCTGTCCCTCGCCGCGGCGGCTTACGCCGGCCTAGTGCCCGTCTCCAAAGTGGTGTACGCCGAGCCCGAAGCACCCGCTCACTACGATTTCTCGTACTCCGTTCATGACGACCACAGCGGCGACGTGAAGCAGCAGCAGGAGTCTCGCGAAGGCGATGCCGTACACGGCTCGTACTCGCTCGTGCAGCCCGACGGCGTGCACCGCATCGTCGAATACACCGCCGACAAGGTGCACGGATACAACGCTAACGTGCGCTACGAGGGCACCCCCGTGCACGCTGCTCCCGCCAAGATCGCCTACGCCGCTCCCGTAGCCAAGCTCGCCTACACCGCTCCCGTTGCCAAAGTAGCCTACGCGCCTGCCCCCATCTCCTACGCTCACGCCCCGGTCTCCTACTCTCACGCTCCAGTTGCCTACGCCGCTCCCGTCGCCAAGTTCGCGTACGCCGCTCCCGTCGCGCACGTCACTTACTCCTCTCCCGCCATCTCCTACCACCACTAGATACTCTTGTTGACTAGTTAGGCAAGCTGTTATTTAATGAAGTAAATAGGTGCTATTAAATTATTATGAACTGAAAATATTACTTTTTTTTACCTTACATGACCCACTTCTTATCACTACTATGAAACTATGAAAAACCAGAACGATGTTGCAACGACGATTCTCCCTGTAAAGAGGATTTCCTCTCCTTCCACCCTTTTCATCATTAGACACATGTGATATACGTATTAAGTACTATTACCTAACCAGGGTTAATTAATCGGTGATATAATAACCATGGTTTTGGATACAGTAGGTACCTATGTATGTATCTGCTTAATAACCTAAGAAGGTGCTATTCAAACAAAGTTTATAATAATACGAGATTTTATGAAATGGCAACAGTTATCGGAACAATTTGGAACCGCCGCATAACCGCCGCCCGTTTACGTAAGATCTTAAATCTCTTTCTGGTTATCTTGTCTGGATCAGAAAGTCATGCCAAAGGTGTGAAAAGGGATGAATGAAAGACAAGAATGTAGCTGACATTTGAATGCTAAAAGAAATAAGTTACTTACTCGAACGGATAAAATAAGAAATTAGTAGATTCGTATGTAGATACGAGGAAGTCTGAAAGTGCCATAGGTGACTGAAAAGTGGTGTGGTATTGATGCCAATAATCATCATTGATCATGTGATTCAGAAAGCTTTACATACTATATGGGATTTATATAAATCTGGGGTAACACCAACGGTTATTTGCGGCTAACTTCCTGTAGCTGGGCAGTCCAAGAGAAGTTTTTGTCAAGGATATACCCAAGTTCTTAACTTTCTCGCTAAAAGGGATAACAAAATTGTCAAAAGAAACTTGGGGTAGATTCGTCCAGTCGATTCTTGAGACCGTTCTTGAACTGCCCACCACCAAAACTGGAGTCTTTATGGGGTTCACTATAAGTCCGAACCTCATGCTCCAGTCGCATATACGGGCCAGATCACTATTAATGGTCGAGATAGCCTCAGATAGATTTCCAAGAGGAGATCGTGTGTAAATTTGCAGATCATCTGCATAAAGTTGGTAGGAAGAAATTAATTCGTTGAAGATTAAGTTACAAACAGCGAAAGTAAGGGAGATAGAATGCCGCCCTGTGGTACCCCGGCACAAGTACTACATCAGGAAGAGAAGGTCTCTCCGATGCAAATACGTTGTCGGCGGCCGAACAGGTAACTACGAAACCATTCAATAACCGTTGGAGATATGTTAAGAGAAACAAGGATGCCAAGCAAAACATCGAAATCTACGGTATTAAACACATTACTAAAATCGAGTAGAGCCAAAACCGTTAGATTTCCCAGTTCCATGGCAGACCCTATATCGTCAGTAACATTCAGAAGCGCTGTAGTGGTGCTACTCGTATGACCAGGGCAGAGCCGGACTGGAAGGGGTTAGGAAGATTATTTTTGGAGAGGAAGGTGCTTATTTTGTTATGGATTAAGCGTTCAAGGACTTTGGATAGGAATGGCAAGACAGATATTGGACGATACTCGGCAAAGGATGAGGGATGGAGTTTCTAGGTAAATGAATTATTTGAGCGTCTTCCCATGAGCTTCCAAACTTTGCATGCGTCCCCATTTTGGACAGTATCATGAATATGTTGGCGATTAAAGCATTTCTTACACACCTTATTGCAGTGAATACGTATTGAGACATATCTCTCCTTATTAGCGTCAGTAGGGTTGCGCTTAAATTTCGATTTTGCCTTAACATTTTTATTCATGCCATTTTTAATTTCATCCGTATGCCATGGTGCCGGCAAATAGTGACGGTCGTAAAGCTAACTAGCTTAGTGGTGAACATAATAACTTGCTCATCGACTGAAGCAGAGGCAAATAGATAAGACCAATCTATGTTGCTGGCATCCTCACAAATACTGTAAGCGTTCATACCTCCAAAATTGCGTTGCTTGAGGATTTAGGTATTGTATAGATCATCCGGGTTGCAAGTGAATGGACAGTTGGGACACTCCAGTGAGTAAGTGACGTATAGTCTGTACAGAAGTACCGCATTCGCAACGGGTGTTCATTGAACTCATAATCCTCTATTTCGGCAAATTATATTTGCAGTGGCCTGCTCGGGTACGATCAATGCCTTCCATGCAATTCATAACCGACACGAATATGCTCCTTAGGCTTAATGAAATCATGAGGTGGTGGATACCTCTCTACCCACAACTTGCCTCACTTCTCAGGCGGTCTGTTCTGGATTGCCTATGTGACTCGCAGGAAGCTCTTAGGACTTTTTAGTATACCCGGAGTTGTCGAATGGTCGTAGAGGAGATGTCGGGAATCGGATTCCTGGTTCTTATTGACGTTAAAAACTTTGTTTGCTTATATATTTGCAAAAGGTAATCTCTGAAAATAAGGTACTGCAGTGCTATTCTATTATAATCTCACCGTAAAACTTAGGTGAAGTGAGCTTGAAGTAAGCTTTCAATTCCTAGCTTTTGGTAGATTGACAACTCAAATCAAAGTGAAAATTGAGATTTTTTTGAATTCACTGACTGATCCCGTTTCTTTACTAGTTGGCACAGGGTACTCTTTATTCAAGAAAATGAAAGGTTCCTGTGGCATTGGTAGGGAGCAAGCAGTACAATAATACAATACAATAATAAATAGAATTCATTAAACAAGGTTATGAACTTGACTCGTTACATTACCCTTAACACTTGTTGCGGAAATATTTAGTCGAAGTAATTTAAAAACCTTGCTCATTTCGTATAGGCATGCGAAATAACTGAAGCAATAATATCGACCAAAAGCCCTAAGGAAAGAGACATTGTCATTACGAAACCGAAATACGAGTGAAGCTTGAAAGCACGTCCATTTATAATCATAAAGTTATAAACATTTGAATAAATACTTCGATAAGATTTAGAATAGTACTGGTATGGAAACCACAAGCATCTTTTGAGGACAGTTTTTTTTTTTTGTTTTTTAAACTTAGTGAACCATTATGTTCAAGTTTCATGATATTCGAGTAATTTATTCTGGCATTATAGGACCTTACTTAACAACATGCCTATTAGGCAGGTACAAATAAAAAGTAAAAATAAAAAAAACTTTTTTACAAAAAAATACTACCGATTTCCAAATAAAAAAACTACAAAGTGAAAAATAACTTTCTTTTTGGAAGTTGATGTCCAAAATGCAAAAAATTGGTACCTACCAAAGACACCGACTTCCAAAAAGAAAGTAATTTTCACTTTGTAGTTTTTTTATTTGGTAGTCAGTAGTATATTTTTTTTTTTAAGTTTTTTTTTGGATAGGAAAAAATCATTTGTAATTTAAATTAATTGACCCAATAGCTGCTGCAATTGCTGCTTATCTGCTAAAAGCTACTACTGTTTGATAGATCTCCTTTAAGGCATGTCTCGACAGGTTGTGATTGTAGGCCTTCAACTCTCAATCACTGTGCATTTTAATGAACGGCCCTGAGGGCAGTGTCTCCAACGAAACAATCCTGTATAAAAAGTGTAGCATGTCATTCATTATCACAGTCACATACTGATACTCAAATCAGCAACAACATACTTGCAAAAATGGTTGCCAAAGTGAGTTCTTTAAATTATGTGAACTATTTTTTTATTCAAAAACCAAGGCCAAAAGGTCCTTTCATAGAGATTTGAACGATTTAAAAACAAGTTTTTAACGACTTTGACTTTAAAGAAATTGATCTCCAGATTCTAATTCATAAACCTTGTTTTACAGTTCGCCATCATCCTGTCCCTCGCCGCGGCGGCTTACGCCGGCTTAGTGCCCGTCTCCAAAGTGGTGTACGCCGAGCCCGAAGCACCCGCTCACTACGATTTCTCGTACTCCGTCCATGACGACCACAGCGCCGACGTGAAGCAGCAGCAGGAGTCTCGTGAAGGCGACGCCGTGCACGGGTCGTACTCGCTCGTGCAGCCCGACGGCGTGCACCGCATCGTCGAATACACCGCCGACAAGGTGCACGGATTCAACGCTAACGTGCGCTACGAGGGCACCCCCGTGCACGCCGCACCCGCCAAGATCGCCTACGCCGCTCCCGTAGCCAAGCTTGCCTATGCCGCTCCCGTTGCCAAAGTAGCCTACGCGCCTTCCTCCGTCTCCTACGCTCATGCCCCGGTCTCCTACTCTCACGCTCCAGCCGCCTACGCCGCCCCCGTCGCCAAGCTCGCCTACGCCACTCCCGTCACACACGTTACGTACTCCTCTCCCGCCATCTCCTACCACCACTAGAACTCTTGTTGGCTAGTTAGGCAAGCTGTTATTTATTGAAGTAAATAGGTGCTAATAAATTATTATGAACTGAAAATACAACTTTTGGACCCTACATGGCCCACTTCTTACCATCTACTATGAAACTATGCAAAACCAGAACGATGTTGCAATTACCACTCTCCCTGTAAAGACAATTTCCTCTCCTTCCACCCTTTTCATTATTAGACACATGGGATATACGTAGATATAATTATGTGACCATAAGCTCTTAAAGCAAGGTTTTTTTGAGTGTGCGTAAGGGACAGATGTATATGACTTGTATACATCTGTCACTTTTTTACAGTCGAACCATGATAGTTTTGATACGTCATGGTACGGAAGCTGACCAGGGTTAATTAGTCGGTGATATAAAAACCATGGTTTTGGACACAGTAGGTACCTATATGATAGATATAAATCTGGGGCAACACCAACGAAACGTTGGATGGATTGCATGAAAGATAATACGGATAGAAAGGATGTTAGTATTGAAATATTACGACAAATAAACATCTTTGGAAGAAGAAGAGATGCTACGATGCACCGACGGTCCCAAATATATTAAGATAAGGGCAGGGTTATGATGACGCGTTCGACACGCATTTGCCTACTTATAAAAATACTCTAATACCACATAACAAACAATCTGCCCAGCCTATCCTAACTATGATTGGGGTCGGCTTCCCATCTTTGCGGATGCATCTGACTTCCACAACTCAATAACTAGGATACACGGTGGTCCTTGGCAAGACGTATCAAATGTTTTGAGCTCTGACTAAATAGGTATCCGTAATGACCGTCAATAATGTACAAATGACAACTCGTTGTTTTTGAGTCAGGGAAGAGCCTCGTAAGTACCTTATGCATGACATGCATTCGGCAAGCGTTGCTTCGAAATCGAACCGTGAGGCTGTTATTATTAGCCACGAGCTCCTCAAACTCTCTCAAACATAACTTAAAATCACGCCTGATTTTCTGAAGGATGAGCAGGGTTGTTCCTAAATTCCACTAGTCACCTATGAGGTGGCATCATATTGCCATCAAGCGGGCAATAAGATAAAGGAGATAAGATACTCCTGATGGGAAAATCCATTAACATAACTATTATTCGACCAACTTTGAATCACCAAATAATGTCAGTAAATTACAAGATCATTGTTTTCAGCAAGCCTTGCAATGTGAGTTTTAATTTAAAACTCGGTAGGTTTTGCCCTTTATACAATTTTGGGGACAGAAAATGTAAATTATTTTTATCGAGAAAGATGTTTCCTTTAGAAACAAATTTTCTCATAAAGTTACTGAAAGTAAATTCATGGCAAGAAGACCGAGGTATAGGAAGCCTAATGTTTATCAAAAAATTATAAACATGGAAAACACTATGACGCATGCTATTTTAGTGATCTTTATTTTTGTAGCAATATGGTTGCATTCATAGACAATTACAGTGAACAGTCTGTCAGATACGAGACGCCAGTTTGAAATAAGAATCTGCGCGGTTATGATTTGCTAAAAATCATCGGAAGAGTCCGTTTATGATGTGGGCCTCTGTGGTCGGCCTTTTGTATTTAATTTTCAAATACCTTTCGCTCCAATTTAAGTTTGGGCCCTAAGCTGCCCTAAGCTATCGATGATAGTGGACGTGGCTCAAAACCTCATATTGCTTACCCGAAGTGGAACAGTTGTCATGTCAAATGACAACTGTTCCACTTCGGGTAAGCAATTTCAAACTTATATCAACTATAAAAATCAAAGTGGTGTACGCCGAGCCCGAAGCACCCGCTCACTACGATTTCTCGTACTCCGTCCAAGACGACCACAGCGCCGACGTGAAGCAGCAGCAGGAGTCTCGTGAAGGTGACGCCGTGCACGGCTCGTACTCGCTCGTGCAGCCCGACGGCGAGCACCGCATCGTCGAATACACCGCCGACGCGCTACGGGCACCCCCGTGCACGCCGCACCCGCCAAGATCGCCTACGCCGCTCCTTTAGCCAAGCTTGCCTATGTTGATGCCTATGTTATGATTTGCTAAAAATCATCGTTTATGATGCGGGCCTCTGTGGTCGGCCTTTTGTATTTAATTTTCAAATACTTTTCGCTCCAATTTAAGTTTGGGCCCAAAGCTGCCCTAAGCTATCGATGATAGTGGACGTGGCTCAAAACCTCATATTGCTTAAATGAAGCAATTTCAAACTTATATCAACATGTTTCCTCACGAGGTTTTTCTTTACCGTTGTCAGCAAAGACTAAGAAAAATTAGGAAGTACATATGAATTGAAAAAGTCACGTTGGTACTTGCCCGATTTCAAGCACGCTGCAGGCGAGGTCTTAACCGCTGGGCCACCACGACATTGACGTTCTTTCTCTCTTTTTCGTTTCTGGGTCATTTGATTCATCAAACTATTTGGTCCCAGTAGGTAACCACGTTTATTATAGCGTCAGAGGTATTGTACAAATAATCCAGGTTGCAATTGAATGGACCGTTGGTACACTGCAGTGAGTAAGTGACGCATAGTCTGTACAGAAGTACCGCATTCGCAGCGGGTGTTCAATGGATGCATAATCCCCCATTTTGGCAAATTATATTTGCAACGGCCTGCTCGGGTGCGTAACCGATTCAATGCCTTCCATACAGTACAGGCCACTGCAATTCCTGACGAACACGAATATGCTCCTTGGGCTTAATGAAATCATGAGGTGGTGGATACCTCTCTACCCACAACTTGCCTCACTTCTCAGGTGGTCTGTTCTGGATTGCCTATGTGATTTGCAGAAAGCTATTAGGACTTTTTAGTATACCCGGAGTTGTCGAGTGGTCGTAGAAGATATGTCGGCAATCGGATTCCAGGTTCTTATTGACGTTAAAAACTTTGTTTGCTTATATATTTGCAAAAGGTCATCTCTTCAAAGGTACTGCAGTGCTATTCTATAATAATTTCACCGTAAACCTTAGGTGCAGTGAGCTTGACGTAAGCTTTCAATTCCTAGCTTTTGGTAGATTGACGACTCAAATCAACGTAAACGTTGAGATTTTTAGGAATTTACTGTTTGATTCTTCTTCTTTACAATATCACGGGTTGTCACAGGCTACGCTTTATTCCGGAATATGCACGGTTTCTGTGTCATTGGCAGGTAGCAAGCAAAGGGCTAATGTAGGATACAATTCATTAAAGAAGGTTATGAACTTAACTCGTTACATTACCCTTAACACGTTGCGGAAATATTTAGTCGAAGTAATTCAACGCTTTGCTCATTTCGTGTTGGCATGCGTAAAAACTAATGCAATAATATCGATCATAAGCCCAAAGGAAAGAGACATTGTCATTACGAAACTGAAATACGAGTGTTATTGACAAAGCTTGAAAGCACCCATTTAAAAGCATAAAGTTATAAACATTTGAATAAATACTTACATAAGATTTAGAATAGTACTTGTATGGAAGCCACATGGATCTTTTTAACCAACTTTCCAAAAAGGAGGAGGTTCTATGTTCGACATTATGTATTTTTTTTTGTCTATGTTCACCGATATCTCCGACAATTATGGACTGATTTAAAAAAAAAACTGTTTTTGTTTGAAAGAGTATGTTTCGAAATGTATCCCATTTTAATTTGGTGAAGATCTGAAGAAAACTTCGGAGATATAAAACAGAACTCTTTGATGATGCAGAAGGTAGGTTTCATAACATAACGTCGCGCCAGTGCGCTCTACCCAATGATATTCAAATAAATTGAATTATATTATTATTATATTATTTATTTGATTATCATTGGCTCTACCCCTTTAGGGTACGCAGATCTGTATTGTTCACCTTGGTACATCCTCATTTCACCGGTTATGTTCAAGTTTCATGATATTCGAGTAATTTATTCTGGCATTATAGGACCTTACTTAACAACGTGCCTATTAGGCAGGTACAAATATAAAGTAAAAATAAAAAAATCTTTTTTACAAAAAAATACTACCGATTTCCAAATAAAAAAAATACTAAGTGAAAAATAACTTTCTTTTTGGAAGTTGATGTCCAAAACGCAAAAAATTGGTACCTACCAAAGACACCGACTTCCAAAAAGAAAGTAATTTTTCACAGTCGGTAGTATTTTTTTGTAAAAAGTTTTTTTTTGGATAGGAAAAAATCATTTGTAATTTAAACTAATTGACCCAATAGCTGCTGCAATTGCTGCTTATCTGCTAAAAGCTACTACTGTTTGATAGATCTCCTTTAAGGCATGTCTCGACAGGTTGTGGTTGAAGGCCTTCAACTCTCAATCATTGTGCAGTTTAATGAACGACCCTGAGGGCAGTGTCACCGACGAAACATGCTCACGAGCGACAATCCTGTATAAAAAGTGTAGCATGTCATTCATTATCACAGTCACCTACTGATACTCAGATCAGCAACAACATATTTGCAAACATGGTTGCCAAAGTGAGTTCTTTAATTTGAATTAACCATTTCTTCATTCACAAACCAAGGCCTTTCATAGTGATTTAAACGATTAAAAAAAAATTTAAGACATTGACTTTAAAGAAATTGATTTCCAGATCCTAATTCATAAACCTTGTTTTACAGTTCGCCATCTCAGATGTCTCATCAATTTTAAATAAATCTTGATTGTTATGCATTTATCCTCGTTAAATTTAGTTTATTATAAAAATATTTATTTTAATTAATTCTAGTTCGCCATCATCCTGTCCCTCGCCGCGGCGGCTTACGCCGGCCTAGTGCCCGTCTCCAAAGTGGTGTACGCCGAGCCTGAAGCACCCGCTCACTACGACTTCTCGTACTCCGTCCATGACGACCACAGCGGCGACGTGAAGCAGCAGCAGGAGTCTCGCGAAGGCGATGCCGTGCACGGCTCGTACTCGCTCGTGCAGCCCGACGGCGTGCACCGCATCGTCGAATACACCGCTGACAAGGTGCACGGATTCAACGCTAACGTGCGCTACGAGGGCACCCCCGTGCATGCCGCACCCGCCAAGATCGCCTACGCCGCTCCCGTAGCCAAGCTCGCCTACGCCGCTCCCGTTGCCAAAGTAGCCTACGCGCCTGCCCCCATCTCCTACGCTCACGCCCCGGTCTCCTACTCTCACGCTCCAGTTGCCTACGCCGCTCCCGTCGCCAAGCTCGCGTACGCCGCTCCCGTCGCGCACGTCACTTACTCCTCTCCCGCCATCTCCTACCACCACTAGATACTCTTGTTGACTAGTTAGGCAAGCTGTTATTTAATGAAGTAAATAGGTGCTATTAAATTATTATGAACTGAAAATATTACTTTTTTTACCTTACATGACCCACTTCTTATCACTACTATGAAACTATGAAAAACCAGAACGATGTTGCAACGACGATTCTCCCTGTAAAGAGGATTTCCTCTCCTTCCACCCTTTTCATCATTAGACACATGTGATATACGTATTAAGTACTATTACCTAACCAGGGTTAATTAATCGGTGATATAATAACCATGGTTTTGGATACAGTAGGTACCTATGTATGTATCTGCTTAATAACCTAAGAAGGTGCTATTCAAACAAAGTTTGTAATAATACGAGATTTTATGAAATGGCAACAGTTATCGGAACAATTTGGAACCGCCGCATAACCGCCGCCCGTTTACGTAAGATCTTAAAACTCTTTCTGGTTATCTTGTCTGGATCAGAAAGTCATGCCACAAAAGTGATGAATGAAAGACAAGCATGCAGCTGAGATTTGAATGCTAAAAGAAATAAGTTAGGTACTTACTCGACCGGATAAAATAAGAAATGAGTAGATTCGTATGTAGATACGAGGAAGTCTGAAAGTGCCATAGGTGACTGAAAAGTGGTGTGGTATTGATGCCAATAATCATCATTAATCATGTGATTCATAAAGCTATATGGGATTTATATAAATCTGGGGCAACAGCAACGGTTATTTGCGGCTAACTTCCTGTAGCTAGGCAGTCCAAGAGAAGTTTTTGTCAAGGAATATACCCAAGTTCTCGCAAAAAGCGATAACCAGTTTCTCGCAAAAAGGGAAAACAGAATTGTCAAAAGAAACTTGGGGTAGAGTCGTCCAGTCGATCCTTGAGACCGTTCTTGATCAGCCCACCACCAAAACTTGCGTCTTTATGGGGTTCACCATAAGTTCGAACCTCATGCTCCAGTCGCATATACGGGCCAAACCACTATTAATGGTCGAGACAGCCTCAGATAGATTTCCAAGAGGAGCTCGTGTGTAAATTTGCAGATCATCTGCATAAAGTTGGTAGGAAGAAATTAATTCGATGAAGATTAAGTTAATAAAAACAGCGAAATTAAGGGAGATAGAACGCCGCCCTGTGGTACCCCGGCACAAGTACTACACCAGGAAGAGAAGGTCTCTCCGATGCAAATACGTTGTCAGCGGCCGAACAGGTAACTACGAAACCATTCAATTACCGTTGGAGATATGTTAAGAGAGCCAAGGATGCCAAGCAAAACATGGAAATCTACGGTATTAAAGACATTACTAAAATCCAGTAGAGCCAAAACCGTTTGATTTCCCAGTTCCATTGCAGACCTTATATCGTCAGTAACATTCAGAAGCGCTGTAGTGGTGCTATGACCAGGGCGGAAGATGGACTGGAAGGGGTTAGGAAGATTATTTTTGGAGAGGAAGGCGCTTATTTTGTTGTGGATTAAGCGTTCAAGGACTTTGGATAGGAATGGGAAGACAGATATTGGGCGATACTCGGCAAAGGATGTGGGATTGGATTTTTTAGGTAAAGGAATTATTTGAGCGTCTTTCCATGAGCTTGGAAAGACACAGCTAGACGCGGAAATATTGAGGATATGGCAAATGACGGGAAGTATAATGTCCAGCACCGGGAGTAGCATTTTGCGACTGATACAGTCGCTTCCTACTGCGTTTGACGTAACCGATAGTATGTTCTTCTTAACATCACATGTAGTAAATTGACCAAAAAAAAAGGGAAAATAACTGGGAGTCGGAAGAGATGAAAGATTATTCAATGTATTTAATTTAGTTGTCCTATCAAAATTGGACGAAGCAGTAAAATGATTATTCATTGCATCAATATTAACATCTTTAAGAATAGTCTCCACCCGGGTTTTACCGACCCCCAATGACCATAGAAATTTCCAAACTTTGGATGCTTCCCCAATTTGGACAGAATCATGAATATGTTGGCGATTAGCATTTTTACGCACCTTATTGCAGTGTTTACGTATTGAAACATATCTCTCCTTATTAGCGTCAGTAGGGTTGCGCTTAAATTTCGACTTTGCCTGACATTTTTATTCATGACATTTTTAATTTCATCCGTAAGCCATGGTGCCGGCAAATGTCTCACTTTAACTGCCCGAACAGGAGCGTGATGGTCGTAAAGCTAACTAGCTTAGTGGTGAACATAATAACTTGCTCATCGACTGAAGCAGAGGCAAATAGATAAGACCAATCTATGTTGCTGGCATCCTCACAAATACTGTAAGCGTTCATACCTCCAAAATTGCGTTGCTTGAGGATTTAGGTATTGTATAAATAATCCGGGTTGCAAGTGAATGGACAGTTGGGACACTCCAGTGAGTAAGTGACGCATAGTCTGTACAGAAGTACCGCATTCACAGCGGGTGTTCAATGCATTCATAATCCCCCATTTTGACAAATTATATTTGCAGCGGCCTGCTCGGGTGCGTAACCGATTCAAAGCCTTCCATACAGTACAGGCCACTACAATTCCTGACCAACACGAATATGCTCCTTGGGCTTAATGAAATCATGAGGTGGTGGATACCTCTCTACCCACAACTTGCCTCACTTCTCAGGCGGTCTGTTCTGGATTGGCTATGTGACTCGCAGAAAGCTATTAGGACTTTTTAGTATACCCGGATTTGTCGAGTGGTCGTAGAGGATATGTCGGCAATCGGATTCCAGGTTCTTATTGACGTTAAAAACTTTGTTTGCTTATATATTTGCAAAAGGTCATCTCTGCAAAGGTACTGCAGTGCTATTCTATAATAATTTCACCGTAAACCTTAGGTGCAGTGAGCTCGAAGTAAGCTTTCAATTCCTAGCTTTTGGTAGATTGACGACTCAAATCAACGTGAACGTTGAGATTTTTTAGAATTTACTGTTTGATTCTTCTTCTTTACAATATGACGGGTTGTCACAGGCTACGCTTTATTCCGGAATATGCACGGTTTCTGTGTCATTGGCAGGTAGCAAGCAAAGGGCTAATGTAGGATACAATTCATTAAAGAAGGTTATGAACTTGACTCGTTACATTACCCTTAACACGTTGCGGAAATATTTAGTCGAAGTAATTCAACGCTTTGCTCATTTCGTGTTGGCATGCGTAAAAACTAATGCAATAATATCGATCATAAGCCCAAAGGAAAGTGACATTGTCATTACGAAACTGAAATACGAGTGTTATTGACAAAGCTTGAAAGCACCCATTTAAAAGCATAAAGTTATAAACATTTGAATAAATACTTACATAAGATTTAGAATAGTACTTGTATGGAAGCCACATGGATCTTTTTAACCAACTTTCCAAAAAGGAGGAGGTTCTATGTTCGACATTATGTATTTTTTTTTGTCTATGTTCACCGATATCTCCGTCAATTATGGACTGATTAAAAAAAAACTGTTTTTGTTTGAAAGAGTATGTTTCGAAATGTATCCCATTTTAATTTGGTGAAGATCTGAAGAAAACTTCGGAGATATAAAACAGAACTCTTTGATGATGCAGAAGGTAGGTTTCATAACATAACGTCGCGCCAGTGCGCTCTACCCAATGATATTCAAATAAATTGAATTATATTATTATTATTATATTATTTATTTGAATATCATTGGCTCTACCCCTTTAGGGTACGCAGATCTGTATTGTTCACCTTGGTAGGTACATCCTCATTTCACCGGTTATGTTCAAGTTTCATGATATTCGAGTAATTTATTCTGGCATTATAGGACCTTACGTAAAAATAAAAAAAAACTTTTTTACAAAAAAATACTACCGATTTCCAAATAAAAAAACTACAGTGAAAAATAACTTTCTTTTTGGAAGTTGATGTCCAAAACGCAAAAAATTGGTACCTACCAAAGACACCGACTTCCAAAAAGAAAGTAATTTTTCACAGTCGGTAGTATTTTTTTGTAAAAAAGTTTTTTTTTGGATAGGAAAATATCATTTGTAATTTAAACTAATTGACCCAATAGCTGCTGCAATTGCTGCTTATCTGCTAAAAGCTACTACTGTTTGATAGATCTCCTTTAAGGCATGTCTCGACAGGTTGTGGTTGAAGGCCTTCAACTCTCAATCATTGTGCAGTTTAATGAACGACCCTGAGGGCAGTGTCACCGACGAAACATGCTCGCGAGCGACAATCCTGTATAAAAAGTGTAGCATGTCATTCATTATCACAGTCACCTACTGATACTCAGATCAGCAACAACATATTTGCAAACATGGTTGCCAAAGTGAGTTCTTTAATTTGAATTAACCATTTCTTCATTCACAAACCAAGGCCGAAAGGACCTTTCATAGTGATTTAAACGATTAAAAAAAAAATTAAGACATTGACTTTAAAGAAATTGATTTCCAGATCCTAATTCATAAACCTTGTTTTACAGTTCGCCATCTCAGATGTCTCATCAATTTTAAATAAATCTTGATTGTTATGCATTTATCCTCGTTAAATTTAGTTTATTATAAAAATATTTATTTTAATTAATTCTAGTTCGCCATCATCCTGTCCCTCGCCGCGGCGGCTTACGCCGGCTTAGTGCCCGTCTCCAAAGTGGTGTACGCCGAGCCTGAAGCACCCTCTCACTATGACTTCTCGTACTCCGTCCATGACGACCACAGCGGCGACGTGAAGCAGCAGCAGGAGTCTCGCGAAGGTGATGCCGTGCACGGCTCGTACTCGCTCGTGCAGCCCGACGGCGTGCACCGCATCGTCGAATACACCGCCGACAAGGTGCACGGATTCAACGCTAACGTGCGCTACGAGGGCACCCCCGTGCACGCTGCACCCGCCAAGATCGCCTACGCCGCTCCCGTAGCCAAGCTCGCCTACGCCGCCCCCGTAGCCAAGCTCGCCTACGCCGCTCCCATTGCCAAAGTAGCCTACGCGCCTGCCCCCGTCTCCTACGCTCACGCCCCGGTCTCCTACTCTCACGCTCCAGTCGCCTACGCCGCCCCCGTCGCCAAGCTCGCCTACGCCGCTCCCGTCACACACGTTACTTACTCCTCTCCCGCCATCTCCTACCACCACTAGATCTCTTGTTGACTAGTTAGGCAAGCTGTTATTTAATGAAGTAAATAGGTGCTAATAAATTATTATAAACTGAAAATACTACTTTTTTACCTTATTACCACTACTACACCACCACCACCACTTCTTACCACTACTATGAATTTATGCAAAACTGAACGATGTTGCTACGACGATTCTCCCTGTAAAGATGATTTCCTCTCCTTCCACCCTTTTCATCATTAGACACATTGGGTAGCGTATAACGATTACATGACCAGGGTTAATTAATCGGTGATATAATAACCATGGTTCTGGACGCAGTAGGCACCTATGTATGTTTGTAACAAAGTTTGTAATAATACGAGATTTTAAGAAATGTTAACAGGTATCGGAACATGCCAATTTAAACTACTGAGATTTTCTATAGTGGCCACCTTCACCAACTTTACGTTATATAAGGAGGCACACTATACCAGGAAACCCCTTACGAGGCGTCTGGGACCATCTTCGGTAGGTCACGCCTCCAGAGTACTCGCCCCTGGTACTCAAGAGAAAATGTGAGTCGCATCGTGATTACTCACTACCATTTATCCAGAATGGTACCGGAGCTGTAAAGCCGCTCACAACACGCACCCCAGCACGCCAGCACTAGCGCAAGCACCGGCACCAGCGCACCTTGTTGGTCCTAGCGGATTTAATCCCCGCTAGGGACGCCAGAGAAGCTGGCTACCATTTCTCCAGAATGGTCCCGGAGCTGTCAAGCACGCTCACCTCTCGAATGCGAATCAACGCATCTACCCAATGCCTACAGCTGGGTTGCCGGAAGACTAATCCAACGGGTAGTTCTCTACTTTCTATCCAGGAAAGTGCCGGAGATGCAGCTCGCTCACAGGAGCTCACTTGCTTGAGGGTTACTCACGAACCCGCAAGCAAGTGAGCTCCTGTGAGCGAGCTGGTTTGGAACCGGCGCATAGCCGCCGCCCGTTAACTTAAGATCTTAGAACTCTTTCTGGTTATCTTGTCTGGATCAGTAAGTCATGCCACAAAAGGGATGAATGAAAGACAAGCATGCAGCTGAGATTTGAATGCTCAAAGAAATAAGGTACTTACTCGAACGGATAAAATAAGAATTGAGTAGATTCGTATGTACGAGGAAGTCTGTAAGTGCCACAGATGATTGAAAAGTTGTGTGGTATTTATGCAAAGGAATAAGGAACATGTCATGTGGTTCGGCAAGATTTACCTACTATAAATGGGGATGGACATAAATCTGGGGCAACACCAACGAAACGTTGGATGGATTGAATGAAAGATAATACGGATAGACAGGATGATAGTATTGAGATAATACGACAAATATACATCTTTGGAAGAAGAAGAGATGCTGCGCTGCGCCGACGATCCCAAATATGTTGAGATAAGGGCAGGATTATGATAACGCGTTCGACACGCTTTGCTTACTTACAAAAATACTCTAATACAACTTTACAAACAATCAGCCCAGCCTATCCTAACTATGATTGGAGTCGGCTTCCCACCTTTCCAGATGCAGTTTAGTACCCGCAAATTCACTAGGTGCGATTACCTATCTGACTTCCACAACTCAGTAACACGGTGGTCCTTGGCAAGACGTATCAAATGATTTAAGCTCTGACTAAATAGGTATCCGTAATGACCGGCAATATACAAATGACAGTTCGTGGTTTCTGAGGCAAAGAGGAGCCTCGGTAAGTACCTTATGCATGGCAACACATATCAACCTCGGCGTGGGGTCTCATCCCATACAAAGAAACTGTCCCGACGTACTGTACTGATTATACTGATTATTTGATTTATCTATCGATATCGATTGATTATTAGATGGTGATCTATCTATCGCCGTAGAACGGAACCGATCGCGATAAATTTACAAAAAATAATCGGTATGATCAAATGAAAAACGCTAGTTACGTGGCACGGTATCTTTGTATGGGATGAGGCATCTGTATGCTAGTATTATATTATCTGTGACCTCGGCAAGCGTTGCTCAACTTCGATATCGGACCGTGCGGCTGTTATGATTAATCCACGAGGTCCTCAAACTCTCTCAAAAGCCCTCAAGCATAAGGTAAAATCACGCCAATCAAGCATGACCAGAGGTGCCGCAGGTGTTAGGGTGCACGGTTGGCGCAGTGGTTGAGCGATTGACTGCTGCGCTGCGTGTCGCGGGTTCGATTCCCGCACGGAACAAATATTTGTATGACCTACAGATAGTTGTTCCGACTCTGGGTGTTGTGTATGTGAGTTTATATGTTTGTAAACGCACCCACGATACAGAAAGAAATTGCAATGATGAATTGATGGCAATTGGTTTGCCTCCTATTAGGTGACTAGTGAAATACACACACTAGTGGGGCATAGTTTTATATGAAAAGAAAAAAAAAAGAAAAAAAGAGGTGTTCCTAAATTTCACTAGTCACCTAATAGGAGGCAAACCAATTGCCACCAACCGCAAAATAAGATAAAGGAGAGAAGATACTCCTGAAATCCAATAACATTTTATTCGACCAACTTTGAATAAATTATGTCAGTATAATTACAAGATATTTTTTTTAGCAAGCCTTGCAATGTGAATTTTAATTTAAAACTCTGTACTAGATACATTAAAATTTACAAGGAATAAAAATTGATTCTACCGTGCATTCGGAAAGTAGCTTGTTATGGAGAAGAACGCACAAGAAACTCCATACTTACTCTTTAAAAAAAAAAAAGTTTTTTTTTTACAATATTTAGGTACATAAGTACATACATTAATAAATTTATATGTGTGAGGACAATGCTTATAGAATCACTACATATTATACTACTTACAGGTACAAAGTATTAAAAGTACTCTCACATGTACTGTGCAGTTACATAATAGGTACTAGAAAAACACTAGCATCCGAAGCAGTTAAGTTAAGACCAATCCCAACTGACGGCGCCCGTTCACGAACATGACGCATGAATCGGCACCACCCAGCTCAACCATCATGAAGGGAACCGAATGATCCAACACACGCGCCACCATCAGAGAGACATTTGAGAGAGCATGACACACTCAACTGCCAGGCCAAACACAAGTCAACGAACGACACCAAGGTACAACAAATGGTAGATTTACAGTTAGGTACATAGTACTCACACACGTGCTGCGCAGTTATACAATACTAAAAGAAATTGAGTCTATATAATACAAATATTCATACAGTCTTCAGCAGGTCCAACAATTCTACAAAACAATAATGTTCTGCATATCACTTGTTTTTGCGCCCTAGTGGTTGTGGAGCAAGACTAGCATTGAGCCAAGCATTTTTATCAGTGATGTAATCCTCCAACTTATAATATGCCTGCCTGCATAGTGTGCAAGTTTTAAATTTCGTCTCATTCAGTTTTAGAATGTGGGGAGGAATTTTATTGTAACATTTTGTACAGTACCCCATGAAAGAAGAGGCTACTTTAGCCAGTCTGAAACCTAGTTGAACTAATTGGTCCCTATTTCTAGTAATGTAATTATGTCTATCTCCGTTTTTACTAAAAAGATGTAAATTCTTTCTCACGTACATGATGTTTAACTAAATTATTGGCAGTGAACCAATCCTGAACCTGCCGTAGCGCGTTATTTACGTCGTCAACCTGACAAGTACGTCTATCTATACAATTTTGGAAACGAAAATGTAAAATATTTTTGTCGAGAATAGAGTTTCCTTTAGAAATAAATATTCTCATAAAGTTATTTTCACCGTGGTATATATAGGAAGCTTAACGTTTATCACAAAATAATAAAAACAAAGTTGAACTGTTCGTGAACTTGACTCACAACAAGTTTTTTTTGCGGAAACATCTAAAGCAAGGAGAAATTATCGCCAATTTAACATCTGGGTCGCATTACCGATAAATATGAAGCAATCGTCTTAAAAAGCACAGTGTTCTGTGTCACAGTACACAGTCCATAAATGTATCTACTTATAACTTTTTGCGATCGCTGTGCGATTGTCCTTGCGACATCTAAATCGAATCAATTACTTAATCTGGGCATTTTATTTTAAGCAGTACCCATTCGAAAATGCGACATAGGCATTTCAAGACTATCTACTCTCATATTTATTATTATTTATTATATACTTTATTGTACACCACAAAATATGCACAGGAAAACATTCACAAAAACAAGTGTACAATGGGCGGTCTTATCGCACAGGGCAATCTCTTACAGACAACCTTTGGATGGACTGTACGATAGGAGAAGAATTTAGGGCTGTCAGTGTACAAAAATTAAATACTTCATACCTAGACGTTAATCTAATTAGGAATGTACAAACAGGTGCTAATCGGTTTGTAATTTTTGAAGTTCGGTTCAGCAATGCAGCGTGTCGGCCTTCACCACTCAATCATTGCCTACGCCGCGGGCGCGCCGTGTGTCACCACGAGACCTGTCTTGACTAGGCTGTATAAAAACTGTAGCAGGTCATAATACCATCATAATCCACTATTGACACTCAAAGCAGCAACAACATATCAAATAATCTATAATAATGGTTGCCAAAGTGAGTTATTTAAATTAATTATTATTTATCAATGTCTAATCAACTTTCAATACATCATAATTGTTATGCATTTTATCCTCGTTAAACTTAGTTTATTCTAAAAATATTTCTTTGATTTGCAGTTCGCCATCATCCTGACCCTCGCCGCGGCGGCTTACGCCGGCCTGGTGCCCGTCTCCAAAGTGGTGTACGCCGAGCCCGAAGCACCCGCTCACTACGACTTCTCGTACTCCGTTCATGACGAGCAAAGCAGCGACGTAAAGCAACAACAGGAGTCTCGTGAAGGCGACGCCGTGCATGGCTCGTACTCGCTCGTGCAGCCCGATGGCGTGCACCGCATCGTCGAATACACTGCTGACAAGGAACACGGATTCAACGCTAACGTGCGCTACGAGGGCATCCCCGTGCACGCCGAACCCGCCAAGATCGCTTACGCCGCTCCCGTAGCCAAGCTCGCCTATGCCGCTCCCGTTGCCAAAGTAGTCTACGCGCCTGCCTCCGTCTCCTACGCTCACGCCCCGGTCTCCTACTCTCACGCTCCAGTCGCCTACGCCGCCGCCCCGGTCGCCAAGCTCGCCTACGCCGCTCCCGTCGCACACGTCACTTACTCCTCACCCGCCATCTCCTACCACCACTAGATCTCTTGTTGGCTAGTTAGGCAAGCTGTTATTTAATGAAGTAAATAGGTGCTAATAAATTATTATGAACTGAACATATTACTTTTTACCTTATTACATGACCCAATTCTTACCACTACTATGAAACTATGCAAAACCAGAACGAAGTTGTAACGACGATTGTACCTGTCGAGATTTCCTCTCTTTCCAGCCTTTTCATCATTAGATACATTGGGTAACGTATAACTATTACCTGACCATGGTTAATTAATCGGTGATCTATTAAACATGGTTTTGGATACAGAATTAGAATAAGTTTGTTTTTTTTTACTTTAGGTATAGTTCTCGCCAAACTTCTGGGCCGCCCTGAAGTTGGCTTTCCGATTCGCAAGGCACGAAACGATGCTATTTTTATATGAGACTAGAGGATGCCTCGCGGTTTCACCCGCGTAGTTCCCGTTCCCGTGGGAATACAGGGATAAAAAGTAGCCTATGTCACCCGGGGATAGAGTAGCTTCCCAACGGTGAAAGAATTTTTGAAATCGGTCCAGTAGTTTTGGAGCCTATTCGGTACAAACAAACAAAAAAATATTTCCTCTTTATAATATTGGTATAGATTTACTACTGCACAGCCATTGTAGCCAACTACAACTATACCTATATATGTATCTGCTTAATAACATAGGAAGGTCCTATTCGAACAAAGTTTGATAAGAGATTTTATGAAATGGCGGCAGGTATCGGAACAATTTGGAATCTTAAAACTCTTTCTGATTATCTTGTCTGAATCAAAAGCCATGCCAAAAAAGGGATGGCTGAAAGACAAGCATACAGCTGAGACTTGAATGCTAAAAGAAATAAGTTACTTACTCGAACGGATAAAATAAGAAATGAGTAGATTCGTATGTACGAGGAAGTCTGAAAGTGCCATAGGTGACTGAAAAGTGGTGTGATGAGTGTTGCTGATAGTCAAATCCAATTCGACCAACTTTGAATCACCGAATAATATCAGTAAAACTACAAGATTTTGGCAGAAACCCTTACAATTTTGGGGACAGAAAATGTAAAATAGTTTTGTCGAGAAAGAAGTTTCCTTTAGAAACTAATTATCTCATAAAGTTACTGAAAATAAATTCATGGCAAGAAAACCGTTGTATACGCAACTTAATGTTTATCAAAAAATAATAAAAACTAAGTTGAACTGTTCGTGAACTTGACTCACAACAACAACAGTTTTTTTGCAGAAAAATTTAGTATTTTCATTAGGTCAAGGACAAAATTTCGCCAATATAATATCTTGATCGCATTGCCGGTAAATCTGATGCAATCATTTCAAAAAGCTCTGTGAGTCCATAAATTTATTTACTTTGCCATTTTTTGCGATCGCTGTGTAATGGGGATGTGAACGCAAAGCTGAGCGCAGATGTCGCTGGCGGCGCAATGGCAACAGTCAATTTTTTTTATTTACACTTCATGCACAAAGGTACAAAGGCGGACTTAATGCCTTTAGGCATTCTCTACCAGTCAACCAAGGGTGGTGAAGAGACAACATGGCGGTGCATAGTTTAATAATAAAAAACTAGTAGTTATTATGCTAAAATAGGTGAAATACACGTACATATATATTGAATATATTATATACCTGTATAAATATACATATTATATATATTTATGGAGTAATAGAAAAGAAGAAAGTGAGATGACTCTGCTTATTTGTGTTGAAAATAAGTCCGCAATTTCCGCTTAAATGCGTACCGACTGGTGGCCGTTCTTATCTCGGAAGGAAACGCATTACAAAAAAGAATGGACTGGATATGAAAGGAAGAGTGAACGAAATCAGTAGAATGAGAAGGACAGAGTAAGAGGAGATTATTGGAAGAACGCAGATTGCGAGCGTGTGAAGAACTTAGATATTGAAAGCCAGAGATAAGATAGGAAGAAGGGTTTCATTAAGTGCAGTGATTTAGTAGAATGTATCCAATATTCAGTCCCTTCAAAACTGCCCAGACATCCCATCACAAAATTACTCCATATTCCATTCCGCAAAACCAACCTAGGCCTCAACGCTCCACTTCTCCGCGTGTGTAGAAGCTATAATAGTTTTTGTACAACACCAGATACTGATTTACACGGTGTTTCATTGAATAAGTTTAGAAGAGCAATCTCGGAGGTACGGGAGTGCGCAAATACTTCAACTTAGTCTTATTACGAACATAAACATCCTACTTCGTTTTCTTTATTTTATTCTGTGTGTTTTTCATTTTGTATGTTTTTATTTTTACTATGTTTTTTTTTAAATTTAGATTAATATATATATTAATATTATAAATAATTTAGTGTTTCTGACCATATGGTGTAAGCTGCGTATACCTGTAATAGGCATACATACCAGCACCTTTATTTTTCTTTGTTTACTACAAACTGTTTTGTATGTAATGCTGTTGGTGTACCTTATAATAAATAAATAAATAAGAAGGCGTAGGCGAATTAAGTAGAGAGAATAGCGTGGTCAAAGCACGTAAGCTACTTCTCTGGCGAATGGGCAACCATTTTAACTCGGACCTGTAACTCGATACATGATCATATTTCCGAAGATTGAATATGAATCTTTTTGAATTCAAGACCCTATCTAGTTTGTCAAGCAAGACCGCGTTCAAGTCAATAGCACACGTCCCCATAGTCGATGTCTGGGAAAATTAAAGCCTGCACAAGCATCAAATCAATTTTGCTTTGTTTGCTTGTCTTTACCATCGTTATTGTTATCAAGTATTGTACCTGGAAGCTTAGGGAATTGAAAGACGATCTAAAGAAATGAGGACCAAGGATAACTGGCAAGAAAACAGATCTTATTGAGAAGCAGACTTTTATATTTAAAAAAAACATGTTTCATCGGTGATACGTTCTATATTTGGCTATTTTAGGGTTCCGTACCTCGAAAGGAAAAAAACGGAATCCTTATAGGATCACTTTATTGTCCGTCCGTCTGTCCGTCTGTCTGTCTGTCAAGACCCTTTGTCTCAAGAACGCGTGGAGGTATCAAGCTGAAATTTATATCAAATACTCAGGTCTAATGTCCCTTAAAGCTGTGAAAAATCAAACTTCTAAGTCAACGCAATCAAACGATACAGCCGTTTATGTCGCAAATTTCCGCAAATTTTAGACACTGGCAAAGCAATCAAAACTTTTTAGTTACATCATATAATAAAATATTTTTAATAATTTTATACTTACTACCTCTTTACTTATGAACGCATAGTGGTATTAAATTGAAATTCATATCAAACACTCAGGTCAATAATACTTTTAAGCTGAGGTTTGTACGGAAACCCTCGGTGTGCGAGTCCGACTCGCACTTGGCCGGTTTTTTTAATTGCAACGAGTTATTTCTTACTTGACTTGAGGTAGGAAAATTTACGCTGTATTGAACTTAAAATAGATTGCTAGTTTTAGTTGTTTTTTGTACAATTTTTTTTGGGTTAATAAATGAATATAAATTATTATTGGTCGATATTTCATACTCTTTGCCCTTTGCCTTACCGAATTCATTACGCAATAAGGCTGCAGGAGTATCTTCTCTCTTATTTACCGGTTGATGGCAATTGGTTTGCCTCCTGTTATCTAACAGGAGGCAAACTTGTCTTGGAAGAATCGTCTTTACAGGGACAATCATCGTTGCAACATCGTTCTGGTTTTGCAGAGTTTCATAGTTGAACGGTAAGGTTCGTGCTGCTAGCTATTTCGGGTGCTAAATGATAAGTCTGAGCTAAGATTCAGAGTACGTTTATTCCGAAACTTCACGCTAATTAATGCTAATGATGGTAATGAGTGCTACAAGTATGCCGGTCGATCGCGCACTGGCTCGCGTAGCTCACGCTTTCCGCTGGTGCGGCCGCGCGACCTACTTGAGTCAAAACTGCTGATGATGATGTGTTCGATGAGTATCGAACATGCTCCCGAGTGGAGGAAATGGGAAAGATGAGATGAGATGATTACACAATTAAGAGGGTTAGTAACACATAGGTGAACCAGTATTTGTTTATGCTAAATGAAGGTTAATACAATGCTGAATGTTCTTATCCTAAGTGATAGCTAATCTCTATCTAGATCTACCGTAAAGACCGATTGTCTTTTACTGATAGGTGACGTTGATTTGTCTCTTTTGTACCGTAAACTGGACCACCGTTTGGTCCCACAAACACTGGGCCCTTGCTCGGGCACGGGTGATTTACGCGCACTAGCACTAACACTCACACTGCTGGTAGGCGCCGCCCGCGGCGCGGCATTTTCGCTTGGAGCCTGCGGGTCACGCGCGGGCGCGGGTGAGGCTTGCTTGCCTCGCCACCACAGGAACACCAGGAACGCTACGACGGCGACGACTGCTGCTAGCAATACGTATGATATGGCATAGTGATGTATATCATGCGTAGTTAATGTTCCTTCTTCTAAAGCTGCTTTCTTCATAGCGGCTATCTGATTGCCGAGACTTGTTAGTGTGTTGTTGATCTGTGCATCTTCTGTTGTTGTTTCGAGAAGCGGTAGCGTAATATTGACCAAATGATAGTGCTGTATTGGAGCTATGTTCGCTAATAATAGGTCAGGTTTTAAAGTCAGCTTGTTTTCCTGCTGATATGAATAAAGTGTTATGTCACGGCCCTTAGCTATGCATTCTTTATCGAGTTGAATGAGCCCGGCCTTGCTGACACGGCGCGTTCGGGTTTCATTGTCACATATGATTGTAAATGAATAGGTATCGCATGCGAAATACAAATAAGACGATAGGTCGTGTAATTGTAACCACATATTCTTGCAGGTTTCTTTCTTAGACTGGCAGATACCTATTTGTTCGGTTTGACAGAACTTTTCTTCTAGACCCAGTCGCTTGACTGGACCTCGTAGCTGACAGATATAACTTTCCTCCTGATAGGTGCAGGTTTGAAGATCGTCGTTCTTGACTTCGATATAGGAGTCCCTCATCAGATTAGTTGCTATGTAATCTGTGAGGGGAATAATGCTGATCATGTCCTTTCCCACCTGGAGAGGAACAGGTATTAAGCGGTACAGTTGGAAACTGTCTCTGCTAATGAGTGGCACGGAGATCTCAAACATGAAGTACTCTTTACTCATTCTCGCCTTGATCTTTAGGTGTTTGTAGATTTCATATAAATCGGCCTGGATGTTGTTGATAGGCAAAGTAAGTTCTTTTGATATTTGACCGGAAATGATTTGAAGTTCGTTGCTGAGCTGCTCTGGAGTAAGTAGATGCATGTTAATTTTACTATGATAAATATCCGCTAAGGTGTCGATTAATGTATCTTGGACACGCTTTAAGTTGTGTATCATGTTTGTCGTAGCCATGGCTGCGAGAGTGAATTCTTGTAACATTGATGTACTTTTACCTTGCAATTGTATCTGCTTAGTCGCTTGATCTAAGAGGTTTAGATGTCTATTTATGAGCTTATACTGAGTATCAATAGTCTTCTCAGTTCGTTTCAGAATATTATACTCAGCTTCTACCACTGATGTTTGGTTTTTCCAAAGCTGTAATAGGTGCTTTTCGTTGCTATTTATAATTTCAATATCACGTTGGTATTTATCAGCGAAACTTTGGTCGAGTACTCCAAATAATGTATTGGCTATGGAGCCGACCGCGTTGACAAGGCCGCGTCGGGTTCTTGACCGAGTGCCGAAATGCTGATTTAGCAGCAGCTGATTGTGATATTGGAGCTCGTTGTAATCGTGCTGCACTTGTAATAAAATCATGTTACAATGGCTAGGCTCCTTGATTTGTTCACATGTCTGCTCTAGATATTTAATGAAGGTGTCCCCGGCTTTATCACCTTGCCAATAAGGTTGCATGTTGTAGTAGGACACAATTTTCCATTGATCCCGTATTAGATTTAATTTACCTATTGGGTCGTAGTATAAGGATTGATTACCGCTAAATTGGGTAATGTGGTTCGATGCTTCGCTGCTGCTCCAAATGCTGATAAAAAATAATAGTGATAAAACGATGTTGACGAAATTACGATGCTTTCTCGTACTTGCTTTTGTTTCATCCTTTGTGATCTTGGGTTTGGCTTTTTTACTCTGCTCTTCAGCTTCCTTTTCTGCGTCCTCTTGCTCGATTGGTAAGACGGACAATTTGATAATAGGTCGCTTTATTAAACCGTTCTTCGTCTTTAATGTCACAACCCTTACAAACCCGTCCTTCCCTTGGTGTACCTCGACAACTCTCCCCACTGGCCATTTTCCAGAAGGAAAATTATCATCGTGGATGGTCACCATATTTCCGATCTTAATGTTGCTTTTTGGCTTTAGCCACTTGCTACGAACAGATAATTGGCTAAGATATTCAGTTTTCCACCTCCTCCAAAGGTCTTGGAAAATCTTGTTTATTAAGTGCCATCTAGTCCTAGCGTCACTGGCTGTTTCAATAACGGTTAGACCTGCTCTACCGGTTAGGAAGTGCGCGGGTGTTAAGAAATCTAAATCGTCTATGTCTTCAGATATCGGACATAGTGGTCTAGAGTTGAGACCCGCTTCTATTTGCGCTAAAATGGTGCTATATTCTTCATACGTCAATGCTTGGTCCGCTACAACTCGTTTGAGGTGTTGCTTTAGACTTCGTATTGATCGTTCCCATAATCCTCCCGCACTAGGCCAGGAAGGGCAATTCCAGTGCCATTCTATTTCCATTTCCGTTGTCTCACTATAAAATGAGTCACCGAAAACTTGTTTTAGCTGCTCGTACTCCTCCTGCATTACTTTGTTAGCTCCCACAAAGTTAGTGCCGTTGTCCGAGTACACATGTTTCGGGGCTCCTCGTCGCGCTGACATTCTCCTCAATGCTGCGATAAAGGAAGTGCTGGTCAAGTCCGACACCAATTCTATGTGCACGGCTTTCGTAACCATGCAGACGAACAAAGCCACGTATCCTTTCGTTGTTTTTATTCCACGCCCTTTATTTGCCTTCACAGATATGAAGCCCGTGTAGTCTACACCTGTGTGATAAAACGCTGGAGCTGGGTTGGTGCGGAAATCAGGTAGATCTCCCATAATCTGCTGTAGCTTCCTGGGTGCCTGTTTCCTACAAGTAACACATCTATGAAGTTGCGTTTTGATGGCTCGATTTCCTTTAATTATCCAATACTTTTGTCTAAGAAAGGACATAGTAAGTCGAGCTCCTCCGTGAAATGTGAGCTCATGGGCTTGCGCGATGAGAAGCTCAGTCAGTCGACTGTTGTATGGAATGATGATTGGATGCTTCATTTCTATGCTTATGTTGGCCTGCCTGAGTCTTCCCTTTGCTCTAAGGATCCCGTCCTGATCTAAGTATGGATTAAGGTTGAGTAGCTTGCTATCAGATTTTACTTCCTGGTTTTGCAATAAGCGTTCAATGTCTGTTTTAAATTCAGCGCGCTGTACGTTTTTTATTATTATAAGTTTTGCTGATCTAAGCTCGTGTAAAGTGAGATGCTTTGTTTTCTGTTTACTAACGACAGGTGTCAATGCCCGCCGTACCCAGGCTAAGATGCGTGTTGTTTTTGTAAACGAGCTGTAGCGATGTAATAGATCGTCGACTATGCTGCTATCCATGATAGGATTTTGAACAATGTTTACCTGCCTTTTTATCTCTTCGTTAGTAGTATACTTCGTTTGACCCGTAGGTTTGAAGTGCGATGACGATAAGAAGGTCGGTCCTTGCCACCACAATTCGTGTTCTAGCAATTGTGAGGTCGTCAGGCCTCTACTAGCTGCATCCGCTGGGTTTTCTTTGGTGTTTACATAATGCCAAGTGTTTGGTGGCATAATGCTAGCAATTTTCTTCACCCTGTTCGCTACGAAAGGCTTCCAGCGCTCCGGGGATCCTTGAATCCAGCTAAGGGAAACCTTAGAATCGCTCCAGCCGTATATCTTCACGGCCAAGCTTTTGATGCTTTTGACGATTTTTGACATGAGTTTCGTAAGTAGTTCGGCCGCACATAATTCTAACCTAGGTAGCGATACAGCCTTGCTAGAGGGCACTAACCGCGTTTTTGCTGCTACTAGCACTACTGATGTAGAGTTATTGGATACGATTCGTGCGTATACTACACAGGCGAAGGCTTGAATTGATGCGTCACAAAACCCATGTAATTCTATGACGTCATGCTCTTTGCTTTGTAACCACCGAGGAATGTGGAACTGATTTAATAGATTTAAATCTCCCTCCAATTTGATCCATTCTTCTTTGGTTTTAATAGAAACTTCGTCGCTCCACTGGACCTCAGAATCTTGCCATACTTGCTGGAATAAAATTTTCATCTTTGTGGTTAGGGGCGCTAACCATCCCAAAGGGTCGAAAATCTTAGAGATTTCGGATAGAAGCATTCTTTTGGTCAGTTTTGCTGTTTGTGTGCTGTTTGAATCATATTTGAAGATGAATTCGTCCTCGGTTGAGTTCCATTGTAGCCCCAAAGTTTTTGATGAGCTTTCAGTTTTAAATGTAAAGACTGCTGGCTGTTTGTCGGCAGTTTGCTCAACTGTTTCAAGCAATCTTTTATCGTTTGAGGACCACTTTCTTAGTGAAAATCCGCCGCTTTTTAGGCATGCGTTTACTTCCGTAATCCTCCGCTTTCCTTCTTTGATGCTATGCGCTCCCGATACCCAATCATCCATATAGAGCTCTTCCTGGATGCATTTAGCTGCTCTGGGATATTTTTGCTGCTCATCTGACGCTAATTTTCGCAGAGTCATCATTGTCAGGAATGGCGCTGCTTTAGTTCCATACGTTATGGTTGTTAATTTATAATTTCTTATAGGCTGATCCGGACTTTGTCGCCATACGATTTGTTGTAGGCTTTGGTCCTGCTCATCGACTAAAATCATACGGAAGCATTTCTCAATATCAGCTGTGAATGCGAAACGATATTGCCTCCACTTCAGGATAAGCTCTAACAGGTCTAACTGGAGGTTTGGGCCCCTGTACATTAGATCGTTTAGGCTGTGGCCTAAGGTAGTTTTAGACGACGCGTTGAATACTACGCGCAACTTTGTTGTGCTAGATTCTGCTCTCAGTACCGCATGATGAGGAAGGAAACATTCTATTTCCGTCTTCTGTTTGCTGTTAGAAGTCGCTAACTTCATGTGTTGCAGCTGCTCATATTCGCGGATAAATTGCTTGTATTGCTTCGCTAGGTCTTCATTCTTGCTAAACTTACGTTCTACATTTTTAAATTGTGCTATCGCTATCTCTTTCGAAGATCCTAGCTTCTCTTCTAATTCTGGTTTCATGGGCAACCTAACTACATAACGACCGTTTTCTAGACGTTTCGTCGTAGTTTCATAAAAATCTAGGCATTCCTGATCTTCTACGGACATAGAATTCTGTTCTTGAATGTCTTCAATTGTCCAGAATTGTTGAATGTCTTCAACGTTATGCAAGATCACGTTGCATTGGAATGAGGTGCTTGTATTGCCACCGCACAGCAACCATCCTAAATGAGTTTGCTGTGCTAGCGGTTCCGAGGACGTTTGTCCGCGAATTAATCCTTCTAAAAGGATGTTGGCGTAGATTTCTGCTCCTAGGAGAAGATCCACCGGACGACTGATGTTATAATCTGGATCTGCTAAACAAAGATGTGCTGTATGTTGCCAATATGGCTTAGCGAACGTTTCGTTTGGCAGATTTTTTATTAAGTTGTTCACTATGACAACATCAGTAGAAAACTTAAAATCGGTGTAAGTCGATTGACAAGCGATCGTTAGTTTTCCTTTGCAGTTGTTTTCACGTTCACCTACTCCGAAGATAACCCCTTTACAAGATTTTCGCTTTAATCCTAGCTGCTGTGCTGCTTTCTCGCTGATCACGGAAATTTGTGAGCCCTGATCGATCAGTGCTCGCATGACGTGCTGGGTCCTGTCGGCTGCTGTGACTTTCACCAGCGCTGTGGCTAGCAAAATCTCCGATGTTACTTGCTGAGAAGCGTAGATGCTTTTGTTGTTTTCGCATTTTTGTTTCGCAATCTCGGTCAAGTTGTTAGACTTTGATTGTGTTGCGAAATAGTCATGCAAAGTCGTATTATGTTCGTCATTGCACTTATGACATCTTTTTGTCGAGTAGCATTTTGCGCCATTATGATCGTAAACACAATTTACGCAATAATTTAATTGGCTAATTATTTTTATTTTCTGCTCATCTGGTAATTCTGTAAATTTTTTGCAGCTTATTAAATTATGTTTTGCCGAACAATGAGGGCATTTATTTACTGACTCAGACACATGCATTGATTTCGCCATTTCCATTTTCTTGCTATTTTTAGATTCATTGCCCAATTTAAAATTATTTTTGCGATTAAAATTGGATGAACCATTGGATGAGTGAGATGAAACTGCCTTGGTTGTCCCATCTTGACGTCGCCGAGATGACTCTAGGGCAGTGAACTTGTTCTCTAAGTAGTCCAAAAAGTCCCGAAGTACCGGAAGCTCTCGCGAATTCTTCAACGACTCTATATACTCGGAATAAGACTCACTATCCAATTTTTGTGCTAGTATATATACAAGAAGAGGATCCCATGTCGTAATATCTACGCCTAGATTTTTTATGGCGTGGAGGCTCTCTAAGGTGACATCATGAAGTCGTTTGATGGCTGTGTACGACTGCTGCGGTATATTGGCAAGATTGTAAAAGGAATTTACGTGGGACATAAATATCTGCTTTTTGTTGTTAAACCTGTGAGTTAAAATTTCCCAACAGGTGTTATAGTTGTCCGCGCTAATCGGGAGATGCTGGATCAAGCGCTCCGCTTCTCCTTTTACCTTGCTCTTCAGGAATTGCATCTTTTGTGCCTTTGATAGAGAAGGATTGTTGTGGATTGCTTCATCGAAAAGATCTTTGAAGGATACCCACTGCTGATAGTTACCTGAGAACACAGGAATTTCCATCTTCGGTGTGGACTTGTCACGGTACGATGTTGCCCACATCTTAGAGCTGATAGCCTTTCTCAAGCCGTTATACGTACGTTCATGTTTAATGTAGCTTAATTCGTACGCCTCGTCGTCTTCTAACTCCATCATTAGTTCCCAATGGCTGTTGTCCACGGCTGTCCATCGAGTTTGTAATAATCGCAAGGCGTCTTCAAACTCCCATTTATCGGACATGGTTTCGACATCTATGCTTTCTACGGTTCTTGCGAATGCTTTGAAATTGATATGTTGCTTGCGCATCATATCATCTAGTTTGCTATAAATACCTTTAGACACCTCGGCACGAGCGCGCGCCGGGCTGGCGGATGCTGAGGATGGCTCGTGGTCCTGGTGCTGTAAGTGTTTGCCCCCGGCAGGACCTGCTGTTGCTGCTACTTGCTGATTAGAAGGGTTGTCTTCTAGATCAGAGAATCCTGGCGGCTTTGCTTGGTGACATAACGCGTCATAATATTCGGATATGGCGTCTTTTGCTGCTTTATAAGACTCCATTGTCCGCTCGAACTCCGAATTTACGAAGTACTTATGACCTCTCTTTTCAAGCGGCACAAGTTTTTCGTTGTTTAGCTGATACTCTCTCCAATACGACTCTAAAAGATCTAGTCTCTTTTTACAGTAGTCGATGGTCTTACGCTGTTTGCTATCCTTATTGAAATTAATAAGGACCTTGGCAATGCTCTCTGCTAATTCAGTTTGTTGGAAGTATAAAGTCTCCATTGTGCTGCTGTTAGACTTAAGCGAGACAGAATATACGGAACGCTCTTACTTGAAAGCCGCCTTGTCCTACGGCTATTGCTGCTATGCTGCTGGCTCGCTGTTGTCGCTGCGCGGGTAGCTCCCACGGTGGTTGTGAATCCCTATGAACTCACGCCTAATCTAGTTCGCGGCAACCCACAGGTTGCTGGTACGGTACAAGCACTTCGCGTTACGACTTGTCGCGGTCGCGGAGTCCTTGACGGTTTCGAAGGACCAATATGAACGGTAAGGTTCGTGCTGCTAGCTATTTCGGGTGCTAAATGATAAGTCTGAGCTAAGATTCAGAGTACGTTTATTCCGAAACTTCACGCTAATTAATGCTAATGATGGTAATGAGTGCTACAAGTATGCCGGTCGATCGCGCACTGGCTCGCGTAGCTCACGCTTTCCGCTGGTGCGGCCGCGCGACCTACTTGAGTCAAAACTGCTGATGATGATGTGTTCGATGAGTATCGAACAATAGTACTGGTAAGAATTGAGACATGTAATAATGTAAAAAAGTAATATTTTCAGTTCATAATAATTTATTAGCACCTATTTACTTCATTAAATAACAGCTTGACTAACTAGTCAACAAGAGTATCTAGTGGTGGTAGGAGATGGCGGGAGAGGAGTAAGTAACGTGTGCGACGGGAGCGGCGTAGGCGAGCTTGGCGACGGGGGCGGCATAGGCGACTGGAGCGTGAGAGTAGGAGACCGGGGCGTGAGCGTAGGAGACGGGGGCAGGCGCGTAGGCTACTTTGGCAACGGGAGCGGCGTAGGCGAGCTTGGCTACGGGAGCGGCGTAGGAGATCTTGGCGGGTGTGGCGTGCACGGGGGTGCCCTCGTAGCGCACGTTAGCGTTGAAGCCGTGCACCTTGTCAGCGGTGTATTCGACGATGCGGTGGACTCCGTCGGGCTGCACGAGCGAGTACGAGCCGTGCACGGCGTCGCCTTCGCGAGACTCCTGCTGCTGCTTCACGTCGCCGTTGTGATCATCATGGACGGAGTACGAGAAATCGTAGTGAGCGGGTGCTTCGGGCTGGGCGTACACCACTTTGGAGACGGGAACTAAGCCGGCGTAAGCCGCCGCGGCGAGGGACAGGATGATGGCGAACTGTAAAACAAGGTTTATGAATTAGGATCTGGAAATCACGTTGTGTAAAGTCAAAGTCAATAAAAAACTTTTTTTTTTAATAGTTAAAATCACTAAAAAGGACCGTCTGGCCTTGGTTTTTGAATGAAAAAATTGTTAATTTAATTTAAAGAACTCACTTTGGCAACCATTTTTGCAAGTATGTTGTTGCTGCTTTGAGTATCAGTAGGTGACTGTGATAAATATTGACATGCTACACTTTTTATACATTTCGCTCGCGAGCATGTTTCGTCGGTGACACTGCCCTCAGGGCCGTTCATTAAACTCCTCAGTGAATGAGAGTTGAAGGCCTACAACCATAACCTATCGTGACATGCCTTAAAGGACATATATACGAAAGTAGTAGCTTTTAACAGATAAGCAGCAATTGCAGCAGCTATTGGGTCACTCACAAGGCCTAATATTAGACCGATGATCTGATTCCTCAACCAGGTCATCGGTCATCTAGTATTAGGTCAGTTGCAACCCCTTGCGAGGATCGGCTGGATGTGAGACGCACGGGACCGGTCAATGTGGTGACACTTGGGGGAGGCATATGTCTAGCAGTGGACGTCTTTCGGCTGCAATGATGATGAAGAACTAGCAAGCAGAAAACTCAAATTTGATACATGCTGTTTTAACATATACAGTTGTTTACGTTTTTTCCTGCTCTAGTTAATTAATTATTATAGTAATTATTTTTAAGGTGGTGTTGTGATTTCTGTATTTAAGGTTGTTGCAAAAGATTCAATTATCAGGGTTTCTCCTAATTATGTGATGAAGTTTTTGAGATGTTTGGAGTTGTACGGGATGTAGAAATAATAGGTAAGTCAGGTTGGCTGCCAATAGTATAATCAATTAGTTACAGTAAGAAACGAGTAAAACGAAGTAAAAGCTATGTCAGCATAACATGTGATACCTAATATAAAGGGGCATACATATATGGTTGTTAATCTAAAGGAGAGTATACACTTCACCTCCGGCTATTTAGAAAAAAAAAAAATAGCATAATATTGTATTTTTTTTTTTTTACCTTTTGTTGCAAATCAGAATTTAGGATACAAAAGGCTTGGTTCGATTTTTGTGAATTATGTCGATTTTGTTATTTTTTCTAATTTTAACATTACATCCCATATCTTCTAAAACAGTAAATGGACCATCAAATAATGGGTCTAATTTTTGACCCGTTTCATTTTTAATCAATATCAAGTCATCTTTCTTATATTGAATTGGGTTCAAATATTTATCATAATAATTATCTTTGCGGTTACATTTGCTTAATATTAAATTATTTCTAGCGTCTTTATTAGCTAGTTGAAGCTTATACTTAAGTGTACTACAATAATTGTCTTGATTGTACAATGGTTCAACATCATTACATAATCTAGAAGGAACAATACATTGTCTACCAAATACAAGTTCAAAAGGTTGATATTTTGTTGCTGAATGAACAGTGGTATTGTAGCTAAAACACCAGTAAGCTAACCAATGTGACCAAGTTTGTGGATTATTATTACATTGAATTCTGAGAAAAGCTCCTAAATTTTTGTGAGAATTTTCTAACGAACCGATAGATTGATGATGGTACGCAGTTGATGATACTTTATTAATGTTTAAAAGTTTACAAACCTGTTCCATTGTTGACGACATAAATTCAGCACCTCGATCAGTTGCAATTGTTTTTGGTAGTCCAAATCTAAGGATAAAGTTATCTACTAATGCTTTACTTACAGTTATAGTGTCCTTAGTTCTAAGTGGATATGCTTCCACGAATTTACTCAATTCACACTGGAGACTCAGTATGTATACATTACCTTCGTAATCTTGAGGTAATGGACCTACAATATCTAAAAATATTTTTTCAAAGGCATAAGATGCCGTAGTAGTTATACACATGGGTTCCTTAATAGGTTTACCATGTTTCATCTTTTGGCATTTGTCACACCTTGATACAAAATCTTCGACGTCTTTTCCTATTCCTGGCCAGTAAAATTGTCTTTTAATATTATTTATCATTCTGCGCACACCAGCATGACCGCTAGTGGGCAGTAAATGAAAGTCATGTAAAATGAATTTAATATCGTCATTATCAGTAATTCTCTTGACTCCTCTTAAAACATGAATTCGTGGTCCGGACCAAGTATTCATTGATTCAATTTCTTGAAATAAGTCTTTTATAAAGCTAGCATTATTTTCATGTTTTATTATACATAACTCATTTATATTTAATTTCTTACAAAGTTTACTCAATTTCGACACAAATTCGACTCGCGTAAAATGTGAACGATAATCAAGATTTATAAATAAATTCTTTGTCTTTTCTTCGTATGCAAAACATTCTTCATTCAAGGATATCCTATTGTTTTTAATTAATTTATTTAGATGCGCACCTTCTACTAATTTCATTTCTACAGAATCAGTAGGTTTCTTTACAATTTCCACAACTCTTGGCTGATCAGACCTTGAGTTTGAGGATCTCTTAGACAAATCTGTTTTACTTGCATCCGTCATATCATTCATTCTTTTCTTTTGCGCTCTTGTCAACACTGTTACTACATCATTATTCATACTTTTCAATTCATCCGCTGTTATCACAATTCTGGACAATGCATCTGCGGCGACATTATTTTTTCCTTTGACATACACTATCTCATAGTCGTATTCTTCTAGTGTCAATCTAAATTTTAACAAACGACTTGAGGGGTCTTTCATCCCAAATAAATATATTAACGGTTTATGGTCTGTTTCTATGACAAAATGTTTGCCGTATAAGTATGGTCTAAAATATTTGACTGACCAAACAATAGCTAACAATTCCTTTTGAATTGTTGGGTAATTTCTCTCTGCTTTGTTTAATGGTCGACTAGCATAAGCAACCGGTTTCATATTTTTATTACATAGGACTGAGCCAATTGCTATTCCTGATGCATCGGTTTTTAATATAAATTTACTGTTGTCTGTGAAATCTGGGTATTGTAAAATTGGTGGACTTGTCATTGATTGTTTTAATTTTTCTAAAGAATTTTGACAACTTTGTGACCAAATAAAAGGTTCATTCCTTCTGCACAATTTGTTTAAAGGCATTGTAATTTCAGCAAAACAAGGTATAAATTTTCTATAATAATTGCAAAATGCAACAAACCGTTTAACCTCGTCTGCGTTTTTAGGCACGGGATATTCTTTCAGGATTTTAATTTTATCTGGGTCTGGCATGACACCTTGTGCAGAAACAACATGACCAAGATATAATAGTTCTTTCTTTAAAAACTGACATTTTGCGGGATTTAATTTTAAATTCACTTTTCTCAGTCTTTCGAAAATGTCCATTAGATTGCGATTATGGGATTCTAGGTTACGTCCAAAAACAATCAAATCATCTAAATATATGAAACATTTGTCAAAAGTTAAACCAGACATTGCTACAGTCATTACTCTACTAAAAGCACTTGGGGAAATTTTTAACCCCATCGGCAGACGTTTCATCTGATATTGACCAGTATTAGTACTAAATGCTGTGCATTTCCTGCTTTCTGGATTTAATGAAACTTGATAATAACCTGAATGTAAATCTAGATGACTGAATAAAATAGCTCCTGTAAGAGAATCTAGAATTTCAGTAATGTTTGGTAGTGGAAATCTGTCATCCTGAATTTTTTCATTCAGTTTTCGATAATCGACTACTAAACGCCACTTCTTTTCATTATTATTGTCACTTTTCTTGGGTACTAGTAGAACTGGGCTAGACCATTCACTTTGTGCTTCTTCTATAATATCATTTTCTAACATTGTTTTAATTTGTTTATTTAATTCTTGTTTTAATTGCTGTGGTTGTCTATATTGTTTTATATATATTGGATTAGTATTAGGTTTTAGCGTTATTTTTTGTTCATAAATATTTGTTATTGTTAGTTTATCATTTGGTAAGTAAAAAATATCTGAGTATTTTTTACAAATATCTTCAATTGATGTTTTCTCTTCTAAATTAAGATGTTGTAATTTCAAAAACTTACTTAAAGTCTGAGCCCTACTTGTATCAGCTTTATGTTTATCAAATGAGTAGCATTCATATTCAGACAACGGCTGCATAATCGGTGTTATAACAGGAATACGAATATGTTTTTCACTTACATTTAAAATTTTTAATGGGATTTTATTTTTATGTGCCCTTACGATTGCACCAGCTAAAAACAAATCTTTCGCTAATTCACTTGCACAAACAACATAATCTTCTTTTAAACTTGATTTTAAGTCTATATAGTGAACAGACTCACTTCGCGCCGGAACACTCAAAAATTCAGATTGACATTCCGTAATATCAAAAATTTTAGTTCTGATTGTCTTTCCGTTTATATTTAAAGTTAAATCATTTGCCTCTAAATTAATATTTGACGAGTATTTAGTTAAAAAGTCTAATCCGATAATTCCATCAGCCTTGATAGGTAGATTATTAAACACGTGAAAGTTATGAGTGAATACGTCACTTAACAGCGGTGATGACAATGCAAGGCAAACTTGACCCAGTGAACGGATTTGACCAGCTATACCGTTTACTAAAATATCATGTCCAAAAATTGAAATATCTGGTGGTAAGCATTCTTTTCGTACAATCGACAAAGAAGCTCCGGTATCCAGTAGCCAATAAAACTGATTATTATTTAAATTAAATGAAACTAATTTAGTTTGTCCATTAAAAGCTAATATTTCTGGGTGGGTCACGAAAAAACTTATCTGCTTGGTCTACTACTTGAGCAGTTTGGGTTTGGGCGCTATTGTCGTTAGTATCAGTTGCTTGAGCCGAATATATTTGACGCGTATTACTACGATTCTGTAACGGATAATTATTTCTAAGCTTTGCGCCTCTAAAGAAACCTGAATTATGGTATAATCTTGAACGGTTACCGCGATTACTATAATTATTCCCCTTTGCATACCTATTCGTTGACTGACCTCGTCCTTGCGCACCTCGTCCTCGATGTCCTTCATGTCTGTGTCCATTGAAATTATTGTTATACATACCTCGCTTTCCTCTGTGGTGTGAACTTGACTTACCAGAATAATGCATGACGTTGCCGTTGCTTGGACTCGCACCCGGCAACATCGAACACTCCTCATCCTTAGCTGCCTGAATGGCGTCCTTTAATGAGCCATAATTTCGAGCTGTAACTATCGTGCTAAGTTTAGTGGATTTTAAACCCTCTGAAAATTTTCTTATTGCCATTTTTTCGTTTAATGGTTTCAAAATATCATATTTGGTAGGGTCACCATCTGCCTGAGCAATTGTCAAGTCCGTGAAAAGTTTTTCGAGTTCAGATCCATATTCATCAATCGAACGTTGACCTTGTGAAACATTTTGCAGACGTGATTGAATTGCTGTAAATGATTTTTTAGTTAAAAGGTGCGTACGCATGTCCTTGACAAGTGCTGTAACAGTTGAATACTTTGAAGCCATTCGCAACTTCGCGTTCTCTGATAGTCTACTTTTCAAAATAAACTTAATTAATAAATCCTTATCTGTGTCGCCGATCATATCCGAATACATCTCGATACCATCGATCAAGCGTTTCGTCACATTTTCCGAATCGTCCATAACGGGTAATAAGTTACAAGCAGTTTTCAAATCGAACTCCATTTTGACAGAGTCAATATTAGGAGAAGTACATAAAGTTTTTATATTATCGTATAGTTTGTTTATGTTTTTAAAAATATCTGCCGCTGATGAAATAATCTGCGGATCCTTCTTAGATTCTAAAAGTAAAATCAATTTACTGCATTTATCTATAATGTTTGTCGCTTCATTTAATTTTATCTCGGCAACCTTACCTAAATATCTAGCTTTTCCCTTTTTAATCAGATATTTTCTTATTTGCTCTAATAAATCATAATTCTCAATTAACGCATCTATCATTATTTAAAAATAGAATCGATCCATTTAGTCATTGCAGTATTTTATAATTAAAAGTAAAATGTCAAAACAATAGTGTAAAGTTACTTGCAGCGCGGCTAAAGAATGTCCTACGTTTCAATTTTGCTGCGAAGTATCGAGTTACGTGAGCAAAAGTACACGATTATAGAATAATTAACTCAGATCGTAATGAAATATGATCCCATTCTATTTTTAGATTTAAATATTACTTATTGTTTTCTAGTTTTAATGTCCATAACTTATAATTATATTAATTTTATCACTCGCGAGAGATTTAATCGCACTGAAATTAAAAAAAACACTCACAAAAGTCGGATAAAACACTTTCTGAAATGATCTTGGCAGGTAACTCACGGTTCTTTAGGCTGTTGTTTCGGCGTTATTGTGTCCTCTGATAGAAGCCCGGATACGTTGCATAGCTCGGAGACCAATCTCTTCCTGGATCCACTGCCGATGGCACCGTTTATATAAACGCACCACAAAGTAGGCCATTGCAATGGTGAGTATAGCCAACAGCGCGAACATCACAATATTCATCCGCTCCATGTGCTGACCAACATCCTTCAACGTGGCCTGGTTGCTGCCCGCTGCGTTTTGTGTGATGAATACCTCATCTTTTTCCACCTTTGAGTTGCACATCCTTTAGAAACTCCGATGGCTAATGTGTTATTGGTTTAATTTACAAGTAACCGAATTTCGCGGCAAGAGGCAGTAGTTGGCGATTATACTAAAACCCAAGGAGATCCTGGCAGGGTCGCCATGAGATGTTTGGAGTTGTACGGGATGTAGAAATAATAAGTCAGGTTGGCTGCCAATAGTATAATCAATTAGTTACAGTAAGAAACGAGTAAAACGAAGTAAAAGCTATGTCAGCATAACATGTGATACCTAATATAAAGGGGCATACATATATGGTTGTTAATCTAAAGGAGAGTATACACTTCATTTTTCTCTATCATACACCGAATTAGACCATGAGTAATCCAAGTTTTAATATTACGACGTTTTTAGGGTGCCGTACCTCAAAAGGAAAATAAGGGACCCTTCCTTTTTACCCGACTGCCGAAGGAGGGTAATGTGTTTATCAGTCTATGTAAGTATGTATGTTTGTTCCTATGTGGCGTTCTAGAGACCAAACGCGTTGGCCGATTTTGATGATTCTTACGTCAATCGATTCTTTTTAAATCCTGCGAGTGTCACTGGCTACATTGGAAAAGAAAAATTAAAAACCTATCGTGTGGGGTATCAAAATCAAGGGTTTTAAGAGGTGATTTAAAAAATATATAAAACTTATATGTTTAAATGTACCGATACATCTGGTTTTGGTCAGCCAGCTAGCGAATATGTATCCTCCGACTGCACAGCATGATTTTCTTCTTGTTTACGTCTTTTTAGTTCGCTTTTTAAGCAGTCGGGTTTTTTTTACTTTTTGAGGAACGGATTATAGGACCAATTCGTTGTCTGTCCGTCTGTCAAGACATTTTTCTTAAAATTAACACCAAAATTCAGGTCTGCAATCCCTTGAAACTGTGAAAAAGACAAACTTCTAAAGCATAAAGTTACTGAAAATAAATCCATGGCAAGATGACCGTGATATAGAAAGTTCAATGTTTATCAAAACATTTTGAATAAAACAAAGTTGAACTGGTGAACTTGACTCACATAACTCAACGATTTTTTTTTGCGGCAACATTTTTACATCAAATATAAAATACCGCCAATTTAATATCTGGATCGCATTGCCGGTAAATCTGATGCAATCATCTCAAAAAGATCAGTGAGCCCATACATTTATCTAATTTAACTTTTTGCGATCGCTGAGCAATTGTCCTTGCGACATCTAAATCGAATCAATTACTAAATCAGAGCAACTTTTTTAATTTAATGCACCAGCCATCGAAAATGTGACATAGGCATTTCAAGACTATCTACTCTCATATTTCATACTTATTATACCTAGTCGTTAATCTAATTAGGAATGTACTAATAGGTGCTAATCGGTTTGTGATTTGTGAAGTTCGGTTCAGCAATGCAACGTGTCGGCCTTCACCTCTCAATCATTGCCGTACCCGCGGGTGCGCCATGTGTCACCACGAGACCCGGCCTGTTCAGCTTGTATAAAAACTGTAACAGGTCATTTACCATCATAGTCCACTACTGACACTCAGAACAGCAACAACATATCAAATAATCTGTAATAATGGTTGCCAAAGTGAGTTATTTAAATAAATTATTTTTTATCGATGTCTAATGAATAAATTTTTGAAACATCTTGATTGTTATGCATTTATCCTCGTTAATCTTAGTTTATTCTAAAAATATTTCTTTGATTTCCAGTTCGCCATCATCCTGTCCCTCGCCGCGGCGGCTTACGCCGGTCTGGTGCCCGTCTCCAAAGTGGTGTACGCCGAGCCCGAAGCACCCGCTCACTACGACTTCTCGTACTCCGTCCATGACGACCACAGCGGCGACGTGAAGCAGCAGCAGGAGTCTCGCGAAGGCGACGCCGTGCACGGCTCGTACTCGCTCGTGCAGCCCGACGGAGTGCACCGCATCGTCGAATACACCGCCGACAAGGTGCACGGATTCAACGCTAACGTGCGCTACGAGGGCACCCCCGTTCACGCCGAACCCGCCAAGATCGCTTACGCCGCTCCCGTAGCCAAGCTCGCCTACGCCGCTCCCGTTGCCAAAGTAGCCTACGCGCCTGCTCCCGTCTCCTACGCTCACGCCCCGGTCTCCTACTCTCACGCTCCAGTCGCCTACGCTGCCGCCCCCGTCGCCAAGCTCGCCTACGCCGCTCCCCTAGCGCACGTCACTTACTCCTCTCCCGCCATCTCCTACTACCACTAGAGACTGTTTTTCACTAGTTAGGCAAGCTGTTATTTAATGAAGTAAATAGGTGCTAATAAATTATTATGAACTGAACATACTTATTTTTTACCTAATTACATGTGCCACTTCTTACCATCGAACCTATGAAACTTAACGAGACTATGCAAAACCAGAATTGTAACTCTTCATACACCGAAATTAACCAATTGATAAGTGTTTTGAATGTATTATTCTCAGGCATATTTTCAAGAATGTCACTTATTTTAGGTTATTCCTCAGGTTTCAGCCTAGCTATTAGAAGTTGACTTTTGTGCAGGTAACTTGCCTTTTGGGGATCGACGATGACGATGAATTGATGAAACCAGAGTCTTGTTCGGTCTCGCCAAAAGTCCGGTATTCTCGGTGTCATTTGTTGAGATTGTAGCTGCTTTGGGGTTGACACGGTTGTGGGTTGTTGGAGAGCTGCAGTTTGTTAGTGTAGGTCTTTCATTTTTACGCGCAATTGGGTTACAATAACTTAGAACACGATAAGCGCGAGATCACGTCGGGTGTCACCACTTTGCCGTGAAGTCTGTGGTTGGGTATGTTATCAGACATTTACTGATTCAGAGATTTACTGAACGACTGAAGTTGTATACAGAGGTTGAGAGGGCTTAGAATTAACTTACGAACTACGTCACCTAAGATTAAAGATATTTAATATGACTACGCGCTACACAATGTTGCAACGACGGTTATCCCTGTAAACACGATTTCCTCTTCCTTCACCCTTTCCATTGTTAGAAACGTTAGATATAGGTAAGTATAACTATTACCAGGCCAGGGTTAATTAACCGGTGATGGCACTGTAGGTAACTGCTTACTAACATTAGTGGGTATCTATACAAACATAGTTTGTGATAACTCGTATTTACAGTCGTAGTATTGTGACAGTTATGATATGGCGGCAGCCATCGGAACAATTTGCAACAGTCGTTGCATTAAATCAAGTAGATTAATATAACAATTCAAAAGCCTGCTATCATGTCTGGATCAAAGTTTTGGGCCTTAAAAGGCATGAATGAAAGGCTAAGATGAGAATGCTAAAAGAAATAAGGTAGTTACTTTCTCGAATAGATAAAATCACAAATAAGTAGATTCATATGTACGAGGCAGTCTGAAAGTGCCACAGGTTACTGAACAGTTGTATGGAATTCGGTTGTTCAGGTAAATGCATGTGATGCGAAGGAAAGAGGAACATATCATATCGTTCGGAAAGCTTAATTTTCTTAGGTATAATGGTTATAAAGGCAGAGGAAGAGCAACAGAACGTTGGATGGATTGCATATACTCGTATATAAGATGATATGGATAGAAAAGGAAAATTCAAAGTTAGAGTGAACACGCTTCTTCTGGGTAAGTCACTCCATCTTCGACTCTGTATCTGTCACCTCTGACCTAGACTAGAGTCAAGAGCAAACCAACAACAAAAAGAAAATCGGATAAAGAGGAGAGATGCTGCGCTGCGCCACCGTAACCAAATATATAGGGCAGGAGGTTGATGACACGATCGTTAGTCTTTAGGTACTATATTACAAAATTTCTCGAACAAATCTTAACAATCAATCTGCCCAGACTTTTTCCAACTATAATTGGGTCGGCTTCCAATCTATCTAGATGAAGCTAAGTACCTACCAGTATTTTAAATGGAGCGACTGCGTATCTCTCCTCCACAATTCAGTTACTAGGTAACACGGTGCCTAGTAACTGTTATGATTGAATAACTTGGGCCCTCAATCCAGATGCTTGCATTTAGTGGCATAGCCTAAATCTCATTTAAAGTTTTATTTAAAAATTTAGTTAAGATTTTCTTAAATATTTTAAGAAATTCTCCAATCTGTAGAATATAGATATCTAGTCTGTATGTAGGTATGTATCTAGATCCCTCAATTCATTATTGTCTTTCAAAGATGTAGGAAACGCCACTTTATGCACGCATCTGGATTGAGGGCTCAGGTTATTTAATCACTTGTATTAAGTTTTTACTTTTTTTCACTAATTTCCCTAGTTATTTCGTTTCGCAAGAATTTTAAAATAGGCCCTCGATCCAGATGCACATGATTTTTGGGTTCTGACTAGATATCCGTTACGACCATCAATTATCTAAAACGATAGCCGAGACTTACCGTGTTTTCTGAAGCACGGAAGACCTCGATAAGTTAACAATGGATGGTCATCCATGGACCGACATCGGCAAGCATTGCTTTACCTCGAAATCGAACCGTTTGGCTTTTGTTATTTAGCCACGAGCTCCTCAAATTCTCCCTAACATAAAACTCTCCGAAGCATACTCAAACATATCTTAATATCACGCCTGATTTTTCAGAAAGATTAGGCAATGGTGTACCTATACTTATAAGTATTTCACCTATTAGGAGGCCTTCAACCGGCAGAAAGGCTAGAGGAGAAATTGCTGATGGAAAACCCCAATTAGGTACCTACACCAAACAAAGTCAGATATTATTGTTTTCGCTTGCCTTAAAATATGATTTTTATATAAAACTAAAGGAAGACTTTCCTTACACACATAATTAAATTTTGGGGATTGAAATTGTAAACGAATCTTGACGAGTTAAAAGTTTCATAGAATTAATAATAATTTATAAATTTATTCATGGCAAGGATAAGTCCGACGCATAAGAAGTTTATCAAAAAATAATAAAAACAAAGGTTAACGGTTCGTGAACTTGACGCACAACGTGAAAAATTTAGTAGTTTAATTAAAGTAGAAAATTCCGCCAATTTTTGATCGCATTACCGTTAAATCTGATTTAAAAAAAACTTTTTGCAAAAAAATACTAACGACTTCCAAATACAAAACTACAAAGTGAAAAATAACTTAATTTTTTGAAGTCGGTGTCTTTCGTAGGTACCATTTTTTTGCGTTATGGACACCGACTTCAAAAAATTAAGTTATTTTTCACTTTGTAGTTTTGTATTTGGAAGTCGTTAGTATATTTTTGCAAAAAGTTTTTTTATTTTTCACTTCTTTGTTGTACGTACCTAATAGGCAAGTTAGTAAGGGAACTATTTCGCCAGAATAGATTTCATGAAACTTGAACATAACCGGTGAAATGAGAGATCTGCTTACCCCTTAAGAGCGAACTGGCGTGATGTTATGTTATGAAATGTTATAAACAACAAACAGACATGCCATTGCAGCAATCCCGAGATATTTGCCGTTATTTATTGAAGAGTTCTGTTGTATATCTCCGAAGTTCTTCATCAGATCTTCACCAAATTAAAATGGGACCAATTTCGGAACATACTTTTTCAAACAAAAAAAGAATTTTCAAAATCGGTCCACAATTGACGGAGTAATCGGTGAACAAACAAAAAAAAAAAAGAAATGAAGTCGAACATAGAACCTCCTCCTTTTTGGGAAGTCGGTTAAAAAGCTCAGTGAGTAGATATAATAAAATTTGTCTACTACATCATTTTTTTTGCGATTGCTTCATGATTATTCTTGCAAATCAAAATATCTAAATCAGAGCAATTTTATTAATTAAATACAACACCCATTCGAAAATGTGACATAGGCATTTCAAAACTATCTAACTACTCTCATATTTCATATAGTCGTTAATCTAATTGGAATGTACAAGCAGGTGCTAATCGGGTTGTAATTCGTGAAGTTCGATTCAGCAATGCGGTATGTCGGCCTTCACCTCTCAATCATTGTCGTCGCCGCGGGCGCGCCGTGTGTCACCAACGAGACCTACAGCCTGTATAAAAACTGTAGCAGTTCATATATTATCATAGTCCACTACTGACACCCACAACACCAACAACCTATCAAATAATCCGTAATAATGGTTGCCAAAGTGAGTTATTTAAATTATTTTTTATCGATGTCTGATCAACTTTAAATATATCTTGATTGTTATGAATTTCCTCGTTAAATTTAGTTAATTCTAAAAATATTTCTTTTAATTCTAGTTCGCCATCATCCTGTCCCTCGCCGCGGCAGCTTACGCCGGCCTAGTGCCCGTCTCCAAAGTGGTGTACGCCGAGCCCGAAGCACCCGCTCACTACGACTTCTCGTACTCCGTCCATGACGACCACAGCGGCGACGTGAAGCAGCAGCAGGAGTCTCGCGAAGGCGACGCCGTGCACGGCTCGTACTCGCTCGTGCAGCCCGACGGAGTGCACCGCATCGTCGAATACACCGCCGACAAGGAGCACGGATTCAACGCTAACGTGCGCTATGAGGGCACCCCCGTTCACGCCGAACCCGCCAAGATCGCTTACGCCGCTCCCGTAGCCAAGATCGCCTACGCCGCTCCCGTTGCCAAAGTAGCCTACGCGCCTGCCCCCGTCTCCTACGCTCACGCCCCGGTCTCCTACTCTCACGCTCCAGTCGCCTACGCCGCCCCCGTCGCCAAGCTCGCCTACGCCGCTCCCGTCGCGCACGTCACTTACTCCTCTCCCGCCATCTCCTACCACCACTAGATATCTACTATTGTTGACTAGTTAGGCAAGCTGTTATATTTATTTAAATGAATAGGTGCTATTAAATTATTGAATCAAATCGAATGCAAACTGATTTTATTTTACTGATATTTTACCCTTCCTGAAACAGATTTCTCAGATCTAAAAAAGATGTGGATACAAGCTACAGCGAAGTCAAATCTGCAGACACACCATATGCGAGAAATACCTATATCTCTAACAGCTGCGGACACAAACTGCAAGCACACGTCGTCAAATTACAGGCATCGACCGTACGGTTGGACATACATATTCTATCAACTTTATATCAATATCGATAGTGGGGGTGCAAGCGGCACGGTGAGGTAGGGGAGGGGGTGGGGTGGACCGCGCCTGAATTATTCATAGCCCCGCATAGTGATTTCATCTCATTGAATGGCGCAGCCGGCGGCGCGGCCGTGATTACGACATGATACCTCCGCCCGGCCACCGCGCGCCGCCTCGTATGTGCACTGCACAATACCTTGTCAACCGCCTATTAATATCACTGTGGAATTGCTAAAGCTCTAAATAATATCGGGCTTTTGATCGTAACTATTGGGAAAAACATAGCAAAAGTTACCGAGGTAGGTAGGTCTTACTCTTAAACAAGACAAGGGCTTTCGAAATATGTAAGGATGAATGTGTAGCTGACTAGGGTTTGGTAATAAAGGAATGTACAAGAAATATGCCAGTGGATAGATTGTAAAGATGGTCAATGAGCAGAACTACTTCCGTAAGAAATCCTGTGTCTTAGACATAAACTTACGGGCTAAATACTATTTATGTTCTTTAACTTCTCGGTACCGGATCAGGCAAACAGGAAACTGGGAGACACCTACTGGCTTTTGGGTAGACAGTCATCACTCAGGTTGGAAAACAAATTACTGATCTACAAATGCATTCTAAGACCCATATGGACGTATGGTATGGAACTCTGGGGTTCGGCAAGCCACTCAAACATGGAGGTACTGCAACGCTTCCAAAACAAAGCACTAAAAATATTGAGCTGCGCTCCTTGGTTCACGAAGAATATAGAAGTACATAGTACCTACAAATTCCTACTATCAAAGAGTTTGTGGAAACGTCATACAAGTCTTATAAGGAAAGACTTAAAAATCACAGAAATGAACTCGCTCCGGCACTACTAGTCCTCGGACTCTACCTACAGACTGAAAAGAAAAAGAATAGCGACAATTTAATTATGTTCGTGATACTTAACGAGATGACGCATCGCAGGATGTGAAGAATCTCGAACTGCCAAAAGAAGGAACAACCAATCTGATTATAGCTCAGAGGCTAATTGCAGATAGAAAAGAAAAAAAAAAAAAACTTCTCGGTACCTACGAAATAAAAATTTGAATAAGTACATGAAAATAATGGCTATAGGAAGGTAGAAAAGGCCAAGGTAAGTTAAGAACAGTTTTCACCGCATGACAAGGTGTAGGTAACAATTAACCGTGTAGGTACTACATCGTGTAAGACCTAGGTAGGTGTCTAATGAAACAACAATGCAATACATAGTGGCTAAAAAACGCTTTAAAGTTTCTAACTTCTTCGAAAATATTCACGAGCATCAAAGAGGGTTTATTCTCTCGCCGCGACAGGTAAAAATGAAGAGATTGGTTTTTATCTGTGCACGGCGGCAAATTGAATGTAAAGTTGATTTCCCGGCGGGCCGGACCGCATAATTCCCCGCAAATTAAGCCGAAACCAATTGACTTGCTACCAATGTAAATATTTTTGATAAATGCCTCCCCTTTATGTATTTAGCTTGACAACAGCTCAATAATGTGTTGATACTTATAACAAAAGCCGTATAATTTAAATACTCTTTTGTCTGTGATATAATTTTTTGTTGGCTTTGAGGTGGGAAGAGGAAAGGGTAGCGTTTGGTGGCCGAAAATATACATACTACCTCCGTAGGCCTTGTTGTCAGTGCTCTTTGAGGAATTAGATGAGCGTAGAGTAGGTAGGTAAGTAGATACTTCACCTACACAGAAGATACAGCCCAGCGAAATATCAAAAACAGATACAGCAAGTCCATTTTGTTAAAAGCAAAGACCTTATACGTATTTTTGGTTAAAAGTCATCGTGAAAACTTTGGTACAGTGAGAGTGAAGTGAACACCTGAAGCTTAGCTTACGTCAAGCTAACTTCACCTGATTTTAAACATGATTGTTTGTGATGATTACAGAAGTGCTATTCTGCTGAAGATATCCACAACTAGCTTGCATTTCATCATATCAGCCGAAAACCGTCCACTGCTGGACATATGCCTCACACAAGCGTCGCCACATTGACCGGTCCCGTACGTCCCGCATCCAGCGGATCCCCGCAACCTTCACCAGGTCATCGGTCCACCTGGTGGGAGGCCATCCAGCGCAACCGTCTTTCGGTTCGCTGTCGCCACTCCAGCAGCAGCCTAATTGCGTTAATGAATTCGGCAAGGCGAAGGATTTGATCCCATCAATCGAAAAAGAAGCGTTATGGATTTTCGTCTATGTGATTGATTGATTGATTGATGGAGTCATATACTTCGCCTTGCCGAATTCACTATAGCAATAACGCTGCAGAACTTTTCTGCCCCATCGGCCGTCCATTCTGCGAGCTATGTGCCCTGCCCACTGCCACTTAAGTTTGGCAATTCATCGGGCTATGTCAGTAACCCTGGTAAGCTCGCATTTAACTAACCTAAATAAAAGCTTCTTTAGAAATTAATTACCCCATAGACACCCAATTGTCATTTTCTTTGTCCAACCACAAATGAATGATCCAAAACGCAGCCAGTAGAGCTGGGAACAAGTTATCGGACGCGGCTGACGGACGCGACTTACAGCCGCGACTGATGTGTGCACAGTCGTTTGGGACGCGGCTTGCGGACGCCTCCGAGCGCTTATTCCATAGACAATATAGCTTATTCAACGAAGATTATATTTACGTAGATAGAAACATGTCGAGTCGTGTAAGTGAGGACGCCATTCTCTGCTCCGAACACACCTGATAAGTTTTTCTTCCATTTATATTTATAACCTCGCACGCACGTGCGAGATATCGCGTAGTCTGAGTGGTTCTGACGCCGTTTCGCACCCCTTGCACGCCGTCCGCGGACGTTTTCGGCGCACACAAACAATCAGCGGGCTAGATCTCTATCGGATGTCCGAACGCCCAAGGTCACGTCCGCGACTTACGTCCGATAGTTTGCACAATGTAATGTACATTCATTACATAGATAGGTACCCTATAAGTCGCGGCTGTCAGCCGCGTCCGATAGTTTGTTCCCAGCTTAACTACCTAAATAATTATATTTCTTCGTTTTATAAAACCGGACCCACAAAAGCCCAGACAGCCTGTGTACTGTGTAGGTAGTCACATTATTAATCACGAAAAGGGTACTTTTTACTGGTCTTACCTGGTTATAAGAGTGCAAATCCTAGGCAAAGTGCGGCTATAATATGGCGGTGCCGCAATCCTCTTACTGCCGAAAATTAATCAAGGCGCGCCAGACTCCCCTTCTTAGCGTAGGGACGCACCCTAGCTGGCTTATTCACCTCTATTTAGAAACATATTAATCTGTAGGTTGGTGCTTATACAAGTGCATGGCAGGTTTGCAATTGTGTTTAAATTACCTGTTATGAGCGATTATTAAGTCGGTCCGTTTTAATAATGAATAAAAAACTTTTTTTTTTTCAGTGTCTTTGGTGGGTACCCATTTTTTGCGTTAAGGACACAGACTACCAAAAAGAAAGTAATTTTTCATTTTGTAGTGTTTTAATTTGGCAGTCGGTAGTATTTTTTTGTATAAATATTTTTTATTTTTCACTTTTTGGTTGTACCTAATAATCAATTTCTTTAGTAAGGTAAGTATAATGCCAGAATAGATTACCCGAACATGAAACTTGAACATAACCGGTGAAATGAGAGGGTACCAAGGTGAACTGTACACATCTGCGTACCCCTTTAGAGCGTACTGGCGTGATGATTTATGTTATGAAATGGTATAAACATAAACAGACATTGTAGCAATCCCGAGAGATTTGCTGTCAATTAATCAAGAGTTCTGTTGTATATATATATCTCCCATGTTCTTCATTAGATCTTCACCGAATTAAAATGGGACCAATTTGGGAACACACTATTTCAAACAAAAAAAAAAAATTCAAAATCGGTCCATAATTGACGGAGAAATCGGTGAGCATACACAAAAAAAAAAAACAAAGTCGAACATAGAACCTCGTCCTTTTTGGCAAGTCAGTTAAAATAGGTTTAGTTTTAGAAGTTATACACGTTTTTATTGAATGTTTATCAAAAGTGCAGTTTTAAATAATAAACAATGTTTATAAATTAACAAATTTTATTTGTAACGGTTTTTAGAATTTGCGGGAGCTTACAAAATCGGCTTTTAATAAACATGATGCATTTAGTCAGAAACAAATAATATACCACTGGCAACACTATACTCACCTCATGGTATCATTTAACCAAGGTCGCTTCCTTTTTACTTTCAATCTTCAGCGGAGGAGGTGGGCATTCGTAGATGTTGATACATCTGTCTTTAGACACTGATAATATTCTTCTATTGTTACTATTGTAGGTTAGGCCCCAGACCTGTAAAGGAATAATATTGTTATAGGTATCTTCGTGGCTTTTGAAATATGGTTCAAAAATTATTTTTAAAGTAAAATTTTGCAATTGAATAAAAAACTATTTTTGTATTTAGCGAAACTTTAAAGACGTGATGGGTACCTAACTATATCGAACCTAATCATACTTTTTATCATGATTTGTTATCAATAAACTTTTTGGACATAATACTGCAAAGCTAAAGTGGGACAAGGCGGATCCTCAAGCATCCAGTATAAGGATAGATGCGCCAGAATCGTCATCGACACCTTAAGGTGGGCGTCTCGTCACCGAGGCAAACCTAACAAACTCTGGCGTGACGATTTACCCCCGATTTATGAATTAAGTAGCAAGTTCAGTTTTTTGTCAAACTACTTTAGTCTGAAAACCTGACAAACTTTGGAATTTAAGTAGGGTTTGACACGTTCTTCACTCTAAATATTCAATTCAGAAACCCAACCATAGACTCGTTCCAAACTTACATTCTGAAGCTTGACCCACGCAATATAAGTTGGAGACTTTAAACGAAACCCATAGATTATAGATGCGCCAGAATCGTAATCGTCTCGTCACCGAGGAAAACCTAACAAACTCTGGCGACTTACCCCCGATTTCTGAATTAAGCATTTCAAGTTTAGTTTTTTGTCAAACTACTTTACTCTGAAAAACTGTCAAACTATGGCATTAATCTTTTATTTTTTTAAAGAGTAAGTTTGGAGTTTCTTGTCCGTTCTTCTCCATAACAAGCTAAATTGCCGAATGGACGGTAGAATCAATTATATTATCTTTTTGAAGTTCGAAAGTGTCGCTTAATGGCCTAATTGAATAAAGAAATTATGATTTGATTTGATTTACCTATGTAGTGTTTGACACGTTCTTCACTCTATACTTCGTAAAAGATAGCTTGATCTCTGCGACATATGTCAAACTGACGTATACGTTATTGTTAGCCTGTCAAGCGCTATTGTTACTGTATTGATACCAAAGACCTTAAACGTATTTCTTACTACTAGACTGTGTACCAAAATTTTTTGTTTAGCTAAAATGAAATCTATCACCATACACCTAGGTTAGCTATTTCCTTATAAGCAGTTGCTAACCAAAAGCGGTCATGGCGAGAGGGTTTCCGCTGGTAGTGTGTCCTTGTCTGACCTATTGCAAGCACATCTAATCATTGGGTTTGGTAGAAATGGTAGAAAATTTTATATGTTTCTTTTTATGTTATACCAAAACGAACAATTCATAGACTTTGACACTTATTTAAATATTTCTAGAAAAGTATATAAATATTTCTACAGTTCCTATATTTAATCAATTCGTTGTGTTTTTAAAATTATCATTAATACTGAGTAAGAGTAGTACTTTTAAATGTTTGGGCCTGGTAATACTAAATGTAGGATGGTGGTTTGCGGATTTTTTGGCGGACTTTATTCGAGTGAAATTCAGTGACTGTTAATATTATTTGCAAATTAATTCCTAGTGGAATACAATTGGTGCAGTTTTATTTCTCAACTGTTTACGCAACTGGAATATATGTGAAATCATAGAGATCCTTCGAGGTATATTTAGCTGCCGGTATTTCAAAGCACCGTCAGAAGACTGCATGGTCATCTAACGCCTCTCCTTCATGAGCTTGAGAGTAGGATCAGAGAGCTTTTTGTTCCAATCTATATGATGGTCTTGAAGAATGAAACTTGAAGAGACTTGGGATTTGAGGATTATTGAGTCCTCCCCCTCTCTTCGAACTTCAGATAACCCTTTAATACTCCATCGTAAACTGCTCAATTCCTCTTCGAGTTCGGAGATATTTCCGTCGGTCCGGAGTGTGCACTGTACGTTGCCAGGTCCAGTCGTCGGTATTTGTTGGGGTAGCCGGATCTCGTTCGGGATTTTTAGCACCCCTTGCCATACCGTAACCTCGACCCTACCGTAATCGAAGGTACAGGCTGCCGGGCAATTGGGGCTATGTTTTATTTGTGCTATTCACGGGGAGTGCTTTGATGGCGGGTTGGCGATCGCAGTATGGTTGTTACAAATGCACAGAGAACGCTGCTGCCCATTCTTTGGATTTTCCCTTAGTCGCCCCTTCGACACCCACGGGCAAACATGGGATGGTGAAATTCTTTACGCCCGACACCATACGGTTAGTGATGTAGATACCAAAAAATATAAACACTTTTTTTTATTAACTATAAATTAGGTAGGTTTAGGTAGCGCTGTTAGGTAGCATCAACATATCGGAATACTTAAAATGTCTTTTTACAATCAATTTGTACCGTGTTCTGTTTGGTCATGGTGACCTCATTAGAAAGAGACACACTACCAAAGGGAGCCCTCTCGCTCGGACCGGTTTTTGCGCCATAGTGCACAGTCTAGTAGTAAGAAGTATAAGGTCTTTGATTGATACTGACTGATGTCGCAGAGATAAAGCTATATTTTATGAAGTATAAATACTCAATTCAGAAACCCACCCATAGAATCGATCTTGACAGAGTAGCCGAAAAAGGAAAAAGAGAGAAATGACAAATTAAGAGGGGACGACCAGAAGTGGGACAACAGGATTAAATAAATAAATTATAGTCTAGTTTCCAACCCATCATTCGTTGCTATTCGCTGTTAGTACCTTTTATTATTGCTTGTTTAATTAGGCTCAAATCAATGTAACAATTGCAGACGGGCCAACAAACAGACTCCTAAAATTCTAAGTAGTTCCATCGGAGGGTCAAACATACATTCTGAAGCTTGACCCACCCACGCAATATAAGTTTGAGACCTTAAACGAAGCCAGTAGTTACTTACCACATCACTATGTTCTTGAAAAGTGTTGAGCACACTCAGCCCGTCAGTGAGTACGACCCGCACGGTGCCGTCGGCGGCTGCGGTCGCTACGCGCGAACCTTCAGACGTGAAACATACGCCCACCACCCAGCATTTGTGGTTCAAGGAGTGTTGGAGACCTCCACTGAACCTATGAGAGGAAATGATAAGTTAGTGACTATTTTTGAAAATGGAAAGTTCGTTTCGACTACACATTGGAACGAATCCAGCCTTAAAACCGAACTACAGACTACTTAGTATCTGCGGTTAACCAACCGATTAACAAATTATATAGGTAAGTATATGAGAAATTAATAAATTTATCAAAACTATAATGAAGACTCAGACAAAATTCTTAAAACTAATCAGTTAAAATTAATAAGCATTGTCCCACCGCCGAAGAGCAGCGAGTAGAGCTAGAATACGAGTTGGCGAGGACCGAGTGTGTAATTCCGATAGTTTTACCGCTCGGCTATGAGCGAGTGTTTTTGTGCGACGGGCGATTACTCGCACCACACGCTCCGGCGGTTAGTCCTGCACGCGTTGGTTGGTTGGTCTCTCGGCGTGAGTTCTGACCGCCGAGCGAGTATTGCTGATTTTCTTTGATAGCTCTTGTCGTTGCGACAAACTTGTGGCGAGAGAGTACTCGCCGGCAGTGTAAACAGCCAGGGATCAACTATTAATATGTGTCCCTTTTATTGACACAAGACCTGTATCTTTTGTTCGTCCTTTCAACGAGAAAATAGTCGATAGCTAATCACATCGTCACTGGCGATGGGACAAACAAATGACCTATTGCCACGAAAAAAAAAAACATGAGCCCACTAAGCTGACAAAAATGTGGTTGTGCAGCGACGACTTTACATCCTGATAGTCCATCTATGAATTATCAGTATGAACGTCATGATATAACCACATATTAGATAACAGTTAACTATAACAGTGAATTGCTGGACACAGTATTGTCCAAAGCACACCATTTTACTCAATTCTCGTTTAGTCTATTCAGCTGCTACCAGCAACCGGGTGGTTTTTCTTTCTGATATCATCGTTGTACCAATGAATATGCTACTTATGAAAATGAAATGGGTGTTAAGGCGCTATATACGCCCCAATGTTAACGCAGTACTGGCCGTGCGCCCGCTCCAAAATATGAATAATGGACCTCCTTTTGAACAGTTTTGTTTGCAAAATATTATTTGATATGTAAATATGCTATGTTAGTTATGAAGAAATTCCAGCCATAATTTTTTCTGTGTAAACATATTTTTAAACATCCAAGTCGTTTTGGAAGAGTTTCCAAAAAATGCGAAAAAATATCGTGTTGTTAATTATTTTTTTAAAGGAAAACTATTAGTTACACGAAAAAACCTTGTGTTCAAAATTATGTACATGAATCAATAATAAATATATATTTTTCAAACCTTTTAACCTAGCCGTTACTAAGGAGTATGCTTTAGAAAGTTACCGTTTTACGGCACTAAAGCGTATGTAGGCATGCAGCTTTTAAATCATAGATCTTGAGCAGTCCATCATTAGACGCAGTAGCTAGCTGGCGACTGCAGGGCGAAAAAGCGACACTCCTGAGGTGCACCACTTTGTCTTGCGCCACGTGCACTATGCACCGGTCACCTCTGGCAGTAGGTAACTTACACATCATAGATCTTGAGCAGTCCATCATTAGACGCAGTAGCTAGCTGGCGACTGCAGGGCGAAAAAGCGACACTCCTGAGGTGCACCACTTTGTCTTGCGCCACGTGCACTATGCACCGGTCACCTCTGGCAGTAGGTAACTTACACATCATAGATCTTGAGCAGTCCATCATTAGACGCAGTAGCTAGCTGGCGACTGCAGGGCGAAAAAGCGACACTCCTGAGGTGCACCACTTTGTCTTGCGCCACGTGCACTATGCACCGGTCACCTCTGGCAGTAGGTAACTTACACATCATAGGTCTTGAGCAGTCCATCATTAGGCGCAGTAGCTAGCCGGCGACGGCAGGGCGAGAAAGCGACACTCCTGAGGTGCACCACCTTGTCTTGCGCCACGTGCACTATGCACAGGACACCTCTGGCAGTAAGTAGGTAACTTACACATCATAGATCTTGAGCAGTCCATCATTAGACGCAGTAGCTAGCCGGCGACTGCAGGGCGAAAAGGCGACGCTCCTGATTGGCCCCGCGTGCGCCTCCACAGTGTGCACTACCTTGTCTTGCGCCACGTGCACTATGCACAGGATACCGTCTTCCGAGCCTGTAGCTATGTATTTGCCGTTGGGACTCTGTATATAGGAAGATTTAATTAAACACGAGAAGGGAACACAGGTGTTACTTGACGCGAGATAATATGTCGCGTTAAGGCTCTGAGTGATTCCTTCTTTAGTTGCGTATGAGAATTAATTAGGAACCTCACGTAATATGGGGCCTTGCCGCCTCGTCCAAATCTTGTCACACGACTAGCCTCAATCTTGAACACAACGTCAGACTTACTTTCTTTGTTAGTCGGACCTTCTGCAGTCAAGATTGCGATCGCTCAAGGTAAAGTCGTGGTCGCGTGGTGCACGAGATCCCTAAGGGCATTCCCTCGCGGCAGTCGAGTTTCAAAGGCGAGAGACGCCTCTATGAATATGCATTTACAAGAATTAACGGCAGTGTCATTCAAAAAAATTAGATGCCCTACATTCTAGAATTAAAAAAGATGAAAGGAAAATCGAAGGATTACAGCAAAGGCAATAAAAATTACAACATGTAGCCAAGCATTTTGTTACTTCTTTGCTTAATCCTATGAGGAAAAAAGGTAATGTAAGTACCTATAAATCTCATACAAAATAACAAATGTGTTTTGGACACTATAATTTTGTAGTTAAAAAAACATTTATAAATAAAAAAAACTTACAAAAGAAATACTCAGTATGAACTTCCCTCTAGTGTCCAAAATCTTTTCTATCAATCCAGTCTGGACTTGGTACACATGTATCTTGCCTGTGTGGCCTCCAGTGGCAATATGCTCGCCGTCTGGAGAAAATGCTATCTTCCACACATCAGTCACACCTGTTGGTATTTCAGCTAGCTTCCTTCCAGAGATCAGGTCCCAGAATATAAGGGTGGAGTCTAATGATGAGCTTACTAAGACTAAAAAAAAAAATAACACAACAATAACAATTAACAACAATTTTTTTTCACATTTTGGTGTGGTTTGAATTATATAATCTTTTATAATTAGTATGCCATAGAAATGGTACTCAATAAATAAAAGGATATAATAGTCATGAGCAAGTAAAGGCAGCAACAATAATCTTGAACATGTTGGAATATAAAAAGAAAAGACATTTGTATAATTCCTGATAGGTTAAACTAACATACAACCTACTTGGTGCAGAAGGGCTAACAGCTACAGAGACCACAGCCATGGTGTGAGCTTCCAGAGAGTGAAGTAGATGTAGTCTATCATTCTCCAGGATCCATACTTTTACCAAGCAGTCCAGACCTCCGGTCACTACAAACTCCTTTGAAACATTCCTAAAACATGTTAGAGTTATACAATTCTATTCAAATGAGGTATTTCTGCTAGTCATCATAGGAAAGCGCTTTTTGTTGTACCCTTCTTGTTTAGTATCCTACCTTATACCTTGTAGAACAAAATTAAGCCAATATAGTACGGCACTTGTTTACTTTTTGTAATGGTCGGTTATGGTATTTTTTTTTTGGATAATTATGTGTTAAAGCCTCTTTGGACAGAGCACTATAGTAATACTGGTAGCTGTCTAGCATGTTACAGCTGCAGTGACATAATTTATGAAGTGTTGTTGTGTCAGTGTGGTGTTTTGTCTAGTAGTGGTGTCTAATTAAAAATAACTCTGTTTACGACTTTAATACATCTTATACATATTCCTGATAAAAGTCTTTCACTGGAAAAGGTACCTGCTTTAGGTTATGGGACCAACATAACCAGGATACCCAAGATAAAACCCGAAAAATAAAACAAAAGTTTTTGTTTTTTCGGCGCTGTCAAAATGGAAAATTTTACCACCACCAAGATTCAGATCGGTCAGCTCATGGGTAGCCAGAATTGGGCTACATGGAAGTACAAGGTCTCCATCATGCTGCGAGGCACAGAAGGTGCCATGGAGGCTGCAGAAGGAAAACTTAGTAAGCCAATTTTAGGAACCGGCGATGGTGCACTGATGGCCTATAATGCAGAATTATTTAAATATAGGAAGGCAGACAGCAACGCTCTACTTATCATAACAAGCAACATGACCGAAGAGAATCTAATGAAAGTCATGCGATTTGAAACAGCAAACGAAGTATGGCAGGAACTTCACTGCTTGTTTGACGGTCAATCAGAAGACAGGGCATACACATTATGCATGCAATTCTTTAGCTTCAAAAACAATTCTGCGGATGACGCATCAACTATGATGTCGAAACTTAAAAACATTTGGAACAATTTGAATGCTGAAATTTTGAAGACCGATCCTAACATGAAGTTGCCGGAAATCTTCTTGATCTGTAAAATTTTAGATTCCCTCAATGAAAAATTTTTCAGTTTCAAATCAAGTTGGATGCTGCTAAACAAACAAGAAAGGACAATTGAATCACTGACAGCACAACTGTGCGGGTATGAGAGGGCGCTAGGTGGTCATATTGAAGAGACTCAGGAAGTGCTCGTCTCTACATCAAAGGTGCAGCATAAATCGCAGTCAAGAGACGAGAACATAAGATGCAGGTACTGCTCAAAAATAGGCCACCGCATTAAAAATTGCAAGCAGTGGATTAATGATGGCAGACCGAAGAAACCTACACAGTCCTCGTCCAAGCAGCAGCACGTACAGAATATAACGCTGATGATTTACACTTGCTCTGAAGAAAACGACACAGAAAATTGGTATGTAGATAATGGTGCTACGACTCACGTCACCAATAGGGGAGACATATTTACATATTTTGAGGACTTTGGATCGAACCACACCGTTACAACGGCAGATGGAACTGTAGTTCCTGCAAAAGGGAAAGGGTCTGTGGTAGTTCAAACCAAAGTTAACGGCAAAACTATGAATTTAACTCTGAGTGATGTCTGGTATGTACCGAAGCTTACCAAGAATTTGATATCTATATTGGCTGCACAAGATAAACTGCAAAATAGTACATTTATTTCCACCATGAAAGAGTGCAGGTTGGAATTAAACGGTCAGATTTTAGTAGTTGGAAACAGGAACCAGAGTGGAGGACTGTATAAGTTACAAATGAAGACAGTTCTGCCAAGCAAACCTGTAGAGATTAATGCTGTTAACCCATCCAGCTTACTCCAGTTATATCATGAAAGATTTGGTCACCAGAACAAGAAATACATCAAAGATCTTGTCAAGAGGGAACTGGGGATTAATCTAAATGATAAAAATGATATACAGTGCGAAAGCTGCATTTATGGCAAGGCACATCGTCTTAAATTTGGCAAAAGAGAAAGAGCTAGTATGCCTGGAGAACTGGTTCATGCCGATGTATGTGGACCATTCCCTGAAAGTTACTCGAAATGCCGCTACTTTCTTCTTTTAAAGGAAGACTCCTCCTCGTTTCGTCATGTGTATTTCATTCGAAACAAAAATGATGTAAAAGACAAGATTATTCAATTTCTTAAAGAAGCCAAAAATGCTGGACATACAGTCAAAACGCTATTGAGCGACAATGGCGGGGAGTTTAATAATAAAGCGGTTCGGGCAGTACTGAACAGGCAGGGAATAATCCAGCGGCTCACGATGCCATACACGCCCGAACAAAATGGGTGCGCAGAAAGAGAGAACAGGACTCTTGTGGAAACAGCTCGTTCATATATGCACGCAGGAGACGAGTTTCCACAGGCCCTGTGGGCAGAGCTTATTAATACAGCTGCATACGTCCTCAATCGCACGGGACCCACAAGAGAAGAAGGGAAAGTACCGTATGAGCTGTGGCATAAGAAGAAGCCTAAGATTTCACACTTGCGCGTGATAGGGAGTGAATGTTTCTTTCACATTCCTAAACAAAAAAGGAAAAAGCTAAATAAGAAGGCTCTAAAAGGCAGACTTATTGGATACGATAACGATGACGGATATCGCATCTGGAATGGCAAACAGACCGAAAGATCTAGAGATGTCACTTTTTGTCCAACCATGGAATTGAGAATCCCAATGGCCTTAGGACCTGGTCCTCAGGAAGCTGATCATTTACCAGTAAGCGATGCGATAGAGGGAGATTCTGATTTGATAGGACAGGAGACAGAGGGAGTGATCTTGCCGGAAGATGATTTGCCGCAACATAAAGCTTATAGCGAAAATGATGATCATGTACATAATGAAGTTTTGGGAGATAGCAAAGAAACCAGAGAGGATGAAAGTGCTTACGAAGAGTTCGTTGACGCTGACGAAGAGTTAGAGATAGTCGAACCACAGTTGTTAGATGCGAGATCTCGATACAACTTACGCGATCGAACTTGCCTCACACGTCCGAAGAAGTTCGAAGACTATGTGTGCTTCATAGGCACAGAATGTTTTCCCGAAACATACACAGAAGCCATTGAAAGAGATGACAGCGCAGAGTGGGTCAAGGCAATGACGAGTGAAATGAATTCTCTGAAGAAAAATGATGTATGGACACTCTGTAAGCTGCCTAAAGATAAAAAGGCACTCCCTTGCAAGTGGATCTTTCGCATCAAGCGAAACCCAGACAGCAGTATCGACAAATATAAGGCTAGGGTAGTAGTGAAAGGTTTCAAGCAACGGAAAGGAATCGATTACGAACAGACTTATAGTCCAGTTGCTAGAATGGCCACCATCAGAGCCTTATTAAGTGTCGCAGCCAAGGAAAAATTATACTTGACGCAGTTTGACGTATCAACGGCATTCCTCAACGGCAAGCTGCAGGAAGAAATTTACATGCAGCAGCCGGATGGATTCAATGACGGAACTTCAAATGTATGTCAACTTAAAAAGAGTTTATACGGACTCAAGCAGGCTCCCAGATGCTGGAACTCATGCTTTGAGGAGATTTTATTAGATAAAGGATTTCAGCAAAATGCAGCTGATTGTTGCCTATTCACGAAGAAAATAGGTGACAAGAAAATCCTGATAACTCTGTATGTGGACGATGGGCTTGTAGCCACTACAGATAAAAATTTGGCAAACCAATTCCTTAAAGAATTAGGGGATACTCTGAAAATCACAAGCAAGCCAGCGTCTCATTACCTTGGTCTTGAGATAGCACAGTCGAAAGATGGCTCCATTACAATTAAACAAGAGTCATACACCAAAAAGATACTGGAACGTTTTAGGATGTCAGAATGCAATCCAGTTTCAACGCCAATAGAAACGACTTCTCAAGCAGGGAAAGTTAACAATGTAAAGGAAGAGAAGAACTTTCACTACAGAGAGGCAGTAGGAACGTTAGCATACTTAATGACAGGGACGCGACCTGATATAGCGTATGCAGTCGGACTAGTTTCAAGAAATCTGGAAAACCCGACACATGAAGATTGGCTACGTGTTAAGCGCATTATGCGCTACATAAAAGGGACTTGTTCTTTTGGTATAACATATAAAGTAGAACATTGTTCCAACCTAATACAAGGCTATAGTGATGCGGATCATGGAGGAGACCAGCAAACAGGTCGCTCTACAACGGGAGTTGCATGTCTCTTTGCTGGAGGAATAGTATCATGGTTAAGCAAACGACAATCTTCAGTCGCGATCTCAACTACCGAAGCTGAAATAGTAGCAGCAAGTGAAGGCGCTCGTGAACTCGTGTGGCTCCAGAGAGTATTCAGCTCACTTACTAACATGGACGGAGTACCCACATTAAAAGTAGACAATGAAGCGGCCATACGTCTTGCATACAATCCAGAGTTCCACAAGCGGACCAAACACATCCGACTGAGACATTTCTTCGTAAGAGAAACTGTACAAGACGGACTTGTGGATGTACAAAAGACCGGCACTGCTACTCAATTGGCAGATATTATGACCAAGGCAGTTCCTAGGCCAAGACTTGTTAAAATCCGAGATGCCCTGGGTATACAATGCCATACAGCTAAGGGAAAGTGTTAAAGCCTCTTTGGACAGAGCACTATAGTAATACTGGTAGCTGTCTAGCATGTTACAGCTGCAGTGACATAATTTATGAAGTGTTGTTGTGTCAGTGTGGTGTTTTGTCTAGTAGTGGTGTCTAATTAAAAATAACTCTGTTTACGACTTTAATACATCTTATACATATTCCTGATAAAAGTCTTTCACTGGAAAAGGTACCTGCTTTATTATGTAGTTAACTTACGCGGAATCGCCCGAGGTGTTTATTTTAGTCCATGCACAGCAATAAATCGGATCATCGTGAGCATTTTCTTTTTTAAACAATATGGAAAACTGAAACGAAATGCTACATTTTAGAGCACATTTTCTAAGGTTTTATCGACGAATTAAATTGTTATAGGAGAGGAGTACTTACTATGTTATTAGCCGGCATTTTCCAGGATATAAACAGTACTTATTATTTTAATCAGACTTTTATTTCTTTATTTCCAATCGGAGAACTTCAAAATCGTCGTTCTTTTAAACTTTGTAAACACTTGATGAACGAAAGAGATAACGATACGGAAATCGATGCATGTGAGAGCAAGATAAATGATGAAATGCTAATGATCTGTGTACTATTTACCTTAATTTGGTGCTGAACTACATGTCAAAATGACAACGACTGACATAACATGTTCTTCGTTCAGAAATTTAATACGTTTTTAAAGAAGAAATTGCTAGTCTATAGTTGGGTCTTTTTGCATTCATAAAGCTGCAAGCTTTATGAATGCAATTGAACTTGTAAGCAATTTATAACAAGGGGATATTCAACTATTCCACGAAAATTAAATAATCAACAATAGGTACTTCTATAATTGCAACATAATATGTACTTATGTTATCTCCAAGTGCGGATCACTTTGCTTTACGCTAAATAAACACCAAAATACTACTACTCATACTTCGTTAGGATGGGTTAAAAACAATAAAACAAAAGCCTTACAAGATTGTATGATATATTAAAAACAGCATTATTATACACTATAATGGACAGTCATAAATATTTAAACTTTTATCTTCTGACACAGACATAATTTTATTACTTTCTGCATTAAACTTCACACCCCACACCTGGAAAACAAGAGAATAAATTAATAAAATTCAATTACATAAACAAATAGACTGTATTTTTTTTTTCATGTGCTTGATCCATTTACCTGATCAGTGTGTTCCTTAAATACATGTTGGCACTGCATGCTATCTAAATCCCAGACTCGCACCGTTCTGTCTGCGCTGCCAGATGCGAAACGTTTGCCATCAGGAGAGAATGCTACTGAGAGAACCCATGAAGCATGTCCTGATAATGTTCCCGCTAAGTTTGCATGTACTCTGAAATATAATGATATCACAAATTATGTAAATACAGCTAATTAATGATACAGCCAAAGAGGTTTTTTATTTATTTTTTATCTTCTATTTGTTTGCGTCTTCTATAGGTAAGCGATGATGTGGTCGACGGTGAAGCATCTCTTGACTTAAAGACCGCTAGATTGTAGCTATCGGGAAACAGACTCCATGTACTGATGACGCATCGCCATACGTCTGGTAGTTCGATGTGGAACAAGGATTTCATCAGTGATATGATAATCATTGAAATATCAAGAACGAAAATTGCTTGCCTTTCAACTTGCTGAGAAGTTACACAAATCACTATCCAAAATCAAAGTTAGTTTGGTAAAAATATATAAAGCTTACACATCATAAAGTTTCATATGCCCATCATCTGAAGCAGTGAGCAGCAGCTGTGAATCTGGTGAGAAGCAGAGACTTCTGATGGGCATAGCATGGCCTTCTAAAGTGTGGACTAGTTTTCCTTGAGCCACATCAAATATGTTGATGATGCCATCTAGAGCTCCACTTGCTATGTATTTGCCATCTGGACTCTGCAATTAAGAAATGAAAGCACATTATTAATTTATTATGTAGAACATTATTCATTTCTAGGGTTCCACACCCAAAGGGTAAAAATGGGACCCTATTACTAAGACTCCGCGGTCCATCTGTCTGTCTGTTACCAGGCTGTATCTCATGAACCGTGATAGCTTGACAGTTGAAATTTTCACAGATGATGTATTTCTGTTGCCACTGATTTTTTTGCTGTGTTTTGCGATAATGGTATGGGACCCTTCGTGCGCGAGTCCGACTCGTACTTGGCCGGTTTTTATCGTAGTTTACCAAATTACCAATAAGAAAATCGAATTGTTTAAATTGACAGAATTGCGGTTGATTGCCGCTGGAAATTTGAAAGTTTAAACTATTCCAGAAGTGAAAACTTCCCATCCATCCATAAAAATATTAAACAGATTTTCGTCATAACCAATGAATTAATAAATATGCCAACTTACATATGCAACACTCAATGTGAATTTTCCTCTCGTGTCCAATGTCTGTTCTTGCTTCCCGCTTTCAACCTCAAATATGAGAATCTTGCCGGCATTGCTTCCTGAGATAATATGTTTGCCATCAGGAGAGAAGTCCAAGGTCCACACATCTGTGGGACCAGTCTCCATAGTCTTTATTTTCTCACCATTTGTCAAGTCCCAGAGTATTAGGGAGGAGTCTTGGGAACTGCTGGCTAGAGCTGTAATGAGGAAAAAATTCAATCACAACAAATGTATTAATTAATTCTTACTAACTCATTATTTCATCAGGTCAAGCCAGACACAAATGTAAATTATTTAAAATATTCAAATTGTTTGTAAGTGAAAATCTCTAGAAATGCATACCCAATTATGAAAATTCTTTGACTGTCTGAAAACTACACTTTTAATCTTCTAAACTTGCATGGTTTCCATGGGCTATTATTTAAAAATAGCCCACAAGAGTAGAAGCTGGTAATTAAACATTTTGAGTAATTTAGAAATATCATAGTCGGAATGGCTGAGCAAATGTGATATGGGTATGGGAAAAATACTACTTATATTATAAATGTGAAAGTTGGATGATTGTGTGTGGATGTATGTTTGTTTCTCAATCACACCGGAACGGCTGAACAGATCTGGATAAATTTTGGCACAGAGATAGATTATAGTCTGGAATAGCACATAGGCTACTTTTTATCCCAGTTTAATGTTTCATTGGGTCGATAAAACACTTTTCATGTTGGCGAAGCCTTTGGCAGATGCTAGTAGCATACTAAAGATACAGGTTACTACTGTCCATATAGATAAACTATGGTTTAACAATACTCATAAATCTACTTACTCTTCCCATCGGGGCTGACAGCCACTGAGATGACTCCCAGTGAGTGTCCCTCCAACTGATACTTCTCTTCCAGTTTACCATTCTCAAGCTGCCACACTTTGATCAAGTCATCAAGTCCTCCAGTGATCAAGTAGTTTTCAGAACTGACTTCATGGTTTGAATCTCTGCAAGAAAAGTACATGGCCTACTGAAAGAGGAGAGAACTACTGAGATAATCAACAGAAAATGTTGCAGGTAATACACTGAGAGGTAAATTATAATATAAAAGATTGTATTGTATATAAGATGGTACAGCTGTGTTAAGGTTATGCTTACTGTGAAGGTTCAATACCCTCGCCTTCAGGTTCTTTAGGTTTCTCATTGTCTATTTTACTCCAACCGCAACACCAAATCGAATCCTCATGAGCATTTTCTCTCTTCAGTTGCATGTAATACTGAAAATAACAAAAATAGCATCAATATGCCGGGGATCCTATTGGATCTACTTTTCTTAATGACGTGCAATACTTACTAATGTTGTTATCGACATAATTAAGTTCTTCTTGATTATAAACTCTGTAGTATCAAATTCACTACTTTATTTTAATTGTTTAGACAGAATAGTTGAATTCTAAACACGGAGGTAGGCACATCAAGCAAACAACACAGCTCACACTCTCACAGTTTTCTTTGACACTGGCACTTGACACATGACATTGACAGACGTAAATGTGACAACCGTGTTAGACAATGACACTGGTTTGGCCAAAGACCTTATACTTCTTACTACTAGACTGTGCACTATGGCGCAAAAACCGGTCCGAGCGAGAGGGCTCCCTTTGGTAGTGTGTCTCTTTCTAATGAGGTGACCATGACAAAACAGAACACGGGACAAATTGATTGTATAAACGATAGTTTAAGTATTCCGATATGTTGATGCCACCTAACTGCGCTACCTAAACCTACATAATTTATAGATAATAAAAGAAAGTGTTTATATTTTTTGGTATCTACATCACTAACCGTATGGTGTCGGGTGTAAAGAATTTCACCATCCCATGTTTGCCCGTGGGTGTCGTAAGAGGTGACTAAGGGAAAAACCAGAGAATGGGCAGCAGCGTTCTCTGTGCATTTGTAACAACCATACTGCGATCGCTAATCCGCCTGCAAAGCACTCCCCATGAATAGCACAAATAAAACATAGCCCCTATTGCCCGGCAGCCTGTACCCTCGACTACGGTAGCGGTCGAGGTTACGGTATGGCAAGGGGTGCTAAGAATCCCGGACGAGATCCGGCTACCCCAACAAATACCGACGACTGGACCTGGAAACGTACAACACGCGCACACACCGGACCGACGAAAATATCACCGAACTCGAAGGGGAATTGAGCAGTTTACGATGGAGTACTATAGGGTTATCTGAAGTTCGAAGAGAGTCCTCCCCGACTCAATAATCCTCAAATCCCAAGTCTCTTCAAGTTTAATTCTTCAAGACCATCATATAGATTGGAACAAAAAGCTCTTTGAGAGGCGTTAGATGACCCTGCTGTCTTCTGACGGTGCTTTGACCTCAAAGGATCTCTATGATTTCACATATATTCCAGTTGCGTAGACAGTTGAGAAATAAAACTACACCAATTGTATTCCACTAGGAATTAATTTGCAAATAATATTAACAGCCGCTGAATTTCACTCGAATAAAGTCCGCCAAAAAATCCGCAAACCTCCACCCTACGTTTAGTAATACCAGGCCCAAACATTTAAAAGTACTACTCTTACTCAGTATTAATGATAATTTTAAAAAATACTACGAATTGATTAAATATAGGAACTGTAGAAATATTTATATACTTTTCTAGAAATATTTAAATAAGTGTCAAAGTCTATGAACTGTTCGTTTTGGTATAACATAAAAAGAAACATATAAAATTTTCTACCATTTCTACCAAACCCAATGATTAGTTGTGCTAGCAATAGGTCAGACAAGGACACACTACCAGCGGAAACCCTCTCGCCAGGACCGCTTTTGGTTAGCTACCGCTTATAAGGAAATAGCTAACCTAGGTGTAAGATGATAGATTTCATTTTAGCTAAACAAAAAATTTTGGTACACAGTCTAGTAGTAAGAAATACGTATAAGGTCTTTGGGTTTGGCTGAATGCACAAACCGTGCGAAGCAAGAGAAAAAAAAAAAGAAAAAAAAAAACAAAATTACACTGGCATAGACCGTGGTTGCTTTTTGTGGTAAATGCCAAACATTCTGGCCTTTGGCCAAATAAATAAATAATTAAAATTCAAAAATTAAGGTTCATAGTAAACAAAAGAAAAATATTTTCCCCCTTTTATTCTTTTGTATTGTAATGAATAATAATAAGGCTTTAAGTCAAGTCTTTAGTTTTTATTAACTTTTGTTTAATCTATCTTGCCTTGTTTCTTATTTCGTATGGCTTAGATCCATGGGCACAAAACTGCACCAATTTTACATCACATAATTCTCTGCTCGCTTTATACAATGTCAAGGGATTAAAAGATCTGGTGCTAAACTATTATAAATGAGCGTGTTACTTTTTAAATAAAAAAAAATGCAAAAATGGCGTCACGCTGGTCCACTCAATTTCCGAGTTTCCTGTTGGCGTTGTTGATTATATTTTAATCAATTTTTGTTAACTTTATTAACTCTATTCTATAAAGTAATAATAGTGTGATATGTTAATTTGTTATCATAGCATATTCAGCTAATAATAAATTGGGTGGCACTCTAAATCTTGTTGGTTTGCAATGGCTGTTTCAAAATCAACAAACACGTACAATCGCCAAAATTGGGAAGATTCGGTAAGTACCATTGCTGGTTCTTAATAGACCTTTATTCGTTTGTGCATCACTTTTAATATTTGCTTTCTTTTCTTCTTCAGGATTTTCCAATTTTGTGTCAAACATGTCTTGGTGATAACCCCTACATTCGAATGGTATGTACGAGATTAAGTAATTTATTACATTATGACATGCTCCTGATTGTGGCTACAATTTACCTACTTCTTACATTTTATCATTAAAATTTCAGACAAAAGAGAAATATGGCAAGGAGTGCAAAATTTGTGCAAGGCCCTTCACTGTCTTTCGTTGGTGTCCTGGCGCAAGGATGCGCTTCAAGAAGACCGAAATATGCCAAACTTGCTCTAAACTGAAGAATGTATGTCAAACATGCCTTTTGGATCTTGAATATGGGTTACCAATCCAAGTTAGAGATGCCGCGCTCAAAATACAAGATGATCTACCTCGTAACGAAGTTAACAAAGAATATTATATTCAGAATTTAGATAGTCAAATGTCTAAGTTTGACGCTACACAACCTAGTAATTCAGCTTTAAAATCTAAAGGTGCTTCTGATTTGTTGTTACGTCTGGCAAGAACTGCTCCATACTATAAAAGAAATAGACCCCATGTGTGCTCCTTCTGGGTGAAAGGGGAATGTAGGCGTGGTGAGGAGTGTCCTTATCGCCACGAGAAACCAACTGACCCTGATGATCCGCTTGCTGATCAAAACATCAAGGACAGGTAAGATTAATTTCTTTTGTTTTTGTGCCTGAAAACAGTCAACTTGTATGATTTCTAATTAAGTATACTTATTACCTAAGATGAATGTGTGGCTGTGGCCCAATGTCTGTGTGGCTGGCTAGTTTATGCCTGCCAATTTCAGAGATTATATTAATTAATTTTATATTAATTATATATATAATTTTTAGAGTACAATATTATTTAAATGAGGTCATTTATTACATTGATACATGACATTTTTTATGTAATATGCTAAAAATTTCCATGTCATTTTTACTTTTCCCCAGATATTATGGTGTAAATGACCCAGTAGCTGAAAAATTGATGCGTCGTGCGGCTGCCATGCCTGCCCTGCCTCCACCGGAGGACAAAACTGTCACTACATTGTACATCGGTAATCTTCCCGATAACATTAGTGAAGATGAACTTAGAGGCCATTTCTACCAGTATGGTGAAATAAGGTAAGTTTTACTATAAAAAAATATTTGATTATATTATAGTACCCCTGCATTTACTGTAGCACCATTTTTCAAGCACATACAGTTTTATTCAGATTCTATTGCTTCTTTTTCAGATTACTCATACATAATCATTAAAAATTAAATGAAATGAAAAAATGGCTGGCCATAGGCTTGCTGATACAGTTATTAATTTCAGAAGTCACTATATTTTTATCAATTTGCACTTTGATTTGTGTATCTCTTCTAGTGAAATTATATAACATCTTGAATTTTCATTGTGTCTTGTAAATCTTTGCTTTGGCATACACAAGCTTAATTTGTGTTTATCTGTTTTTCAGATCTTTGACCTTAGTGCCTAGAGCACAATGTGCCTTTGTACAGTACACCACGAGGAGTGCTGCAGAACATGCTGCGGAGAAGACATTCAACAGACTGGTTATAAGTGGCAAGAGACTCACTATCAAGTGGGGCAAGTCTCAAGGTTGGTCTTTTTTCAACAAAAAAAAATATCTTTTTATTAATAATGTATTGTCAAAAAAATTACATCAACCCCTTGTATGCCATATTGCAGATCTACACGAGACACAATGGCTTTTTCATTGTGTATTGAATGCGCATACAACGGGTTAATTGTTTTTATAAATTTAGACCTATAGGTCTATTTTGTTTGTCTTAATTACATAAGCACTCATTTTAACTGCACGTCATGTTTGATGGCCGGGTACGCCATCAAACATCGGGTCTAATAGTTAAGAGACCAGCAAAATCCAGAATCAACTTGGTTAACCTACTGTAGTGAAGTAAAGTTTGTTCTTTTTAAATGAAATTAAAAAATTTCACCAGGTCGCCAAGGAGCTAACGAGAAGAATGAAACGACGCCTATGTTGGAACCCGTGCCTGGTCTACCGGGCACATTGCCGCCCCCACCTGCTTACTTACATCCATTCCCGCCACAGGTATTTTATTTTACACATTTTACTATACAATAACTATTCAAAAGTGACTTGCCCAAAGGTGACCTTCTAAATTGAAATTATCACAACATACTCATTCCATTTGCGTAAATACTTCTCGAAGCTTGTTCAACCCGCGTCGTCTTTACATCTTTTTAGTAAAAACGGAGATAGACATAATTACATTACTAGATATAGGGACCAATTAGTTCAACCAGGTTTCAGACTGGCTAAAGTAGCCTCTTCTTTCATGGGGTACTGTACAAAACATACAATAAAATTTCTCCCCACATTCTAGAACTGAATGAGACGAAATTTAATACTTGTATAAAACACACACTATGCAGGCAGGTATATTATAAGTTGGGGGATTACATCACTGATCAAAATGCTTGGCTCAACGCTAGTCTTGCTCCACAACCACTAGGGCGCAAAAACAAGTGATATGCAGAACATTATTGTTTTGTAGAATTGTTGGACCTGCTGAAGACTGTATGAATATATTTGTATTATATAGACTCAATTTCTTTTAGTATTGTATAACTGCGCAGCACGTGTGTGAGTACTATGTACCCAACTGTAAATCTACCATTTGCTGTACCTTGGTGTCGTTCGTTGACTTGTGTTTGCCCTGGCAGTTGAGTGTGTCATGCTCTTTCAAATGTCTCTCTGATGGTGGCGCGTGTGTTGGATCATACGGTTCCCTTCATGATGATTGAGCTGGGTGGTGCCGATTCATGCGTCATGTTCGTGAACAGGCGCCGTCAGTTGGGATTGGTCTTAACTTAACTGCTTCGGATGCTAGTGTTTTTCTAGTACCTATTATGTAACTACACAGTACATGTGTGAGTACTTTTAATACTTTGTACCTATAAGTAGTATAGTATGTAGTGATTCTGGGAGCATTGTCCTCACACATATAAATTTATTAATGTATGTACTTATGTACCTAAATATTGTAAAAAAAATATTTTTTTTTTAAAAGAGTAGGTATGGAGTTTCTTGTGCGTTCTTCTCCATAACAAGCTACTTTCCGAATGCACGGTAGAATCGTGAAATAACGTTCAAAAGTGCAGCTTTATGGCCTAGTTGAAATAAAATATCTTTGTCTTGTCCCGTATGTCGCGACATGGATAGCTTTTGCCATAAGGTTCATTAAAATCCTGAAAAGTGCAGGTGTATCAATCATACACCATATTCAAATAAAAGATCAATGATACCGCATTTGGCAGATTGCTTCTGCAGCAACTAAACTGGACCTTGGCGGCTGCTGTTTGTGTCTACCAGAGCATGGGGTCTTATTGCTAAGAAAGAAAATTTGGTTCAAATAAATCTCATTTTTTCTCACAATTCTATTGAATGATTGAATTCTGTGTAAAATTGATATTTTCTGGAATTGAACATAAAAATTGTATGTTCTTGTTTAATCAACTCTCCTAAGTACAAAATTATGGAATATTGGGCTCTTAATTCACATTTCAAAGATTATTTGAACGGATCTTTTAAAATTGATGCCAATAGATGGCGCATTTTTAATTTCTGAGGCTCCACTTGATTGTAAAAATTTGCATTGTAACACATTTTGGTGCAAAAAACTGTAAAAACTTGCAAAAAATACTATAAAACAAACCTTCACTGTATTTAAAGTAAAAAATATTCACGAACCTAGTAAAACCTTTTATTTGCAAGTCGCTGCTAACACCATCTATTGCCGTGAAACGGGATCGAACGCGATTGATGTACTTACAAAAATAACAAGATTAATCAGATAAAAAACGCTAGTTACGTCGACACGGTTTATAATTATCTGTGACCAGAGTTAAAGAAAGCCAAACCACCAAAGAAGTGAGTTAGGTCTTCTCCTATATTTCGCATCTCTCGTTCGCCTTAATGTTGTTGTTTATCTAATTTATTTGTCTTATGTTTCCAGATGCCGCCACCACCGAACCGGCCAAACGACTTCTTCAACCTGCATCACTACGGCGGTGGAGGCTGGCCCGCGTGGGGCCAGGGCGTGCCGGGGGTGCCCGGAGTCCCCGGCGTGCCAGGAGTGCCCCCGCCGCCCGCTCCGCTGGCCCTGCACTACCCCAGCCAAGACCCCGCGCGGCTGGGCGCACACGCACACGCTAATCAACCTCAAACCTAGTATCTGCCTAGCGGACAGCACGCTTCATCACCCACCAGCCCGCTTACCCAGCTCGGTGAGCGGAAGGGGCTTATGTACACAGTAGATTATGTGAAAGTTGAGCAATCATGACTCCCTTGTCCAACGATTGTTGACTGTGGACCATCTGACAGAAATACTGTTAAATGCGGACAAAAGTGCATCACTTACCTACACCACGGGACACGTGTGTTGCTGTGCGAGGTATTCAGTGCCGCACTGCTCCTAGCGTAGGACCATGTGAGAGTTGTGTGCAATTTACTTATATAGGCGTAGATAATATTAAGGGGTAGGTAATCAGTTGAAGCTAGATTAGGATCAATTGTGTTTTATTATTAAAATAAATGATGTACAGAACAGTTTTTCCTTTGCCTTTATTCTGCCGTCCTATTGCCAGTGTCTCTAGTCTTGATATATATGAAATTTTTGCCGAATTTGAGTTTTTAATATCTCCGTAATCAGTAAAATGTTATAAACGCGAAAGTAACTGTCTGTAGCTTTACCTTACCATGCTTAAACCGATTAAAAGATTTAGGTGAAATTTGATATGGAAGTAGGTTGAGAATAGTTTTTAACCTGGAAAACATTCAAGGGGTGAACGTATGCATGGTGAACTAATTACTATTTCTCAAGTAAAAAAATGTGGGCGCCGCACACCTAAAACATTATTGCGCAATAGAAAAAAATAGGCTATTCGAAGTACTACTGCTACGAAGACGCAATCGCGGAAAAAAGATAGTAAAAAATAAAAAACTCCCGAACTTGCTATTTTTACAAACTTATTTTTGGTAATCTTATGTACCTTATAATTTAAAAAAACTTTTTGCAAAAAAATACTACCGACTTCCAAATACAAAACTACAAAGTAAAAAATAACTTAATTTTTTGAAGTCGGTGTCTTTCGTAGGTACCATTTTTTTGCGTTATGGACACCGACTTCAAAAAATTAAGTTATTTTTTACTTTGTATTTGGAAGTCGGTAGTATTTTTTTGCAAAAAGTTTTTTTATTTTTCACTTTTTAGTTGTACGTACCTAATAGGCAAGTTAGTAAGGGAACTATTTCGCCAGAATAGATTTCATGAAACTTGAACATAACCGGTGAAATGAGAGATCTGCTTACCCCTTAAGAGCGAACTGGCGTGATGTTATGTTATGAAATGTTATAAACAACAAACAGACATGCGATTGCAGCAATCCCGAGAGATTTGCCGTTATTTATTGAAGAGTTCTGTTGTATATCTCCGAAGTTCTTCATCAGATCTTCACCAAATTAAAATGGGACCAATTTCGGAACATACTTTTTCAAACAAAAAAAAAATTTTCAAAATCGGTCCACAATTGACGGAGTAATCGGTGAACATACACAAAAAAAAAAAAAAAACAAACTTGAAGTCGAACATAGAACCTCCTCCTTTTTGGGAAGTCGGTTAAAAATAGCAATGTGCCTATTCGAAATTGGACAATTGGATAATTTTTTTGACAAACCGGAAACTCTCGAGTTGGTAAACACTATGAACAGCATCGATTTTCTGTTTAGTGGTAAAAATATTTTCGTATATAACTCAAAATATGATTTTGTCAGATGGTTACACTAGCTATAGGACGGCTGTATTGTGTAGTTCTTGCCAAACTTATTGGCCGCCTTGAAGTCATAAAGTGTATCCACATAAATAAAAGATTGATTTCTGAAACTATATTTATTATTAATCATAAGTTTATAACATGACTTAATCGTTACAAAACAGTTTAAACATTTAGATAAATCTACACGCCTTCGCTTACCATTTATCTGGGGTAAGGACGGTCTGGTAAATAATTTACATTATGCTAGGCCCAGATTATACATAACATACCTACGTACTGTTGGCGCCCCGATAATGGGCGCTCTCACGTAATCGTTTAGATACAATTTCGTAAGCGGTCTATGCATTTTTTAGTCAGTTTTCAAAGCTGTTTAGTCCATTGACTAGTTAATAATAATGCTTAAATGTTTATCAACTTACACTATTTTATTCATACAACGATAAATACTAAAATCGAAGTCTTGTGCATCTAATAGATAGTCTCAACGCAGGGCAAGAGGGAGTCACACACTTGGAAACACTAACGATTAAGTAAATGGTCCAAATACATACATTTATTAGCGACGTTACATGGAATTTTAAATATTCGTAAAATTTTAAACACGTTTTCAATTCAAATGTTAATAATATACATTTAGCTTTCAAATTTGAATATTTAAAGAATATTTACAATTATTTTGGAATGTTAATAAAAGATAATAAATTCATAACTATTAAAAAAGTAAACAAAATAGTTTATTTGCAACCAAACGATAATTTGAGTGATCTCCCGATGTCGGTCGAGATTTGTAGGATTTATTAATATATCGACACTAAGATACATTCATGTTTTCTCTACGTAAGAATTGTTAAATATATGAAAAATACATATACATAAATAAAATCGTGAATCAAAACCTGTTTTATAAAAATATAAACCGCTTTATAAGTAACGAAACATTCAGCGCAATAATAAAACCCTGGTAAAACACTATTTATTTATATGAAGACTCCACAATTTTTAATAGGTACGTAGATCTTAAAGCGTTTGTAAGCTCATGTCGATTAAAAATAACCGTTACAGCTAGCAAAAGAACTAAGTCGTGGCGTATTATATCTTAAATTCATAAATATCGTAATCATTATAATAATAAAATACTCAAATGCTGTTCAATAAGTACAGTGCGACAGAGAACAGATATGAATAATAGACTATCCCTCAGTTTCCCACCTTAAAATTATCGCAGAATTAATGTGACAAATTGTCAAGCATGCGTTATCTTCTGTGATTGGCTGTTGAAAATTCATTCAACCAATCACAGCAGATAACGCGTGCTTGACAATTTGTCACATTAATTCTGCGATAATTTTAAGGTGGGAAACTGAGGGTAAATGATTTTAGAAAACTGAAAGTTGGCTAGAAATCAACCAATTAGACCTATTGGTGTTAATATTTGATTTAAACAACTCTATAATGTGTTGCACTATACATTATATTATATTAATTGAAACGCCAAACTTGCAAAGTTCAATTAATTGTTAAATAACATTTCATACACAGCCATTATGATATTTTGGCCGTTACAACAGCTACCTATTCACTCTAACACGTGGCTGTACAAGTATTAGGCAGCGGCTTTGCTCAGCGACGAGTTAAAGTGATAGAAATATAGAATATTATGATAAATGGATAAGTTAACAAGTCAATCACATCATAATTATGTTCTATATTAAGTAATTGATAATGCGAGTAGTTGTTAGATAAGTAACAAGAACATTCTCTATTCCCCAAGGTATCATTTAATTTGATCAAACTCGAGGTAGAATTAAAGTATATGATAAAAACGCGATGGACACAAGAATAATTTGCGATAAAATGTCTGTCCAAGAAAAATGTTAACATATATTTTAATATCAGAAAGCCTTTCGGTATCTTGATTGATGCGAGTCATTGGGGACTTTCTCGATATTCATACTCAACCGATCATATCCATAATAATCTTATTTCAACCTGCAAACAAAATAAAAAAAATGTAAATAAACAGTTCAGTTTTATTAATATATTTTTATCATTAAGATATCTCTAATCATAGCTTATCACTAAGTTTGCTTTCAATATTTATCACTAAAACAATAAATTTCACAATGTTTTGAAAGATTATAGACTCAGCACCTCCCGACGGAAAAAGAGGGGTGTTATAAGTTTGAGGTGTGTTGCTGTGTATCTGTGTGTCTGTCTGTGGCACCATAGCGCCTCAACGGATGAACCGATTTTGATTTAGTTTTTAAGGTGTTTTTTGTTTGAAAGGTGATTGTATCGAGAGTGTTCTTAGCTATGTTTGAATAAAATCGGTTCAGCCGTTCAAAAGTTACGCGCGTTTTACTGTTTAGATCGTGATGTTTTCGCAAGATAAATGTGTCGGGGGATTTTTAAATTTTGAAATTTTACTTGTCATTATAATGGTAACGGTCCGACATTTTCTCGAAGCTATCAAGTTCTGATTATACACACAGAAAAAGAAGAATGTCACAATTTAGTTTTATCAGTCTGATGGACCGACGTCTTTGAAACCGAGGCTATAACAGACTGGATGCAAAGAACTGATTATTGTGGCACAACATGGATGAGTCTTACCCACAGACATAAATCTAACTAGATAACGCCAGTCCCTCCATCTGTATGAAAACCAAGCGTGCCACTTTTTCACACACAATTTAAAAAACAAATTTACCAATGGAAGAGAACATTTCCAATGCCTCTGCCAACATTTCTGTACAGTCTTTACAACTCAATATGACATAAAAAGGCATTTTTCTAGATTTCGCTGGATTGCCAGTGCCGATAATGCTAAATGAAAAGCTCAGATTACGATCATTTATCATAATTTTACTCCGTTTATTGATTGACAAGCGAAGTACTTACTATCGCGTCATCTAGTTGGATTTATATCTGTGGTCTTACCAATAGAATGAGTTATAAGCAGAGTTGATTAGCTGACAAGTCCTATATAAGTTTTAAACTGTCATGGTCATTAAAATTAACATTAGAATCGGGATATTTACTGTTTGTAGCGAGTTTCCGATATTTCGGTGCTGTTGCAAGCACCATGATCACGGATAAACACCGTGCATGATCCGTGATCATGGTGCTTGCAACAGCACCGAAATATCGGAAACTCGCTGCAAACAGTAAATATCCCGATTCTAATGTTAATTTAAGTCCTATATAACCTGGCGCCTTTCCCAGAGACCAAGAATCGACAAGGAGAATTTCTAAAGAACGTAATAACATCATAATTTAGGTTCGGACTCAGTCACTGATGGGGAAAGGCTGTCTGGCCATACTTCCTGATTCAGAGCGCCCCTCGTCCAGTGAGTTCCCAGCGACATTTAACGTCTGACCTATCGGGATTTCGGTGCCCGCACTTAGCCCTCGAGGTGGATCACTAGCATGTTGTCAGAAACGCAAGTGGTTAAATACGCATTTCGTCATCTCTCAGGATAGAACCGCAACTTGTCAGAAACAGAACTCGTCAGACACGCAACACGACAGATACGCATTTCGTCAGATATTTGAAACCATTGACCCAGATTGATGTAAACAAAAGAATAAGTCAAATAAAAGAGAGAATTAGAATACCATTGCACAATAACACGTCTCAGCGTCGCTGACTGGATATGAACTGTATTGTTTTATTATAAATTTTAATGATGAAAAAATAACAGCACGCGAAACCTAAACAACCAAATAGATACCTACAGACCTAAGCCGTATTTTTAAAGTCCGTGTACCCACATTTCAATAGGTCACAAGGTATTTCTTAATCGCTGACATAGATAGCACTAGCACTGCAGTGATTGGTTCTACTATTACAAATAAAATAATGATATTCGTAGTGTCGTACCCGAAGCAACAAAGAAGATGGACAATTAAATAAAATGAAATTAACTGTGGACAAGTATTATTTATTAGAGGTATTCTTTCCTTAATCATATTAAATTGTTTAATGATAAAGTACGAAATACTAGATTAAATTGTTTGACTAATTGCGTATGTAATATGACTACAAGTGTTAAAATACTTTTTTAACCCCCGCCGGAAAAAGAGGGGTGTTATAAGTTTGACGCGTGTTGCTGTGTATCTGTGTGTCTGTTTGTGGCATCATAGCTCCTAAACGGATGAACTGATTTTGATATTTTGTTTGAAAGGTGATTTTGTCGAGAGTGTTCTTAGCTATGTTTGAATAAAATCGGTTCAGCCGTTCAAAAGTTATGGGCGTTTTACTGTTTAAATCGTGGTGTTTTCGCAAGATAAATGTGTCGGGGGTTTTTAAAATGTTGAAATTTTACTGGTCAAGTTGCGTGGTCGTCGAGACGCGCATCTGTCAAGTTACTTGTTAGCCGAGCTGTGTCTTTCACGTGGTGTAAATCTGACGAGATGCGTTTCTGTCAACATGCGTTTTCTGGCGAAATGCGTATTTGACCACTTGCGTTTCTGACGACATGCTAGTGATCCCTCCAGGTAGACCATTGTACCAGGATAGGTAAGGGAACCCGGTTACCCAAGGGCGTATGTCCATATTTGATTGACACCTATGCATTTCTCCTCCCATCCATGTCCTGCATAATTTTGAAATAATGTATTACTTACACATTTCTTCTGAAAGACGTCTAGTACCGATTGGCGTTTGCGATTTGCGCGTTGACCGCAGCCGCGGCAGCATTGGATGCAGCTGTCTGAACGTGTTGGTTGCGCAGGATCTCCGTCGTGAACTCAGCCTGGGCCTTCGCCATAGATGCGCCCGTTGATCGGTAGATGCGGTGGACCTATAGTCATGGATGTATGATTAACAGATAAGAAGTCTGGGTAGAGTTCATAGACCTATTATGAAGAAGTGGTCTATAGACCTATGTTGTCCCGACTCCTTTCAAGTTTATGTTTAACTAGCGGACGCCTCGTGGTTTCACCCGCGTAGTTCCCGTTCCCCTGGGAATACAGGGATAAAAAGTAGCCTATATCACCTGGGATTAGTGTAGCTTCCCAACGGTGAAATAATTTTTGAAATCGGTCCAAAAGTATTTCAGTTTATTTGTTACAAACAAAAATACAAAACTTTCCTCTTTATAATATTAGTATAGTTTTAGTACAGATAAGCCAAACTACAAAAAAAACTGGTTTTAATATAAGAGAGCAATAAATAGGCAACTTATTGCTTGTTTGATAGCATGAATAAACTTTATAATTATTCATTAAAAAATCTTTTTCAAAACAAGATTTTATAGTATTCTTCCCCTATTAAACCCTTTCATTTGTTACCCATATCATGGCAGTGCACAAAAAATTAAAAGTAGCTAGTCCGCCATCTTGAGCCATCCGCCATATTGGATTCACAATGACGTCACTTAGCTAACCATGCATTGTCATCCAAACTAAACGTGTATGCAAAATTTCCTCTGAATCGGTGGAAGATAACTGCTTTAAAATTCAGTCGCAACATTTGACGCGAACACACTTACATACATACATACATTGCACGTTAAATAAAAGCTTGTAAAAAAGACTTAAATTCTATCATTAATTGAAACAACCTAACCTGGGTCTAGAGACCTGGAAATTTTAGATAAGAATTCCTTACTATTTGTAAAAAAGGGACGCAGTTAGGAAGATTTTTACTTTTGCAGATGGGGAATCCCATATGCTTTACGACTTGTAGACAGATAAGACTGTTTTATGCGTCGACATCTCAGCTTAGTAAATTATGCTGATAAACATGGACAGTATATTCATTAAAAAAACTGCAGTATAATTTAGTTCTTCATTCAAAACCTTTAACAATGATAAAATTGTTTTTATGTTTAGATAACACTGTAATAAAATTATTATTGTCATAGCAAACAGTTAATTACTTTTATATTCATAATACTTCGACCTTTTCTAAAGCATAATTTAAAAGCAAAAAAATAAACAAAATGCCAGTATTTTTCACTGCAAAAGTCCAATTTTAATTATTTATCTATAGATTTCTAGCCAAGGCCCAGTTTCTGAAATTAAAATTAATGTGGAACACATTAGCTGCTCTGATTAGTGGAATAAATTCTTCAACAGCCAATCGAATCCACTCTTAACGCGCTTTTAATTTATGACGCGTCGCTTATTTCTTTCCAGAAACTGGTGTGAAACGCCAAAAGTATGACGGGATAATCAAATAACGGTCAGTATAAAGTGGCGATTTATTGTTGAACATTGTCTGACTAGAGAAACGATGGGTAAAGCTTTGTACATTTCAGCTCACCCGTGAAGCGTTCAGTGCAAGTAGCGTGTAGCGTAAATTACATCACACTGTACTAATTTATGCTTAAACTAGCGCTTTAACGCGACTTCGCTTGTGTGATTTTCGCATTTTCCTATACAACCTAAAAGCTACCTTAAAGGCCTACATACCCTTTAGTGCCGTAAAACGGTAATTTTCTAAAGCATACTCCTTAGTAACGGCTAAGTTAAAAGGATTGAAAAAAAAAAAATGATTCGTGTATGTACATATTTTAAACACAAGGTTTTTTCATGTAACTAATAGTCCTGCTTTAAAAAATAATTAGCAAAACGATATTTTTTAGCGTCTTTTGGAAACTCCTCCAAAACGACTTGGATGTTTAAAATATTTTTACACAAAAAAATTGATGGCTGGAATCTCTTCATAACTAACATAGCATATGTAAATCAAATAATATTTTGGCATCGAGCGGGCGCACGGCCAGTACTGCGTTAATATTGGGGCGTATATAGCGCCTTAAGGATCAAGCTTACTCAACTAAATTTATTCAAAATCGTTGCAGCACGTTTTCTGTGACAACATTAGAGACAGAAAAACTTTTTCGAATTTACATAACATGTTATTTAATGGACGTGTTACGGCAACGGCCCAAATTGGCCTTGACAACCTATCTATACCAATATTATAAAGAGGAAAGATTTTTTTGTTTGTTTGTACCAAATAGGCTCCAAAACTACTGGACCGATTTCAAAAATTCTTTCACCGTTGGGAAGCTACTCTATCCCCGGGTGACATAGGCTTTTCATCCCTGTATTCCCACGGGAACGGGAACTACGCGGGTGAAATCTCGAGGCGAAGCTGGTTAGCTTAAAATAATGTGTATGTTCTCACCTTTGCCATTAGCATGACATCCACGACAACGCACATGATGAACCCAATCGTCACCATCAGAGTGATGATACCGACGGCAATGTTCGTCTTGAACGCTCCAATGCTGGTGATCAGTCCGCTGTAATGACATAAAAATTATTATTATTTAATAAAAATAAATATTATTTACAGTATAAAACAAAAAACCCAACTGCTATTAAATAATTTAACTGGAAATAAAAAAATAAGTATCAGGTATAGTTTATATATTCAATACTAGCTGACCCGGCAAACTTTGTTTTGCCATAAAACTGCTGCCCTATAAACCTCACGGAGCCCGAGACCTTTCCAACGAATGCAAAACCGTGGAAATCGGTTCGTGCGTTCTGGAGTTATAGCGTCAGGAAGGAAAACCCGACTTATTTTTTTATAGTAAGAAGATTATGAGGTGCTGCCAATAGTAACAAACGAAGTTTTGGTAGGTTTTCTATATTTTTTGTTTTTCCCGCCTGCAGGATATAACTATATATATTTTGAATGGTCTATTTAGTAGCTTTGATTTATATGATACCCATATTTTTAAGGTAAAAAAAAAAAAAATATCCCCACCTTTTTTTTGAGGGGAGGCGCCATATTTAATAGTTATATAGCCTATGTACTCCCACAATTGAGACAAATCCAATGGCACCTCATATATCATAATCCATCAAGCCGTTTGGGCTGTAGAGCGTGACATAAAAATTGACATACATACACTCAAAAAACATTACCCTCCCACAGTTGGGTAAAAAGAAACCAATTATCAATTAGTGTGCTAATGGTTTGTGTACTTCATTTCTTTGTTATTTATTGATGTAGTCATTAACTTATTGATAAAATTAAAAGGTACTATAGATAATGAGAGTAGATACATACATTTTTATCTTTGTTGTAAATAATTTCTAAATACAATGTAAGTGTCATTTTATTGATTGACTTTTAAACTTATCCTTTGTGTAGGGCTATTAAACCCACAATAAAATAAGTGTTTAAATAATATAAGTAGCAAGTAACACTCACCAAGAACCTCCACCGCTGAATCCTATGGACTGCACCACAGTTATAATGATTTGGAATAGAAATATGAAGAAGAACACCATGAAGTTGAAGGAAGAATCGCTTCTAAAGGCCTTGTAGATAGGCCGGTACCAACAGACGAAGCTGAACGGCGTCAGCAGTATGAAGTACAGGATTGATAGACCGAAAGTCGTGAAACCGTTGCCGGCGAACATCAGCGACATGGCGCCGATTATGTTAAGGGACAGTACCAGGGCGTGGACTGGAAAAAAAAAACATTAAATGTTAAAAAAACAAACACAGAGTCAAACATAAAACCTCCTTTCATTGAAATTAACAAAAATGTACATGTTTGGGATTGTTTTTATAGCTACTGTCTTTCTGCTTGTTGACCGAGAAATTTTAGCATTGCAACAACTGTGTAAAATATGATATAGAGATTTACAGAGGTGCTAAATGACATAATCATATGTACTCACACATCCACAAGTGATAAAGGTGACGAACAATCCTCTGGAACTCCAGTGGTATATCAACGTTGATGTCTTGATAGAAACATGGCTGTATGGGGCAGAAGGCGGGAAGTGGAGGCCAGTTGTTCCGTCTGCCGGCTGAGCCAGCTCGCAGCTCGGCTTCCCTTCGCGCTAACTCCTCCGCCTTGCGTTCCAACTCCTCTTGTCTTCTCTGCAGATCATACATATTTATAAAGCTAATATTACAGCTCAAACCACAGTTCAAACTGATCTGAGTTTACAGTTTACATTTAATCTAAAGCGGAAAGTTACGCCTACACGTGCAATTTAGACTTTACAAAGATCGTGTGGGTGTTACAATCGCGTTTAGTGCGACCTGTTGCTACTTGACAGTTAATTGAGCCATTTTAAAACGTGCACAACTGTGTCTATTTTTAAATGTGATAAGCGGATTATTGTTTTCATTGCTACTGTTTGTATGGAATTGCCAATTTGAATTTACATGCCAAACAAAATTAATACGGTGGCAATTCTATTGTAGTCATATAATTTCAAGTGTGTGATATTTTATGGAACAGGTACACAACATAAGTTTCTGTATCTCTGTATTAACTTGCTTAGCCTAAATGCATTTAATGTGATGCATATTACAAGCCCTTACAGAAAATACATATACTGCTCCAATACAGAGACAGTTCTTCTAAATAAGTGATGCAATATTTGATTAAGATACAGTATCAAGGCAAGTGACTATTTAAGCTGTACAAACTATGTTGGAACATTTTTGTACATCTAATAGCTATATGTATAAAAAGAAATAAGTGTATAAAATAGCATTACTGATTAATAGTGATTAAGTGATTATTACAGATAATATTACTAAAATGATTCATAATGTTAATAAGTGTTTACCTTCAACTCCTTTTGTGCGTTTTGAAAAAAGCAAAGTGCGTATTAGTCGACATGCATTGACACTAATTATACATGTGCAGGTGTCCTCTACACTAACAGCCCAGTTCAAAAACAGAATTTAATTTTAAGTTGCCATTTAGACTGAAATTTTGAAATGGAAGAATGGAATGAGGTCTGTGCCCTGCAGTGGGAGAAAACCTACTGCAGCGCTAAGGCCTCCCTTCTCCTCTTCAAACTTTATTATACGTAGCAGTAGGCATTAAAATTAAGTGATGTTTGAGAATTTGAGGGTAATATATCATTGTTGAAGGCCCCATTAGAAACAGTTGGTCTTAATTATGTATCATAATTATTGTCATATTATAGGTCAAGAAAATGATGCATTCTGAAGTTGATAAGTAGTCATTGCTCTTTAATTTATATCTTGTTTTAACTACAAACAAACTAAAGTTATCATCTAACTTTTTCATCCATCTGGTTGAAATTCATATAAAATTAAATTCAAACCTGAATTGAATATTAGCAAAGTACATATAATTTATAAACAGAAGATACTGAAAGGGGATAATCTGCCATAATGACAAGGAAATATCATAACAGAAAGGTATTTCATTAGAAACACATTATTTATTATTGTGTGATGCAGTGACACAATAAAATGGTTGACTTATCATAGAAATATGTACATATTAATTATAAAATAATAAATTAATGGTTAACTGACCATTAATTTATTTGATATTTAAAAGGCAGAAAATCTCGGCCTATTAATTAATTAAAATAATATAATACAAATTCTTATGTTCCATGTTGATCATGCTTTTGTTCCTTTTAATACTTTTTCCCTGCAGTAGAACAATAATGGGTAAATATTTTAAATTTATTCTTTATAATTGCATTATATTAGACCAAAATAACGAAAATGTATTTTGTTATCCTTGTTTAATCAAATTCCCAAATTTACATAATTTGGGACAAAACTATTAGGAATTGTCACTATGTGAACAAAATTATTTGAAACTTCTTTCCTTATTAGTAATTTCCTATTTTTGATAAGAATATTAGCAAGTTATCAACATTCTATTTAATACCACGTGGCTTTAGAATATGTACCTGAAAGTCAGCCGTGGTGAAGTTGGGTGGTGGTTGTGACTGAGCCTGGGGTTGAGCAGGCCGCGTGTACTGCCCGCTCACCGGGGGAGACACGGCCTGCATGATCGCTGGCTGCGATGGCTGCTGGGGAGGAGGCTGTGCCTATAAACAAATGATTCATTCATTTCCATTGCCCAAAAACTAGTCGCCTATTTAAAATAGTCAGTTTTAGCTGGAACTATAAAAAAGCAGCAATACATAGGAGAGATACAAGCAAAGACGAAACAAAAGCCATTAATTAAAGCAAGTTCGTTACGCTACACTATCTATCAAAGATACCGTTGGTCGTATCGACACCTACAAAAATCCCACTAATGACTAATATGAACATGTTAACTACCGTCGCTTGATTTGCATTTTGTTGACCATCGAAGGGATTATAGTCATCGAGCCCTTGTGTTGCATTATTGGTACTTCTGGCAACTTGCTGAACCGCAGGATCCTGGAATAAATCCACAATATAGCATCGAAAGTGTAAAAACAATATTTTTTTCGTATCAGCGAAGGGCTACATACTGCGAATGGGTTGTCTATGGTTGGATCACTAAACGGATTATCCTCGAATTTGGACATTGTACTGAACTTATTCACGCCACTTTAGAATTTGTTATGTTCTGTAAACACAAAGGAAAGTTTTTCACACTCCTAAATATATATTTTTAGCACAAAAATAGAGATAACAGTCAACCAAAATGACAGATTGCTGATGACGACGAAAATGACAGCTGATTTGTTAGAGTTGCCATCATATACTATATAGTATATTGTTGCCATTTGCCATACACCTGCTCTATCGGAATGTGAATAGGGTTAACAATGAGAAAAAGTCCTCTTCATTTTATTCCAATACAGCGATATATCCTGGGTAGTAAAATTATAATTCTATTTAGTCCGTCAGTGAGATTATCAAATAATATTGGACCATACTGGTCCGTTTTTGCTTTATCATATAAATACAAATTGACTAAGATTAAGCGCATCAAAGTTCAGGAATGCGGGCTTTTGACGTCACTTTGTCAGTATAAAGTGTAGCACGCCGTGAGGTCACACGATTTCAAGTTTAACACACTATATCGTCGTAATGTTTTAATTACGTGGCAAAAGAATACGTTTCCAATATTTCGGACTAAAAAAATATTTTTAGTCAAAAGCCCCATTTATGAATCAGATAAGAATAAGAATAATTCGTAAAATATTATCTTATTGTACCAAATCGTGTGTTAAAATAAGTTTAAAATACAATGTTTCTAAATTTACTAATTAGAACTAAATAATTCTCAGTCAACTTGGATAGTTAGTTTATAAGGCATCATAATTTAAGCAGTGTTTTTATGATATGAGATTCTGACTTGCTTAACTGAGAAGGCTGTATTGATGGTTTTTCATACGTAAAATACTTTCTAATACAAACTTTTTGCGTAACCTTGTAACACAATGTAAAGAAAAATAATTTTTGCATAATTTTAATGTCTGAATGTTGGTAACTTTGCATTTGTAGAAGGCGAAAGTGGTTTTGCAGTTGGCAACTGCAAAACAAGTGTCAGTTTATTGGATGATTCTGTCAAAGTAGGAGCTGTTTACGTTTTGTATCGTTATTTTGCGATCGTTTTGCACAACTTTTGTTATATCTTATTGTTTTTATGATAACGCTTTATCCCTACGTGTATATGGTGAGATATAAATGTGATATTTCTTTGCGTTTTATGGACAATGTCAGATGTCAAGAGGTGAATAGTCTGTGTTTTGTGTTCTAACGTGTGAGTGACAGTTTTTATATTGTTTGTGATTTGGAGCGATAAACATATCGGTGAGTATTTCCTCTTTTATTCATGTGCAAGGTACTCGTAAACAGAGAAATGTTTCAGGTGTTACGTGTACAGTGCTGTCGGAGCGTAGGCTGGTTTGAGTGTTTGACCGGGTTCTGGTAGTGCTAGGCTTGCGTAATGTTGCAGTAGGTGTAATTGGCTTGCTGCGGTACATTTGGGAAGCCGTTAGCTCGGCGAGGTGCGCAAGGTGGCGCGTGCGCCAGCTGGGCCTGGCGGCGGCGCGCGCGCATCCGCTCTCAGCGAAAGTTGTTTGCTCTTGATATCAAGGAAGTAACGCCAGACTCACGGAATACCGGTCTTACAACACCATACATAATATGATTTCTTTAATTCATAAGAATCAGACTATAGGTGGAGATATGTTGACTGCCAATTGGCCATGACTGAAAACATAACTGAAATTTAAATGAATTAAAAATGATACCATTTTCCAATTAGATTTTAATTCTACCTATTTGGTTTTCCTTTTTTCAATTCAACTAACTTACATTATTATTTATTTAATGTTGTAGTACCCACACTGCAATTAATTATTTCCTGTTGCTTGTTGTATAAATAAAATAATAAAACCAGTAAAACATAATAATAATTTAATTCATACTGAATGAGGATGGAGCAGTGACGATAGATACTGATAATAATGTCAGAGGCCAGTATAGCACATCTAATTATCATTGTTTTGCTTGAACCTGGTGTTCTTAGAATATTAAGTGTTAGTTAATTATACAGAAAGTTGTTTCCACTGTTTATCACTATATTATTTCAATAAATTAATCCAATGCCATTGCACTCAGAAGCTTTTAAACAGCAAAAAAAATCTTTTATCTTATTTATTGTTGATACAAGGTCTATAAAAAAATTGTATGAACATAAATATGAGCTCAAAATATTGTTTATGATATCTTAAGAATTTTAAACATTGATCATTCAGTTCATGCATTGATTTTAAATCGAGTAAGCAAAGACACATTGATAAAAATACAATTATTGTATAGGGAAAAAAAAAAAGTAAATTACACTAATATTATAATGGCGAAAGTTTATGAGTGTGTGTGTTTGTTACTTCTTCAAGCTCACACGACTGGACCAATTTTGATGAAATTTGGTTTGGAGGTACCTAACAGCCTGGATTAACACATAGGATAGTTTTTATCCCGGGAATATGTTCCCTCAGGATAATTTTCGACTTTCACGCGGGCGAAGCTGCTGGCATAAGCTAGTTGCTCAATAAAATAAATAACAATCCAATTACTGTTTTTGTAAAATTACCTATAATGTTTACAACCAAAAAAGTATTTTTTTACCTGTAGTCTATTCGTTAAAAGTTCAGAGTAGTCTCTATGGTAGTTGACACATTTAAAGTTCAACAGAAATTAAACCAGAAATACATTAAGTATCTAAGACTACAAGGTTACCAATAGTCAATAATTAAAGTAGGCTAATTAGAGAAATTTATTTAACCAGTGCTGTGAACTTCAACATGAATGAAACAATGTGTTCAATGCTAGCATACTATCTGCAACTATTCAACTGTTCAACAGCTCACAGGCTAATCAAAACACAGGCATGTGTGCAAAAACATAACATGTAGTGCTCCATCCTAGTTGATCTCTCTGACACGCGATTTTGACCTTTAACTGCTCAAAGGTAAGGCTTGTGTTGTGGTTTTTAAATAAATGGACATTTAATAGTCTAACATTCTGTCTGCACTGAGTACAGGATCTCTAGAATCAAAGTCAGCTGTGGGTCATGTCCAAGTAATCAATTGTAGTTATTCTCGTAACTGAATGTGTTAAATCTGTAAGTATAAAAAAACCGGCCAAGTGCGAGTCGGACTCGCGCACGAGGTGTTCCGTACCATTATCGCAAAACACGGCAAAAAAATCACGTTTGTTGTATGGTTGCCCCATTTAAATAGTTATTTTATTCTGTTTTTAGTATTCGTCGTTATAGCGGCAACAGAAATACATCATGTGTGATAATTTCAACTGCCTAGCTATCACGGTTCTTGAGATACAGCCTGGTGACAGACGGACAGCGGGTTCTTAGTAATAGGGTCCTGTTTTTACCCTTTGGGTACGGAACCCTAAAAATATGAATACTGAGTAAATTCTTGCAGATGTAACTTTATTTTATTTTTTTGGCGTGAATGACTAAGTTCTAATTTACCATATTATTTATAAGATTCGGTAATGACGATGATTGGTGTCGAATTATTTAGTGCTTTCGTAATTGATAGAATTTTGAATTGAAACCATTAGATGTAGGTAAAATTCAATACTATTTACACTATTCGATACTAAATACCTACCTCTATAATTCTGTAATGTGTTGTAATCTTTTCTTCATTGCTTCGTGTCCAAATTCTGGCACGGCGAATTTTGTTGCCGGGTAATTCCCAGAACTGTACGCTTAAACATCGTTGTCGAAAGTCCGGATTCCACAAACACCATTCGACATTTTTTACTACAGCACGGAAGGTTATTTGCTTTTTTACGTAAAAAGAAACTCAGCCAAGACTAACATTTTGCCCTGTGGAACGTGTAGCAGCATTGGCATTTTTGAACTATGATCCGCATTCGGCACGACTAGTCTGACTGCTGACCTGACATTTAAGCGCACGACTGCTACAAAATTGTGTGTTCTTACCTTGAAGAAACGTTTTGTGGCCAAATAACCAGTAAGAACTTAAAAAGTATTCGTTGGCTTTACGTATTGTATAGGCTCGCGCAGAAAGGCGCGACACGTTAATTCAAAATAAAAATTGACAATGATAAAGCGCATCAAAGTTCAGGAGTGGCGGCTTGTGACGTCACTTTGTCAGTATAAAGTGTAGCACACCGTGACGTCACACGCTATTTCAACGCACTGTATCGTCGCAATTTTTAGGGTTCCGTACCCAAAGGGTAAAAACGGGACCCTATTACTAAGACTCCGCGGTCCGTCTGTCTGTCTGTCACTAGGCTGTATCTCAAGAACCGTGATAGCTAGAGAGTTGAAATTTTCACAGATGATGTATTTCTGTTGCAGCTATAACAACAAATACTAAAAACAGAATAAAATAAATATTAAAGGGTGGCTCCCATACAAAAAACGTGATTTTTATGCCGTTTTTTGCTATAATGGTACGGAACCCTTCGTGCGCGAGTCCGCCTCGCATTTGGCCGGTTTTTTTGTTTACGTGGCAAAAGAAAAAATACGTGCCCAATATTTTTAGGTTATCTAACCGAAGGCCTACATAGATATTTTTTGTCAACTACCCTATTCGAGCAAAGTACTGTGGCCCCTATGTGTGGGAGAGCCTTAGAAAAAGTTCTTCATTTTTACTTTTCGTAGTGAGACCTCACGCGTAAATAGGTATTATGTTATCATACTTTTCATAACAGGTTTATCTGTGAAATACGCCCATTCTATATGTTCTTCCTACATGATTGTCCAAACATTCTGCAGGGCCGGGTTTTTTTGTTTTTGTACTAGAGTACGATAAAACGAGCTTGCTTTTGCGTTAATCATTAACCATGTATGTTTCATAAACATCATTATTGCCTAGGTCTGAACAAACCCAGTGCTTAATGTATTGTTTGAGAAATGTTACCAGTTTCTTGTTAATTAAGGATACAAAGGCCCTTTATCCTGTGCTTCTTTTTTCTCTATTCTGTCTAACTCGGCATGTTAGTTTTTCATTAGCCTCGTATTCCTAACAAATGATCTATTATTTCTTTCTATCATAAGCAAAAAAAAAGGTACCAGTTCTCCTCCTACTTACAATTACAAACGAAATTCCTGAGCTGTGTGAATGAGATAATTAAGTTATTTTTCACTTTGTAGTTTTTTATTCGGAAGTCGGTAGGTAGTATTTTTTTGTAAAAAAGTTTTTTTTTCACTTTTTATTTGTACCTACCTAATAGGCAATATTTAATATACCAATTATAATGCCAGAATATATTACCCGAATATCATGAAATTTGAACATAACCGGGGAATTGAGAGATCTGCGTACCCCTTAAGAGCGTACTGGCGTGATGTTGTGCTATGAAATGGTATAAACGATAAACAGACATGCGATTGCAGCAATCCCGAGAGATTTGCCGTTATATATTGAAAATTTCTGCTGTATATCTTCGAAGTTCTTCATCAGATCTTCAACAAATTAAAATGGGTCCAATTTCAAAACATACTCTTTCAAATAAAAAAAAATATTTTTAAATCGGTCTACAGTTGACGGAGATATCGGTGATCATACATAAAAAAATAAAAAGAACCTAGTGTCGGCCACTTACTTACAAGGCGCGTATTCATTCATACGACAAAAAATATAAAAATCTTCTTAAGACATAAACACAAGTTACACTATTTCTATACTACAAAGTCCCACTCGTAGAAGTCGGTCACAATTTGGAAGAGGTCAGTTTTACGGTCGGCTTGGGCGTAATGAATCGAGCCGAAAATGCGTTATGTGGGCCGCATTACGTAAAAGAAGCTCGAACTTTCTGGACGGGTGCACTTGTATAACCAAAGTTTGTCGATAAACGGACCGGCCCGGCGTCATCCTGACGCTGTCGAATGTCCAATCCCGATGTGAATAACATTTCTCACAGTCCTATCCGTGTTGAAATGTGACGTTTTAAGTGTAATCTTTTTAGGACTGCTCTGAAAGTTAGCAGATACTGGGATAAAACGTTTTCTACGTTTGAAAATCTCCCGATAAACTTATTATGTAAGAGCCATTTCTCTGAGTTTGTTGCCAAGCAGAAAACTAAAAGGCGGAAATAACAATATCAACGTGCTTAATAAATAAATAGGCAGTGAACGGTTGACCTTGCCTTGTCAGCCACTCACTTACAATTAGAATAATATAATAATATGTTGGTATATAATTCATGTTTTTTTTCGTTTGTTCGGTAAGTATAGCCACTTTTGTCCTTATAGTTTTGACCTCGACATTATATCCGTCTTAATATCCTCCAGAAAATCTGAAAGTTTTTGATACTATATAAGTACTGTAGTTACCTAATACTTAGAAGTGTGACAGTATGAAGGAGACACTTAAGGTTGCCTAGTCGACGTCACGAACTATTTTGTGCGCGGGGTTAAAATGCATGCTATCTCATCAGACAACACGTGCGAAAGAGATAGATGCTGTGATGAGCAGTAAGATGCTAGTTCGCGTACGAATTAGCACTTTTGCATGTTTGTTGCGAAATGGATGATGATTTAGGACGAAAACGAGCGCGCGAAATTTTATGAACAGACCTTTGGGAGTCTAGATATCATGAAAGAACGACTAAATGTATTTTTTCAAAATAAAATGATTTGCATTGTTGATATACTAATCCATCCCTGCATGGTGGCTGTTTAGCAAATTTTCCTTCTTCTTATGGAATATTTCCGCCCAAAGATGCGTTAATATTAGTGTTGAAATATGAAACTTTCGCGATTAGCACGATTCCAAAGAACAGGTCTAAACACCGTCTTATCCGATCTAGGATTGAATTTTAAACCCATGTTTTTACTATATATTTTTGAGTTGGGGCAGAAAGGGCAAAATATATGAGTACCGTAGCTACAATTTTCAAATTCATAGATTATTATTTTTGCTATTTGATAGACATATTTTATACAGATATGACATACATTGATTTAATTTGACATTTGATTTATTTTTTGACACTTTATTTAATTTTACGCTCATAACTTCCAATTTTCTTTTTTGTTTCCATACAGAGCTAGATATTGATGAGACAAATTGAAATCATTTTTTTTTGAACGTACTTCGTCAAACAGTGGAGTAATCGCCAGACTACGTTTGTATGTAAGAATGATGGACTAGTGTAGCCTTAAGTATCGGATAACCTTTACGAAAAAGTTACACAATCATGATTGGCGGTTTCTGAAAGCCTGAGCAAGCCTCTGCTGTGAAATGTCACAGTGCGATTGTAACAGTCAAATTGAACATAAAATTTAAGTTTAGTCTCGCATATCTACCTAATGATATCTAAACTCAGAGCTCAAAAGTGCAGTCGCACACTTCCAAAGCTAGTGTCTAAAATTTCTTTGTAGATGAAGGGTATTGGTGTAGACTGCACATTCGTCGCGTGCCGGTAGCCCCGTATCTATAGTAGCAATGAGCCCACATGGTATTCAGATTTATCATTTACGCTTCACACGATATACAAACGTAGCCTTGTATTGCACCGGCTGACTATAAAAAAGCAGTCTGTTCTCTTCGGTCATCTGTTCTGGTTTTGCGATGATTTGCGACCTTGTGTCACTGATATAAACTTGATAGCATTTTTGTAAATACGGCATCGGTCACACACACGTGATAATGTCACAGAACATCTTCTTCATTTTCTTTTTGAATAGCGATTTTAAGTTTCGAACTTAAAATTCTCTATATCTATCTATCGTCCAAAAGCTCGTCTTTTAAAAATAGTAAGTTTTACCCACTCTTTATTAAATTTGAACTTAGGGTCCGCTCACACAGTGACGCCAACGCCACGCGTAGCTGCGCGCATTCTTTTTTTAAATAGTGTTGTTTCCTGGGTAAAAAAATGACAATTCTATTTAATCTCTCAATGAGATTATCAAATAATATTGGACGCGTATTTTTTGCTTTATCAAATAAATAAAAATTAACAAAGATAAAGCGCATCAAATTTCAGGAGTGGGGGCTTGTGACGTCACATTGTCAGTATAAAGTGTAGCACACCGTGACATCACACGATATTTCAACGCATTGTGTCGTCGGTAATTTTTTGTTAACGTGGCAGAAGTAAAAATACGTGTCGAATATTTTTAGGTTATCTAACTGTTGGACTAAATAGATATTTTTTGTCGACTACTATATTAGCGATATCGCAAGGTGTCGCAAGCCTATCTCGCGTCGCGTCTCGGTGTGAGCTTAACCTAAGTTCAAATTTAATAAAGAGTGGGTTAAACTTACTATTTTTAAAAGACGAGTTTTTGGACGATAATTTGGGCGGTTGTTATCAAATAACCTCTTATGTCAGCCAAGACATAAGAGGTTATTTACCAAAACCTGTTCTTGTCTTTTCTGCTGGGCTTTTCCTTAGTTACTAGTAAGATATTATGTAATTGTAGATAACTCTTAGGGTCTTCGCTAGAGGAATATAATGGGTAAATCCCACAAAAGCGTTAATATATCACCAGAGCAAGAAACTACGTACGTTCACAAAATGAGGCGATTATAAGTCTTAATGGTCGAATACTTTATGGATAACCTTTCTGGGTAGTTGACCTTAAAAACAAGTTATTTGAACATGGTTCACACACTTCATCTCTTCTAACTTAAATAGGTAGATTTACTCATGATTTCCGAATTATGATTTTGAAGTTGAGTATCTTTCGAACTTTAGTCTGGCAACTCGTGTGTTATGAAGCCTTTTTTTCGGACATGGTCATTACAAAAACGTATAGATATCACTAGGTGCATAGTATATAAAAACAAAGTCGCTTCCCGCTGTATGTCTGTCCCTATGTATGGTTAGATCTAAAACTACGCAACGGATTTTGATGCGGTTTTTTTTAATAGATAGAGTGATTCAAGAGTAACGTTTTTTATAATACATGCATAATATAGTAGAGAAACATGACAATTTTCGACATTCGCGCGGGCGAAGCCGCTCACAGAAGCTAGTATTCATATATAACGTTAGAATGGAACCCTCGAGTGTCAAATAGGTATGCTTAGATGATGAGAAATAAATTTTTGAAGATTGATATTTTTTTACCCGACTGCCGAAGGAGGGTAATGTGTTTATCAGTCTATGTATGTATGTTTGTTCCTATGTGGCGTTCTAGAGAACAAACGCGTGGGCTGATTTCGATGATTCTAACGTCAATCGATTCGTCTTAACCCTGCGAGTGTCACTGACTACATAAAAATTGGAAAAGAAAAAATGGCGGCTTTTGGGTGCCATTTTGTGAGGAACAAAATTTTTTTTTCTTCCTACCCTATCGTGTGGGGTATCAAAATAAAGGGTTTTAAGAGGTGATTTGAAAAATATATCACACTTATATGTTTAAATGCACATAATTTAAAAAAAATACTAAAAAGATGTAAATATAAAAAGTTACTTTTTTATTGTAGGTTATTAAAGAAGAAATCCTATTAAAAAGTACTATTAAATGATATAATTGGTTCTAAAGTGCATTTTATGCTTCACATTTAAGAGCTGTCTATAAACTTGTTTCTCTTATAAAATAATAATCATAGTATTTTTTTGATTTTTCGTTTTTATTAGTTTCGCCATCAAAATACCATCTGGAAAAGTTGCTTCATAACACAACACAAAGTCCGAGAAACATGGAGAGAGAGAGGAGTACTGTTTGACACCTTCTTAACTCTAAATACTCAATTCAAAAACCGCCCCGAAAACCATAAAAACAAACTTAATACTAGGTATGGTAGCCTACATTGTTAAAACGTTCAAAATCAAAAGAGATACCTATTCATAGTTAAAAATACCTCTTAACTGTGTAAAAATTTCTACAAAGAGCTTACTGTTCAAATGATACCATTGAAAGATCATGAATATCTTTGATGTCGGTGGACAAAGAACTTGTTATTATCAGAATAGAACCTTGACATTGAGTAATATCTGCTTCCGCAAATCTCCTCAGCTCTTCAACGGATAATAAATTCTCTGCCGAAGTAAGTAGGTAGGTATTACATCGTAATGGTGATAAATTGTCATCTGTCATATTTTGGTTTTATTGTCTCGCTAGATGTCTACCGGCCGGTAATCGCTGGCCGTTTACGGGTTTCTCACCGATTTATGGAGTTTTCTGATGACATAACTTCGTTGCAAATAGCCCAATAAAAGTTATTTGTGTGGCCGCTATCTTTGTAGTTTATTCTACTTTTGATACATTAATGTCATCTGCGGGACATCTGATAAGGAAGCGTAAAAAATAAACATAATACATTTCGAAACAGAATTTAATTGACTTAATCATATCCACATGGTCAGTCGAAATTACACTGATTAATGTTTCCGATCGTTAGATTTTTATTCCCTGAAGTGTAATTTAATTCCTTCCTCTATTAATAAATTACTGCAGCGGACAGCAAAACAGGCATTGATGGACGAACGTGTAAATGTACATACGTAAGTCCATCAATGCCTTGTTGTGGCCAAGGCTTGTATAGTACTTTTCTCAAATAATGCGCGGAAATTAAAACTAATTAGTACCTAAACTCATTTTGTCAAACTGACTTTTCAAAATCAATGACGGACAACAATATTATTCCCGCGTGAAAGTGTTCACTAGTTTTTATTTTTCAATAAACAGCTTTCTATTTGCAAGCCAGTTCGAAATTTAAATAAAACCTTTGATAAGTTACCTCCTTGGTGGCCATGCTTCGGCGTAAAAGATCGTTCCATTTTTAAATTACACGACACATATGAGTTTACTATTAATTTATTTGGCCGCTAAACACGACAGATATACATTTTCATACAACTTTTACCGGCCGCTGCTCGCATGTATTTGCCAAGTAAAGCAATTTCGATTTATCTCGAAGAAGTTTGTCAAAATAATGCTCAAATTTCCAAGCATGTTTGAGAAAATGTAATTTATTTACCCAGCGTATATCGTTCGTCAATTAGTCTCGGAAGCTATGTTAAGTCTGTGTATTTTCGGATTGCCGTCGATGTACATAGCAATTATCTCACGGAACTGACTAATCTACGCTCAACTATGCTAAACCCGCAATTTGGACGCGTGTCACGGAGGTCGTTGCATGCTAAACGCGACCTTCCTGTGAGATCACGATAAAAAATCTCCTGACAAATCACAAAGGCTGTTTTTGACAACCATATTTCCTCATGTCTGGGATTTAAAATTACCCATTGTGTTACCAAATTCTAAAGAAGCATAACTTATTAAATTATTTATAAGATGAACCCTACTCCAATCTATGAAAACAAAAAGTTAATAAAATCAAAAAAACCGACTGCAAAGATGTAAACAAGAAGAAAATCATGCTGTACAGTCGCAGGATACATATTCGCGAGCTGGCTGGTCAAAAGGGGTTTTATGTTTTTTTTTTTTTTTTTTTTAAATTTACTTCTTTTTAGTTAACTTTTTTTTCGAATGACACTTTTAAACATATAAATGGCAAATATTTTTGTAATCACCTCTAAAAGCCTTTCATTTTGGCATCCCACTCGATAGGTTTCGAAGAAAAAAAAATGCAACGCCTTCAATATGACGCCCAAAATCCGCAGTTTCTTTTTTTTTAACGGCACTTTTCGCAGAACACTTGCCCTTGGGCGACACAAGACCTATCTAACGATGTCTTAATTATAAAAATCGCTCAAATGGTTTGAAGGATACGAGGTAATAAAGAATATTACATACATACAGAAGATACGCGCGAATAACATAACCCTTTCCTTGCAGCCGGGTAACAAGAACGTAGTACGGAAGAGTTAACTTGTAAACTGAGCATTCGAGATCTTATGAAGACAATGAAAAGGCTGTGGAGAAAGAAACTTAGACGAAGTTATATCTGTAAATAAACAGTTCTGTTACAAAGGATAGCTGATTAATGCTGACTCACAGCTGCACTATTAAGCAAGTTACAATCTTTCCAGTTTGTATTTTTGTTTCACGAAAGGCTAGCGATTGTGAATTTGTTTTTCGAAAACATTTATCTTTAACTCTCAATTGTGGACACGGACAGGGTCATAAATATAGACGCTGAGCACGCGATCGGACGCTTAGCATTGGCGTGGAAGTGTTCGTCATTGTTGTTTTTTTATATTAAATTACTTTAACTTGGATAGGATCGGAGAGTTCCGACTAAGTGTCCTAACTAAGAGGCATAATTCGAGTTTTGGTTCTCGCCTATTTTCTCCTCCAATGAAGGAAATATATTGCGTCCCTGTTTTCCTTTTTGATGCTAACATTATCTTCATATGCACTAGGACCCTCAAATATGCTCAAAATTGGGCTGTCAACAGATCCTAACTGTCATTGACATAGGTATATTGGCATAAGTCACGTTTATTGAAGGAAAATTTGAAAAATTTGATGGCTCTATTCAACCATACAATTCTTCTAAATGTTGGTGCAGCAAAATTAAATTTTCAAATTAATCAGCTACCTCCATTATAATTTGATTCTGATTTGGGTTTGTTTGCACTCCTGTAATTCTGGCAGAAATCCACGTGAGAGACAATTCTTGAGGAGGGTACTCTGGAGCACTTATTTTTTCCAGTCCTCGTTTAACTATTCCCCTTTACGACTTACTCCCTGATAACATTCCCCGCCCAATTAACATTCCGTTCCTATTAACTTTGGTCCATACCCCAACAATGTGAAAAAAAATAATTGGTTTATTAATATTGTTACAAGATAGGCCAACGCCATCTAGTAACGAGAGGAAGAACTAGGTAGTAACTAGTGGCGCCATCTAGTATTGAATAGCGGAACTAATGTTCTCGAAAGCTCGTGTCGAATGGAATTTTCCAGAAGGTTCGAACCGAACATTCTGGATGTTTCTAGTCGCTTCGGGAACAATGAGTTCGAAAGTCGATTGTTCTGGAAGTTTCTCGAATTATCTAGAACAGTATGGAACGTTCCAGAAACTTCTTCCGTGCTATATAAAGAGCGGTCGGATTCGTCGTGAGGCAGTTTCGATTGAGAAGCGATACAGAGCGATCAAAGCGGAAAATAGTGCGAGGTAATAGAATTGTTTAAGAAGTGTTTTTGTAATAAACAGTGTTTAATTGAAGTCTGCTGTTTCAATAATTTATCCCTGAACCCTAGCTCGTAACAATATTAACAGAATAAAAGTAGCTAGTATTTCTATTTATGTATTATATACTTGACGTTTTAACATTTACTTTGTGCTGTTCTAGGTATGTTTTAACCAAAATTGTTTTGATTTTAAACCGACTATCTGCAACTACCTTGCCATTGGCAAAATCATCGAATGTTCATCGATGGAGCTATAAACATAAATTATTGAATTGAATTGAATTGTGTACAAATTTGACAACTACCAATGAAAAACATAGGGTCACAGTAGTACCTGTAAATCTTTTTACCCGACTGCCGTAGGAGGGTAATGTGTTTATCAGTCTATGTATGTATGTTTGTTCCTATGTGGCGTTCTAGAGAAAAAACGCGTTGGCCGATTTTGATGATTCTTACGTCAATCGATTCGTCTTAACCCTGTGAGTGTCACTGGCTATATAAAAATTGGAAAAGAAAAAAATGGCGGATTTTCGGCGCCATTTTGTAGGGGACAAAAATATTTTTTTCTTCCAAATCCATCGTGTGGTGTATCAAAATAAAGGGTTTTAAAAGGTGATTACAAAAATATGTAACACTTTTATGTTTAAATGTACCTAATTAAAAAAATAACTAAAAATATGTAAATAAAAAAACTCGCGCACGATGGGTTCCGTACCATTATCGCAAAAGGCGGCAAAAATATAATGTTTTTTGTATGGGAGCCCCCCTTAAATATTAATTTTATCCTGATTTTAGTATTTGTTGTTATAGCGGCAACAGACATACATCATCTGTGAAAATTTCAACTGTCTAGCTATCACGGTTCATGAGATACAGCCTGGTGACAGACAGACAGACGGACCGCGGAGTCTCAGTAATAGGGTCCCGTTTTTACCCTTTGGAACCCTAAAAAAGTTAATAATTAAAATCAAAAAACCCGACTGTACTGCATGATTTTCTTCTTGTTTACGTCTTTTTAGTTCGCTTTGTAAGCAGTCGGGTTTTTTGTTAACTTAGTTTACGAAAAACATATCTTTTAAATTAGTCCAATATTGGAGGGGGAAATATGCGAGAGCCAAACCTCGAATTATGACTTTTCACTTAGGATATTCAGTCGGACTTCTCCGACCGTGTTTCTCCTTAAGTTCGTATACGCCGGGACCGATACTGCAGTCGTCAAGCCACCGTCTAAGTTAACCGTGTCCTTTACGCCTGCAATGAAGTTTGAGTGTAATCTAATTTGAATGTCTGCTTTGATTCAACTAACCTTAGTTGCCATGAAACCGTCCTTAATGCTAATGAATACACAACTGTGTGAGCGCGGGCCGCGGCTTACCGCTCCCGACTCAGATTAATTAAGTCTTTATTCAGCTTGTTTGTGATGATAGTGGGCTTTTATTCAAATGTACTGTACGTTTAGTACTTCTAAACTGTGATGTGATGCTTTATGAACTTCGGATTTCGTTTTATGTGGAACGTTAAGTACACTTTTTCAAATATGCATGGAAATATTGCCATTATTTTCGAATAAAGAACACTCGTAGTATAGAATTTTACGGACAAAGAAAATCAAATCCATTGCTGGAGCGTTTTTAGGCTTCCGTACCCAAAGGGTAAAAACGGGACCCTTTTACCAAGACTCCGCGGTCCGTCTGTCTGTCACCAGGCTGTATCTCATGAACCGTGATAGATTGACAGTTGAAATTTTCACAGATGTTGTATTTCTGTTGCCGCTAAAACAACAAATACTAAAAACAGATTTAAATAATAAATGTTTAAGTGGGGCTCCCATACAACAAACGTGTTTTTTGCCTTTTTTGCGATAATGGTACGGAACCCTTCGTACGCGAGTCCGACTCGCACTTGGCCGGTTTTATTTGAAACTAGAGGACGTCTCGCGGGTTCACCCGCGTAGTTCTCGTTCCCGTGGGAATACAGGGATAAAAAGTAGCCTATGTCACCCGGGGATAGAGTAGTTTCCCAACGGTGAAATAATTTTTGAAATCGGTCCAGTAGTTTTGGAGCCTATTCGGTACAAACAAACAAACGAAAAAAACCTTTTCTCTTTATAATATTGGTACAGATTGGAACATTACAACGCTCCAGCAATGTTCATCAAATCCATTGCAGGAGCGTTTTTTGAATTTGGAACATTACAACGCTCTAGAAATGTTGTTGTTACTTTTAATATTAATTAAATTAAATGTATTATATAAAAGGTATGTTTTATTTCCATATTTCATGAAAAGCACTATATATGCCTCGGCGGAAATGGCAATTGCCTGTCTCGTATTAGTGAAGTCAAACTCATACTCGACCTGCAATTGCCAATTTCCCGGCCTTTGCAATAATGTACTATTAATGCCCAGATTTTTGGTAAACCTTAAAGATATCTCGGCAAATCTAACATTCAAACCTGCAACACCACAGGAAGTTACAAAAAAAGTATAAAGATGGCCTACGCTTTGCATCGGAATTAGCTTTTAAAATAAAATAAAATCGAAAAGATTTACATAAAAATATAATCTAAAGATAAAAGGAAATAATAGGTGGCTACCTACACTGCCTTTTAATGAATTTAACTAAGTGTACGGCGTCTCTGAACACATGAATGCTACAACAAACCACAACATTGCGTTTTGGTGTTCAACACAAACAACCGTTGATTTAAACGTAATTAAATTATAAATATTCTGCAATTACTGAACAGGAAATGATGAATAAAAAATAAATCGCCAAAGAACTCTTTTGACTTTGTCCAATCATGAGCGTACAATGATTAAAACGAAAATATTTTCGTTTGAACTCATTTCCCCTTAAAAAATTCTACCGAAAAAGTATAAAAAATGTATGGTCCCATATCCCAAAAGCCCCTGAAATTGCAAGGCACCTTCATTCCACCTTTATAAGGTTGCCAGATCCAGATAAGCTTTGACGGGAACGGGAACATTAATCATACGAGGCCCGACTCACGCTTGGCCGGATTTTTTCGTGGTGTTGTTGCGTAGAAAATCAATTATGGATGTGTGATGAATGTGGCGCATGCTCGTGTCGAATTTACAAGGCCAACATAATTTTTAAAACTAGATGCCTGCTGATATGGGGTTCATTTGTAAAACCGATCAAGTGCGAGTCGGACTCGCGCAGCGAGGGTTCCGTACAAATAGCTACATTCACGAACATAATTAGGTAACTAGGTCAACGGGAACTACCATATAGGTTTTCGACCCAAAACCTATAGGGTACATCCGGTTGACCTAGAATTGTCAATTTTGGTTAAGGTTACACGAGTCGATCATTCTTCCATACAAACGTAGTCTGCCGATTACTCCACTGTTTGACGATGTATGTACGTTCAAAATTAAACATTGATATCAATTTGTCTCATCATTATCTAGCCCTGTACGGAAACAAAAAAGCAAAAAAAATAATATTTAAAAGTTATGAGTGTCAAAAGTTCCATATTGCAACACTAATTTTAACGCATCTTTGGGCGGAAATAAATACCATAAGAAGAAGGAAATTTGCAAAACGGCCTCCATACAGGGATAGATTAGTAGTTCAACAGTGCAAATGATTTTATTTTGAAAATATACATTTAGTAGTTTTTCATGATATCTAGAGGCCCAAAGGTCTGTTTATAAAATTTCACGCGCTCGTTTTCGTCCTAAATCATCATCCATTTCGCTACAAACTTGCAAAAGTGCTAATTCGTACACGTACTAGTTTCTTACTGCTTGCTCATCACAGCATCTATTTCTTTCGCACGTGTTGGCGGTTAAGATAGCATGCATTTTAACCCCGCGCACAAAATAGTTCGTGCCGTCGACTAGTTCAACCTCAAGGACAGCACAAGCAAGAATTCAGAAGAAAAATAGTTGAAAATTAAGGTAAATTTTGATATCTACAAGTTTTAGCGAAAATCTAAATTTGCCCATATCTTTTTATCGTGTTGACTCAGGACCTTGATTTTTTCCTTTTTATACACCTAATAGGGACTATAGACCTCAGTATCTGGTATTAATTTCAACTTGCTAGGTCCACCTGTTCCTGAGAAAATCGGCGGTGATACACTGACAGACGGACAAGAGAAAGAGAGAAGAGAGGGAGAGTGATAAGGGTTCCTTCTTTTTTATTGAGGTACGGAACCCTAAAAACCAAACTTAGAGTATCTATTTTGACAGAGTAAAGTTTCAGGAAAAGGACGAAGTTGCCTCTGTTCTGCATCTTCCTGCCTTTTTCGAACCCATTTGTGTCGACGTGGCATGTCTTCATCCAAGCATCTCTTAAAGTCGTCTCATTGGTGACCACCTGCAAAATCTCTAAACATACATGTGTGTAACTTCTCAAATAATATTATGTCACTCGTACATTCATGTCAAAGTTGCCTTTAGTCCCTGAATTCGAAATAGATGTAGTCTAAGTTACAATTACTTAACTGGGTCGTAACTGTATCCGTCAAGTATAGTGGAGCACACAGTAAATGGATCACAAGTAATCTAACAACTTGCCTAGTTAACAACTTGCAATCACTGGCTCGAGGACGCCACGCGATCTAGTCGGCCGACGTTTACACGATTTCGACACAATATTATATGACGATTTACCTCGACATCTTGATATTTAATTTATGTTTGACTAGCTGACTCCCGGGGCTTCGCTCCCGTCAATTACCCTACCTACCCTACTCTACCTACCATACCCTACCTACCATATCCTACCTACCCTACCTAATCATGTAGTACATATTTGTTATGTATCATCAATAGTTTTTTTAGCGCACGCCAAAGAATGAATTTGATATGCAACATTTTGCTACTTTTTATAGGTTATAATGGCTTCCACATAAAAGGTAGATATGTGCCGTCAAGGACTTTTATTTAGAACTATTTAAGACAAACCATCCTACGGTACATTATATTTGTGTATCCCCAACGGTTTAGGCACCGCACCCGAAGATAGCTCTCAGAGGGCAGATTTTTTTCCGACTTCCTTGATATTTATCGTTATATTATGACCAAATTACAAAAAATCATTACAAATTGTAGCCTATGTGTTATTCTGGTGTATAACCTATATTACTGTAAAGTTTCATCCAAATCCGTTTAGTAGTTTTTGCGTGAAAGAGTAACAAACATACATACATACATCCATCCATCCATCCTCACAAACTTTCGCATTTATAATATAAGTAGGATTAGGAATTAGGATATTAGAATTAGGAAGTAGGATAGTAGGATTAGTAGGATATTAGTAGGAAGTAGGATATTAGTAGGATTGGTAGGATAGGATAGTAGGATATAGTAGTAGGATATTGTTTCCTGACGTTGTAACATAACTTTGCTTTTCTTTGCCAAGATTACCTATTTCCGCTTGTGACTATGAGGAAGGGCCAATCTATACCAATATTATAAAGAGGAATGATTTTTTTGTTTGTTTGTTTGTACCAAATAGGCTCCGAAACTACTGGACCGATTTTGAAAATTCTTTCACCTATGGAAAGTTACATTATTCCCGAGTAACATAGGCTATAAATTATTTTCAAAGAAATTAGAGATCCTTATGAAACTCGCAATAATGTAACCAAAAGTAGCAAAATTTTGCCTATAAAATTCATTATTTGGCGTGCGTTGAGAAAACTATTGATAATACATAAAAATTATGTACTACATGATTAAAGTACTCATTATTTACTACAAAAAAGTCTGCGAGAGAATATATCTCACTATCATAGTTAATTCACAATATCAGCTTTTGTGTTCTAAAATTTAATTAGATCGCTGGTAGAAACAAAAGTTGGTTACATTTGTATTGAGGTATTAATTCTTATTCAACAAATTGGTAGGTAAGTTAGGGTAGGTATGGTATGTAGGATAGGGTAGGTATGTAGGGTAGAGGGGTCAGCTAGTCTAACATATGCATAGCTTTTTAACCGACTTCCCAAAAAGGAGGAGGTTCTATGTTCACCGATATATCCGTCAATTGTGGACCGATTTTGAAAATTCTTTTTTTGTTTGAAAAAGTATGTTCCGAAATTGGTCATATTTTAATTTGGTGAAGATCTGATGAAGGACTTCGGAGATATACAACAGAACTCTTCAATAAATAACGGCAAATCTCTCGGGATTGCTGCAATCACATGTATGTTTATTGTTTATACCATTTCATACCATAACATCACTCCAGTACGCTCTTAAGGGGTACGCAGATCTCTCATTTCACCGGTTATGTTCAAGTTTCATGAAATCTATTCTGGCGTTATAGTTACCTTACTAACTTGCCTATTAGGTAGGTACAACTAAAAAGTAAAAAATAAAAAAAAACTTTTTGCAAAAAAATACTACCGACTTCCAAATACAAAACTACAAAGTGAAAAATAACTTTATTTTTTGAAGTCGGTGTACATAACGCAAAAAATTGGAACCTACGAAAGACACCGACTTCAAAAAATAAAGTTATTTTTCACTTTGTAGTTTTGTATTTGGAAGTCGGTAGTATTTTTTTGCAAAAAGTTTTTTTTATATGTTTTCGATTGTACGTGTAACACACTGGCATACACAGCATATTAGATAGTTTTCACTTTCGTTTATTAAATAGAAAGTAGATAGTAGACGGTCGAACGTTATAATAATAAAGAGTTTCGATTTAATCGTTCTTATTACTTAGGTATATATGTAACGACCGATTGCGGTCATCGTTCAAGTCAATTTGAACCGATACGAAACGATAATTGTTAATTAATCACAAAATGTAATAGAACTAGGCGAAACTAATAAATAACTCTGGTGTTTGGGTGCTTTTGAAACGTCTCTTTAAGGTTATACTAGTCGAAAATTCTTCCATACAAACGTAGTCTAGCGATTACTCTACTGTTTCACGATGTACGTTCAAAATAAAAATAAAATATCAGTTTGTCTCATCATTATCTAGCCCTGTATGGAAACAAAAAAGTAAAAAAATATATATTTGAAAGTTATGAGCGTCGAAAGTTCCATATTTCAACACTAATTTTAACGCATGTTTGGGCGGAAATATATACCATAAGAAGAAAGAAAATTGCAAAACGGCCTCCATACAGGTATAGATTAGTAATTCAACAATGCAAATAATTGAAACAAATGAGTGAATATATACATTTAGTAGTTTCTTCATGATATCTAGACTCCCAAAGCCTGTTCATAAAATTTCGCGCGCTCGTTTTCGTCCTATATCATCATCCATATCGCTACAAATTTGCAGAAGTGCTAATTCGTACGACTACTAGCTTCTTACTGCTAATCACTGCATCAATCTCTTTCGCACGTGTTGTTGGATGAGACAGCATGCATTTTAACCCCGCGCACAAAATAGTTCGTGCCGTTGACTAGGGGAACCTTAATAGTGTGTGCGTAGTAAGTACGCTCTCGGCACGTGATCGTATCTTCCCCATTATCAGGTTTACGCTGAGCCCGATAGGCCTCATTTCGTTTGGCACTAATTGGCTCATAAACACTTATCTGGGACATTCCGTCCCGTCCTCATTGCTGCTCGGAGCCAAATAGCGAACAACTCGAAGAGTTATTGGCCTATAATCCCAATCAATTTATATATCCATTGGAACTTATTTGCGGACGTGGTAGATATGAAATTGCAGCCGAGATAGTCCCGTTATGTCGTGATCCGGCCGCATCTGTATTGTTATTATTTTCGACGAAATATCGCGGAGATAGCAGCGCGAATGACCCCAGAAACTGGAGCGCAGCGTAGGAACATATCATAAATTCAACAATATAAGGTTTCCCCGCAGCTAGTTGCCTTTTGGAGTGAACTTCCTTTCAGCTCCGGGAATATGTTCGCTTTGTTTTGTTGTGTTAGCGAGTTAGGAACGGCAAATTGTCGGATTACACAACTCCTAAGTTGCTAGGTCAACATAAACACGGGATCTCTTCGGATTCCGGCCTCTCTCTCGCGGTTTTTGTGTTCTGCTAAAATAATTTGCTTATTGGCACAATATGAGTCAAAGACAACATTCGTTACTTATCGTTTGTTATTCCAATATAGCTTCGACGCCGACGTTTCCCCGAGTTAAAAGCTCCGTGCGTTTGTTTCGTAAACAAAGCTTAATATTCCAAATTGCCTATTAGGGAGAGAACCTTTCCTTGCAGGCGCGACCAGCTTGTTTTTGTAAAACCTGTTTTTCTTTTTAAACAATAATAACATTTCAGAAAGTTGTCGTAAATTCGGTGATTTATGTCTGTTTCCTTTACTAGCGTGGCATCCGTACGGACTTCCTTTTGGCGGCGCCGGGTAAATAAGCTGCCGGCATTTTGTTTGCCAGTTTTAACGGTTGTAAATTGTATGAGAAAAACAGTAGCCAGCGCCCGCTGCACCGCGAGGCGGACGCGAGCGGCGAGTCCGCAACTAACTCCTTACATATTTATGAGATTTTACAAAAAATGTATCTTAAGGCGCTACCCCGAGCAAAACGCCACGCTAGCCGTTTTTCGTGCAGTTTTTAGGAGCTATCTACTCGTTATTTAAAATGAAATATCAACTAATAAAAATACATTAAATTTCTACATATTATTGATTCCAAAATTGTAGATTTCTTTTTTTTTATGTAGCATATGTCTCACTAATCTCCTTCCAACAAAACCATAAAAATGAGAAATAATGATTGATAGCATGCATCTCCTCGTAAAGTGTTCATTATTATTTTTTTGTACTTATACTAATGGATAGACAATTTGATAACGAACATGTTGCAAGTTTTATTTTTTTCAAAAGACCAATATTCGATTTTATAAAGATTTTTTTCTAAAATCTGGGCGTATTCACTACTGTAATTCATGCGCCACCAGTGCCGCTAGGCCAATAGGAATGCTCATATCTCATGCTGATTTTTTGGTCAGGTTATGGCCTTAATGTGAGACCAGGAGCGTTTATTTTAAGGCGCACCCCTCAGTAACTGATTTTAAAATGAGAATCACGTCTAAACGGCTAGTCATATTTTTTTGGAAAAATATATGTTACATAAGACCATTTATTTTCTTAATAATTTGATCTTTATTTGAATTTTGAGTTTTATTCGTAACAATACCGTAATTAATTTGTAAAGTTATGTCTAAGGCTTAGCACGCACTGCGATTTTCATTCGCGCGATTTTTTTCCGCGCGTTCTGTGGCCTATGGAGTTGTATGAAGCTGCACGCACTGCGGAAAAAAAATCGCGCTCAAATAGTACTAAAAAATTCGCGCGGAAAATAATTCGCAGTGCGTGCTAAGCCTTATACGGACAAAAAAACGACAATCTCGCCAAAACCGCCGGGCGTATTTTAATGAAATTGTCACCATCTATTAGACAATTTAATTATCTACATTTTGATCTGACGGTTTTTTTAAAGTCATAGAATGATAAGAAAAATACAAAAACTTCAAAATTTTGGGCCGCGCGGGTGTGAAACGGTTGCGCGTTATGTTGCTTCAAGGTTGGCGACAGTCGTCGTCTTAAATGCCTAAGTATGCACTTGATCCAATGTACTTTGTAACAGTTTAAACGATTTATAAATAAATATCATACCGTCTCTGTAGCGAACAAAACAAGGAGCGAGGGAGGCATTCCTGTCACTGTTTCCTTGGCAACTTGAAGTTCTTTGAGACGGGCGTGTGTTGCGTCGTATGTGAAATGGTACGGAACAAACTTAGCTATTTTCTATTAGCGCGGCATTCTCGATAAACAATCAACAAACGTCGTGTGCTTTTTACCGTGAAAACAGAAAGACTCGTGTACCTTGAGAATTCTTGGTGGGCCGTGGGTGCTATCCGTTCTGAAACTTCGTCCGTAAATACGCGGCACCTACCTTTGTTTACCGGTTGTAAATTGTACAATAATAATGGTGCGGTTGTGTGAATTGCGCTCTACTTCGCGAAGCTACACAGCTACCCCACCGCTCACCGCAGATATTTATGGATTAACTTGAGGAGTTGTCGGATTGATATCTTCTTAAGCGCACTTGCACGAGAAACTTAACTCAGAGTTAGTTGATAACAAGAGATTAAATTGACATTTTACATACATACATAAACTCACGCTTTTTCCCATGGGGGTAGGCAGAAACTACAGAACGCCACCTGCTACGATCCTTACATACTTATTTTGCTTCACTCACTTTCATACATCTAGTCATACACGCACGCCGGCTATGAGTACTGCGCACCTGGCCTTTCTGAAGAACATCACCAATAAGGTCTATGTATGTCTTTCTAGGGCATCCCCTCCCGGCGTTTCCATTCACGTGTGCCTTGTAAATACATTTCGTTAGTCGCCTTTCATTCATCCTCTCAACATGGCCAAACCATCTTAGCATGCTCTTTTCAATTTTAGTCACTACGTATAGTCTTCTTTTAAATCACAACGTTGTTTTATTACATCATTCCTCAATCTATCATTTATTAAATTTCTTTCGTTTTTTTTTTTCATTTATAATTTTGTTATAAAATATTGTCAAATTGACCTCGTGTTAGCAACTAAGTCTCAGTTAAGTTTTTCGTGCAAATGGGCCTTGGCTTACTACTTAATTAAAAGTGAATTATTGAAATAGGAAGTGCCATTTAGGGACTAGCTTAGAACTTAATTTGTGATCGTGTGCTATTTGAAACCAGAAATCAATTTATCGATTTATTCGATGTTGTATCTTATCAGAGAAAACTTTAATCGGTCTTTTTAGGGTTCCGTACCCAAATAGTAAAAACGGGACCCTATTACTGAGACGCCGCGGTCCGTCTGTCTGTCTGTCACCAGGCTGTATCTCGTGAACCGTGATAGCTAGAAAGCTGACATTTTCACAGATGGTGTATTTCTGTTGCCGCTATAACAACAAATACTATACAACAAACGTGATTTTTTTGTCGTTTTTTGTGATAATGGTACGGAACCCTTCGTGCGCGTGTCCGACTCGCACTTGGCCGGTTTTTTATATCTTTACAAAAACGAGTGATTAGGTAAGAACCTGCCTCAAGTTCATAAACTTCAAGGTTATTTGAAGATTAACTCTTAAGGAAACTCATAATTACAATAACGATTTTCCTGTTTCGGTCTGCTGGCTGAAATGAATGAATTATCATAAAATTTTCATCAGCCTGAAATGCAAAGCCGGTATCGTGTAAAGATGTTATAAGTGGCTGAATGTTTTTTAAGTAAAAGTACCTGGGCTAACGAGCTCTGCTCGGGTCAAAATTAGAGAAAACGACGTTTTCTAAAAATGAAACCGCCTGCATTCTAAATTTCATGAAAACCGTTGGAGCCGTTTCCGAGATTCAGCAAGAATTGCTTGTTTAAAGGTATTAGATTAGATTATATAGATAAAGCTGGAAGAACCTTTAATCACGTCATAGTCGCTTTGGAGAGTACACTTGGCAAAAAGGAAAGTAGTATTACAGCGACTATAATGCGACACCTTCGCTAGCGTACTGCCACTCATCAAAACCCGTACAAAAGACACACTCACACAAACGCCACTTGACGAAAAACTCTGCAAAAAAATACAGGTAAAGTTGCACCCGCACACTTATCTCTTTTACCCACGGTACAACGGCAGTGCAGAGTCAAACTTCATTAAAGTGAGTCAGTTAGGCAGTTTGCGATGTCGACGAGCTACCTTGTTGAGAGGCAGGGCACGTACCGAGCTGTCACGAGTCACGACTACCGCCCGAATGTTTTTCCGTGGTCAGGAAACACACACGTGGTGGTCGGGCAGTCGTCCGACCAACGCCTCTTATGCAACACTGTGACCTTTACGTGTTGTAAGTGCTTCCGAATGCGTCCGTCTGCTCTTTAAGACGTGGTACCGGTTTTGTGTTGAGATTTATGTTATGATTTTCGAGTTGAGGTGTAAGTATTGTTTGAAATTCTCGGTAGAGTGAGTCATTTTCTATTCTATAGCACATTTCTCATAAGTCATCATTAGTAAGTACGCAGTAAGGTACAAAGAGAACTATACAAGTATTCAAATTTTGTAGTCTAAGCCTGAATGTCGCAACCACCTGGCATATTATATACGTCGTAAGTGAAAAGGCTGTACGAATCAGATGTCGTAGCAACATTTTTAACCGACTTCCGAAAAAGGAGGAGGTTCTATGTTCGACATAATGTTTGTTTTTTTTTTTTTGTTTTTTGAGTATGTTCACCGATATCTTCGTCAATTGTGGACCGATTTTGAAAATTATTTTTTTGTTTGAAAGAATATGTTTCGAAATTGGTCCCATTTTAATTTGGTGAAGATCTGATGAAGAACTTCGGAGATATACAACAGAACTCTTTAATAAATAACGGAAATCTCTCGGGATTGCTGCAATCGCATGTCTGTTTATTGTTTATACCATTTTATAACATAACATCACGACAGTACGCTCTTAAGGAGTACGCAGATCTCTCATTTCACCGGTTATGTTCAAGTTTCATGAAATCTATTCTGGCGTTAGGTACTAACTTGCCTATTAGGTAGGTACAACTAAAAAGTGAAAAATAAAAAACTTTTTGCAAAAAAATACTACCGACTTCCAAATACAAAACTACAAAGTGAAAAATAACTTTATTTTTTGAAGTCGGTGTCCATAACGCACAAAAAATGGTACCTACGAAAGACACCGACTTCAAAAAATAAAGTTATTTTTCACTTTGTAGTTTTGTATTTGGAAGTCGGTAGTATTTTTTTGCAAAAAGTTTTTTGGCAACAATTCAGAAGTTCTCCAGCTCTCGTGGTGATTATTTCAAAACTTTTCTTTTAGAAACAGGACTGCTTCAACTTAGCGCTGTAGTTTGCACGTCGGAAAAAGGAACTCGGTTCATTTGTAAAAGTACGTCGCCGGCGTAGTGTTCGTTATCACCGGTTGTGGATAAATGCAGTAATTATTTAAGCAATGGAACTTTCTGTTTCTCGTTTCGGCAGCTGTTCGCTTTTGTTTTGCGATACGCTAACGGCTAACTGGAACCCATCTCTGTTTTCCCTTTATTTGTGAAGATGGAAAACTTTCTTCAATTTTGAAGGGGAGTTATAATCTGGTAGTTGATTTGTATGCTAAGTCGTAAAACAATTTATGCAGGACGTAAATTATTTGATGAAGGAGAGGCGTCAGTGTCTTGCTCCAGTCCCGGCTGCTTCCTAAACAATAAAACAATTTCTCGGTGTTGAGGTAACGCTTACAATGCACTAAGAGACCGTTATTTATGACGGCAGTGCATTATCCTCTGCATACAAATGACACCATGACACTTTCAAGTTTTGCTTGGTACGTCGTTAGTTAGAATCTATTATGTGGTCAGACGTTAGCCATGGTGAATATAAAACCTTATGAATCATGTATTTTCACATGTGACGCAATATATTTGGGAATGGAAATCGTAAGTTCAGTGATTGTATCACTCGAAAGTTGTTGTTTTTTATTTAACATATATAAGTAGCTGGTTACTTAGAGGTTGCAGTTACTAAGTTAGAAATGTCTACTGGCTGAATGTGATTTCGTAAGTAGTTAGATATAGAATGTAGGTTGTTAAGGTTTTTTTTTTATCATATTGCTGGTTACTTAGCGGTTGCAGTTGCTAAGTTAGAAAATAGAATGTAGGTAGTTGAGGAAAAAAAAGATTTAACTAATAGCTGGCTCAGATTAGAGACTGTTCTCTAATCTGAGATAGCTGGTTACCTAGCGGTTGCAGTTGCTAAGTTAGAACATAGAATGTGGTAGTTGAGGGAAAAAATTGTTTTTAATATAATATAGCTGGCTCAGATTAGAGATTGTTCTCTAATCTGAGATAGCTGGTTACTTAGCAGTTGCAGTTGCTAAGTTAGAAAATAAAATGTAGGTAGTAGAGGGAAAATATAGCTTTTTAACATAATATAGCTGGCTACTTAGCGGTTGCAGTTACTGTTGCTAAGTTAGAAAACAGAATGTAGGTAGTTGAGGGAAAAAAGGCTTTTCACATGTAGCTGGCTCAGATTAGAGACTGTTCTCTAATCTGAAACAGCTGGTTACTTAGCCCTTAGCGGTTGCAGTTGCTAAGTTAGAAAATAGAATGTAGGTAGTTGAGGGAAAAAAAGGTTTTCTCTCAACTATTTCTAGTTTATAGATTGTTCTCTAATCTGAGCTGGCTCAGATTAGAGACTGTTGTCATATCTGAGATAGCTGGTTACTTAGCGGTTGCAGTTGCTAAGTTAGAAAAATGTCTACTGGCTGAATGTGATTTCGTAAGTATGTAGGTAGTTGAGGAAAAAAAAGATTTAACTAATAGCTGGCTCAGATTAGAGACTGTTCTCTAATCTGAGATAGCTGGTTACCTAGCGGTTGCAGTTGCTAAGTTAGAAAATAGAATGTGGGTAGTTGATGGAAAAAATAGTTTTAACATAATATAGCTGGCTCAGATTAGAGATTGTTCTCTAATCTGAGATAGCTGGTTACTTAGCGGTTGCAGTTCTAGTTGCTAAGTTTGAAAATAGAATGTAGGTAGTTGAGGGAAAACAAGGTTTTCAACATGTAGCTGGCTCAGATTAGAGACTGTTCTCTAATCTGAGACAGCTGGTTACTTAGCGGTTGCAGTTGCTAAGTTAGAACATAGAATGTGGTAGTTGAGGGAAAAAATTGTTTTTAATATAATATAGCTGGCTCAGATTAGAGATTGTTCTCTAATCTGAGATAGCTGGTTACTTAGCAGTTGCAGTTGCTAAGTTAGAAAATAAAATGTAGGTAGTAGAGGGAAAATATAGCTTTTTAACATAATATAGCTGGCTACTTAGCGGTTGCAGTTACTGTTGCTAAGTTAGAAAACAGAATGTAGGTAGTTGAGGGAAAAAAGGCTTTTCACATGTAGCTGGCTCAGATCAGAGACTGTTCTCTAATCTGAAACAGCTGGTTACTTAGCCCTTAGCGGTTGCAGTTGCTAAGTTAGAAAATAGAATGTAGGTAGTTGAGGGAAAAAAAGGTTTTCTCTCAACTATTTGTAGTTTATAGATTGTTCGCTAATCTGAGCTGGCTCAGATTAGAGACTGTTGTCATATCTGAGATAGCTGGTTACTTAGCGGTTGCAGTTGCTAAGTTAGAAAAACCCTACTTAATCTATACTAATATTATAAAGCTGAAGAGTTTGTTTGTTTGTTTGTTTGTTTGTTTGTTTGAACGCGCTAATCTCAGGATCTGCTGGTCCGATTTTAAAAATTATTTCACTATTTGATAGCCCGATTATTGAGGAAGGTTATAGGCTATAAAACATCACGCTATGACTAATAGGAGCGGAGTAGTAATCAAAGATGCGAGTGAAACCGCGAGGTTCAGCTAGTATATGTTAAAGTTAATAGCTAAAGCAGCTACCGGCATAGAAACAGGGTTGGGCTGGTTTAACGTTAGTGATTTATTAGCAAGACTATGTTAATGTTGTTTTTAAGTTGAGATACTTGAACGAATATTAACTTAATGTTTTCAATCCCCCCAGTACACCCTTTAGACTTTTTGAAGCTCGGTTTATTTTCTCAAACTTCGTACATTATTCGCGAAATATGGTTTATATTCTGGGAGTACTTAGACGTTTTGTGGGGTCTTATAAAACATAGAGTAATTATAAAGTTTTGAATAACATTTGAGTAACGAAGTCGTAACAATTATAAGTTTGGTTAATAATTTAAGAGGAATATTTTGGCTTTTAATTGAAGTAATGTTTTTACACATGACAATCAATCTGCCTAGCCTTTTCCCAACCATGTTGGGGTCGGCTTCCAGTCTTACCGGATTCAGCTGAGTACCAGTGTTTTACATGGAGCGACTGCCTATCTGACCTCCACGATCCAGTAACTGGATAACACGGTACCCCTTGGCAAGACTGATGTCAGATCTCAAGCGTCTGACTACTCGTAACGACTGTCAAAGAACTTTAAATGACAGCCGGTACCAACGGAATAACGCGCTTTCCAAGGCACGGAGGAAACTCGGTATGTTGAAATGGTTACTCATCCACGGACCGACCTCGTCAAACGTTGCTTAACCTTGAAGATCGACCATGCGGCTGTTATTATTTAGCCAAGGGCTCCGAATGCTTTCATGACAAGTGTGAAATTATAAATGTATAGCGTACAAATCTATCGTCGTGTCACAAAACCCAAATTACCGTTAATTGTCTGGCAAATGATTTATTACTCGGGTTTGTATATCGACGGCTGTGACTAATTAGGCAAGTAAATTGAAGTCGGAACGTATTGTAATTGTTGAATACGCTTGTTATTTGCTTCGCTGAGAAATCACTAAAGCCACAACAATATGTTTGTTGAATTAGCAATCTTAATTGCTGTAGGTATCTATCTACATTATAGTTAAGTTCAATGAATTTACTTAGGTCTTACTCAGTACTCATCTATCTTTACTGCTTCTTATTCATCCAAACGAACGTAATTTTATGAGTTGTGAGTGGCGTATTTTGAGTCGCGTAATTTACATTCTACTGAAATATTTCACTCATTTTTCGTCGCCGTGTGGTACAAACAGGACTTTAGGGCCGATGTCACCAATGAAGCTAATCGCGATAAGTTCAGTTTAAGCAAATACAGCGTTCTGATTGGCAGTTTATCAGCGTTCTCAACCAATCAGAACGCTGTATTTGATAAATTGAGTTTAGTTTTACTAATCGCCATTAGTTTCATTGGTGAAATCGGCCTTAGTATGAAACCGAATGCAGCGTAAATTTCGCGACTCATTTTACGCGACTTACAGCTCAAAAAAGTACGTTCGTTTGGCCTCACTCTTAAAGGTCCCTTGATGGCACGACGCAATCTACATTGCGTCTATAGGCGATAACGCACTCGTATTTTCTGAAAAACTTAAAGTAGGTACAAGACGCAATGCGATGTAAGTCGATCGAATAACATCGCATTGCGTCCATGTGAAAATCGCTTATCTGTGTGATGTCATGTTAGTATGTAGCAGAATGCATCTATTAACATTTACTTAAATAATTTATCATTTCATATTGTTGCGACCACCAGCCAATATTGTTGTGTCAATTAATTACCGCTGCAACAAACTGTATTCTGTATCTAATACAGAATACAGTTTGTTGCAGCAGCTGATATTCTTAATTATTGGTTTATATTACTAAATACATAAATCTATTTAGGTACTAAAACAATTAATGGTCTGACTACCATTATTTTTAGTCGACTACGGCGAAGCGAAAATGTGAGGGTTATGTTTCTGACTGGTATGTATGTATGTTCATCTGTTCCCTCATAACTTCTAAAATACTTAACATAAAATGACAAATGAGGTGTCGTTGGAAGCGTCTTGTTTGTCCGCTGGTTATAGGCTATGTGAGGTCACATTAAATTGAATATGGCGTCCTTACAAATATAAAAATATTAGATACATCGTTTGGGCAGTAGAATAAATTAATATAATTTCTAACTAAACATTTTTGTCTTTCAAAAGTGCCATTTAAGGGCCTATTTGAAATAAATGATTTGACTTGAAATACCTCATACATAATACTTACTTTTAATTTAAGGTGTTTACTTAAACTTCGTAACTACCTACTTTACTCAAAATACTTTATTTAAATAAAATATATTTAAAATGGCGTCGATAATGAGGGCGCGCTGTAATCATGGTCTTTCACACGGAACTTCATAAAGTGCGCGTTAATGTGCCGGAAAATGTTGCCTTACCAAATATTTCAGTTTAAACGCAGCACGGAATATATTAAATACAGTTATTATCGTTCGATTCCCGTGAATATTTAAATAAATTAATGTTTTCACTGTCACCTGCATATTTTATTGAACAAAGCCGTGAGGTTTTGTATAATGTCACGTTCAAATGACTAGGTTTTTATACAACGTTCCTATAGCACTTATTATGCAAAAATAATCACGTCCGTAATGCCTATAGGATCCAAACTACTGGGTAATTATTTGCGGAATACGAAATTAAGTGAAAATAACCATGATCGGAATACGAATGAAAGTTTTGGCTGTCAAGAGCACACTTTTTCGTCGGTACGCCATCTTTCACGGATTATCCGGGTTCTTCGGGCGAACCGTTTAATTTGTTAAATTGAAAAGCAACATCGTATTGTTCAGATAGAATTAGGTTTATTTGTGAAACCCATTCGGTCGTAACGGAGATCCCTTCGACGGGAATAAGTGAATGGAATAAATGAAATGACCTATAAAGTGGATAGGATAAGGCAGTTTCGACAGAGCTCACTGTATTTTACTTTCTTATCCGCAGTTCGTTCTCAAGTCAGACTATTGTTGGTGTCATTTATATCTCAGTTGAGCCTAAATTATGATAGGTTTGGCACCTATCATAATTTAGGCTAGGCTTTTAGCCTTCTTTTTACCCGACTGCCGCAGCCCTCCTTGTGTTTATCCCATATATGTATGTTTGTTCCTATGTGGCGTTCAAGAGACCAAACGTGTTGGCCGATTTTGATGATTGACGTCAATCGAGTGGTCTTAACCTTGCGGGTGTTGGTGGCTTCATTCAAATTTGAAAATAGAAAATTGGCGGATTTTGGGCGCCATATTGTGGGGGCCTAATTTTTTTTTTCCATCCAAACCTATCGTGTGGGGTTTTGGTCAGCCAGCTGGCGAATATGTGTCCTTCGATTGCACAGAATGATTTTCTTCTTGTTTTTGTCGTTTTAGTTCGCTTTTTAAGCAGTCAGGTTTATTGTTTTTTTTAACGTAACACACAACATAATTCAAGTCTGGGAAAGGACAATACTTATTCATTCCGTCGTACCTACCGTAGCGTTTGAATCTATTACTGTCGTCTACTTCACCATCTGAAACAAAATACCAACTGTAAATTAACAAATTACCCACTTCACAAATAACTCTTTTGTTTAATTGGTACCTCCCAAAGGACCTAAAACACAACAGCGGTAATTGTAAAGTGGGTAGTAACAAATTTGTTTTCATTAAGCTTAACCATTTGCATCCCTGATGATATAGTTCTTCGTTACTGCAGACTCATCCTCTTAATAATTTCTTGTTTAAGACGTGGGACGTCTTACAAGTGACGTCAGGCGATTATTAAGAGCTTAAGTAGTAGCAGAGTAGCGACATTAAGGTTGCCCTAGTCGGTAATTTTTCCATAAAATCGTAGTATGGCGATTACTCTACTTTTTGACGGAGTACGCTCAAAATAAAAAAAAATATATTAATTTGTCTCGTCATTATCTAGCTCTGTATGGAAGTTATGAGCGTCGAAAGTTCCATATTTTAACCCTAATTTCAACGCATCTTTCGGCGGAAATAAATTTTATAAAAAGAAGGAAAATTACAAAACAGTCACCATACAGGGATAGATTAGCAGTTAAATGCAAATATTTTCCTAAAAAAAGATTTTTTTCTTGGTTCTCCAACTACCAAAGGTCTGTTTATAAAATTTCGCGCGCTCCTTTTCGTTCATCATGAGTGTGTATTCGTAGGCGCACTAGCTTCTTACTGCTCATCACAGCGTCTATACCTTTCGCACGTGTTGTCGGAAGTGATAGCATGCATTTTAACCCCGGCCACAAAATAGTTCGTGCCGCCGACTAGGGCAACCTTAAACTGTGGATTAGACGAGCCCGCATTGTGTAACGTTGAAGCGGACTACAATAGGATATTCTGTGACACATTAAATATCCTTGTGTCTTACGCCCCCAATACCATAAAACCCCACTACACCTATGTACAAGTTAAGACGACGACAGTCGCCAACGACCTTGAAGGAACAAAACGCGGCCTAGTATCACACCCGCGCGACCCACAGTTCGTTATTCGTTCGTTTTTTGTTATTATTATTCTATGACTTTAAGAAAACAAAAAAAAACCCTCGGATCAAAATGTAGATAATTAAATTGTCTTTGAGATGGTGAAAATTTCATTAAAATACGCCCAGCGGTTTTGGTGCCATTGACATTTTTTGTCCGTTTAGACATAACTTCATAAATTAATTACACTATGTTATACGAATAATACTCAAAATTTTTATAGATCAAATTATTAAGAAAATGGTCTAATGCAACATATATTTTTTTCAAAAAATTACCACTTGCCGTTTATTTATTTATTATTATTTATAATATACTTTATTGTACACCAAGATAAAAATAATTCAAAAAGACATCTTATAACAAAAACAAACAAACAACAGGCGGCTTTATGGGGACACAATATGGGGTTGCACTTGGTGCAAATTTTTCAACAAATAAATTATAGATATTCATTTTAAAATCAGCAACCTTATATAGGTATCTGCGCCTTAAGGCACTACCCCGAGCAAAACGCCGCGCTAGCCGTTTTTCGTGCAGTTTTTAGGCATGACACGCACTGCGATTTTTTTTCCGCGCATTCTGTGTCCTATAGAAATATATGAAGCTGCACGCACTGCGGAAAAAAAATCGCGCCCAAATAGTACTAAAAAATTCGCGCGGAAAATAATTCGCGCGAATCAAAATCGCTGTGCGTGCTATGCCTTAGGAGCTATCTACTCGTTATTTAAAATGAAATATCAACTAATAAAAATACATTAAATTTCTACATATTATTGATTCCAAAATTGTAGAATTCTTTTTTTTTTTAAATGTAGTATATGTTTCAATAATCTCCTTCCAACAAAAACATAAAAATGAGAAATAATGATTGATAGCATGCATCTCCTCGTAAAGTGTTCATTAATATTTTTTTGTACTTACACTAATGGATAGACAATTTAATAACGAACATTTTGGTAGATTTATTTTTTTCAAAAGACCAATATTCGATTTTATAATGATTTTATTCTAAAATCTGGGCGTATTCACTACTGTAATTCATGCGCCACGAGTGCCGCTAGGCCAATAGGAATGCTCATATCTCACGCTGATTTTTTGGTCAGGGTACGGCCTTAAGCTAAATAAAAGCATTTTGCCTTAACGCAACTGTTCAACTCTATATTCGTCTGGAGTGAACTTAAGTCCAATCTGAAAGCGATAATCCAAAAATAGTAGAAGCCAATACCGGAACGGTCCACCAGGATACTAGTGGTTAATAGAACGTTCGGAGAATCTGAAATAGAATGGTCGTAACGACTCTTAATTTTATTTCGAAACTGTATTGCATGGCAAAAAAGATTTTACTTCATATGCGTGTTTTTAAAGAAAATCGGAAAAAGATTTTGACATTGTTGATTAAAAAAATAACTTCAAAAGCAAAACAGTCGGTGTCTTTGGTACCTCTTGTTTTAATCATTTTTCGATACCGACTGCCGAAACGATATTGATTTTGCACTTTTTGTGTTTTACTTTTGAAGTCGGTTTATTCTTTTGTGAAAATGTTTTTATTTTTCTCTTTTTAGTTTTAGTAGACCATCACTAAAAATGAGCAAGATTTATATTAAGGTACCTAAAGGATTGACGAAATTAAATATCCATAATAACGGACTGATTTTGATGAAACTTGCACTATTCCTTAATTTGAGAGATTCTCAAAAAGTAGTTTCGGCGAAATGCGTGGTCAAACATACAATACAAACAAACATACATGACATACACTTATGAAATTTGGCACACGTGTTTAGAAGCCCACATAGAGTAACATTTATGTGAATATTTTGCAGTTCCAACAATCTTACATACATACGCATCGAATTGATTACCTCCTTTTTTTGAAGTCGGTTAAAATGCTGTCGTAACTGAATTAGTTCTCAAACATCCAATGACTTTTCTCGCTCTGGGTGAGTGAGGCGGGAGGGCGTGTCAGACTTTTACTGACTAAAACCCACGCGTGTTTCTTCAGTTGCTTGAGCCAGGGCCGCGGTAACTCTTTTTCAAATTTATCCGCAACCCAGACAGGCATCGGCCCTAGCGGACCTCGTCAGTTTTGCTGACCAATTTTCCTACCTAAAATTGTGCTAAAGAAAAAGGAGTAGTTGTAAGTGTAATGTGTACATGCAGGCAGCCATGCTTGATAAAAAAATATTATATACTTTATTGTACACCACAAAAAAACATACAGGACAAACGTTCAAATATACAAGTGTACAATGGGCGGTCTTATCGCACTAGGCAATCTCTTACAGACAACCTTTGGATGGACTGAATGATAGGAGAAGAATTTAACTGGAACCCATCTCTGTTTTCCCTTTATTTGTGAAGATGGAAAACTTTCTTCAATTTTGAAGGGGAGTTATAATCTGGTAGTTGATTTGTATGCTAAGTCGTAAAACAATTTATGCAGGACGTAAATTATTTGATGAAGGAGAGGCGTCAGTGTCTTGCTCCAGTCCCGGCTGCTTCCTAAACAATAAAACAATTTCTCGGTGTTGAGGTAACGCTTACAATGCACTAAGAGACCGTTATTTATGACGGCAGTGCATTATCCTCTGCATACAAATGACACCATGACACTTTCAAGTTTTGCTTGGTACGTCGTTAGTTAGAATCTATTATGTGGTCAGACGTTAGCCATGGTGAATATAAAACCTTATGAATCATGTATTTTCACATGTGACGCAATATATTTGGGAATGGAAATCGTAAGTTCAGTGATTGTATCACTCGAAAGTTGTTGTTTTTTATTTAACATATATAAGTAGCTGGTTACTTAGAGGTTGCAGTTACTAAGTTAGAAATGTCTACTGGCTGAATGTGATTTCGTAAGTAGTTAGATATAGAATGTAGGTTGTTAAGGTTTTTTTTTTATCATATTGCTGGTTACTTAGCGGTTGCAGTTGCTAAGTTAGAAAATAGAATGTAGGTAGTTGAGGAAAAAAAAGATTTAACTAATAGCTGGCTCAGATTAGAGACTGTTCTCTAATCTGAGATAGCTGGTTACCTAGCGGTTGCAGTTGCTAAGTTAGAACATAGAATGTGGTAGTTGAGGGAAAAAATTGTTTTTAATATAATATAGCTGGCTCAGATTAGAGATTGTTCTCTAATCTGAGATAGCTGGTTACTTAGCAGTTGCAGTTGCTAAGTTAGAAAATAAAATGTAGGTAGTAGAGGGAAAATATAGCTTTTTAACATAATATAGCTGGCTACTTAGCGGTTGCAGTTACTGTTGCTAAGTTAGAAAACAGAATGTAGGTAGTTGAGGGAAAAAAGGCTTTTCACATGTAGCTGGCTCAGATTAGAGACTGTTCTCTAATCTGAAACAGCTGGTTACTTAGCCCTTAGCGGTTGCAGTTGCTAAGTTAGAAAATAGAATGTAGGTAGTTGAGGGAAAAAAAGGTTTTCTCTCAACTATTTCTAGTTTATAGATTGTTCTCTAATCTGAGCTGGCTCAGATTAGAGACTGTTGTCATATCTGAGATAGCTGGTTACTTAGCGGTTGCAGTTGCTAAGTTAGAAAAATGTCTACTGGCTGAATGTGATTTCGTAAGTATGTAGGTAGTTGAGGAAAAAAAAGATTTAACTAATAGCTGGCTCAGATTAGAGACTGTTCTCTAATCTGAGATAGCTGGTTACCTAGCGGTTGCAGTTGCTAAGTTAGAAAATAGAATGTGGGTAGTTGATGGAAAAAATAGTTTTAACATAATATAGCTGGCTCAGATTAGAGATTGTTCTCTAATCTGAGATAGCTGGTTACTTAGCGGTTGCAGTTCTAGTTGCTAAGTTTGAAAATAGAATGTAGGTAGTTGAGGGAAAACAAGGTTTTCAACATGTAGCTGGCTCAGATTAGAGACTGTTCTCTAATCTGAGACAGCTGGTTACTTAGCGGTTGCAGTTGCTAAGTTAGAACATAGAATGTGGTAGTTGAGGGAAAAAATTGTTTTTAATATAATATAGCTGGCTCAGATTAGAGATTGTTCTCTAATCTGAGATAGCTGGTTACTTAGCAGTTGCAGTTGCTAAGTTAGAAAATAAAATGTAGGTAGTAGAGGGAAAATATAGCTTTTTAACATAATATAGCTGGCTACTTAGCGGTTGCAGTTACTGTTGCTAAGTTAGAAAACAGAATGTAGGTAGTTGAGGGAAAAAAGGCTTTTCACATGTAGCTGGCTCAGATCAGAGACTGTTCTCTAATCTGAAACAGCTGGTTACTTAGCCCTTAGCGGTTGCAGTTGCTAAGTTAGAAAATAGAATGTAGGTAGTTGAGGGAAAAAAAGGTTTTCTCTCAACTATTTGTAGTTTATAGATTGTTCGCTAATCTGAGCTGGCTCAGATTAGAGACTGTTGTCATATCTGAGATAGCTGGTTACTTAGCGGTTGCAGTTGCTAAGTTAGAAAAACCCTACTTAATCTATACTAATATTATAAAGCTGAAGAGTTTGTTTGTTTGTTTGTTTGTTTGTTTGTTTGAACGCGCTAATCTCAGGATCTGCTGGTCCGATTTTAAAAATTATTTCACTATTTGATAGCCCGATTATTGAGGAAGGTTATAGGCTATAAAACATCACGCTATGACTAATAGGAGCGGAGTAGTAATCAAAGATGCGAGTGAAACCGCGAGGTTCAGCTAGTATATGTTAAAGTTAATAGCTAAAGCAGCTACCGGCATAGAAACAGGGTTGGGCTGGTTTAACGTTAGTGATTTATTAGCAAGACTATGTTAATGTTGTTTTTAAGTTGAGATACTTGAACGAATATTAACTTAATGTTTTCAATCCCCCCAGTACACCCTTTAGACTTTTTGAAGCTCGGTTTATTTTCTCAAACTTCGTACATTATTCGCGAAATATGGTTTATATTCTGGGAGTACTTAGACGTTTTGTGGGGTCTTATAAAACATAGAGTAATTATAAAGTTTTGAATAACATTTGAGTAACGAAGTCGTAACAATTATAAGTTTGGTTAATAATTTAAGAGGAATATTTTGGCTTTTAATTGAAGTAATGTTTTTACACATGACAATCAATCTGCCTAGCCTTTTCCCAACCATGTTGGGGTCGGCTTCCAGTCTTACCGGATTCAGCTGAGTACCAGTGTTTTACATGGAGCGACTGCCTATCTGACCTCCACGATCCAGTAACTGGATAACACGGTACCCCTTGGCAAGACTGATGTCAGATCTCAAGCGTCTGACTACTCGTAACGACTGTCAAAGAACTTTAAATGACAGCCGGTACCAACGGAATAACGCGCTTTCCAAGGCACGGAGGAAACTCGGTATGTTGAAATGGTTACTCATCCACGGACCGACCTCGTCAAACGTTGCTTAACCTTGAAGATCGACCATGCGGCTGTTATTATTTAGCCAAGGGCTCCGAATGCTTTCATGACAAGTGTGAAATTATAAATGTATAGCGTACAAATCTATCGTCGTGTCACAAAACCCAAATTACCGTTAATTGTCTGGCAAATGATTTATTACTCGGGTTTGTATATCGACGGCTGTGACTAATTAGGCAAGTAAATTGAAGTCGGAACGTATTGTAATTGTTGAATACGCTTGTTATTTGCTTCGCTGAGAAATCACTAAAGCCACAACAATATGTTTGTTGAATTAGCAATCTTAATTGCTGTAGGTATCTATCTACATTATAGTTAAGTTCAATGAATTTACTTAGGTCTTACTCAGTACTCATCTATCTTTACTGCTTCTTATTCATCCAAACGAACGTAATTTTATGAGTTGTGAGTGGCGTATTTTGAGTCGCGTAATTTACATTCTACTGAAATATTTCACTCATTTTTCGTCGCCGTGTGGTACAAACAGGACTTTAGGGCCGATGTCACCAATGAAGCTAATCGCGATAAGTTCAGTTTAAGCAAATACAGCGTTCTGATTGGCAGTTTATCAGCGTTCTCAACCAATCAGAACGCTGTATTTGATAAATTGAGTTTAGTTTTACTAATCGCCATTAGTTTCATTGGTGAAATCGGCCTTAGTATGAAACCGAATGCAGCGTAAATTTCGCGACTCATTTTACGCGACTTACAGCTCAAAAAAGTACGTTCGTTTGGCCTCACTCTTAAAGGTCCCTTGATGGCACGACGCAATCTACATTGCGTCTATAGGCGATAACGCACTCGTATTTTCTGAAAAACTTAAAGTAGGTACAAGACGCAATGCGATGTAAGTCGATCGAATAACATCGCATTGCGTCCATGTGAAAATCGCTTATCTGTGTGATGTCATGTTAGTATGTAGCAGAATGCATCTATTAACATTTACTTAAATAATTTATCATTTCATATTGTTGCGACCACCAGCCAATATTGTTGTGTCAATTAATTACCGCTGCAACAAACTGTATTCTGTATCTAATACAGAATACAGTTTGTTGCAGCAGCTGATATTCTTAATTATTGGTTTATATTACTAAATACATAAATCTATTTAGGTACTAAAACAATTAATGGTCTGACTACCATTATTTTTAGTCGACTACGGCGAAGCGAAAATGTGAGGGTTATGTTTCTGACTGGTATGTATGTATGTTCATCTGTTCCCTCATAACTTCTAAAATACTTAACATAAAATGACAAATGAGGTGTCGTTGGAAGCGTCTTGTTTGTCCGCTGGTTATAGGCTATGTGAGGTCACATTAAATTGAATATGGCGTCCTTACAAATATAAAAATATTAGATACATCGTTTGGGCAGTAGAATAAATTAATATAATTTCTAACTAAACATTTTTGTCTTTCAAAAGTGCCATTTAAGGGCCTATTTGAAATAAATGATTTGACTTGAAATACCTCATACATAATACTTACTTTTAATTTAAGGTGTTTACTTAAACTTCGTAACTACCTACTTTACTCAAAATACTTTATTTAAATAAAATATATTTAAAATGGCGTCGATAATGAGGGCGCGCTGTAATCATGGTCTTTCACACGGAACTTCATAAAGTGCGCGTTAATGTGCCGGAAAATGTTGCCTTACCAAATATTTCAGTTTAAACGCAGCACGGAATATATTAAATACAGTTATTATCGTTCGATTCCCGTGAATATTTAAATAAATTAATGTTTTCACTGTCACCTGCATATTTTATTGAACAAAGCCGTGAGGTTTTGTATAATGTCACGTTCAAATGACTAGGTTTTTATACAACGTTCCTATAGCACTTATTATGCAAAAATAATCACGTCCGTAATGCCTATAGGATCCAAACTACTGGGTAATTATTTGCGGAATACGAAATTAAGTGAAAATAACCATGATCGGAATACGAATGAAAGTTTTGGCTGTCAAGAGCACACTTTTTCGTCGGTACGCCATCTTTCACGGATTATCCGGGTTCTTCGGGCGAACCGTTTAATTTGTTAAATTGAAAAGCAACATCGTATTGTTCAGATAGAATTAGGTTTATTTGTGAAACCCATTCGGTCGTAACGGAGATCCCTTCGACGGGAATAAGTGAATGGAATAAATGAAATGACCTATAAAGTGGATAGGATAAGGCAGTTTCGACAGAGCTCACTGTATTTTACTTTCTTATCCGCAGTTCGTTCTCAAGTCAGACTATTGTTGGTGTCATTTATATCTCAGTTGAGCCTAAATTATGATAGGTTTGGCACCTATCATAATTTAGGCTAGGCTTTTAGCCTTCTTTTTACCCGACTGCCGCAGCCCTCCTTGTGTTTATCCCATATATGTATGTTTGTTCCTATGTGGCGTTCAAGAGATCAAACGTGTTGGTCGATTTTGATGATTGGTACGTCAATCGAGTCGTCTTAACCTTGCGGGTGTTGCTGGCTTCATTCAAATTTGAAAATAGAAAATTTCCGGATTTTGGGCGCCATATTGTGGGGGCCTAATATTTTTTTTTCATCCAAACCTATCGTGTGGGGTTTTGGTCAGCCAGCTGGCGAATATGTATCCTTCGATTGCACAGAATGATTTTCTTCTTGTTTTTGTCGTTTTAGTTCGCTTTTTAAGCAGTCAGGTTTTTTGTTTTTTTTTATCGTAACACACAACATAATTAAACTCTGGGCAAGGACAATACTTATTCATTCCTTCGTACCTACCGTAGCGTTTGAATCTATTACTGTCGTCTACTTCACCATCTGAAACAAAATACCAACTGTAAATTAACAAATTACCCACTTCAAAAATAACTCTTTTGTATAATTGGTACCTCCCAAAGGACCTAAAACACAACAGCGGTAATTGTAAAGTGGGTAGTAACAAATTTGTTTTCATTAAGCTTAACCATTTGCATCCCTGATGATATAGTTCTTCGTTACTGCAGACTCATCCTCTTAATAATTTCTTGTTTAAGACGTGGGACGTCTTACAAGTGACGTCAGGCGATTATTAAGAGCTTAAGTAGTAGCAGAGTAGCGACATTAAGGTTGCCCTAGTCGGTATTTTTTCCATAAAATCGTAGTATGGCGATTACTCTACTTTTTGACGGAGTACGCTCAAAATAAAAAAATATATTAATTTGTCTCGTCATTATCTAGCTCTGTATGGAAGTTATCAGCGTCGAAAGTTCCATATTTCAACCCTAATTTCAACGCATCTTTCGGCGGAAATAAATTTTATAAAAAGAAGGAAAAATGTAAAACAGTCACCATACAGGGATAGATTAGCAGTTAAATGCAAATATTTTCCAAAAAAAGATTTTTTTCTTGGTTCTCCAACTACCAAAGGTCTGTTTATAAAATTTCGCGCGCTCCTTTTCGTTCATCATAAGTGTGTATTCGTAGGCGCACTAGCTTCTTACTGCTCATCTATCCGTTGTCGCAAGTGATAGCATGCATTTTAACCCCGGCCACAAAATAGTTCGTGCCGCCGACTAGGGCAACCTTAAACTGTGGATTAGACGAGCCCGCATTGTGTAACGTTGAAGCGGACTACAATAGGATATTCTGTGACACATTAAATATCCTTGTGTCTTACGCCCCCAATACCATAAAACCCCACTACACCTATGTACAAGTTAAGACGACGACAGTCGCCAACAACCTTGAAGGAACAAAACGCGAGTAGTATCACACCCGCGCGACCCACAGTTCGTTATTCGTTCGTTTTTTGTATATTATTCTATGACTTTAAGAAAACAAAAAAAAACCCTCCGATCAAAATGTAGATAATTCAATTGTCTTTGAGATGGTGAAAATTTCATTAAAATACGCCCAGCGGTTTTGGTGCCATTGACATTTTTTGTCCGTTTAGACATAAATTAATTACATTATGTTATACGAATAATACTCAAAATTGTTGTAGATCAAATTATTAAGAAAATGGTCTAATGCAACATAATTTTTTTTCAAAAAATTACCACTTGCCGTTTATTTATTTATTATTATTTATTATATACTTTATTGTACACCAAGATAAAAATAATTCAAAAAGACATCTTATAACAAAAACAAACAAACAACAGGCGGCTTTATGGGGACACAATATGGGGTTGCACTTGGTGCAAATTTTTCAACAAATAAATTATAGATATTCATTTTAAAATCAGCAACCTTATATAGGTATCTGCGCCTTAAGGCGCTACCCCGAGCAAAACGCCGCGCTAGCCGTTTTTCGTGCAGTTTTTAGGAGCTATCTACTCGTTATTTAAAATGAAATATCAACTAATAAAAATACATTAAATTTCTACATATTAATGATTCCAAAATTGTAGAATTCTTTTTTTTTTAAATGTATTATATGTTTCAATAATCTTCTTCCAACAAAAACATAAAAATGAGAAATAATGATTGATAGCATGCAGCTCCTCGTAAAGTGTTCATTAATATTTTTTTGTACTTACACTAATGGATAGACAATTTGATAACGAACATTTTGGTAGATTTATTTTTTTCAAAAGACCAATATTCGATTTTATAATGATTTTATTCTAAAATCTGGGCGTATTCACTACTGTAATTCATGCGCCACTAGTGCCGCTAGGCCAATAGGAATGCTCATATCTCACGCTGATTTTTTGGTCAGGGTACGGCCTTAAGCTAAATAAAAGCATTTTGCCTTAACGCAACTGTTCAACTCTATATTCGTCTGGAGTGAACTTAAGTGCGATCTGAAAGCGATAATCCAAAAATAGTAGAAGCCAATACCGGAACGGTCCACCAGGATACTAGTGGTTAATAGAACGTTCGGAGAATCTGAAATAGAATGGTCGTAACGACTCTTAATTTTATTTCGAAAATATATTGCATGGCAAAAATGATTTTACTTCAGGACTTGCATGTTTTCAAAGGAAATCGGAAAAAGATTTTGTCATCAATGATTAAAAAAATAAACCGACTTCAATAGCAATACAGTCGGTGTCTTTGGTACCTCTTGTTTTAATCATTTTTCGATACCGACTGCCGATACGAAATTTATTTTGCACTTTTTGTGTTTTACTTTTGAAGTCGGTTTATTCTTTTGTGAAAATGTTTTTATTTTTCTCTTTTTAGTTTTAGTAGACTATCACTAAAAATGAGCCATATTTATATTAAGGTACCTAAAGGATTGACGAAATTAAATATCCATAATAACTCAATTTACACATTCGTGCTGTTTGTCGCTAAGGAGTTCGGCTGTATGCTCAATATCTTGAAAACTGCTGGACTGATTTTGATGAAACTTGCACTATTCCTTAATTTGATAGATTCTCAAAAAGTAGTTTCGGCGAAATGCGTGGTCAAACATAAAATACAAACAAACAAACATGACATACACTTATAAAATTTGGCGCACGTGTTTAGAAGCCGACATAGAGTAACATTTATGTGAATATTTTGCAGTTCCAACAATCTTACATACATACGCATCGAATTGATTACCTCCTTTTTTTGAAGTCGGTTAAAATGCTGTCGTAACTGAATTAGTTCTCAAACATCCAATGACTTTTCTCGCTCTGGGTGAGTGAGGCGGGAGGGCGTGTCAGACTTTTACTGACTAAAACCCACGCGTGTTTCTTCAGTTGCTTGAGTCAGGGCCGCGGTAACTCTTTTTCAAATTTATCCGCAACCCAGACAGGCATCGGCCCTAGCGGACCTCGTCAGTTTTGCTGACCAATTTTCCTACCTAAAATTGTGCTAAAGAAAAAGGAGTAGTTGTAAGTGTAATGTGTACATGCAGGCAGCCATGCTTGATAAAAAAATATTATATACTTTATTGTACACCACAAAAAAACATACAGGACAAACGTTAAAATATACAAGTGTACAATGGGCGGTCTTATCGCACTAGGCAATCTCTTACAGACAACCTTTGGATGGACTGAATGATAGGAGAAGAATTTAGGGCTGTCAAAGTAAAAAAAAAAATATTTAGACTTAATAACATACACACAATATTACATAATATACTGATACATATCAAATATATAACAGAGAAAGGAGAAGAATAAAAATTATAGTGAAAGGTAATGCTCCTTCACCATTTTCTTGAACGTTGGCAGTGTTTGAGCACGTCTCACTTCAATAGGTAATACATTCCACAACCGAGCTGCTTGAACCGTGAAAGATTTGTCAAAGAAGGAAGTGGAATGCATACGAATACTTAATTTTAGATATTCCGATGATCTCAAGGACCTAGAATGGGTGTCACAGAGGAACTGAAAGCGTTCTTTGAGATATAAAGTATGTTTCGAAATTGGTCCCATTTTAATTTGGTGAAGATCTGATTAAGAACTTTGGAGATATACAACAGAACTCTTCAATAAATAACGGCAAATCTCTCAGGATTGCTGCAATCGCATGTCTGTTTATTGTTTATTCCATTTCATAACATAACATCACGCCAGTACGCTCTTAAAGGGTACGCAGATCTGTCATTTCACCGGTTATGTTCAAGTTTCATGAAATCTATTCTGGCGTTATAGTTACCTTACCAACTTGCCTATTACGTAGGTACAACTAAAAAGTGAAAATTTTTTGCAAAAGAATACTACCGACTTCCAAATACAAAACTACAAAGTGAAAAATAACTTTATTTTTTGAAGTCGGTGTCTTTCGTAGGTACCAATTTTTTTGCGTTATGGACACCGACTTTTAAAATTTCGAAACATACTTTTTCAAACAAAAAAAGAATTTGAGAAAACAATTGACGGAGATATCGGTGAAAAAAAAAAGGTCGTGTGGCACTCGGGGACTGCCGCGGTAAAGCTATTGCATAGCATTTATTCTGGATCCAGTCCTGGAAAATGCGTCAAAAAAATTAAAAACGTTAAAAACTCGAAAACGTAGCGACCCATAACCGCATTTATTTACGATTAATAAAACTCTAAAAAACAAAACAAAAATACCCTTATTCACATTGAAATAAGGTCGCTTTTCTTTGACAAGCAAAAGTGACCCTTATTCTCATTAGCATAAGGTCCACATTGATCACCATTGTCACAGAAACAGCTCAGAGAGACCGTTAAAAGGCAAAAAAATTACGACCAACAAAAATTTTAAAACCCTCATATCTCAGAAACGGTTGGAGTTAGCGTATTTCTGACAAAAAATTTGCCCCCCTGCTCTCCTCTACTTCAACCAGGAGAACAAGATAGGATTAACCCCCCCCCCTTAACCGTTTACCTACCCCCGCAAAAAAATTTTTCATTCTAAAAATACCAACACGGAAATCGAAAACACGTGCAACAAACCTCCCCCCCCGCCCCCCTACCCCTCACCACTCAGATTCCACAGAATTCAAAAACCTTATTAAAAGTCAAAGTATCACCGCCGTGCCCGTCGGAGTGGGGAGCGTGAGGTTTTTTCGTTACGGAATTTCTGGATTCGGTCCCCGCGCTCAAGGCCCGCGATAGAAGCTATGCAAAAGCTTAAAAAAAAAAAAACAAACTTAATGTCGAACATAGAACCTCCTCCTTTTTGAGAAGTCGGTTAAAAAGGAGTAAAAGGATTAAATAGCACATATAAAATGAACGTTTTAATATATTTGTAGTACTCGTATCATGGTAAGGGTTACACGTCGCCTGAGGCGGGAACATCGTTAATCTCGTGACGCTGCGTCTCTAGTCTACTTTGACATATTTACATAAATACCACTTAAATAGGGATGTCACCCCGCTATATCAATAACATTTGAATATTATCTCGTGACGGATTTTGGGGTGCTTGTTTACTCGAAAGATATTCGTGTGGTATTTCAAGAATACCAGGTGAATTTAATCTCGTGAAAAGTGTATACTAATACAGAAAACCCGACTGCTTAAAAAGCGAAAATAAAAACGTGCTGTGCAGTCGGAGGATAGGATACCTATATGTTCGCGAGCTGGCTGGTCAAAACCAGATGTATCATCCGACTGCACAGCATGATTTTTTTTCTTGTTTATGTCTTTTTAGTTCGCTTTTTAAGCAGTCGGGTTTTTGTTTTATTTATCACTTTTAAGTTAGTTTTTTTTTCGAATCAGGTATGTTTAAACATATAAGGGTTATATATTTTTGAAATCGCCTCTTAAAACCCTTTATTTTGATACTACACACGACGAATAGGAAGAAAAAAAAAGTTGGGCCCCTACAATATGGCGCCCAAGAGCCACAATTTTTCTATTTTCCAATTTTAATGTGGCTACATTGACAGTGACACCTGCAAGCTTAAGACAAATCGATTGACGTACGAATCATCAAAATCGGCCAACGCGTTTGGTCTCTGGAACGCCACATAAGAACAAACATACATACGTAGACTGATAAACACATTACCCTCCTTCGGCAGTCGGTTAATTAGTGGAACTAGTATTTGGTTAGCATTTTGCTGTGTTTGTATAGCAATTACAATTAAGCGACGGTAGAGTTAAAACGTGCACCGTGTCTGCGGTGCGGTGCGGCGGTGATGGCCACTTTAATGATACCGTGCATTGGTAACTGCGCTGGGATTTGATAGCCCCGGATATGGGACTCGATGAATATTAAATTAATTCGTGCATTTAGCTTGAAATACGGTAATTGACATGTGACGTATCCCGGTCGGTTTACGAGGTGATAAAGTTGTCGGATTGGCTTGATGACGTGTGCGTGGACGGCGCGGCCGGTATTGCAGGACCGTTTGTGTTTAACCGCTTTATCTTTATGATGGACTTCCTGAAGGGTACAACATTTAGTACCCGTTTTATGCTAAAAAATATTATGGCACCTGGTTTTATCTTATCACGTTGTGAAAAAATACGAGGTAAATGAAAATTGGTTTGCCTAAACAGCGTCACCATTTGTACCCAAATGCCTCTTTTATCATTATTCGACGGAAATTGGTTGAAGTTAGCTTTTGTTCTGGGTTCAGACATAGAATCAATTATGAAATCGTGTTCCACCATCGATTTTAAGAAAATGTCATGCTATCCGAATGTAGAGATTTTTTCATGTTTATTGAAGATCGTCACAACTTGAAATAGCAAACTTATTTTTACAAGCTTTTGTTTTTTTTTTGAATTTTATTTTGTTATTCTCCACCGATTAAGATTAAATTTTGCATACACGTTTAGTTTGGGTGACAATGCATGGTTAGCTAAGTGACGTCATTCTAAATCCAATATGGCGGACGGCTCAAGGTGGCGGACTAGTTATTTTTGTGGACTGCCATGATATGGGTGTCAAATGAAAGGGTTTGATGAGTAGAACACGAAAAAAGCTTGTTCTAAAAAAGATTTTGTAATGAATAATTTTTTAATTGAATGTTCACTTTTATTTGTTCTGCTGAGAAAACAAGAACACTGTCTTCGCAAAAATAACATGCCTAATAGATCTTTTACTATTGTTCCAGGTACGTCACATTTCCAGTCAGAGAATGCGAAACGTTTTTCACCAACGCGTTTTTTTTTTCTCCATCGGGAGGTCACCGCTCCGCTGTATTGTAGACTGTAAATAAGGCTGATAGGTTGAACTATGACACTATGTACTAGTATATTGTATACTACATTAGATGAGAAATGATCCGTGAGAATTGTCACGGTTCATAGCGGCCATTGTGTCACAGTGCAAAGATCTGTGATGCACCATGCATAGATGAGTTGTGGTTTATTTTGCTCGTCGTAATTTCTTGATAGCTCATTATAACTTACCTTGTTCAGGTAAATTCAGATATAAAATACTTATTACAAAGTTTGGATGGATGTTTGTTAGTCATTCACGCCAGAACGGCTGAACGGCTCTAAATGAAATTTAACACAGAGATAGATTACAGCTTTTTTACATTTTTAGGGTCCCGTACCTCGAAAGGACAACGTGGAACCCTTATAGGATCACTTTGTTGTCCGTCCGTCTGTCTGTCAAGACCCCTTTTCTCAGGAACGCGTGGAATAATCAAGCCGAAATTTCAAATACTCAGGTCTAATGTCCCTTAAAGCTGTGAAAAAAATCAAACTTCTAAGCCAACGCAATTAAAAGATACAGCCGTTTATGCCGCAAGTTTCAGCAAATTTTCGACACTCGCAAGGGAATCAAAACCTACAGGGCACTTCCCGTGAACTCAGAATCTTGAAATTTGGTACGGAGCAACGTCTTACTCTTATAGCACAGATAAAGGAAAAAATTGCGAATACCTTAAATTTTTAGTTACATCATATAATAAAAATATTTATAGTAATTTTAAACTTACTACCCCTTTCCTCATGAACGCGTAGAGGTATTAAATTGAAATTCATATCAAATACTCAGGCCTATAATACCTTTAAGATGAGGTTTGTACGGAACCCTCGGAGCGCGAGTCCGACTCGCACTTGGCCGGTTTTTTTTTTATTTAATGGTAGGCTCGCGTATGACCACTATCTCGCCTGATGGTAAGCGATGATGTGGTCGACGGTGAAGCACGCTTGCCTAGAAGTAACCTATTCACTCTTGACTTGAAGACCCCAAGGTTGTAGCTAACAGCAAACAGACTCCGGCAGGGAATTCAACTTCTTAGCTGTGCGCACAATTAAAGTATTCTCAAAATGTTTTGTACATATGTGTGGGATGTCTACCTTGTACCGGTGGCGCATTGCCGTACGTTTTGTTGTCCGTTGATGGAAAGGGCTAGACGGAAACAAATTGTACAGTTCCATCGCACACTCCCCGAAATGTAACCGATAAAAAAAAAACAAGAAAAGACGTAAACAAGAAGAAAATCATGCTGCGAGCTGGCTGACCAAAGCCAGTTGTATCCTCCGACTGCACAGCATGATTTTCTTCTTGTTTACGTCTTTTTAGTTCGCTTTTTAAGCAGTCGGGTTATTAAAATTTTTGCATTTTTTTTTTATTTATAGCTTTATAGTTATTTTTTTTATAATTAGGTACATTTTGTGTTATATATTTTTAAAATCACCTCTTAAATCTCTTTATTTTGATACCCCACACGATGGGTACGGAAGAAAAAAAAATTTGGGCGCCCACTATATGGCGCCCAAAATCCGCCATTTTTTTCTTCTCCAATTTTAATGTAGCCAGTGACACTCGCAGGGTTAAGACGAATCGATGGACGTAAGAATCATCAAAATCGGCCAACGCGTTTGCTCTCTGGATCGCCACATAGGAACAAACATACATACATAGACTGATAAACACATTACCCTCCTTCGGCAGTCGGGTAAAAACCGACAAACTGTCAAGCTAGTATGAAACACACAGGCAAAAATTACTGACTAAAGAAAACAAGATTTACTCCAAAATACCAATAAAAGGGCACATTATTATAAGCATATTTTTATAAATATATATATATTACCGACACAACATTTCCTTAACTCGCTGGCGTTATGTGTAACACGATAATTATGGGTATATCCCAATGATTCTTACATAATAACATGAACAAGCATTGTTATAAATATTTTTTCTTAAGGAAAAGTAAATATGCTACACCCTAACACGCAGTCATTATTATAATGATATTAATAATCCTTGTTACCAACATGAATAATAACAATTAACATATTGAACGTAATTAGGTATGCATACGAAGGTAGGTTTACATAAATCCGTAATGTCAATTGCGGAAGTACCGGATACGTGCGTTTGACAGCGCATCGGATATGCCCTGTATGCTGCTGACGTCACTATGCAGCTCCGTTGCTAGCCCGACGTGCAAGCGTCCGTTCGCTATTGAAATGTCGATAGCAGTGATATACTGCAAGGCAAAGCCGATTATATATATCAACCCTGTAACTTGCATAAAAGTGTGCAAGTATGTCATTGTACTTCAAAGGCGAAAATACAAATGCCTGTAACTTGTAGTGTGTTTCACCGTTGAACGCATAGTAGTGGTCAAACACTAGTCTATCAATAATAAAAACCGGCCAAGTGCGAGTCGGACTCGCGCACGAAGGGTACCATTATCACAAAAAACGGCAAAAAGTCACATTTGTTGTATGGGAGCCCCCACTTAAATATTTATTTTATTCTGTTTTTAGTATTTACACAGCAGAAATACATCATCTGTGAAAATTTCAACTGTCTAGCTATCACGGTTCATGAGATACAGCCTGGTGAGTCTTAGTAATAGGGTCCCGTTTTTACCGTTTGGGTACGGAACCCTAATAAAAGGAAAAATGTGACATTAACCAATCATTGGGGCAAAAATACACATGCCATTGTTCCATGGTAACTTTTGATTGGTTCATGTCACTATGGCATGCAAGTTACTATCAAACTTTTATGCAAGTTACAGGCACGTGTATTTTCGCCTTTAAAGTACAATGGCATACTTGCACACTTTTATGCAAGTTACAGGCATGTATATTTTCGCCTTTAAAGCACGATGACATACTTGCACACTTTTATGCAAGTTACAGGCATGTCTATTTTCGCCTTTAAAGTACAATGGCATACTTGCACACTTTTAATGCAAGTTACAGCTATGTGTATTTTCGCCTCTAAAGTACAAAGGCATACTTGCACACTTTTATGCAAGTTACAGGCATGTGTATTTTCGCCTTTAAAATACAATGGCACATTGGCACAATGGCACAATTGCCAAGAAGTTTGGCGAGTGCTATATGTGTATTTTCGCCTTTAAAGTACAATGATATACTTGCACACTTTTATGTAAGTTACAGGCATGGGTATTTTCGTCCTTACTGATCAATTAAACCCAGACAAACAATATGACGAATCTGTCAAAGAAACTATTTCAGTCTTTGCTTTGGTTGGTCTCAGTTTTATCTCCGCCCTAAGATCAAACGTTTATTGCAGCTTGTTTTATGACGTTAATTCTCTTTAAAGCCGATTGCTTCTCAAGAAACCTGTCTACTAAGGTCTGCTCTTACACATTTTCACAATACACAGTCGTATTTTCCTTGATTTGATATTTCATGAAATTGTTTTTGTTCTTTACGATTCATCAATTTGGAAGAGCAATCAACTGAAATTGGATTCGTTACGGAAATGGCCCACAATTGGCACTTTTACACGTCAATTTGAATCCGCTGGGTGCTTCGGAAATACGGCTATGATTGTAATGTTTGATGTAGTACCAAAGTTTGGTAGTCCTTCAGATTTATGACGAGAGATACCCTTTTAACTTTATTTCTTCTCTATCTCTAATAAATAGTATAAAACAATTTGCTGTCTGCCTCGCCGATTATGTCTTCAAAACCACACATATAGTTGTTACGGGCAGGTTAATGTAACTACCTCATTTGTCCCGTGCGAAGCCGGAGCGTATCGTAAACGTTGCCTCCATCGTGTCCATAATAGATCTAGTCGCCGGGTGCGAAAGATAAGCAGCTCGTTTCCTCCAACAACGTGTCTCCGATATCAACGTCTTCGCCAGCATGACGCCCGTCAACGTCGGAAGCTTGCAGCTGGCGCTGCGCCGCGCTCCATTCAGCGAGCCGTACCGACAACTGCTGCTTTACAGTCCTTGTACCCCTTATCTGTGAATAACACAGTCTATAATCGTCTGTTTAGTTGGTATTAGCTAGTTGGTTCAATTGTAACTAGTGTCGATTACGCGCCATGTTGTTTGGACGTGCCCTTTGTTTACAGTGACGTGCGTCGCGCAGCAGGACTTGGTGCACCGGTTGCTAACAAGCATCTTAAATCTAGGCACCCTATTGTTGTTTATTCTATTGTTCGTCTTTAAAGGTCGATTTGTTTGCGGTTCCTATTATGGAACAAGTTTGTTTCAGTTTACGCGGTTCAGTGGTTACATTTTTTACTGATATATTGGTGCCTGATTGTGGCTCCTTTAGGATTGGACCAATGTCTAAATAAGAGACATGCCTAAATAGCAAGATATCCGTCATGTCTTCTGGAAAATACGTTGTTTTAATCGGGTTGTTGGAGCTAGTCCAAATAATCTGGACGCATAAAAAGCTTTTTCCAAAACATTAATCAATTCTGTTTTAAAAATAAGTAATTTAGGTAGTGCAGCACGAAGCAGTGAAATGAGAAATAAAACAAGTAAAAATGTTAAGGCATCTGGATAAAATCCGGCTGCATCTCCGTTGCGGTTGACGTCATCGTGGCAACTTTTGGTGTCTGAAGCTCCGTTTTAAATTCTACTAAAAGTACGAGACGAAAATACAAATTAATCGACCATGTAATCGATTTAACCTATAACGGTGAAGTGTCTCGCCGACATGTGATGTAACAGTACGATCCAAGGCACGCGGATATGAACTGCCTCGTTGCCGCACCTACGATCGAACAAATCCGTGAGAAGCAACTGTTCTATACATGTAAGGAGACTTTAATGTGCAGTAATTACACACGGAGTGCACTGGAGGAACGTAGATAGAACATTAAGCGAAACGAGCGTGCCCTATCATCTGTGCTGAACTTTCCGCGTCGCCGGGCCTGTATCGAGGAACTTCGCCGATTAAACAATTGAGGACGGTCCGCCTGCCTCGCCTGCCCGCCTGGGGGACTAGATATTCCGCCTCGAAATGGGCTCCGTCCCTAGAGAATACTTCATACTGCAAGTAATTAATATTGGACATGGCCAAGTTAATTGACGAGAGTTTTATTGCACACGTTTGTAATTGTTTATGAGGTGTTAAGGTTTTATTGCAAAATTATGGTTTGAGTATTTTGAAATAGCGTTTGTTATTTGTAAACGTGGGTGACTGATCCATGTTCGGTGATTAGACTAATTGCTAGTGTGGTCATTTAAAAACAAACACTTTTTTAAGACACAACTAACAACTTAAGCGCTGACGTCCTCCATTCTTTGTAGCTTATTAGCGTTGTCCGGGCAAATACATTCAAATAAGGACAGCAGCCACAGAATAATATAAAACCCAGCTTCACTAAAGGAAACTTTGCTCTTGTATTTTCAGCTGATATGCTAATACGATACTGATAAAATACGGATAATTAACGTAGCCTTACATACTCGATATACTGATAAAAATATGAGTCAAAGTTGTGAGTACCTTCTCAATTAGGATTGTGGGTAAACCCGATTTCCTAACAAGCTCAGTTTCGGCCTAGACCAAACTATAATTCAGTTATACGAAACTCGATACTACCTACCGCCAGATTGATCTAATACTTACAGAAAACTCTGATACGGTGTTAAAGACGGGGTTTCAAGAAGTTTCTGGAAATATATGAAGGAATGATTATGTGAACATTTATTCGCTTCATTCATAGGCCAGACATTTCATACCATATACTGAACGTGGGAAGTTGTGTTTGCTTCTTGTTGTTTAAAGCCACGAGTTGTAGGCATAGGCACGTACCTAATATGCATATTATGTGTCTCGTCATACATTTCAAGGACCAGTGAAAAGTAAGAATGCGCTAACATCGAGACCTTTGCAGACCCCAGACGTTTGAATCACGAGTTTTAAAAGAAAAACAATGAAAAATCGATTATGTTTTTTTTCTCGATTCTAGCTGGTCTGACGCGAGTCAAACCATCTGGCAATTAGGTTTTACGAGATTTTTTGGTGTGCAGAATTTGAAACGTCATCCTAGATTGTAGAATATTTTAGGTATTACATAGTAAACCAGGTTAAATCTGTTTTTAGTGAGTTGATTTTTGCATAAACCGTTCTTTTATTGATACCTAATTTCTGGAAAATTTTGGCTTGTCATTGAACATTGATCTGGTAGGATTTAAATCTTTTACGACTATTCAACAAAAAATTGTATCAAACGTTTCCATTCAAATATCTATACTTATATTATAAAGAGGAATGATTTGTATTTTAATATTTTTGTATGTAACGAATAAACTTAAAAACTACTGGACCGATTTCAAAAATTCCTTCACTGTTGGGAACCTACACTATTCCCGGGTGACATAGGCTACTTTTTTATGCCTGTATTCCCACGGTAACGGGAAATGCGCGGGTGAAACCGCGAGGCGTCCGCTAGTAATTTTTAACCCCCGACGGAAAAAGAGGGGTGTTATAAGTTTGAGGTGTGTTGCTGTGTATCTGTGTATCTGTGTGTCTGTGTATCTGTGTGTCTGTCTGTGGCATCATAGCGCCTCAACGGATGAACCGATTTTGATTTAGTTTTTTTTTGTTTGAAAGGTTATTGTATCGAAAGTGTTCTTAGCTAAGTTTGAATAAAATCGGTTCAGCCGTTCAAAAGTTATGCGCGTTTTACTGTTTAGATCGTGATGTTTTCGTAAGATAAATGGGTCGGGGGTTTTTTAAATTTTGAATTTTTACTTGTATGATTGTGTGAATCCACAACCCAGTAACTGGGTAACACGATACTCCTTGGCAAGACTGGTGTCAAAATATGGGTTCTGACTGCCTTAACAACTGTCAAAGATCAGACAGCCTGGACCAACGGCTTAATGTACTTGCTGCGGCACGGATTAACCTCGGTGTCTAAAGGATGGTCACCCATCCACGGACCGACCTCGGCAAGCGTTACTTAACCTTGAAGATCGACGAAATCTACGGCGGTTATAACTTAGCCACGAGCACTTCTAATAAGTATAACTACTGCGGGTTAAAATGCTTCGCATAACATTGAATGCTTGCGTGGCTGCAGATTTGCGTGTGGCGAGTCAGTCGGAAGTAATTTTCCTCCGACGCCAATAATGGTCGTGCTCAATCATCTGGATAATGGGTCCAAGTGTAAAATTTAAAGCTACTTACCGTCGCTCCTCCGTGAAATATTATCTACGTTTCGACGATATCGTTTATAAAGTGGACAGTTTAATCACGAAATATAGCGGGGATAATTAAACGTTAATTCATCACGGGTGTACTGCAAGGAGCGATGCTGTGTCCCACGGAATAATGGCGCTAGATTCGTCACTAAAATGGCTGCCAAGTGTTGTTTGTTAGTTGAATGCATTTATATCGTAGTAGTAATTAAGAGGCAAGTTCGTTTGGTCATCAAGGATTTTTAAAAGGCTTATGTGATTGATTAAAAACTTTCGCTAACAATCACTGATGTATTGTCGTGGCCACATCGTAGAATTGATCACTTCATGATGTGGCCAACCATTTCATGAAATGGTTGTATTTCATGATATGGAAAATACCCGCTGCCCATATCATGATATGGTCTGGCCAGATCAATGAATCGTTTGGGATATGAACAGCGTTTGAAGATATGAACAGTTAAACTCACGGTTACTTCATGATATGGTCAAACATTACTGACCATATCGTAAAATAGTTACATTATTCACCGTTAGAGGCGCTGATATCGTGTATCGTTTTTTTATTCTGAAAAAAAAGCGGACTAATGCGCCAATTGAAGATAAAAGTGAAGTCGAATGTCGTTACGAAACAAAATTACTTGCATTTGGAACATTAATGATTTATCCAAACGTGGATTGACGTTTAAACGATATGGTCAGTTTTAGTTTGCCATATTATGAAATACAACCATTTCATAAAATGGTCGGCTACATCCTGAAGAGGATCAATTCTAAGATCTGGCCACGAAATTACAGAAAATTGCAACAGGCACTATTCTTAGTAACACCTATATAGACAGGACCCTGATTCGGCCGGGTATATTAAACTAAAAATACACCAACCCTAAACTATAATAATCTCAACCAAAATCCTATTTCCACTTGAGTAAGCTATTACTCGGTTAGAAATCCAAGGAATTAAAGTTCACACATGTGCGAATTTCTCTTCGTAGTACGTTGCTGAGGTCGGAACCTTCCACATGTTTTAATTAAGAGCTATATAATCACGTTAGTGCTCACGGAATGCGAGCTACAACATGATTACTTCTCGTTTGTCGGAAATGAAACCTACTTTTAATTTTAGAAAGATAATTATGATTGGAAGATGTTAACTTTGTTATCAAGTGTACTGATGATAAATGATAACTTGTACAACACGGCAGCTTTAAATATTTGATAATAATAATAATAATCCGCCACATTATCTCTGGTTGTTCTCGTCTAGCTAACGAAGAGTACATGCATAGGCAAAACCTTGTAGCCAGGATTATCCATCAGCAACTTGCTCTGAAATACACTCTAGTGGCATCGGAGGTCTACTACAGGTATGTGCCTGACCCACTTCTCGAGAATGGCAATATCACATTGTACTGGGATCGGTCTATCATCACTGACAGGACTATTATCGCTAATAAGTCTTATATAGTGGTGGTGGACCGAACCGAGAGGCGTGCAATGATTGTTGACATAACTGTCCCGCATGACGGGAACCTCTTGAAAGCTGAGAAAGATAAGCAAATCAAGTATCTTGACTTGGCTCGCGAGGTTGTCGACATGTGGGATGTGGACACAGCGATCATTGTACCGATAGTCGTGTCAGCCCATGGCTTAATAGCCACGAGCCTCGACCAACACCTTAGGAGGCTCTCGTTAGGCGGCTTGGTCAAGGGCCTGATCCAGAAAGCAGTACTGCTGGACACGGCTCGCATTGTTAGGTGGTTCCTCTCTCTGGAACCCTGACCGCCGGTAGCTTGGACCCTGTTCTCGATACCCGTGGGCTTCTATTTTCAATATTTTTAAATGTTTTATAAAAATATTTAGAAATGTATTAAATAAGAAATAAGCTAAATAAAGTACATAATAATATACTAGCCTGTCAAGGCGGTTACGGACTACACGTCCGTGTCTGTGATCCGTGTCCGTGATATGAGTTCGTTCCGAGTTCAAAATGTTCTGTGTGCTTATTCCATCGTATACGGTCTCTTATTTCAAAATATATACAAAAAAAGAGGTTTCCCCTTACCGTCCCCAGACGGCGCTTATACAGTTTCAAACGCGATTGAGTGTGAGTAATAACTCGCACTAAGACAAAGGCCTCTGAATTATGAAAGACTAGGTTCTGCTAGCAGCTTCGCCCGCGTGAATGTCGAAAATTATTCCGAAGGAACATATTCCCGAATCGAACAGTCTAACTCTCTGTCATGCAGATCCGTTCAGCCGTTTAAGCGTGATGAAGTAACAAACACAGTAAACTTTCGACTTTATAATATTAAGTGTGATTATGACGGATAGAGTTCGGATGTAATGCGTAAGCTTCCCTACAAGAAGTACTACGGCTACTTTGAAGCCAAAATTTCACAAACACGGTTCGGATGTAGTGCCTCACCGCCCTTACTGTCCCACTGCACAGCAATGTCCTCTTTTCATACAGAGAAAGAAAGAAAAGAAACATTACACAAGCATTACTCACCACGCTTGTTCAAGGCGGATTGGTAATACAAATCTTATTACTATCTATTGCCCGTGACTTCGTCTGCGTAGCATTAGTACTTCTAATAGCCTATTTGTTGATATCGCGCAATAATATTATAGGATTTTCTTACAAACTTCCAACCTCCTTTCCAGCCCCTTAAATATGATTTCCGGGATAAAAATTATCGTATATCCTTCCCAGGGTCTCAAAGTATCTCCAAACCAAATTTCATCTAAACCGTCAGCGGTTTAAGCTTGAATAGGTAACAGACAGACTGACAGACAGAGTTACTTTCGCATTTATAATATTAGTTAGGATGCTGTTTTCACTTCACCAATGTCAGCCCTAGAATGTATAACACCATATTTTATTACGTGAAAATAAAAGTGTAGAGCGAACCCAAGCTCGAAAAACCTCATGAAAACGTTCGTGTACATGCGTTTCCATCATGTTCAATTGATTGATTGGAACAGTTTTACCTGTTAGTCTCAATCAACTCAGACATCGCAGTGTTGCATTGCACGCTGCTCTACTCGAACCAAATTAAAATCCTCGTTTTCTACATAGTAGGGATTAACTCCAGGAAAATTCTTATCCATAAAAAATAGGCATATCAACCTTGCTACAAAATCGTTAATTTATCTCACCATGTTGTAGGTTTACCCAGAATATTATCATGTATTTTTTTGCTATGAACAGGAAATAATTGTTGTTTCAGGCATTAGTTAACTACTTACATACAAAATGCTACAAGTTTTATCGTAGGTTTGAAACCAGGAAAAGCAACACGACTGGACATACCGACGTACTCCGGGTCAGTTCAGAGCCATTTTGTGGCGGAGTCTTTATTTAAACATAGAGATCTCGTGTGGTTTCCCTTAAGTTGGTAAAACTATTTGTATGATAAAACTGCAGTAATATCAGTACCAAGACGGGTTCTTCGTAAACCGGTTGGTGTTATGTATACGACAGTTATGTAATGTTATAAATAACCTAGTTAAAATGCACTCTGCAACACGATGAACAAGGATTTCGTGGTTGCGCTTTATTTATTTGCACTTTCTTGTTTCATTCATGTGTAAGAACATTTCTACTTTCTAATTCTTGCCCGTCATTGGGCAATCGGCTTTAGATAAATTGTCGATATTTTTTTGCAAGCTGGGCTTGTTTTCCTGGTCGGCGTGGCCAGGCTCCCCTGGGTCTTGGCTCTTGGCCAACGTTTCCTGATGACGTCTCCCACACGTTAAATTGATATTGGCACTTAGCGGGGCTCTCGTTGTAGCCGATCATGCTGTAAAACTTTCAACTTTTGACACTTGTTATCTATCGGGAGAAGATCTAGAACTTTGTGATACTCTCGTAGGAAACGTTGGACTAGACAAAGTTTTCTCCAATAAGTTTATAAATGGGACGGTGATGTCTAAATAAGTTTAACATTATTTCAATTTTTTGTCGAATGACTTAGTAGAAATGGTCAAAGATGCAATCTTGCTGGCAGTAAAATTGTAATCTCACTAGTCATTACTAAACCAATATTGAAACACGGCATGACTAACCAGCAGTTATCGTATGTAGCACATTGCAGCAAAGGTCACGGCTCAGTGCAGGTTACGCAAGGCGTCTCGTGATGACATACTCGTGTGCCACAGCTAACACGCGTTGTCAACCCAATCAAACTTTTATCAATAATGCTGACAAAAATAATGTACACAACATTTTCCTCGAGATGTCTCAACTTCTCAAGACGATGCAAATGTCCAACTTAATATAAATTGCAAATTGGTTGCGCTGCATGGCGACGTTGCGCCTTCCAACAGCGATTATGAAACGTTCGCCAATTGTTGTCGTTTACTCGAATAGTTATCTCGAAGTCCTTAGAAATGTTCGCTAAGTGAAACGGGTTTTACCTGTATCTAGCGTAACTTCCTAGTTGTCTGTTCTGAATCGATCGAAAAAAAGTTAATTCGATGTCGAGTCCGGGGTTTTGTAATCGGCTGATGTTGCCCCTTCGAAGAATTCTTTCGCCAACTCTCTTTAATGTTCCCGGATGGAGAATTTTTCATTTGGGCGTATATTTTGAAAGTGACTCACGGAGGTACTCCTTACCTTCTTTGAACACCAAAATAGCCTATTATGTTTCTTACTTCCACGAAAACCAAAGCTAAATATAGTAATGGAAGCAGAAACGTCCTTCTAGATCGCTTATTTTTTAAACAAAGCGTCACATTCTTCCCGAATAGTACAGGTAGAAATATCAAAGCATTTTTGCCTCGTCCTTTTATCAGTCTCCTTCCTGCAATCGCCAAACGACGTTATTGACATTCTGATATCCCCTTCGGATCAAAGTTAAATGGCATGTGGAAGACCTTGTTTCTTATCGAACGTCCGAATAAATTCCGGTGGAATTTTGGATCGGCCTGGACTGAAGGCGGCGATCGTTGGAATACTGCCAGTAGCCAGTGCATTGTTGGCCCGCCATGTTAGTATATTAATATTGCCAATAGAGCTGCACTCTACACGGCAAGTTTCCTCTACTTCCGTAGGGTTACTCGTACCATAGATGACGCGTCGTTTTTAAAGGCTGATTTGGTGTGCATTTACATGCGAATTTTATCATTTTACGGCTATAACGTAGCCAAATAGTGTAGTCACGTGTTTGCTCCCAGTCTTTGGGCATAACAAGTATATTAAAAAGCTGATCTTTTTTTTCTTTGATTCGTTTATTTTAGGCGGATTACATTCATCTTACTTTGATGTCGAACGAAACAAACAAATTCTTGGAGAAACCGTTGCAGATATAAACACAAAGACGTGCTGATTATTTCCATTAAGTTTTTATACATCGAATGATCTCCGGTCGACGTTCTATGACGCTGTTAACTTTATGGTTTCACTATTATGCATGGTAAAATTAATAAACATGTACAATGATGTAATGTTAATTAATACGCTTATAAGCATGAAGTCATGACTCATTTCACTTCGGTTTCGTTGGATATTTTAACAGAATTTCCCTAGTTTACGTAATATTAAACAACAAATACGTCTTTGTGGTGTTTTGTAATGTTTGTAAGAAGTGTGAATAGTTTTTTGTAAATTTATTGGCATGTCCTGTTATGACACATATTGGCTGGTTGCTCTACTGACGAGGTTAGTTTGGTCAGTGACGGGGTTGCATTTGTCATGTTGTGCACTTTCAGTCGCTAGTCAGTATGTTTCAGAATTGCTATGCTGCTTACTTGCTTGTTTTATAGATTTATGTAACTATAATATTAAGTACTTCTTTGCGGTATCTCATGTTTACAAGAAGTTTGAATAATTTGTTGTCAATATTTAGTAATGTCCTGCTATGACACATAGGCTGGTTGCTCTACAGACGTGGTTAGTTTGGTCAGTGACGGGGTTACATTTGTCATGTTGTGCACTTTCAGTCGCTAGTCGGTAGGTTTCAGAGTTGCTATGCTGCTTACTTGCTTGTTTTATAGATTTATGTAACTATAATATTAAGTACTTCTTTGCCGTATCTCATGTTTACAAGAAGTGGCAATAATTTGTTGTCAATATTTAGTCATGTCCTGCTATGACACATAGGCTGGTTGCTATACTGACGTGGTTAGTTTGGTCAGTGACGGGGTTGCATTTGTCATGTTGTACACTTTCAGTCGCTAGTCAGTAGGTTTCAGCCTTGCTATCCTGCTTACTTGCTTGTTTTATAGATTTATGTAACTATAATATTAAGTACTTCTTTGCCGTATCTCATGTTTACAAGTGTGAATAATTTGTTGTCAATGTTTAGTCATGTCCTGCTATGCCACACTGGTTGCTCTACTGACGTGGTTAGTTTGGTCAGTGACGGGGTTGCATTTGTCATGTAGTGCACTTTCATTTGCTAATCGGTAGGTTTCAGCCTTGCTATCCTGCTTACTTGCTTGTTTTATCGATTTATGTAACTATAATATTAAATACTTCTTTGCGGTATGTCATCATGTTTAAAAGTGTGAATAATTTGTTGTCAATATTTAGTCATGTCCTGCTATATGACACATAGGCTGGTTGCTCTACAACCGTGGTTAGTTTTGTCAGTGAAGGGATTGCGTTTCGTCATGTTGTGCACACTTGCTATACTGATTGTTAACCCCCGACGGAAAAAGAGGGGTGTTATAAGTTTGACGTGTGTTGCTGTGTATCTATGTGTCTGTCCGTGGCATCATAGCTCCTAAACGGATGAACCGATTTTGGTTTAGTTTCTTTTGTTTGAAAGGTGATTTTGACGAGAGTGTTCTTAGCTATGTTTGAATAAAATCGATTCAGCCGTTCAAAAGTTATGGGCGTTTTACTGTTTGAATCGGGGTGTCATAATTACGTGTTCAAAAGATTGCCGATCGAAGCGTAGATATCTACTATGTACTAGATAAATTATTTAGCACGAAATAAAAATGTGTCGGACGTTTTTTAAATTTTGAAATTTTACTTGTTCTAGATAGCAGTCGCAGATACCTCGCTATGTCGCTTTCTGTACAAAAAACACTATTTATATCTTTATTTTTCTTTCTTACATTCTCCTAACTGAAGCCTAAGCAGTTTCTACAAAAAGAAATTCGTAATTAAAGCAATTAGAGTTTGGCAATAAATAATTGAGTGGAGGGAGAGACCCAAAGGCGCCTGCTAACTGAAACATTAAATCTAAAAATAATAAAAAGGTTTGTCTGGCCGGCTCGGCAATCGCCCGGTGACTGTTGAAATCGAAGATTTCAAGGCTGCCTTTGTGTTCTTGACACCCATTGAATAATAATTAGCAGGGTACAAGTGTTATTTGTAAACAGGTATCCTTTGATTGTACGATAAAGCTTTGGCACACTTTTTTTTTAAAGGCACCATTGTTAATTGAATTAGCGTTTGTTAAAATGTATTGTAATTTTTTTTGCAAGGAAATTCTGGGAAAATATGTTTTCGTTTGTCGGTGTTTGTTTCAGGGTTTTCCGTAGGTTTCTTTTTCGTAATTGAAAAGAGTATGTTTAGATGATTTGGCCATGTTGAGAGGATGAATGAAAGGCGACTAACTAAAAGTATTTACAAGGCAGACGTGAATGGAAACGCCGGGAGGGGACGCCCTAGAAAGACATACATACACCTCATTGGTTATGTTCTTCAGAAAGGCCACGTGCGCAGTACTCATAACCGGCGTGAGTGTATGACTAGATGTATGAATGTGAGTCATCGTAGCAGGCAGCGTTCTGTTGTTTCTGCCTACCCCCATGGGAAAAAGGCGTGATTTTATGTATGTATGAAAATGTTTAATATAAATCGGGACGTAAAATGTCGTAACACGTATTCGTCATACTTGTTACTTCTTGTATTATAATATTGGTAACACGTTTCAATCATAAACTGAACTTGTATGTATGAAGAAGGATACCTACATACAAGTGGACTAAAACCCAAAAGCGGGACAATCAAAAGCAAAGCATAGATAATGGGGCAGGATTGAGATAGTAAAGTTAAAACAGAGGCTGGCACTAAGCCAAATTCATTAAAGAAACACATTCAACTTTCAAGCATGCCTCCCCTTAATGAAAGCGACCGTGATTAAGCGATAGAACATTATTTGAATAGAAACTTTCAGTGACGTGGAAATGTGATTCTAGTGATTCACAAGTTAACAGCCTTATTAGCGAAAACTATAGTTAAAACAATACAGTAGACCATATGTGGCTCATGGAACTGTAAACCTGTTTATATTTCCTTTTCATATTTTGCCTCGTTTCACTGTTTTTCTTATAATTGATTCTTGTTGCGGTTTACAACTACTACTATTATAGAATACTTAGAATAAAACAACAGGTGAGTAAGCTCATACCATGATTCACTTTGTAGTTTTGATTAGGTGGCCAGTTTTCCTGGGTTACACTGTACTGGCATCAAAGTCGCACTGCCATGCCATCGTATTCATCACTTAACTCTACCTGCTGAACAAAAAGTTGTATAATTTAATTATTTATCTAATTTGGTTTCGTTATATTCGAATTACAAAATTGACAGCGGTTTCATTATGATACCCATAACGACATCGGGTTGCATTATGTGAATCGTCATAAATTCTAAAACACAAGCAAAGACATGCAGACGACAGGTACCTAGAATATTACTTCGAAATCGAGACAATGTATATGATGTTTTTAAAAATGGAACAAGATTAGAACAAAAGTATCGTATACTATTTGGCTGTTGCGGCTACAAGATGTTTGCCTTATACCAAACTAGAGGACGCCTCGCGGTTTCACCCGCGTAGTTCCCGTTCCCGTAGGAATACAGGGATAAAAAGTAGCCTATGTCACCCGGGGATAGAGTAGCTTCCCAACGGTGAAAGAATTTTTGAAATCGGTCCAGTAGTTTTGGAGCCTATTCGGTACAAACAAACAAAAAAATCTTTCCTCTTTATAATATTGGTATAGATAACAATGATATTCAAATAAACAGATTCGTTATACATTCACAAAACAATAGAAAAAAGTGTTCTGCACGCACACTTTTCATTCATCTGACATTTCAATACAAGTCGAAAGGGATGGCTTGATAAAACCAACAATAACAAAAGAGACAGCTAGTGTTTGTCACTTGCGTGTGAATGTAAACAAACATTATTCTGACCACCAATGTTGTTATCCTTTTCTAACATATACAATATTTGGAATATCAGAATATTAGGAAAAAATTAAATAAATTAGTAAATTGAGGCGTATTGCCTAATTAATATATGTAACGCTCAGTGTGCACGGCTACGGTCAGGTTAGCCGCAGGTAGAGGGACCACGCTGGCAGATGGTCGCCAGATGTGTAAAACGCACCCTGCCTAGCGCCCACGCGGGCTCCGGGCCCCGGGCCCGCACACCCGCTGACCAGTACCAGTAGAGATTCGATTCGAGTCGCGCATGCTAGATAGATCGAGTATTCCACGGTCCTAGCTCGTTCCCGTCATAACTATCGTCGTAACTTTAAGTTTAGTTGTACGAAGTAGTGTGTTGTTCTGTGGTTAGCTCGTAAGAACATTTGTGTACAAAGTGTTGTGTATTAAAAGTGTTTTATCGTGGCATGAACTGTAATCGTTTTATTACGACACCTAGCCGCCCTTATAGTGACGCCCAACTTGCGGCCACATGCTGTTAAAAAACACGTGCCGTTAAAAACCGCGTGACATTAAAGACCACGTGGTGTTGTAAACAGTTAAGTGTAACAGCGTGTGAACGAACCAACCCTAAGGTTTATCATGCCACGAACGACGCGAGCAACCCGCGCAGTTATCAACAGCAAGGCGATGGAACAGAATAACGACAGTTATTCAGACGAGGACTGCGCATCGATGGTGGAGTCGCGCGCCCATTCGGGCGCCGCTGCCACCCACGCGCACGCGACCGACGCGTCCGAGGAGATGCGCGCCCAAGGGGGCGCCGCCCTCGATCACACGCTCGGCGGGGCCCACATTGGCGCTCCTGCTGCAGCGGACCACACGCTCGGCGGGGCCCATATCGGCGCGCCTGCCGCAGCGCTCAACACTGAACGGCTCCTGTCCACCATGATGGAGTCGTTCGCCAGAATGCAGGCGGAGACTAACCGCACCTTAGTGGATAGCCTAAGATCACTACATCATGGCAACCAGTGGAACCACGTGGCGTCGACACCGGCGGCATCGCCCACGGCGAACGCGCCCGCGACCTCCGGCGGCGGTAACTTCGCGAAGTGTACCGCGAGATTTGACGGGCAGTTACGCGACACCGAGGTACTGGAGGCGTTCATCGATGCAGTGGAAGTCTACAAGGAGTGTGCCGACGTGACCGATGAGCACGCGCTACGCGGCCTCTCCATGTTGCTGAGCGGCGACGCGGCGGTGTGGTGGCGAGGCGCGCGGACCGGCGTCGCCACGTGGGCGGACGCGCTCGCGCGCCTGCGCGCCGCCTACGGCGTACAAAGGCCTGCATACCGGGTGCTGCGCGAGATATTCGCGGAAGAACAAAGTGAGAGTGAACGTGCAGAAGTGTTTATTTCTAAGGTACGCTCTTTATTAGTTAAATTACCATATGTTGTTCCTAGTGTTATGATAGTAGATATAGTGTACGGCCTTTTACACCGTAGAATACGTAAACGTTTGTCGCGAGATAGTGTTAGTAACATTGATCATTTGTTAGAGCGAGCGAGAACCGTGGAAGACTCAATCGTAGAGCTAAGTAGCAACGCGATCGTCGCCGCGGATAAGCCGATCCTACCTAGAGTCGTTGACCGCGGTACTTCTAGCCCGAGCGCAACCTTAGGTTCCAGTCCCACCTCTAACTCTGATAAACGAAATCGCATTCGATGCTCGTACTGCAAAGTATTCGGTCACCCGACTAACGAATGTCGAAAGGCTAGGAAAGTCGGCAGTGATAGCACTGATAACGCGGATACTAGCGATATTAAAAGTGCGGTAAATGCAAGTACGAGCAACGGTAAAAGTATAATACGTTGTTACGGATGCGGCCGGCCAGGGGTAGTTAAGTCTAAGTGTGAGACTTGTTCAAATAAAGCCGCACCTGCCAAACTATCCGACTTCAATGTCGTAAAAGGCGACTGTTGCACAATGACGTCATCGCACCCGTTGGTAACAATAGGGGTAGTAGGTAAAGAAGGGGTAGCGATCGTCGACACCGGGGCCACGCATAGTGTTGCTAGCCCATCACTACACGCGTTGTTAGAGAACAACAATGTTAGGTTCGATGAAACGGAACGGTACGTTGGACTCGCCGATGGCTCCTGTCATAGGAAAATGGTAAAGACGGCTACTGTACCTGTCACCCTAGGTGGTCGGAGAGTCGACACGGAGTTTATGGTATTCTCCGGTGACGACACCAGGACACTATTAGGTCGCGATTTCATCGCAAACGCAGGTATGGTAATCGACATAGGCCAGGAGTCATGGCATTTCGCAGATAGTCCAGGAGACCGGTTCCCGTTTAAGCACTCTTACACATTAAACAGCGCAGCCGTGATGCACACAGATGTTAATAACGTGTCGTCGCAGCAAGGAAAAGGTAAGATTTTATCGCTGGAGCACAGAGCCGCACTCAGTGAGGTTTCACAACACAGAGTCGCTCAGTTCGCTTCGGTCGGACCTCCTACAAACTTCGCCGTTTATAAGGTAAGTAAAACACAAGAACCTTTGGCTTCTCCTCCTTCTAGATTATCCCCGCCTATAAGAGAGGCACTTGAGAATGAGCTGCTGGTATCCACACCGATTTTGCGCCAGGCTGATGCGACGTTACCCTTCGTCCTCAGTACTGATAACGGTGGGTACGCTCTCAGGGCAGACTCACTCCAGGGGGAGGGAACCTATGAGCGCCGATTCAGATGGGGCAGTCGACTCTTGACCGCAGCTGACCTACGCGAGAATCCAAACAAAGACTCGGAGGTAAGTAAGTTTATTAAAGTTCAGGAGTCCGACGATCCCTCTAGGGGGAGGGTATGGACAAGCAGAGGATACGGGCCCGTCGAAGATGTCCCATACAGCTACCGTCCTGAGAATGGGGACCACGACGCGGCCAGCCAAGTGCTCCCAAAAGGAGAAAGTGCCAAAGTATGGGCCGATCACCATGATGCACCCACCGCTGGTCACATGGACGCGGAACGTACGCTGCAACGTATAGCTGGTAAGTATTACTGGCCAAGAATGCGTTCCTACGTTACGCAATGTAAAAAATGTGTTAGTCGTCAACGATATAAGGCAGACACAAGAATTCAATCGGTGCCCCAAGATGCCCGCGACGTCTACGAGAACGCCCAGGCAGCACATAAACGGTATGCCGATGATCGTTGTCAGCCTGTTCCCGACTATAAGGTTAGTGAACTGGTTCTGCTGAGAGCTAGCGACACCGAACTTTATTCCTCGCCGCGACGGACCATACAAGGTCCGCGCCGTGGTCAACCCCACTACATACATCCTAGAGTGCCTCAACGATGGCACGGTGCTAGGCAAGTATCACGCTTCCGTGCTGACACCCTTCGTTGGTCGCATCCAAGCTCCAGTATAAGAGAAGCGTAGGAGGGGGTGGCCTTGTAGAAGCTAACCCAAACGCGAGGACGTTCGTTAGGGTTAGAGGGGGAGACTGTAACGCTCAGTGTGCACGGCTACGGTCAGGTTAGCCGCAGGTAGAGGGACCACGCTGGCAGATGGTCGCCAGATGTGTAAAACGCACCCTGCCTAGCGCCCACGCGGGCTCCGGGCCCCGGGCCCGCACACCCGCTGACCAGTACCAGTAGAGATTCGATTCGAGTCGCGCATGCTAGATAGATCGAGTATTCCACGGTCCTAGCTCGTTCCCGTCATAACTATCGTCGTAACTTTAAGTTTAGTTGTACGAAGTAGTGTGTTGTTCTGTGGTTAGCTCGTAAGAACATTTGTGTACAAAGTGTTGTGTATTAAAAGTGTTTTATCGTGGCATGAACTGTAATCGTTTTATTACGACACCTAGCCGCCCTTATATATATTATATGCGTATTGTATTAATATGGTATGAGATCCCTTCTGTTTTATGTACTTTCGTATCATAATTGGTACAATTTCTAAATACACACGCTGGCATTTTTTTATTTTGTTTTTGTTTCAACAAAGCGTATCGCTGTTCGCCATGCGTGACATAAACTAAAGACTTCACAATTGTGACCTATTCGAGTCTTCACAATGCGCACGCTCATAACATATCTGTTTATTTGAATATCATTGCCTAATAAAGAATAAATAAAAATTAAAAATAAAGAGGACGCGCGAAAAATTTTCTGAGTAAAATTTTATTTCAAATTTTATTAAAATTGTCTTCAACATCAAGTGAAAAGTGTGAAAATACTCCACTAGATATAACAAATAGAGCAGTTGCGGTTACAAATAATTTACTACCAGAAAAATCAAGACATGTAAGAAAAATGAAATACTTAAACACACTTCCTGAAATACTTATTTGCCTATATCTGTGTTTTATTCCTTCCTTCGTAGATAAAATCTTGTATGCAACTGTACGTTATTGGTATTTTAATAACTCGAGCCTACCTATTTCGGTACGCGCTACGCTTGTACCGAAAAATGGCACTCGTATTAAAAGACCGTCCATAACGTAACAGTTGCATAAATAGCTATTATTAATCACAAAATCCACAGCTCTTAAAAATAACTTAACACACTTATCGTACTACTCTTACAGCCAATTACGGATTTACAATGTAATTATTTACAGTAAATTAACTTTACAAAAATAGAAATTGCAACAGAAACTTAGAACAACAAAACATACATAATATTTGAAAACTCGTGTGAAGTTTGCAACAGTGAGTTGTGTGTGAGTGTGTTATAGTATTGTATTATGCGTTTCAAATTAGAGAAAAATCCACTACCCCCCAGCAAGCTACAATCGGACAAGGCCGCACAGCTAGCAACACAACAATCTATTTCAAAAGCCTAGGTACAGTTATTTATATTAACCCCCAAAACAAACCATTCCGCCACCAACAGTACAATCCCGACGTATCGCGTCTCAATGAGCGAAGCAGCATAATTGGCTTTATTAAGCACATAACATAACGCCTGTGTACCTCGAAGTGTTAAGCAGAGGTACACTTATAGTATATCCATATTTAGCCAGATTTGTTCAAGTCCAATGTCATAGGGACGCGCCTATTGGGCATGATGGCCGATGGGGCAGAAAAGTTCTGGAGTGGTGACCGCGAACAGGAAGGCGTTGCGTTGGAAGGCCTCCCACTAGGTGGACCGATGACCTGGTGGTTGCGGGGATCCGCTGGATACGAGACGCACGGGACCGGCAATGTAGCGACGCTTGGGGGAGGTCTAAGTCCAGCAGTGGACGTATTGATGATGATGAGCAAGTTCAGACACCTAGCTGTTACTGCTTTATTAAGCAGATTACGTAAAGAGGCAACGCACCTTCGTAGACGAATGTAAGGTATCCTCACACTTGTTAAGACGGAACCACACTTACGTGTCGTGGCGTGGCGTGGCGCGGGATCCACCAATCCAACAACTCTGTTCCAGCCTACGTCATAATACAACGAGTTTTGTATCCAATCAACAGCGTCAGAACGTGCCACGCCACGCCACGACACTTAAGTGTGGTTCCGTCTTTAGTGTTGTTTGTAAGTTTACGAGCAGTTGTCACGTGTGTGCATGCGCATATAACACACGTGAGGTTGGCGACGCTCGCGTGCTCACTGTTAACTGGGCCGGTAACTGGAGCGTGACCACCACGCAACCGTTCAAGGTCGATTGGTCAGTGGTTGTCGTGTTAATCTGCTGGTTGTTTTGAAGAAGAGCTGAAGATGTACTTACAAACGGCGTGCCTGTATGACCGTGAACGAAGTTACTCCTTGTAGGTTATGATTGTAGCAGGCGAGTAGGTGGCGTTCTGTAGTTTCGATTACCACTATAGGAATAAACAAAAAAATCAAATCATTTATTTGCGAAATATCTATCTATCTCTGTCTATCTCAAATATCTTAACCATTAAGTAAAAAGTGATTAATAAAAAAAAAAAAATACAAACCGACTTCCAAATAAAAACACTGCATAGTGAAAAATAACTTCAATTTCGGAAGTCGGTGTTAGTTTTTTCGTTTCTTCGTTTTTTGTCACTGACTTCCGAAATGATTTTTTTTTTCACTTTGCTGTATTTTTATTTGGAAGTAGTCGGTTGATTTTTTTGTATATTTTTTTTATTTTCACTTTTTAGTGGTACATAATGGACAGGTTCTATAGTAAGGTACCTATAATGCCCACAGTAATGCCAGAATAGATTACCCGAATAACATGTAACTTGAAAATAACCGGTGGAATATACACATACCAGGATGAATTATACACATCTGTGTACCCGTTCAGAGCGTACTAGCGTGGTGTTATGTTATGAAATGGTGTAAACAATAAACAGACATGCGATTGCAGCAAGCCCGAGAGATTTGCCGCCATTTATTGAAGAGTACTGTTGTATATCTCCGAAGTTCTTCATCAGGTCTTCTAACAAATTGAAATGGGACCATTTCAGAATAAACTTCTTTCGAACAGAAAACTAATTTTGCAAATCAGTATATACATGACGGAGTTATGCCCGAAAATTAAAAAAACAATATTTATATAAACATCCGAATTGAGAACCTTCTCGTTTTTGGTAAGTCGGTTAAAAGGCTTGAACCACCCATGTGGGGCATGTGCGTAAGAGCTGAAGATAAAGATCAACTTCGTGAAGTGTGTTGGTGCAGAGAGAGGACAAACAGAAGGCGTCGTTTTGAATACAATAGCTTCTCATGTTGCCTGTGCACCAAAAAATAATTTAAAAACTAAATTTAAAACCACAATTTACATAAAAGCTCAGGTTTGATCTGAACAAAAGTATAAAGTAGAACGCCAGCGATTTTTGCCTAGACGCTCGAGGTCCGGAAATTGAAAAATAAATGTCTGCCTGTTTAAAGCTGAGCGGAGCCGCAGGTGAAGGTTAGCTTAACATTAACTCAAGTTAGAATTTACCTTGTGTTACTTAGATAGTTGTAAATTGTAGTTGACATTTGATCCCGTATGGAGGTAGGTACTTGGCAACCGCGGTGTTTTGGTGATTAAGGTCGCAGGTTTTAAAGTGCATAAAGGTTGTGGTAAGGAAAGTATTTGTAAGCGTGTTTTGTGATCACGTTGTTAGAGAACTCGAATATCGCGAACGTTATTCTGTATTGATATTGTGAATGTTAATAAATAGACCTCGGATTATATGCACTATCAAAATGCCAAAAAATCCCTTACGTCATTAGATAGAACTTGAAATTGAAACAAACATTTTCAGGTCAGACCTGAGGTTTTATATAGAACAGCATTTAATTATAATACAACACCGCTAACAGTAGCACATTGAATTACTGAAATAAGCACTATCAATAAAAAAAACCGGTAAAGTGCGAGTCGAACTCATGCACCGAGGGTTCCGTACTTACCCATTATATCGCCATAATAAAATTGCTATAATTTTTACTGGTGGCTAAGTTTTAAAGTTATGGGCAAATTTCGATTTTCGCGAAAACTGTAAGTATCAAAATTTACCTTAATTTTCAAGTTGTTTTATATTTTGAAATCGACCCGAAACTTATAGGGTAATTCCGGTTGACCTAGAATTGACAATTTTGGTCAAAAGCAAGGTCTTGCAGAACAAGTAAAGGAAATATCCCGAAAAATAAAAAAACGGTGAAAATAAAAGTACATTTTTGTACTTACAAGCTTTCCCGAAAATCTAAATTTGCTTATATCTTTTTATCGTGTTGATTTTTATACACCTAATAGGGACTATGGACCTCAGTATCTAGTTTAAATTTTAACTTGCAAGGTCCACCCGTTCCTGAGAAAATCGGTGGTGACACACAGACAGACGGACAAGAAAGTGATCTTATAAGGGTTCCTTATTTTACCTTTTGATGTTCGGAACCCTAAAAAGTACTAAATTATGCATTGACTTTATAAAGTTAGGGTTTTATGTATTTTGCATATATGCAAACATAAAGCAATTTATGCATATAGTTCTATATATGCAGTCTAATAACAAATATTCGAAAGTATTTGGTTGGTGTTTAATTAGAAGTTACGATAAAATATATTTTTATCGCTAAATATATTTTTATAGCCAACACTCGTTAAGTTATACCAAATACTAGAAATATTAAATTAATTGCGGTACCACTTGAGATCCCTAGATCATTAAAAATAATGAAGCTATTTCGCAACTAATATTTATTTAACTAAAATAAATAGGACTTATATTTTCCAATTACTTACATTATTTTGAATTAGTTTCGATGTAATGAACTTGAAGGAGCTCGTGGCTAAATAATAATAGACGCACAGGTTCAAGGTTAAGCAACGCTTGACGAGGTCGGTCCGTGGATGGGTGACCATTGCAACATACCGAGTTTCCTCCGTGCCTCGGAAAGCACGTTAAGCCGTTGTTCCCGGCTGTCATTTGAAGATCTTTGACAGTCGTTACGAGTAGTCAGAAGTTTGAGATCTGACACCAGTGTAGCCAAGGGGTACCGTGTTACCTAGTTACTGGGTTGTGGAGGTCAGATAGGCAGTCGCTCCATGTAAAACACTGGTACTTAGCTGAATCCGGTTAGACTGGAAGCCGAACCCAACATAGTTGGGAAAAGGCTAGGCAGATTGATGTAATGAAGTCGTAATTTGATTGGATCCCGACGCAACTCACCTTTGCAATTAATATCATTTTACTGAAAGGCAAACTGCTTACCAGACATAGTTTGCGTTCAAGCACATTCAGTCGAACAATTTGTAATAGCCAACTGCCAATGTTTAATCAGCAATCTGTAGGCGAGCCATTAGCTCGTTTAACTCCGTCGGAAGTCAAACCTGGCTGCCAACTGCGGCCAACAGTTTTACCAATATTTGCCCCACAACTCCACACCGACATTATGTGTTAAACTTTATTAATTATCGAGTAATGTGGCGAAGTTGTTCTGTTCCTCGAATACTTCACGCACACTGCCGAACAAGTTTCGCGAGTTGCCAGTGATAAGAAATATTTAGGCTTGTCTGAGGTGCGAGGAATACGAATGTGCACAGAATTGCCAAGAGATTTTCAAATAATTGACGTAAAGGCCAGTGGCGTAGCGTGCCTTGGCGGGGCCCCGTATAAAAATTTTGGGCCCTTATGAAGGGTAAAGATTTCTCACAAAAGAAAAAAAAAATGTTTGCACAAAATTAAAAGAAATATTTATTCATCATAATTATCTGTCAGTTTTTCCAAAATTTTTACAAACAATTCAAATGAAATATACATTCTCCTTGCCTTTTTTTCGGCAAACTGATTTGTTAAATCATTTATAGCTGATGATGACTTTAGTTTTTCTAAAGTTTCTGCCTCTATGGACAATAGTGACAGGTATGAGAGGCAAAAAAAAATTTGGGAAGTTTTTATTAATTTTTGCTTACGCACGTCGAGGGCCCCCGTATAATTGATACGGCAGATACGGCGGTAGCTACGCACCTGGTAAAGGCCTGACTAGAAATTTAATTTGCGGCTTAGACATCTCTAAGCTTGTAAACTTGAGACATACCTACCTTCATCATTTGAACATGACGAATTTTAGGGCTTTTCCATCGGTGTACCTGCTGCCTAATTGCTTAAGTGAGTTCGGCAGGGTAAAGGGAACAACGCCATGAAAGAGTATGACACTATTCCTTTAGATCTTTTCGGTATTGCGTCCTCCACCCAACGAGTTGAATTCATATAATATCCTTTCCATAACCTATCCGCAGTCGAGTGTATTAAGCAATATAAAAATCGTTATTTTTAAGGTATCGCCACCCTTACCTATACGTGTTCTATGCCGTATTCACTTCCGCAATAAGGCTGCTGGAGTAAAAGTCAAATATATTTATTCAACTAGCCAAGAAGCGGCACTTTTGAACGTCAAAAAAAAAATTTAAATTTACAAGTTATAAAAGCTGATTCTACCGTGCATTCGGAAAAGTAGCTTGTTATGGAGAAGAAACACCATCCAAGCCATCCAAACAATCCAAGTCATCTAGACAACCCTCAGATACATAAAAGAAAATTCAAAATTCACATTAAAATGAAATATTTAGGTAAGTATATGTGTCCCTACCTATATTTTTTTTATACTGACATATACAATGACCGGTAACGATTTAGTTGCTAAGGCCATGGAACTGACGGCGAGCAAAACTAAAACGCACAAAAAATTGCAGTTGAACAAAAAACTGGCCATCTAACAATGTTGCCTTGCGAGTAATGGCATGCTGGCCGTGATTCCAAAACAAGTTTCGACCATGATTACTGTTCAACTATTCTTGAATTTAAATACTTAAGAAGTGAATGATTCAACTGAATTAACAGTGATTCTTTGCACAATATAATACCTACGTACAGTAAAATAAGTGATGTTAAAAATACTCAAAAGGTTGATAAAATTTCTCTCTTACTTAACCCCGAATGTCAGGTAAGTGCTTATTGAATTGACATTATAGAAAATCTGTTCACGAATCAGATTCGCTTTCTCCTCGCGTGTGGCGATTATGCAAACACTGGCGAAACTGCTATCGTCTGCGAATCTGCTCGATATTGCTCTGTGGTTCTGAACGATTCTGTGGCTAAATTCAGGATACATATAAAACCAGAGTACTTCAGAGTAAAATACCTCTTCTCATACAGAGAAGGCACGAGGAACCACCATCACCACTTGCGACTTAAAATGCCAATGCATGCCACAACTTTCACGGACAAATCTTTTACTGTCCAGGCTGCTCGTCTGTGGAATGCATTGCCTGACTCAATTAAACGTGCTCAGTCGTTGCCTGTGTTTAAAAGACTTATCAAGGAACATTACTTGTCGCTGTAATCGTGCTCTTAGTTTGTTGTCATACATTTTGTCTATGATTGTCATACGTATTTCTTTTTCACTGCTTATATTTTAAATATGTATGTATTTATGTATCTATTTTATAGCATATATAATTATCTATTTGTATTTTTATTAAGTATTATTGTAGCTTTAAGTTCTTTGTTGGTATTGTTGCACCACTGTCAACCCCATGTCATGTCCAGGCAATCACTGTCCATTCCAGGTTGCCTGGAAGAGATCGCGGAAAGCGATAAGGCCGCCCGTTGTATATTTTTTAGTTTTAAGTTTTTTTTTTGTTCCTGTTTTTTCTGGTGTACAATAAAGCATACATAAATAAATAAATAAATAGTTTCCTCAGCGCACGCGAAATAATGAACTTGGGCAACATTTTACTACTTTGAGTTACAGTATTGCAATTTTTTTAAGGATCTCTATTTTTTTAAACAAATATGTCACTCAGGAATAATGTAGCTTTCTACTGATGAAAGAATTTTCAAAATTGGTTCAGTTAGTCCATTACCACCTACAAACTCACAAAAGATAAGTTCAGCAACCTAAGTTCAAAAAGTAGCGCACTGTTTTCCTTGCATTAATTGCTTCATATGTTCAAAAATCTATCTACATGACAGTGTAAAACACTCAATGAATATTGTTGAGTTACCAAAATTAAAGGGAAGTAGTGTGTTTCGTGCTGTTAAAACAGATACGCAAAGGGTGCAGGTCTCCTCACGATTTTTCTTCACCGATGTCAGCTATGTCCAAGATAAACTGAGAAAGTACGTATAAATTGAAAGAGTCTCATTGCTATTTGCCCTGATTCGGATACAAATATATATTAGAAAATATTGTTGACGACAAATTGGATGGCGTTTAAGTTGTTCCTAAGCTCTAGCATTCGCGAATGTTTTACCTCCCTATAGGCGAAGCGTTCCATCAATCCTGGTAATTTATTATTATTAATGATAATTTACGGATTGCAGAGGATTTCCTTGTCTTCAGTTTGGAACTAATAACAGCTTGATTGATTGGTATCATTATTTAAGTAAGTAGGTACTTTTCTAAGTTAAGACCATAATATGTCCAGCAATCTCGAGATATACGAAATTGAAGTAATATATTGAAATATATATAACATTACTTGCGTTTGTCCACCCAAGTTTCCTGGAACCCAAATATCTAGGAGGACAATGAATGGACAGTTCGCGTCGGATCACCTGTCCAAAGTGTCTCCAGCTCCGAGGCGTCGTTTGTCAACGTCATGTCTGCAAGACTCCGAGAATGCTCGGAAGGCGCCCATTGTCCGCTTGTCCAGTCATCCCCTATTTTTAACCTTCAAACCGGAAAGCTTTCCAAGACCACCTAGCAACGAGTTCGCGGCAAAACGTGCCGTATTTTGTAATATAAGTCGAACCTTTTAGCAGCGTTGTGTTCCGCCATTATGCCGTGACATTAGATAGTGTGATCGTCTTTTGTTCTTTGTTCCCAAGCATTCTTGGGTGCTATTTCCAAATATATGGTATAATAATAAAATTACGTGCACATTTGTGAACACCAAGAGACTTGTGTAATAACATTTGAAAGAAGAACTTCTAAAATGCAATCGCTTTGGTGGCACATATTCCAAATTCAATTTAAAACTAACGATTTTCTAAGCGAGTTCGTGTTATAGCGGGAATTTGTCACCACCGCCGTCTGTCACCATATTGTTCCCATCGGATAGGAACTAGTTCTCCCTTGCGCACTTGATGTCAGTAACAATTAGTTAGTTACTTATTGTCTCATTTAAGTTGTTCCCCGCTTGAATAACTCGGCAAGTGTGTAGCGGAGTAGTGTTGCAAGTTAGAGCGGAACTAGTTTAGAGTGTCAATGACAGTTCTCAGCTTCTGCGTTATTCACTTCACAAGTAAGTTTATTGTGCCGTGTTGCATTACAATAGATGCGCTTTCGTATGCAAGCAAGGACGTCTTCATAACTGAATTTGCTAATTCTGCATTGTACGTCATTTTCGTGTGCTCGTTTGTTTTATTTACGTTTGTGTTGTTTGAACTTCAACTGAGTTTGCTTTTTGTTTCATTGTTATAATAATTTTGAGTCGTCTTTTGATTTGTTTTGGTGAAGATTCGTAGAATCAGCAGATTCTACAGTTGTAAATTCAATCCTGATTCTCATTAAACAATCTCTTGTGTTGATAAATTATATTCAGCTTTAGATTCCACACCTGTATTCAATATACTACCACACACATGTACCCGTAATTCTCTTACAGCTCTATTCAATTGATTTCACGAAGACGTGATGTCTTTAAAACACTCTGACTCCTATGAATATTCTATTAATTTCGCATTTGGTAATCTCTGTGAAGCCTGTTAATTTTGGTGCCAATTGGGTTAACCGTTTTAGGAGTACGCTCTGAGTATTAATAAGTTAGTCGTGTTATCACACAAACATGGGTGTACCTTGTACGTGTAGAAGAATTTGTATAAAGTGCCGCGCCGTTTTGTCAGATTGAAATTTATTTGCTGAAGCAAGTAAAATTATTAACCAACTTTCTAAAAAGGAGGTAAATAATTCAGACTATTTTTTTATGATTACCTCAGAACTTGTTACTGGGTGAACTGATTTTGATGATTCTTTTTTTATTTGAAAGCTGGTGCTTGTCATGTGGTCCCATTTAATTTTCATCAATCTGTGATCTGTTGAAGAACTTCAGCGATATACATCAGAACTCTTCAATAAATCACGGTAAATCACTCGAAATGCGATTGCAGTTCTGTTTATTGTTTATACCATTTCATAACATAACATCACACTAGTACGCTCTAAAGGGGTACGCAGTACGCACTAAAAAGTGAAAAATAACCTCAATTTCGGAAATCGGTGCAAAAAACGAAGAAACGAAAACAAGAACACCGACTTCCGAAATTTTAGTTATTTTTCACTTGTAGTGTTTTTATTTGGAAGTCGGTTGTATTTTTTTTTGTAAAAATTCTTTTATGTTATAATCAAGTTCATATGACGTAATTATATATTGTTATTGGAATGCATGTTTTATAGCCCGTAAATGCACACTAATCAGGCATTGCTTTGCGTAGTCATGATTCATTAATAAAATTATGCAGAATTTTACTACTACCTGCCATTAAAGTTTAAAAACATTGTTGCTGTTTATTCTCCTTATTTCCATCGAAGTACTGTTAAGTATCTCTTACGCGCATGACGCCATTCTTTTAAATCGCACTTTCTCCTTCAGATTCGTGGGTTGCGATTTGCGAATATGGCGTTGTGTTTAATTCCTGCTTGTTGAGATTGTTTTAATGAACACAAATATACTTTATATATTTGCTGTCAGATTTAATTGTAATGCAAACACGTCATAATAATAATGGACACAGAGAAAAACGACTCCAATGTCTGCAATACAAACAGGCTTTGAAAACCTAAATATAGTTCAGATTAAAAGCTTTTCAAACTTTATTCGTTCTAGATAGTACAACAGATTGCAGCTTCACAAATGGCCGTTTAATAAATAGAGCTGCAACAAATGAAATAGTGGAAGTATCAATTGGATAATCGAAATAGACAGCTCGGAGGCTTGGACACAAGAGATGTCCGCCCGACTGAAAGAGATTAATAACTGAAGTAGACCTCCTTCGAAGAAATATCTGTGCCAATAGACGTCGATTGTATTATGACAATGCTCTGTACCACGGCAATTACACAGTGGGTGCCATTGTAAGGAACCATTCGGTCTCACTCCCTTTTATCATTCACTCAACGGTGAAATGTATGGAGATTGATTTCGTTCGTGTTATCGGATCTCTATTCTTTGTTACGGATAGAATGAGTTAAAGATGTCCCAGAATCGTGACTATTCGAGCAATTAAAAGGAAGTAGGTATTTGACAAAATTGGGCATTTTCTATGTTGATGTTCATGGATTTTTAGTTCGTGAAAAGTGTTTCATGTTAGTGGCCTGCTACAATTGTTAAATGCTCCAAACATTTTGTCGTTTTGTGTTCGGTTTTCGATAACAATGAAATGTATTGTTACTTTTATTTCAACTAATCGAGTGAAAGCTTTTGGAATCAGAGGCATTAGGATTTGTATTCGCTGGTTTTTATATGTATCAACCGGTGATAGTTTTTTTGGAAAGCTTGCTGCTGTGTCTTCAACATCATCAGCCTTTTAATGTTCCCACTGCTGGGACACATGTCTCCTCAGAGGGAATGGGCCGTAATCCACCACGCGGGCCCAGTGTGGCCCAACTTTTGGTTCTAAGACATTTTTCCTCATGTGCAGTGGCGATTAATAAATTTACACAAAGTAAAGCGCCTGCCTGGGTTCGAACTCACGACCTTCAACTTGTAAGTCACGGCCGTTACCACTGGGCCACCACTGCTCTCCAATTGCAATTTGATTATATTCCACTTTCATTCAAATACGGTAAGCAATATCGCACAAGTGCTTTCTAAAAATAAATCGTATAAAAAAAAATCGTTTGTAAATCGATCGTTTTGCATTGCATTGCGTCCATGTGAACGTACTTGTAATTTCGCTAAGTAAAAATCGCTTGAAAATGTGATATTAATCGAATCACGTCGAGCCATATGTAAGGTCGCTAACAATGTTTTAATATGTATCATTGGGTACTATAGATTTGTGCTAAGTTGCAAAATATCCAATACTGAATTGAATTCGCGAATAGTAAATTCATTAATATGTCGGGTTTAGTCAATAGTTCGGATGTCAAAACAATTCATAAGCACGCCCCTGGCGGCAAATCAAGAACAACTACGCATTGGCGCGCTTTTTCTACCCACATGCGAGATGGGGACAACAGAAATAACAGAATATGGCAGTTGAGTGCCGACCGTGTTAGAGGTAAGACGTCGTAGAATCAGTGTCGGTCCGTAATATTAGTAAGCAAGATTGTTACTATGAGTTGTGATTATTTAAATAAACCCAGTGTATCAAATAATTTGTGTTATTTCATTTTCACGATTATACCCACCGACCTGCCCACACACGATGTCTTAACCTAAGGGAATACATCCTGACTTCCCGATGGTTTGGATCTATCGGCCAAACTTGATGCGACAAATACAATATTGTACCTAATTACATTAATCAAATACTGCTTATTATCCCTATTATAACTTGAAACGATTCCTATAAACTAACTATCGTAATGTTTTATTGTACGATTTGAAATTACCATAAAATTGAAGTATTCATAAAATAAGTTGTTATGATTACGGAAATGAGTTGCGTATGCCATTCACATCTGGAGTGAGGCCATCGAGAGACACGGGGAAGCGCTAGCCGTCTCCCTCGACATCTCGAAGGCTTTCGACAGGGTCTGGCACGAAAGCCTCATTGGTAAGCTTCCTTCCTTCGGTCTGCCTAGTGGTCTGTGTGATTGGATTGCGGACTTCCTGAGGGATCGATCCATCCGAGTGGTTATCGACGGCTGCTCGTCCGGTCAGTTAGATATCAACGCCGGAGTCCCTCAGGGGTCAGTGCTCTCGGCAACATTATTCTTGCTGCACATTAATGATCTGCTAAAACCCGGAACCTTTGGGTACGCAGACGACAGCACTGTTGCTGAGAGATACGTGTCCGGCGCACGGGCTACTGGGCCTCAGATTCAGTCTCTCCGGGAGGCCATGGTTGAACGCTTGAACCTGTCCTTAAAGGCGGTTTCCGAATGGGGTGATGCCAATCTGGTCAGCTTCAATGCTTCTAAGACCCAGGCTTGTCTTTTTTCCGCTAAAAAGAGCCAATTCCACCCGGCTCCTTCTTTCTGTGGTGTAACCGTGCCGTTAGCGGACCACCTCGAACTGCTTGGTGTAACGTTGACATCGACTCTCAACTTCGGTCCTTACATTGAGGCGAAAGCTCAGTTAGCTGCAAAAAAGTTGGGGATTCTTGCAAAGGTGAGACGGTACTTCACGCCTGAACAGCTGCTCAACTTGTATAAAGCGCAAGTTCGGTCATGCATGGAGTACTGCTCTCACCTCTGGGATGGATCTGCCAAATACCAGCTTGATGCACTTGAGTCGATTGACAGACGGGCCAAAAGGCTTATTGGCAACGATGCACTGGTCGCATCAAAGCTCCAGAGCCTCGAACATCGACGCCGAGTCGCCAGTCTGTCGGTTTTTTATCGGTTACATTTCGGGGAGTGTGCGACGGAACTGCACAATTTGATTCCGCCTAGCCCTTTCCATCATCGGACTACAAGACGTACGGCCATGCGCCATCGGTACATGGTTGACATCCCTCCCATACGCACAAAGCGTTTTGCTAATACTTTCATTGTGCGCACAGCTAAGGAGTGGAATTCCCTTCCGGAGTCTTTGTTCCCTGATAGCTACAACCTAGGGGTCTTTAAGTCAAGAGTGAATAGGTTTCTTCTAGGCAAGCGTGCTTCACCGTAGACCACATCATCGCTTAACATCAGGCGAGATGGTGGTCAAACGCAAGCCTATAGGGGATAAAAAAAAAAAAAAAAAAAAAGAGTTAATTAAATTATAAGTTTTATTACTTTGCTTGTAATAAATGTCACCATCGCGTCCATGACCGTTAGATCATGCGGCTTCTGTTAAAAGAAAGAACGGAAAGAGTAAGATATAGTTGCCGGCGCGTAAGGCAACGGTTGGCAAGAGTCTTTAGATGCGCTCGAGTCGTTTTTCAGGTCTCTTTGGTTACCAAGCGGGACGCGGGGAACGTTTAGCACAGTTCATAGTTCGCTCTATATCGCCGTTGGTCTGTTACCCCCACTACGCCAAAACCTTGCCAAGTTACATACCGGGGAAACTATCATAATGGAGTAGGAATGTAAGGATCCTAGCAACTGGCGATGGTGTTCTGTAATTTCTGCCCAAGGCAAAAAGGAGTGACTCGTGAGTATGTATGTACTAGCTTTTGTCAGCGGCATCGCCCGCGTGAAAGCCAAAAATTATCCCGAGGGAAAATATTGCCGGGATATAAAGTATCCTATTTGCTATACCTGACTATAATCTATCTCTGTGTCAAATTTCATCCAGATCCGTCCAGCCGTTTGAGCGTAAATAAGTAATAAACATGCAAACACACACACTCACAAACTTTCGCCTTTATATTATTACCTTCTGCCAGCGGCTTCGCCTGCGTGGAAGTCGAAAATTATCCTTAGGGATCATATCCTATATGCTATTCCTGACAATGATCTATCTTTGTGCCAAATTTCATCCAGATCCGTGCAGCTGTTTGAGCGTGAAGAAGTAACAAACATATAAACACACACACACCCACAAACTTTAGCCATAATATTAGTGTGATAGTCTGACCTATTTGCTGTTTCTGACGATAATCAATCTCTGTGCCAAATATCATCTATATCCGTTCAGCCGTTCTGGCGTTATTGAGTAACAAACATACACAGATCCATCCAAACTTTCGCTTTCAAGATAACCCTCTTAACTACAAAATTGCTAATCATACAATTTTAGTCAAGAGAAACGTATATACTTACCTAACAAGAAAGCATTTACTCCGTACTAAGTAGGTATACTTGTGACCTGAATAGATAGCTCCAATCATCTCACTCCATAGTTAGAGTGGAATTACTGGCGACCAATCAATAAGCTTTTACGCCCGATGTGTTAATGCTGTGCGTCAGTGACGTCATATCAAACCGCGATTAGGCTGCAAATCGATAGATAGTGAACGGTCGGCCTCTGAACAGTTTGATCGTAAAAGGCGTTGTGCCAAGTCCCAATTACGAGTGATTGAGTGGTGCCGTCTGTGTGGTCATTAAACGATCTCATCGCTAATTACGGAGTAGTTACTAAGTGGATTGATCAAATCCATTTTCCTAACGAACCCTATTACTGAAATGGGGAACGTATAGACTCCAAGCAGACAAGCGCGACACGACTGTGACAACGTTTTATTAAAGAACTAGCTGACCCCCGGGGCTTCGCTCCCGTCAACTGGCTACCTACCTACCTACCCTGCCTAACCTGCCTACACTGCCTACACTGCCTACCCTACCTACCCTACCTACCCCACCTACCCTATCTACCTACATACAAATTTTTATCTACCACCAATTTTTCTCAGCGCACGCCAAAGAATGAATTTTATAGGCAACATTTTGCTACCTTGGGTTACATTATTGCAATTTTCATAAGGATCTCATTTTTTTATAAAATATATTATAGTCTATGACACTAAAGAATAACGTAGCTTTCTATTGGTGAAAGAATTTTCAAAATCGGTTCAGTAGATCCAGAGATTACCCCTTTCAACGTCACAAACTCACAAACTTTACCTCTTTGTAATATTAGTATAGATTTTTTCAAAGGATTAAAAAGTATCTGTAGAACAATTTCTATTAAAAATGGTTAGGTCCGGTTTTGCAACGCACCGCATACGATCTGAATCCGAATTTGAGATCCCAGTTCTATCCGAATTGGCAATGTTCTGAATTCGGACGGACGGAGTTCGGATCTAATAACGCACTCGAGAGCAGAGACAAATTTATCACGGTCTGTTGTAGGACGGACCCCACAGATTCCGATTGTCATTTACGTGGTGTTAACGCAGATGTCTTTTACGCATTCCATCAGTTAACTACTCCTTATCTGCTACTGTCACTAATAACCTCATTCACGTGTTAAACTTGCTGTATTCACGGCTGTATCTGCCAGCAGCCGTCATGCTTGTTGTACTGATATGTAGATAGATAAATTATTTATTCAGCGTACACAAAAGACACAGCACAGCACACAAAATCACAATAAAATAATTTTGATTTACATGTGGGTATTTGGTAAAAAGATGACAACATACAAAGGAAAAAATTCATAATACAAATAAAAGTGACAGAAGTAACATAGGTAAGGTTGCACCAAATGGGAGTCCAGCTCAGCATGTGTCAGGCAAATATACCTGACGCTGATATTCTGTATATATGTAATGTAATCGTAGTGTCATGTTCAGGATTGTTCAGAACAGCTTTAATTAAGATTAATGAGGAGTTGTTGAAGATGTCTCGGAGCTAAGGCAAAGTTCCTTATGGTAACTTCAAAGACATTTGTAGAATCGTCGTCGTACTTTTTTGAGCCACCTTCCACCTTTTACTAGCCCGCACTTCCTCCTACCAGTTCTTGCGAAATCTGTCTAGTTCGTTCCGCCATCTCCTTATTTGTCTGCCGCGAGCCTGTCTCTCTGTCTCAGGCCACCAGCTCTGTGCTCCCTTAGCCAACAGTTTGTCCGGTATGCGACAGACATGTCAGTTCAGTTCAGTGTTCAGTCCCATTTAATGTCTTTTAAGTAGTATACTTACTCAAAACTTAATTCATAATTTTTAGGGTTCCATACCCAAAGGGTAATACCGGGACCCTATTACTAAGACTCCACTGTCCGGCTGACTGTCTGTCTCCCTGTCTGTCTGTCCGTCTGTCACCAGGCTGTATCTCATGAACCGTGATACCTAGACTAGTTGAAATTTTCACAGATGATGTATTTCTGTTGCCGCTATAACAACAAATACTAAAAACAGAATAAAATAAATATTTAAGAGGGGCTGCCATACAACAAACGTGATTTTTGTGCCGTTTTATGCGATAATGGTACGGAACGAGTCCGACTCGCACTTGGTCGGTTTTTTATTCTAGATCTGCAATTACTGAATCCATGTAACGACAGAGAGTCAAGGCAGAGTCATCTAGCCATCTCCTAAACCGGCTATACCATACCGATAAAATTCTTGGCACGTTCAGTTGACATGGCCGTTATAATCTAACTATACTAATATTATAAAGCTGAAGAGTTTGTTTGTTTGAACGCGCTAATCTCAGGATCTACTGGTCCGATTTTAAAAATTATTTCACTATTCGATAGCCCGATTATTGAGGAAGGTTATAGGCTATAAAACATCACGCTATGACTAATAGGAGCGGAGTAGTAATCAAAGATGCGAGTGAAACCGCGAGGTTCAGCTAGTAAGCTAATATAACCCATGAGATATTGTTGCGTGCTCGGATCATATAAAGGCGGTTCATTGTCAATCACATGTCGTCGATTTGGGTTGCGTTCATCAGGATCGATCGTGAATGGACGCATCAATTTTAATATTGCAATCTTGCCATCGTAAATATTTTATTCAGACATATATTGAGTACCAAATGGCACGATATAACTATTCTGTATACGTGTTGTTAAGCCTAAATGTGAATGGAAACGTCTAGGCTTAAGGTTGCCCTAGTCTACGGCACGAACTATTTTGTGCGCGGGGTTCAAATGCATGCTATCTCATCCGGAAGAGATAGATGCATGCTGTGATGAGCAGTAAGAAGCTAGTTCGCGTACGAATTATTATTTTTTCAAAATTGTAGCGAAATGGATGATGATTTAGGACGAAAACGAGCGCGAAAATTTTTATAAACAAATCTTTGGGGTTATGGATATCATGGAAAAACGGCTAAATGTATATTTCAAAAAAATATATTGCCTTGTTGAACTACTTATCTATCCCTGTATGGGGGCTGATTTGTAATTTTCTTTCTTCTTATGGTTTTTATTTCCGCCCAAGGATGAGTTAAAATTATTGTTGGAATATGGAACTTTCGACGCTCATAACTTTCAAATCTATATTTTTTTACTTTTTTGTTTCCATACAGGGCTAGATAATGATGATACAAATTGATATCATTTTTTATTTTGAATGTACATCGTCAAACAGTTGAGTTATCGCCAGACTACGTTCGTATAGAATTTGATCGACTAGTGCAACCTTAATAAATAATCGCGAGTAAAGTTGTTTGCTCGACCTACAATTCTGCATCCGTTTTACTTAACGAGTGTACCTTCCGTTCAATCGATAGGAAAATCACTTAGATTACCCCTGTGCCCTCCACTACTTGGGAGTTTCCGCCTTGCGTGTGTTTGTTGTACTGCCATAAGCGGCATAAGCCTTTGGGACTGCGACTGTTCATAATCTCTGTTCAAATAAAAAGTTCCTGTCGCGTGACTATTGGAAGCAGGACGCTTTACTTAACCATTTTATTCGAACGTTAATTTGTTGTACTTCATTTAATTTGATTGTTATGAATCAATCAAATCATATCACTCAATTTGATTGGTTTAATGCGAAGTGATTAAGCGGAGTGTGTTTGTTGATTACACAATTTATATTTATATTAAAAGTATTTTTGCGTATTCGAAAGCCCCTTGTGTTCAATCGTTACAGGATTGGGTACCAAAATAACCAAACCCACTTAGAACTTGTACACTATATCATTCTACGTCAAAAAGTGTAAAATAAATACATTGTTCGAAGATTGTGACTCGGTACATACTCATCGTTACACGTGACTTCAAATAACAGTCCCATACTTTTTAGGGTTCCGTAACTCAAAAGGTAAAAAAAGGAATCCTTATAAGATCACTCTCTTGTCCGTCTGTCACCACCATTTTCTCAGGAACGGGTGGAGCTAGCAAGTTGAAATTGATATCAGATACTGAGGTCTATAGTCCTTTTAACCAAAATTTACAATTCTAGGTCAACTGGAAGAACCCTATAGGTTTTGGGTCGAAAACCTATATGGTAGTTCCCGTTGACCTAGAATCACACAATTTGGAGGTCTTGCAGCACAAATGAAAAAGTTGAAAATTAAGGTATATTTTGAAACTTACAAGTTTTCGCGAAAATCTAAATTTGCCCATATCTTTAAAATTTAGTCACCAATAAAAATGATACCAATTTTATTAAGGCGGTATAATGGGTAGGTACGGAACCCTCGGTGCACGAGTTCGACTCGCACTTGACTGGTTTTTTTTTCGTATCACTATTTACATAACATGTGTAGATACTTAATATACCAATTACAGTTTTGACAGCTCAATATTTCCTTGCTTACATAACAAGCGGTTGCACAAATCTAACTCCGCTGTACCTACCTCTTATATACATTTTAGTTCATTTGATATTTAGTATCTGAATGTCGAAACGCGTGAATGTCTTGTATCCGCAAAGGCTACAGTCGCTAGCTATGTAGGACTTAGAATGTCTAGTAGTTTAGTACTTTGATTTAATCTGAAACAAGCTAGAACAGTTATATAATTGAACGGGTTTTGAAAGTTTCGAAAATAGATCAATACTTCATAGCGGATTAGTTCCTGTTTCGTACGTATTAAATCACGGTTCTTTTTTATATTAGGTATTTTAAAAGTTTACGTTAACAGGCTTAAATACTTATTATTTAAACATGTTCTGTTTGTTGAAAATATTAAAAGTTACGTTTCCATAAATAAACAATAATGGAAATATATTTGTATATTTTTGTACTGAATTTTCCATGTTGCATTGTACGTACATAGTTCTTGATTGCTTTTGTTTTTAAATTTACGCTGATCATCTTTCGTTGTATGCTTGGTTTCATAACTGTCTAGCCAACGGTCTACTTAACAAAATAGGACTTAACAAAAACCGCAATCATTCTAGTAATAGGGTAGTTGACAAAAATATCTAGTTAGTCTGTCAGTTAGATAACCTAAAAATATTGGACACGTATTTTGTCTTTTGCTACGCAAACAAAAAAATAAGACGATACAGTGCGTTGAAATATCGTGTGACGTCACGGTGTGCTACACTTTATACTGACAAAATGACGTCACAAGCTCCCACTCTTGAACTTTGATGCGCTTTATCTTGGTCAGTTTTTATTTATTTGATAAAGCAAAAAATACGTGTCCAATATTATTTGACGGACTAAATAGAATTATCGTTTTTCTACACAAGAAACGTCCCTATTGTCTAAGCTAAGTTATTTAAAACTTGCTATAAATAATCATGAGGTCATGTCAATAGAATAAGTACCCTTTTCTGAAATGTCGCAAACACGTTCAGAAACAGTACAACAAAAGTCGAACTATCCTGAACAAAATACAAATGGCAGTACCTGCAACAGAACAGCGGACAAATAAATCATTGTTCGACGAAACGATGGTCGTAAGAATTTGACTCATGTATTGGCACAGAAGCCTGGTCTCTCGCCCGGATGCTGTACCCTCTACGTGTTGGAAACAACATAACAAGGACGTGAGTACTCGTGTCTTATCTATTCATCCACGATGAAAAATACCGTTTCAATTAAAAGAAAATCAAGATAACGATCTTTTCCTAACAATGTTCTTCCGTAATGTAACGAAACGTCGCCAAAAATCATATTCTTCCTCCATCTTCGTTGGAACTAGATAAGAAACTTTTCTCGTACACAATTTACTTTCCGAACGTATGAAGGTGTGTGTACAACTACCATGATGGCGTATACCCTAATCTATAACAAGCAGATAAAGTTCGTTCGTGGTTTCCTGCGGAATCACCGGGTCAATTTAAAAACTTTTTGACGTACAGACAGCATGTTTTGTGTAGACAAATACGTCTAGACAAATGTGGGCTTCATAGGAGATTTCTTTCGGAAATCTGTTGTGTTGTTCACGAAGTATTTTGTGGGAAACTAACAAACTTTTCTGGCTTGAAACAGAGAACCGAAGCGAATGAGACAGTACCTAATTCCTACACAATTAGGTGGCTATTTTCTGTAACCATGTATGCAGAAAAAGTATATAAGGATAGTAGCAGGTGGCGTTCTGTAGTATCTGTCTAAAGGAAAAATGGCGTGAGTTTATGTATGTATGCAGAACAGTTTTGTTGAAAAATTACTGTATTGCGATGCTCTTAAGTATACTCTAGCTAGTCGATCATTATTCCATACAAACGTAGTTTGGCGATTACTCCACTGTTTGACGATGTACGTTCAAAAAAAAAACAATTTGTCTCATCATATAGCCCTGTATGGAAAAAAATGTTATGGGCGTCGAAAGTTAAATACCATAACAAGAAGGAAAATTGCAAAACGGCCTCCATACAGGGATACATTAGCAGTTCAATAATGCAAATCATTTTATTTTGAAAATATTTTAGCCGCTTTTTCATGAAATCTAGACTCCCCTTATAAAATTTCGCGCGCTCGTTTTCGTCCGAAATCATCATCCATTTCTTTCATTTTAATCATCATTCATCTTTAATTTAAGTTTCTTACTGCTCATCGCAGCATCTATCTCTTTCGCACGTGTTATCGAGTGAGATAGCATGCATTTTAACCCCGCGCACAAAACAGTTCGTGCCGTCGAGTAGGACAACCTTAAAGATTGCAGATGTAATTTGTTACACAAACAAAAGGCATTTAAAGCAGTTTATTTACAAAATTCTTCTACGCATTCGTCCATGTGTAACGTAGTAAACCTTTCTGGGACATCGATTGGTTCTCGGCATATATGTGACGAAACGGTAGCTCGATTCGAAGGCTCGGCCCCCGGCCACAGAAACTTGTGATCTGAGTTCTCACTAGTTAGATTGCGGCTTTAATCCAATTTGATGTTCATGAACTACTGTTGATATACGATCCGGAGGGTCTCCTACCAAGATTTACTGGCGACGAGATGTTTACATACTGTTTATATCTTACTGTGGCGAGTTGATATAACATTAGTATAAATATTATCTAAGCATGTAGCACTAGAAGGGGTTATTCTTGTAGGCTCCAAAAATAGGTTTACAAGATTGTAGGACCGAAACAGACTTATTATTTTACTACAAGAACCTGAGTTTTCTAATAAATTAACATTATAATCGCCACAAGTGATAATGGATTTATTCGAGTTACAAATCTTGTGTAACACTTCATCCATTACCTTTTCAAAGCAGTCATACAATCCTGAAGGCGGTCTGTATACGCTTAATACAATAAACTGCTCCAATTCTATACAAGCTATTTCAACTGTCCGCTCAACAGATAGGCTCACAATATCCTTACGGTCTTTAAATTTAAGCTGGTTACTTACTAAAATCAATCAGCCACCATGTATAGCATTAACTCTGCTGAATGAACTACCAACCTGGTGATTATTAAAATTGAACAATAACTGGTGGCTTTTGAACCAATGTTCTGTTATACAAAGAATATCAATACTGTTAAAGTTCATAAATAATTCTACTTCTAAATCTTTGTTCATAAATTCTTGAATATTTTGATTAAATCACATTCGGCTTTAAAAGTAGTTGGTTCCTTCTCACTGGTTTCTCGTTAGTAGTGTTCTTTTCATAGGTTCAAGCATTGAAAGCTTTGGAAATATGACATTTGCAAAAGGAAACCTATTAAGTGCTTCAAGCTTTAGTTTGCTTGGTTTATTCGCTGCAATTTTCAACGCCCGCCGGCAAGAGAGGTGTGTTATAAGTTTGACGTGTGTTGCTGTGTATCTGTGTGAACGGGAAACGGGTGAACCGATTTTGATTTAGTTTTTTTTATTTAAAAGGTGACTTAATCGAGAGTGTTCTTAGCTATGTTTGAATAAAATCGGTTCAGCCGTTCAAAAGTTATGGGCGTTTTACTGTTTGAGTCGGGGTGTTTTCGCAAGATATCGTGTCATAATCACGTGTTCAATAGATTGCCGTTTGAAGCGTATCTACTATGTATTAGATAAATTATGTAGCATGAAATAAAAATGTATCAGGGGTTTTTTAAATATTGAAATTTTACTTGTTTCGCTTGGTTCATTCGTCTTGAAAGGCTTAAACAGTTGGTCGGGTTATTTGCAGTCTGTGGTTTTTTTTTTATTTCTCTTCGAATTCTGCTAAGCTATGTTTTTCTGCAAAATTACTGAAAACACCAACGATTTTAACTGCGGAAATGGGCGCTAAACTTAGAAAGCTTCAAGCAAAATGCGTCGGCTCCAGCCACGCGTAACCCAATGACGTCGTAAAACCGTTTTCGTGCGCAGCATCTGCGTCGGGCGCGCGTAATATCTGTAATGAGAGTCATGCTAAGTGCAAGTGTGCACTAAGTTTGTGCACGGATTTAGAGCAGCGACGTAATGATCGCGGTTGCGGTCTCTGCTAACATCCCGCGATACGCGCCTCACAAAGGCATATTGTGCCTTCGAACTATGATTTGAATTTACTGCATTGTGAGTTCTATGCTTTGTTCAAATAAGTACTAAGTAGCTTGAATGAGGTCGCATGCTCTTTGCATTTCGATGCAATCCAAGCCTTCTTTACTACTTACAATCACAACTTGTCCATGAAACCAATGAATAAATATCATTGATGATGCATGAATGAATTGATGAATAAACGATCCCACCGGTGACATATTGGCGTACGTGTAAAATTTACATTCGTGATTGGAGACGTTTTTATTAAACCAATACCAATAATATATGTTCTTTTTTATTTATATGTACTTTGTTGTACACCAAGATAATAAAAAACCGGCAAAGTGCGAGTCGGACTCGCGCACGTAGGGTTCCGTACTTATTAATATATATTAAAACTTATATTAATTTTATTCTGTTTTTAGTATTTGTTGTTATAGCGGCAGAAATACATCATCTGTGAAAATTTCAACTGTCTAGCTATCACGGTTCATGAGATACAGCCTGGTGACAGACAGACAGACGGACCGCGGAGTCTCAGTAATAGGGTCCCGTTTTTACCCTTTGGGTACGGAACCCTAAAAAGCTTTTGTACAAAATAATACCGACTTCCAAATAAAAAACTACAAAGTGAAAATAACTTTATTTTTGGAAGTCGGTGTCCAAAACGAAAATATTGGTACCTACGAAAGACACCGACTTCCAAAAATAAAGTTATTTTCATTTTGTAGTTTTTTATTTGGAAGTCGGTAGTATTTTTTTGCAAAGAAAGTTTTTTTATGATATTATAAGAACTGGGTACTTACGGGACAGGGGAAATGGAATGGGGAGTACATATTTCTATCTTTACCATCATCATTCAGTCGAATGACGCCCACTATTGGACATAGGCCTTCCACAAATGTTGCCACAACGCAAGACTAAGGAACCTTAATCAATAACAAATGTACAGTAAATTAGTAACGTTGATTGTTCTGACTCGCTTTTAACTAACACGTTATCGTCACCTGTGTCGCTAGTTAAGTTCGTAATTTATTTAATAACATTAATTACAATGTAACGATGTTACAAACTTTGACATTGAATACTCCTGTCTGATGTAAGTTAATTTTGCGGAAAAAAAATACTACCGACTTCCAAATAAAAAACTACAAAGTGAAAAATAGCTTTATGTTTGGAAGTCGGTGTCCATAACGGAAATATTGGTACCTACGAAAGACACCGACTTCCAAAAATAAAGTTATTTTTCATTTTGTAGTTTTTTATTTGGAAGTCGGTAGTATTTTTTATTGCAAAAAAAGTTTTTTATCATATTATAAGAACTGGGTACTTACGGGACAGGGGAAATGGAATGGGGAGTACATATTTCTATCTTCACCATCATCATTTAGTCGAATGACGTCCACTATTGGACATAGGCCTTCCACAAATGTTGCTACCACGTAAGCCTAAGGAACCTTAATCAATAACAAAAGTACAATAAATTAGTAACGTTGATTGTTCTGACTCGCTTTTAACTAACACATTATCGTCACCTGTGTCGCTAGTTAAGTTCGTAACTGACAATTTATTTAATAACATTAATTACAATGTAACGATGTTACAAACTTTGACATTGAATCCTCCTGTCTGATGTAAGTTAATTTCGCGGCAACTTAATGACAAGTTGTGACTAATGTTGGTAGTAGTTTGTATTTACTTTGAATAAGGTAATCTGTCGCTTGGAACTTTCGCACTATCTTATCTCAATTAGTTCCTTATACTAATATTGAGACTGTAGGTGTGTGTTTGTTATTGCATGAACGCGGAATCGTTTTCAACGATTTTTTTATATATCTGTGTGTGATATATGTGGCATCATAGCTCCTAAATTGATGAACCGATTTTGATTTGGTTTTTGTAGAGGATGAAGTGCCAACCCTGCGTCCTATTACTAGGGACCGGATTAAATGCAACATAATAAGCTCGAAATATGCATGAAAATTGCCAAACATCAAGTAATGAAAACATAGTTATTATTAGTTATTTTATTTAAAAAACCACATACAATCTGTGCATTTTATTTTTTTATTATTTATTTTATAAATCTATATTATAAATAAAAAATACCAAAGTAGGTAAAGGTTTGCTACAAATTATTGTACATAATCTACAGGGACTGTTTCAAATGTTCGGTAGTAAGATTGTGTCCTCGATCACTCAAAACAATATTAAAAAAAAGAAAATAATGGTTGATCCTATGTCGATATTTGTACGAAAATATGCATCATCACTAGGTTTTAGTTAAAATATGCAATAACCGGTTCAAAAGGGGTTAGATATGCAAACGCATAATATGCAAACATGCAAATGCATATGTAAGAAATGCTCTTTCTCCAATCAATTTGCCTAGCCTTTTCCCAACTATGTTGGGGTCGGCTTCCAGTCTAACCGGATTCAGCTGAGTACCAGTGTTTTACATGAAGCAACTGCCTATCTGAACTCCACAACCCAGTAACTGGGTAACACGATACCTCTTGGCTAGACTGGTGTCAGATCTCAAGCTTCTGACTACTCGTAACGACTGTCAAAGATCTTCAAATGACAGCCGGGACAGACGTCTTAACGTGCTTTCCCAGGCACGGAGGAAACTAGGTTTGTTGAAATGGTCACCCATCCACGGACCGACCTCGTCAAGCGTTGCTTAACCTTGAAGATTGACCCGTGCGGCTGTTATTATTTAGCCACGAGCTCCTCTTTGCCCAACGCTGTGCTTTTGACAGTTGAATGAAATCCATTGTAATTTTGCTGGCTCTAGTAAAAATAGTAGGTTAGACACGTGAATGTGATCGATGTTTGCACTGAGTCTCTTAATTACGGTTACACTAGTCGAAAATTCATCCATACAAACGTAGTCTAGTGATTACTCCACTGTTTGACGGTGTACGTACAAAATAAAAAATGATATCAATTTGTCTCATCATTATCTAGCCCTGTAAGGAAACAGAAAAGTAAAAAAAATACAATATTTGAAAGTTATGAACGTCGAAAGTTCCATATTTCAACACTAATTTTAACGCATCTTTGGGCGGAAATAAATACCATAAGAAGAAGGAAAATTGCAAAACGGCCTCCATACAGGGAAATATTATTAATTCAACAATGCCAATAATTTTATTTTGAATATTATACATTTAGTAGTTTTTTCATGATATCTAGACTCCCAAAGGTCTGTTCATAAAATTTCACGCGCTCGTTTTCGTCCTAAATCATCATCCATTTCGCTACAAATTTGCAAAAGTGCTAATTCGTACGAGAACTAGCTTCTTACTGCTCAGTGCTCATCACAGCAACAATCTCTTGCATCAAGCATGCATTTTAACCCCGCGCACAAAATAGTTCGTGCCGTTGACTAGGGGAACCTTTAGGCTACTGGATTAATATTCTAATAGTCTAAGAACATTCTCCTCAGTTTCGCCGCCCGCACAGCTAATTATTGAAATCCCGTGCTCAAGGTTTTATTTGTCTACTATATCGTTAATCAACTTAAATGCATATCGCCATTGTGTAACAGCCTTGGCCTGCTAGTGAAACGCGAATGTTGCCTGCCTGTTATCCTCTACGACGAGAAAGTTCTCATTTCAGTGAATATAAATGCGCTTTACTGAAAACAATACTGGTTACTTTCCAAAATGTTACCATCAGCAGTGTTTAAATGTATATGTGATGAAATTCTTATAGAGAGTGTACCTACGCCTATCTATAGAAAGTTTCTTGTAGGAATTAGCTTCTGCCAGCGGCTTGGCCCGCATGAAAACTGTTTTCTTATCCCAAGGGAATATTATACCGGGATAAAAGTAAGTGCTATTTCAGACTACTTCTTTGCCAAATTTCATTCAGTTCCGTTTAGCCGTACTGGCGAAAAGAAGTAACAAACACACTCACAACTTTCGCCTTTATAATATTAGTGTGATCCCTATCAGAGACAATTAGTATTTTTAAATCGATGTTACTTTATATTACAATGTTTTTTTTGTTGTCAAGCGTTTTTATGTGAATTTTATTGAAATGTTTTTAACCTCCGACGGAAAAAGAGTGTTTTAAGTTTGACGTGTGTTGCTGTGTATTCTGTGTGTCTGTTTGTGGCATCATAGCTCCTAAATGGATGAGCCGATTTTGATAAAGTTTTATTTGTTTAAAGGTGATTTTGTCAAGAGTGTTCTTAGCTATGTTTGAATAAAATCGGTTCAGCCGTTCTAAAGTTATGGGCGTTTAACTGTTTGAATCGGTGTTTTTTCGAAAGATATCGTATCATAATTACGTGTTCAATAGATTGCCGATCGAAGCGTATCTACTATGTACTAAATAAATTATGTATCATGAAATAAAAATGTGTCGGGGGTTTTTGAAATTTTGATATTTTACTTGTTATAATATAGTAGAAGCTCCCAGCCTGCTAAACACCAACCAAAACCTATTCTTGTACACTATTCTAAATAGAAACGAACGTTATTCAATAGAAACACGAACGTATCACCTCTCCAACATTCGAAGCTTCGTTATTCAAAGTTAATTGACAATACCTCTATACGCGTCCTCTACAATATTTATGGTCTGTTTGTTTTTCGATTAAACGTATCAACTGTCGCGTCATCTCCGCCGGACCGGACCGGAGCTATTTACTCGACATTTGAATATAGAATACGACCGTTCTGTGTTGATTTGTTTGTTTAGATTGAATCTCCAGCGTTCGCGTGTTGCTGGCTGGTTCTCATTTCAATATGATCGTTACAATGATTGGCAATAAACAGAATTACGATCGTAAATGGTATCGCTGTTACGCTTCCAAATGTCAGCTTTTAACGTTTTCCGCTTTTGAAAATTTAAATGCTTTTGTTGGGCCTTTATTTTACTTTAAGCGACCCGGATGTCGCAGTGTCTGTATCCGCCTGCCGTTGGGTCGCGGATTCGGCTTCGGTATAAATATTTGTATGACCTACCGATATTTGTTCCGTGTCCAGATGTTTGATTACGTGTTTATAACCCCCGACGGAAAAAGTGGGGTTTTATAAGTTTGACGAGTGTTGCTGTGTATCTATGTGTCTGTCTGTGGCTTCATAGCTCCTAAACGGATGAACCGGTTTTGATTTAGTTTACTAAAAGGTGACTTAATCGAGAGTGTTCTTAGCTATGTTTGAATAAAATCGGTTCAGCCGTTTAAAAGTTATGCGCGTTTTACTGTTTGAATCGGGGTGTTTTCGCAAGATATCGTGTCATAATTACGTGTTCAAAAGATTGCCGATCGAAACGTATCTACTATGTACTAGATAAATTATGTAGCATGAAATAAAAATGTGTCGGGGGTTTTATAAATTTTGAAATTTTATTTGTACGTAATGGGTAGGTACCATGAAGCCCTGTGTGATATGTTTGAAACGAATTATTAATTTATTATTTTCTCTCCTTTTTCAGGTACGTACAAAAGCCATAAAAAATCGACTTCTTTCTTAGCTGGTAAGTGTTAGACGTCTGACTTGACACCGCAGGTCGCCGTTCAATTTTGTCGGACGAAGTTGCGGGCAATTCCGTCGGGCACCGGGCACGAATAAAAAGTCGCGCGAAGTGCAATAAGTGCCGCCATCAATGTCGCGTTAGCGCCAACACAATAAAATAGAAAGTCAATTGGCTTTGGCAAAAGTCGCCGGCTCTACCTCTGTCGTTCGAGACCGAGACTCGAGACTCGAGAGGTCTCGCCTGTGGGTGCACTCGAATTGCTTTTTTATTATTGTTTCCCTATTCGATTAGCTCTCTCAAATTCGCGGGAAAGGTTTTTAAAAGAAAGGATGGCGATGAACACGTTAAAGAATTTATTTATTAATTTGATTATGAAAGTAAGCGCCTTCAAAGTCTTTATTTTTATGAAAGGCCTTTTCATATTTCTAATTTGTTTGGAAAGTTGTTTTTATATAGAGTAAAAAGAATTCGCTGAATAAGAAATCGAATGAATGTCGATTTCATTGAGCAATCAGTTTAAAAGGTTTTGTAAAAACTGTCTTCTGGTATCAGAAAAGTGATTCCTTACAATAAGATTCCTAGATAACCGAATAACATGAAACTTAAACAAAACCGGTGCAATGAGAGTATATCAGGGTGAACTGTTCACACCTGCGTACCCCTTTAGAGCGTACCAGTGTGATGTTATGTTATGAAATGGTGTAAACAATAAACAGACAAGCGATTGCTGCTATCCCGAGTGATTTGCCGTCATTTATTGAAGAGTTCCGATGTATATCGCCGAAGTTCTTCATCAGAGCTTGATGAAATTTAAATGGGACCACATGACAAGCACCGCTTTCAATTAAAAAACCGGGCAAGTGCGAGTCGGACTCGCGCACGAATGGTTCCGTACTTGGTAAATTGCGGTTTACGATTTATGAGGTATTCAAAAAAAAAACTACTTACTAGATCTCGTTCAAACCAATTTTCGGTGGAAGTTTACATGGTAATGTACATCATATATTTTTTTAGTTTTATCATTTTTCAAGTTACAGGAGGGGGGGGACGCATTTTACCACTTTGGAAGTGTCTCTCGCGCAAACTATTCAGTTTAGAAAAAAATTATATTAGAAACCTCGAAATAATTTTTGAAGACCTATCCATTGATAAACCAGACGTGTGGGCAAAATGAAAAAAAAAATGAGTTTATGTTTATGGGGAAACCCCAAAATGTATTGTTTTTTTTTCTATTTTTGTGTGTAAATCTTAATGCGGTTCACAGAATACATCTACTTACCAAGGTTCAACAGCATAGTTCTTATAGTTTCGGAAAAAAATGGCTGTGACATACGGACGGACAGACAGACATGACGAATCCATAAGTGTTCCGTTTTTTGCCATTTAGCTACGGAACCCTAAAAAGAATCATCAAAATCTGTTCACCTACTAAAAAACTCCGAGGTAACAAATAAAACTGTTGAATTGAAAACTTCTTCCTTTTTAGGAAGTCGATTGAAAAGAGAATAAAAATTGTGCTTACAAATACTAGAAAGCGAGGAGTGTCTTTTGCACTATTTGTTGCATACTGCTTTGTATGCAAATACACTACAGTTCATTTAAAACGACAAATTTGCAAAAATGTAACAGAATAAAATCTGAGATATTGCATGAACGTGTTAACGTGAAGTTTTAAATAATTACATACGTGACATAAACATTATTTACATGGAGTGACCGTAAGTTAAGCTGTGCTGGCTTGTGACGTCAGCCCGCTTTATTTCCAGGACGTGTTAATTCCATTAAATCCTCACGCGCTGATCCCCAATGATTACTGGGCTTCATTAATGTTATGACCGTCTGCTGTACGGAAAATTACTTAATTACTATGTAGACAGATTTAAATGCGAGTGTAAAAAAAAAACAAGAAGAAAATCATGATGTGCAGTCGGAAGATACATATTCGCCAGCTGGCTGACCAAAACCAGATGTATCCTCCGACTACACAGCATGATTTTCTTCTTGTTTACGTCTTTGTAGTTCGTTTTTAGGGTTCCGTACCCAAAGGGTATAAACGGGACCATATTACTAAGACTCCGCGGTCCGTCTGTCTGTCTGTCTCTCACCAGGCTGTATCTCATGCACCGTGATAGCTAGACAGTGGAAATTTTCACTGATGATGTATTTCTGTTGCCGCTATAACAACAAATACTAAAAACAGAATAAAATTAATATTTAAGTGGGGCTCCCATACAACAAACGTGATTTTTTTGCCGTTTTTTGCGATAATTATACGGAACCCTTCGTGCGCGAGTCCGACTCGCACTTAGCCGGTTTTTTTAAGCAGACAGATTTTTTTAATTTTTTAATTATCATTTTTTTTTTCGAGTTTGGTTTTAATAATATAAGTGTAATATATTTTTGAAATCTCTTAAAACCCTTTAATTTGATACCACACGATGGGTTTGGATGGAAAATAAAATTGGGCCTCCACAATATGGCGCCCAAAATCCGCCACATTTCTATTTTATAATTTTAATGTTGCCAGTGACACTCGCAAGGTTAAGAATCGATTGACGTACGAATCATCAAAATCGGCCAACGCGTTTGGTCTCTGGAACGCCACATAGGAACAAACATACATACATACATAGACACGAAACCAGATGATTATTATGAGACCGATGATATCGCGCAATGATTTAATCCTATATCGATTTCCATAACGAGTATGAGCGGTGGAAGAATAAATATTGTAACCGGTTAGAACAAGACGTCGGTTTCGTCTTAAGACTTGTTTGAATCTAAATCAATGATGAGGGATAGATACGAACATCAAGGTAATATTATAGTGTAAAAATCTCGGTAGAAGCCGGTCGCGTCTGCATTCTTCTGTTTATCAACGTGACATAACCAGTTGCTAATGCCAAGTACCTAATAATATCAAATATCTTATTGGGGAATCATCAAATCTCGGTAGAAGCCGGTCGCGTCTGCATTCTTCTGTTTATCAACGTGACATAACCATTTGCTAATGCCAAGTACCTAATAATATCAAATATCTTATTGGGGAATCATCAAAGCTCGGTAGAAGCCGGTCGCGTCTGCATTCTTCTGTTTATCAACGTGACATAACCAGTTGCTAATGCCAAGTACCTAATAATATCAAATATCTTATTGGGGAATCATCAAATCTCGGTAGAAGCCAGTCGCGTCTGCATTCTTCTGTTTATCAACGTGACATAACCAGTTGCTAATGCCAAGTACCTAATAATATCAAATATCTTATTGTGGAATCATCAAATCTGCTGGACAAAGGCCTTCTCCAAGCGTAGCCACATTGACCGGTCCCGTGCGTCCCGCATCCAGCGGATCCCTGCAACCTTCACCAGGTCATCGGTCCACCTGGTGGGAGGCCTTCCAACGCAACGTCTTCCGGTTCGCGGTCGCCACTCCAGAACCTTTCTGCCCCATTGGCCATCCGTTCTGCGAGCAATGTGCCCTGCCCACTGCCACTTTAGTTTGGCAATTCTTCGGGCTATGTCGGTAACCCTGGTTCTCTTGGTATTAGGAAATAAGCATGAAAAAAATATTCTTGTTGTTTGATCATTTTATCGATAAAAAGATAAAATAGAATACTAATAGTGAAAACAGAATCAAAATTGATCGAAAAACGAAAGAGAAATAACAATTTAAAGAAACATATCTGTCCCTCTCTACGCCGTTTTTCAATTGTAGCTGTATGGCGTCGTGCCATCTGACGTCAGGTGGCAGGTCCGACTTCTCTACTTCTCTTTCTAATTCTCAACTTTGACGCTTTGTAACTTCGTCTCTGATCGAGATATTTAAAAAAATCTTTCATATTCCCTCTTACATAGACTTTAAAAAGTCGTAGTTAAGTAAAAGTACTCATGTTTTTGTACTTAACCGCATCGTTAACCTGTTTCCCTTCCTAATGTAGTGTTATAAAACATTCGGAGATTGTACGTGACGTTTTTTTTTTCCTCAGTCCGTCACACGTATTACTGAATAAGAAACACGCACTGCCTTAATAGCTGGGCACGACTCGCGAGACACGAGACCTCGACGCGTGCGAAATCGAGAGTTGGCCAAACTGGCCGACCGTTCACTTTCACTGCCACAAAGGCCCGTTGTTAGTGTTATCTTATTAGTTACCGGGTCTGTTTGTTTTTGACGTTTCGTTTTGTGGCCAATTAACGGGGCAAGCCGGGCAAGGCGAGGAGCGCGAGTGATGTGGTTCTAGCGAAACTTAGCGACGAAATTAGTTAACTCTGTATACGGTGCTTATATGAATTGCAGATTCAGTGATAACTTGACCCGTCTGACGACAGTGTTGAACTTGTATAATCTGAGTAAGTGATAATAGGACGGATTGTGTTCATAAGAGTGTAGTGACAGTTTGTGCTGTATGTGTAATTGCATTCAGGTAAGAAGTGTGAAATATTTTCCATATTATCCACCGATTTCTGAATTTAGTATTTGAAGTTTGAGTATTTATTTATCAAACTCTGGCCTAAAAACCTGTAAAATTTTCGCATTCAAGCCTACTTGCAAGCCTTTGGAGAGTTAAGAACGTGTCAAATCCTAGTTTACACAAGTGTAGTGACAGTTTGTGCCACCGATTTCTGAATTTAGTATTTGAAGTTTGAGTATTCATCAAACTGTGGCCTAAAAACCTGTCAAATATTGGCATTCAATTAGGGTTTGACACTTACTCAACTCTCCAGATACTAAATTCTGAAATCGGCTCTATGACCATCGTGTTTGAAAATTGGATGCATTACCACCATAGTGTTCTTGATCATAATGTCAATATCATTATCGATCGCTCACTGCATTCTAAATGGCGAATCAATTAAAATAATTACTTAAATTGACATGAACTATTGTTGAAATAGGCAATAATAATTATTATTTGTAATAGTCCTGCGGTTAGCGTGACATGACAATGAACCTATTCTGCTTCTGACAAAACTGTTACTACTGCCAGTTCAGAAATAATGAGCCCATTAAACGTTGTTTTGTAACATTATGCGTTTTAGTAATTATCCAAGTAATTAATTTATTGTTTTGTACTGTTAACTTTGAATTTCATCTTTCCTTTTATTTCACAAGCTTCAATGTTTCCAATACATCATAACCTTTAGTGTGATTTGCGTAAGAGAATGTCTATAACGTTTGGAGGCGTTGGGAACTATAAGGTGTCTTTGTTGTTTGCGGGCTCTTTGCAATACATTGTTGGCATTTGAGACGAGTCACGATGTCTTCGCCTCTTTGGCTCCAATCTCCATGAAGTTTAAATGCAAATAGTTCGAATGTCTCAATTTTAATTATGCTGTGTCGGAGCACCTTTGGGCAATAAAGGTTAGGTTAGGTTAGTTCTCCTTTGCGGCTTAATATCAAAGTTTATCAGAATTTGGCCTTTATAATTCATTCTGGTTACAAAAAGTTACAGAATTGGTTTTGCTTTTAGTCGACGGCCTTAACTTAAGAACTTAATTATTATAGTTAGCTCTTGTTTTAATATTTCTTTGTGGATACTCACTTCAAGGAAGTCAAGGTTTTTCTACGTAACATTGAACAAAAATAAAGTGGAGCATATATTTACGTAACACATAGTTTTAATATTAATGTTCATTGTGTAATTGTGTCGTCTGTTCTGTTACTCACACTTCGGGTCGTGTTCGAATCACGGTAGATTTCTCAAGGCTAATGTAATACAATCTTACTATTTACGGTACTGGTGTCGAATAAATAGATCCCTTTAGGTTGATACCGTTATACCTGTGCCTCACGTTTATTGAGACAGGAATATTCGTCCTTCAAAGCAGGATATCGCACAATAGTGTCAGGTAGCCGACACCTTGTTAGAGAGGTCGTCCCTTTTGAATCTTGCCATCATTGTGTTGAGATGGGTCTTCTGGATTCTGTTTCAAACATGTCCCATTCAATCTCTGACAAATGGGACACCTACTTAATTGAAATTACCTATATCATCTACTTCGTGTAGGTAAATTCGAACGGGAATCGATTGTCCAGATTTCAAAGAGGGACACAATTTTTGTGAGGGATCGTTGTCACGAAATGGAGGCCGGGTTGCGTTGGGCCCGGGAATATATTCTCAGATGTCGTGTGTGTAGGGGAAGCTGTCTAAAACATGCCAGTCTCCAGTCTATAATTCACGCTCGGACGAGCACGACCGGCGGCGCGGGCTGCTTCAATCGCTCAATGTCAATTGGACCACCCCGTCCGCGATCTTGCGCTCTCAATGGCACCTCGACAAAGAAATGTACGCCATTTTTCTTCGAGAAATGCAATTAGAACGGATGCATTTCTCTTTCGTTGCTTGTGTTGTGCAACAACAACGCTCTTGGATTTTTAATTTAAGGTTGTATTTTCTAGGTTTTATGTAACTTGACATCAAACAATTGTTTAAAAAGGAAAAATAAAATGAAACTTGCGATGGATCTCCAGCCAATTTTACACTTAACTTATTTATTGCTGCTACAAAGCGGATTGATATATATGATTCTTCGAGAGACTGTGCATTCTTTTATTGCTTTTGAGAATGAAATAGTAGAACGGCTCTTATAGTAGAAGAGCACAACAAAACTGTTGTAGCAGTAGCTCATAAACGTGATCTAGGTATTCCTAAACATAGACAGTAACAGTTAGCAATAATCGTAGTGAATAAATTGGGGTGCAAGTTTCGTAATAAGCGAATGTCCCGAAGAGATCGTGCGCGTTAATCAGCTCAGTGGTTGGCTTGGGCAAGCGGTCGCAGCGGAATTCACAAGTTACGCAAAATACTGAGGTACAGCTACCGTATCATATGATATAGAAGTCTTTCGTTGCCGGTCTCCTTTGAAAATCAAAGCCTTGCCTTTACCAGCTCCTTTATCATGTGCTTATAGTGTACGGTGATATTGTGTGGGATAATTTGATTGGTGGGCCTGTAGATTCAGTGGCGGGTGCGTAGATAATTTAATAGTGGCTCTCTGTTTTATTGACGCTGTTGGAAATGGTGTGGTTACAGTAAATAAGACATAAATAGCAGTGCTCTTGTCAGCAACGATTGTAATACTTGAAATAAATATAAGTAAGATCAACCATCTTATAGATTAGCTAAAGTACACTCATCTTTCATGGGGTACTGTGTTAAATTCTATAACAAAATACCTTGTGATATATTAAAACTAAATGAAAGTAAATTTAGTAGTAGCTCAGTGGTTAACTTGGGCAAGCGGTCGCAGCGGAATTTACAAGATAATCAAAATACTGTACATACGTACAGCTACCCTATCATATGATATAGAAGTCTTTCGTTACCGGACTCCTTTGAAAATCGAAGCCTTTCCTCTACCAGCTCCTTTATCATGTGCTTATAGTGTAAGGTGATATTGTGTGGGATAATTTGATTGGTGGGCCTGTAGATTCAGTGGCGGGTGCGGCGATAATTTAATAGTGGCTCTCTGTTTTATTAACGCTGTTGGAAATGGTGTTTGAAAATGTCGTGGTTACAGTAAATAAGACGTAAATAGCAGTGCTCTTGTTAGCAACAATTGTAATACTAGAAATAAATATAAGTTAGATCAACCATCTTATAGATTAGCTAAAGTACACGACATCTTTCATGGGGTACTGTGTTAAATTCTATAACAAAATACCTTGTGAGATATTAAAACAAAATGAAAGAAAATTTAAAACTATTGTTAAAAGCAAACTTTGTAAACAAGCATATTACAATTTAGATGATTATATTCAAGATAAGAATGCTTGGAAACATGCTGGACCGGCTCCATAGAGCAATCTTTAGTGTAGACAAAATCAAACTGGTTAATTTATATTATATTCATAATTATAGTAAAGCTTTGTTTTTCTTCTCTTTTTGTTTAAGAAATTGATTAGCACACTGTTCCGCTGTTGTTGAATTAGGTAATTTACCTATGTTTGCAATATTTGTAAGTATGTGAGAACCATGTTCCTATTTATCAAATGAAGGAGTTTACCTGTTAGTGCTTGTAATAATTTATTCCTATATGTAGTATAGTAGTGCTAGGTGCCTCGTCCGCACGTATATGAATTTATGTTAAAGTTGTAAAACACATTTTTTTTAAAGAGTAAGGTATGGAGTTTCTTGTCCGTTCTTCTCCATAACAAGCTACTTTTCCGGTATAATCAATTATTATTAGATTTATATTTTAGACGCTCAAAAGTGCCGCTTAATGGCCTAGTTGAAATAAAGATTTTGTCTTTGTCAGCCATAAATCAGCATGTCCGTCTATTACTAGTTAGGTTGTCACTGATAGTCATATGTACTAAGTATTTAATTGAATTTATTTTTAACCGACGTACCGAAAAGGAGGAGGTTCTAGGTTCTATGTTCGACTTGGAGTATGCTTTTTTTTATGTGTGTTCACCGATATCTCCGTCAATTGAGGACCGATTTAAAAAAATCTTTTTTTTATTTGAAAGTATATGTTTTGAAATTGGTCCCATTTTAATTTGGTGAAGCTCTGATGAAGAACTTCGAAGATATACAGCAGAACTCTTCAATAAATAACGGCAAATCACTCGGGATTGCTGCAATCGCATGTCTGTTTATTGTTTATACTATTTCATAGCACAACATCACGCCAGTACGCTCTTAACGGGTACGCAGATCTCTCAATTCTCCGGTTATGTTCAAGTTTCATGATATTCGGGTAATATATTCTGGCATTATAGTTACCTTACTAAAAAACTTGCCTATTAGGTAGGTAAAACTAAAAAGTGAAAAATAAAAAAACTTCTTTGCAAAAAAATTCCACCGACTTACAAATAAAAAACTACAAAGTGAAAAATAACTTTATTTTTGTAAGTCGGTGTCCATAACGCAAAAAAATGGTACTTACCTACGAAAGACACCGACTTACAAAAATAAAGTTATTTTTCACTTTGTAGTTTTTTATTTGGAAGTCGGTGGTATTTTTTTGCAAAATAGTTTTTTTATTTCCATTGGTATGTCTAGAGTTGGTCATGGGTGAATTACGAGTGAAATTTAACTCTGCCCGTAGCTTGCGAAATTCATCCGGCCTTTTGAATAATGCAAACGCTTTATTGGACCGAACGTGAATACCTATGCTGGCTTATACAATGTGTTGTTTTTAGGGTTCCGTAGCCAAATGGCAAAAAATGGAACCCTTATTATGGATTCGTCATGTCTGTCTGTCCGTCCGTATGTCACAGCCACTTTTTTCCGAAACTATAAGAACTATGCTGTTGAAACTTGGTAAGTGGGTGTATTCTGTGAACCGCATTAAGATTTTCACAGTAAAATAGAAAAAAAACAATAAATTTAGGGAGTTTCCCAAAATTAATACTAAAAATTAATTATTTTTTTCATCAAACCCGTGCTTGTGGGGTATCTATAGATAGGTCTCCAAAAACGATATTGAGGTTTCTAACATATTTTTTTTCTAAACTGAATAGTTTGCGCGAGAGACACTTCCAAAGTGGTAAAATGCGTATCCCTCCTCCAGTAACTTGAAAAATGATAAAACTAAAAAAAATATATGATGTACATTACCATGTAAACTTCCACCGAAAATTGGTTTGAACGCGATCTGGTAAGTAGTGTTTTTTTTAATACGTCATAAATCGTAAACCGAAATTTACCAAGTACGGAACCATTCGTGCACGAGTCCAATCCGCACTTGGCCAGTTTTATTTATTTAACCGATTTAGTGGAAGCCCGACACAATGCGTTATCTTTTTATTGATGCTACCTAAATGGCTTGTCCGAACCCGAATATCAATTTGTGGCTACAAACCGAATCAAATCAAAATCCACTTTAAAAAATGCATGGTCTACCCGTATATCATCAATTTTCAACAAGCCTACGTTAGAAAATGTATGCCTCAATAAATTATGTAAAATAAAATTTATTTTTCACTGTCGAATATGTTCCGGATTACAGCCCCATCTGTCAAGCGTCGGACCATTAAATCTAAGCGACATGAATATTTCAGGCTCGACAAACCAATGTGTGTGTTTGTTGTACGTTTTTATTAACACAAGACATTAACGCTAACGGTTGGCTGCACCCGGCTACGCTCCACTGGTATAAATCCATCTGAATTAGCGCAACGACAATGCGAGGACATTACGTAGCGCGCAAGTCCTTGTACTAAATCAAGCGCACTGTGTTGGAGGAATAACAACTGCGCACGACTACTGCAATAAAAGCGCAGCCTTTGATATAAGCAGTGGTGTGTCACTTAAGGGCCTACATACCCTTTAGTGCCGTAAAACGGTAACTTTCTAAAGCATACTCCTTAGTAACGGCTAGGCTAAAGGTTTGAAAAAAAAAAAAAATGTCGGGTTTAGTCAATAGTACGGACGTGAAAACAAACCACAAGCACGCCCCTGGCGGCAATCAAGAGCAACTACGCGTTGGCACGCTTTTTTTAAGCACTTGCGTGGTGAGGGATAGGGCAGTTGAGTACTGACCGCCTAAGTTAGACCTCTACCGGCCAGCCTTGATGCGACATATTTATTATTGATTCATTCATAAGATTCATAATTTTGAACACAAGGTTTTTTCGTCTAACAACACGATATTTTTTCGCAACTTTTGGAAACTCCTCCAAAACGACTTAGATGTTTAACAATATTTTTACACAGAAAAATTGATGGCTGGAATTTCTTCATAACTAACATAGCAGTACTGCGTTAACATTGGGACGTATATATCGCCTTTTTTCAAACCTTTTAACCTAACCGTTTCTAAGGAGTATGCTTTAGAAAGTTACCGTTTTACGGCACTAAAGGGTATGTAGGCCCTTAACTAAGTTTCGGGCTCCTCTCTCCGATGTTAATAGCGTTATATCTCTACTACGCTACGTGATCGACGAACGATTGCGTATCGCTCGTTGAGGAAACCCGATGGAGTGTTAAACGGAGTCCGATTTTCCGTTTGTGATTTTGTAGATATGCAAGCTGGAAATAAAGTATCCGTCGTAGGGTTTCCTTTCAATCGTTTGAAGTTACGTTTGAAAGGAAGACCTGCCTTGGAATTGACACAAAAGGAACAAACTTTTGTATCTCATGCCCCTCTTAAATTGTTGTTGAACGGTAACTTGTTATTGGGATTGTTGACTACGATAGAATTCAATTTTTAACCGACTTACCAAAAAAGAGGAGGTACTATGTTTGACTTTATGTTAGTTTCTTTTGTTTTTTTTTTCACCTATATCTCCGTCAATTGTGGACTGATTTTGTTTTTTTTGTTTTTTTTTTGTTTGATTATGTTCCGAAATTGGTCCCATTTTAATTTGGCGAAGATCTGATGAAGGGCTTCGGAGATATACAACAAAACTCTTCAATACATGACGGCAAATCTCTCGGGATTGCTGCAATCGCATGTCTGTTTATTGTTTATATCATTTCATAACATAACATCACACCAACACGCTCTAAAGCGGTACGCAGATGTTTACTGTTCACCTTGGTACACTCTCATTTCACCGGTTATGTTCAGTTTCATGATATTCGGGTAATCTATTCAGGCATTATAGGTACCTTACTTAACTACTTGCCTTTTAAGTAGGTACACCTAAAAAGTAAAATAAAAAAAAAATACTACCGACTTCCAAATAAGAAAACTACAAACTGAAAAATAACTTTGAAAATGAAGCTGAAACTGGCAGCCAAAACGTAGCAGCCAAACTACCCAGGGCCGTAAATATTATGGGGCACCGTGCAACCGATGTTTTTAAATTTTAATTATTATCTTAAGATGGCATTTTAAGACATAATTTAGATTATTATCTTGAAAATTAGGCAACGACTTTTAGTCCGATTTTCGAATATTAAATTATTAGTGGATCAGATATTTTCATGAAATTTACCACACGCGCGCCTGTGAGTGTTTGTGTTCTGTTTACTTAGGGAGCAGTAGATACAACTATGACATTTTCGAGAAAACTTTAAGAAATTGAAGAAATTTGCAGATTTTCTTATTTCCTAACATCGCGCAACGATGAAAAATTCTATAAATTGTCTGACACACTCTAGTAGACGCCTAGTAAATATTTAAGCATGATTTAGCAGGGAGCACAAGATACAACTATGACATTTTTGAGAAAACTTTAAGAAATTGAAGAATTTGTAGATTTTTCTTATTTCCTGATGTCGCGCAACGATGGAAATTTCTATAAATTGTCTGAGATACTCTAGTAGACGCCTAGTAAATATTAAAGCATGATTTAGTGTCTCAGACAATTTATAGAAATTTCCATCGTTGCGCGATGTTAGGAAATAAGAAAATCTACAAATTCTTCAATTTCTTAATGTTTTCTCAAAAATGTCATAGTTGTATCTTGTGCTCCCTGCTAAATCATGCTTAAATATTTACTAGGCGTCTACTAGAGTGTCTCAGACAATTTATAGAAATTTCCATCGTTGCGCGACATCAGGAAATAAGAAAAATCGACAAATTCTTCAATTTCTTAAAGTTTTCTCAAAAATATCATAGTTTTATCTTGTGCTCCCTACTAAATCATGCTTAAATATTTACTAGGAGTCTACTAGAGTATCTCAGACAATTTATAGAAATTTCCATCGTTGCGCGACATCAGGAAATAAGAAAAATCTACAAATTCTTCAATTTCTTAAAGTTTTCTCAGAAATGTTATAGTTGTATCTTGTGCTCCCTGCTAAATCATGCTTTAATATTTACTAGGCGTCTACTAGAGTGTCTCAGACAATTTATAGAAATTTCCATCGTTGCGCGACATCAGGAAATAAGAAAAATCTACATATTATTCAAGTTTTCATAAAAAAGTGATAGTTGTATCTTGTGCTCCCTACTAAATCATGCTTAAATATTTACTAGGCGGTCTACTAGAGTATCTCAGACAATTTATAGAAATTTCCATCGTTGCGCGACATCAGGAAATAAGAAAAATCTACAAATTCTTCAATTTCTTAAAGTTTTCTCAAAAATGTCATAATTGTTTTTGTGCTCCCTGCTAAATCATGCTTAAATATTTACTAGGCGTCTACTAGAGTGTGTCAGACAATTTATAGAATTTTTCATCGTTGCGCGATGTTAGGAAATAAGAAAAAAAAAAAAAAACTATAATTTCTTCAAGTTTTCTTAAAAAAGTGATAGTTCTATCTTGTGCTCCCTACTAAATCATGCTTTAATATTTAATAGACGTCTACTGGAGTGTGTCAGACAATTTATAGAATTTTTCATCGTTGCGCGATGTTAGGAAATAAGAAAATCTACAAATTCTTCAAGTTTTCTTAAAAAGTAATGGTTGTATCTTGTGCTCCCTACTAAATCATACTTAAATATTTACTAGGCGTCTACTAGAGTGTCTCAGACAATTTATAGAAATTTCCATCGTTGCGCGACATCAGGAAATAAGAAAAATCTACAAATTCTTCAATTTCTTAAGGTTTTCTCAAAAATGTCATAGTTGTATCTTGTGCTCCCTGCTAAATCATGCTTTAATATTTACTAGGCGTCTACTAGAGTTTGTCAGACAATTTATAGAATTTTTCACCGTTGCGCGATGTTAGGAAATAAGAAAAAAAAGAAAAAAAACTTTAATTTCTTCAAGTTTTCTTAAAAAAGTGATAGTTCTATCTTGTGCTCCCTACTAAATCATGCTTAAATATTTAATAGACGTCTACTGGAGTGTGTCAGACAATTTATAGAATTTTTCATCGTTGCGCGATGTTAGGAAATAAGAAAATCTACAAATTCTTCAAGATTTCTTAAAAAGGTAATGGTTGTATCTTGTGCTCCCTACAAAATCATGCTTTAATATTTACTAGGCGTCTGCTAGAGTGTCTCAGACAATTTATAGAATTTTTCATCGTTGCGCGATGTTAGGAAATAAGAAAATCTGCAAATTTCTTCAATTTCTTAAAGTTTTCTCGAAAATGTCATAGTTGTATCTACTGCTCCCTAAGTAAACAGAACACAAACACTCACAGGCGCGCGTGTGCTAAATTTCATGAAAATATCTGATCCACTAATAATTTAATATTCGAAAAACGGACTAAAAGTCGTTGCCTAATTTTCAAGATAATAATCTAAATTATGCCTTAAAATGCTATCTTAAGATAATAATTAAAATTTAAAAAAATCGGTTGCACGGGGCCCCGTAATATTTACGGCCCTGGGTAGTTTGGCTGCTACGTTTTGGCTGCCAGTTTCAGCTTCATACTTTGAAAAGACACCGACTTCCGAAAAGAAAGTTACTTTTCTATTCGTAGTTTTCTTAAAAATAAAATGTTAAAAAAATTGTTTGATGAAATTTATAGCAGTATGAAGGTACGGTTTCGAGTTGTATACGGTGTGTACTAGATTTTGTACAGCTTTCTATTCTGTCAGACGTCTGTGAGTTAAACAATATCAGGTAGACCGTAGCTGGTTGCCTTCACATAAATCCTTTTAAGGCTATGTCCACACGCAAATATTGCAAAATATTGTCGCTTGGCGATTTTCCTATCTACGGCGTATTGAGTATATTCGATGGCAGTTTTAAACTTTTATGCATTATTTTGTCGGTTGCGTTGCATAACTGCATGACTGGTCATGTCCTGGTTTTCGGAAATGTGTCACCACTGACAGCAGAACGAGTTTCCACCACTGTTGTGTTCTTGTGTGCGTGTCACTTTTTCTGTATATGCAATATGACGTATGGCGGATTGCAAATAAATAATACTGTTATGTGTGACAACGCACTCGGTTCGCTTTTTTATTCGCGATTCAATGTTTTTGTTCGTCGGATAACGTTACGCCATTGTGTTTTCAGCTGAGCGTGCGTCATTTACGTAAAAGTGATTTTATTTATTTATAATATTTTTGAAATGCAATGTGTCGTATCTATCACGTTTTGCGGTTACTGGTTTGACGGGTTGCGCTGTTATCTTCCAAAACATTTTCCGGATAGGATCGCGGGATATAATCCTATCCGCGACAGTTTTGATTCATGATTTAAGGTTGCCCTAGTCGATGCACGAACTATTTTGTGCGCGGGGCTAAAATGCATGCTATCACATCCGAAAACACGTGCGAAAGAGATAGATGCTGTGATGAGCAGTAAGAAACTAGTTCGCGTACGAATTAGCACTTTTGCAAATTTGTAGCGAAATGGATGATGATTTAGGACGAAAACGAGCGCGCGAAATTTTATTAACAGACCTTCGGGAGTATGGATGTCATGAAAAAACTACTAAATGTATATTTTCAAAATAAAATTATTTGCATTGTTGAACTACTAATCTATCCCTTTGTGGTGGCTGTTTTGCGATTTTCCTTCTTCTTATTGTATTTATTTCCGCCCAAAGATGCTTTAAAATTAGTGTTGAAATATGAAACTTTTGACGCTCATAACTTTCAAATAATTTACTGTTTTGTCTCCATACAGGGCTAGATAATGTTGTGACAAATTGATATCATTCTTATTTTGAACGTATACACCGTCAAACAGTGGAGTAATCGCCAGACAACGTTTGTATGGATGAATGATCGACTAGTGCAACCTTAATGCAGACATTAATATGACCAAAATACATGAGAGTTGTTTCAGTGGGCTAATCCATAATTATCGGCGTAATGTATTGCGACCGCGGCCGCTTATTTGTTTGTTAGCGCGTGACTACGGTAATTACAAATTGTGTTTGATACTGTTTGTCTGTTGACGTAGTCCGAACATTTAAGCTCCGGCTCACGCTAAATAGTAAAATTATTTGTCGTTGTGTATCTATACTTCATATTATAAAGCTGAAGAGTTTGTTTGTTTGTTAGTTGGTTTGTTTGAACGCGCTAATCTCAGGATCTACGGGTTGGAATTGAAAACATCTTTTTGGGTTAGGTAGTCAATTTATCGAGGAAGGTTATAGGCTATATAACATCACGCTACGACCAATAGGAGCGGAGCATCAATAAAAAATGTTCTAAAAACCGGTAAAATTTAATTATTTTTGAGGGCTTCCGTTGCGTGTTCTGCTTAAACGGTTAAAGTTACGCAACAATCATGTACCTATGTAGGGTAAGTAGGGTGCCCTCATCTCTGAAGTAGGCAGTGACCTGTCGCTGTCGGCTGTAGTCGAGTCTATGGTCGGCAGCGAGGTGTCCTGGGACGCGGTGGTATCCTTCTGTGAAACAGTCGTCTCGCAGAAGGAGGCTGCGGAGAGGGAGAGGGAGATTTCATCCGCTAACCCGATCCCTAGCAGACGCGCCGGGCGTCGGCGGAGGGTGGACAAAACCCTCTTCCAGCCCCCCAGATATCAGGACCCGAGGTGGTGGAGCGTAGTGTTCCACGCGCGCCCCTCTTAGACGTCGCGGGGGGAGTCCAACACCTCACTCCCCCCAACCCGAGGTAGCGGCACTAGCCGGGGGTTGCGGAAGTATCGTTGTTCCCGCGATTCCCGGTGTAGGTGTGAGACGGAACACCGGGGTCGTTTTTAGTCAGTAAGAATCTGACAGACCCCGCCGCCTCCCCAGGGCGGAGGACATCCAAAAATAGCTACTGCGCAGGGTCTTGCAGCCAATTCAGAGATTTTATTGACATAACTTATTCATGTATGTTCTAAAGGTTTCTCTTTCTTCTGCTATATTGCCAAGAATTGACAGTCTATATCCTTTGTAAAGGGATTATCCAATCCTACTTCAAACTTCATACTTTCTTTAAATTAATTTGCCATATTTAATCATAGCGAGCCATACCGTAGCCGTCATAACTTCAAAATTTATTATCAATAAAATCTGCCATAAAACCTCGAAAGTACACTTCGCAATACAACATTACGAGCAGTCCTTCTTCAAGGGCTTTACTTAAAATTCACAAATTGCTCTTTAACAAACAGTGCTGGGCTAACAGTTTAAAATACGCCTCGGGAACGGGTAAACCTAATTTATAATATAGCAGTGAATTATGCAATGAATTCCCGGTTGAAATTTCCTCGGTGCGAGTGTAAATGGTCGGTGGCCCGGTGAGCGATAAAGCTCACCTGAACGTGGGCGAGGTCTCTGTGCGAGCGGCGAGTGTTGCGCGGTGTGCGGTGTTCTCGCACTCAGTTGTGGCCGGAGCGTACTCCCTAATCAAATTGCCTGCAAATTGTATTACCCATCCTTCAATGGATAGATCAAACTAGTGAGCGAAGTGGTGCGTGCTGCGTAACATGCTCATATTCTGTTGTACTGTGATGTCGAATATTGTTCATTCCGTTCTGATAGGCACGGTGTTTTGTGTTTCGGCTTTTGTTTTTAACCGATTTACCAAAATGGAGCACGTTCTATGTTCGACTTTATGTATGTTTCTTTTCTTTTATTTTGTATTTTCACCGATATCTCCGTCAATTGTGGATTGATTTTGAAAATTATTTTTTGTTTGAAAGAGTATGTTTCGAAATTGGTCCCATTTTAATTTGGTGAAGGTCTGATAAAGAACTTCGGAGATATAAAACAGAACTCTTCACTAAACAACGGTAAATCTCTCGGGATTGCTGCAATCGCATGTCTGTTTACCATTTCATAACACAACATCACGCCAGTACGCTCTAAAGGGGTACGCAGATGTGTACAGTTCACCTTGGTACATTCTCATTTCACCGGTTATGTTCAGTTTCATTATATTCGGGTAGTCTATACTGGCATTATAGGTACCTTACGTAACTACTTGCCTATTAGGTAGGTACAGCTAAAAAGTGAAAATAAAAAAAACTTTTTTACAAAAAAATACTACAGACTTTAAATTAAAAAACTACAAAGCGAAAAATAACTTTATATTTGGAAGTCGGTGTCCATTACGCAAAAAATTGATACCTGCCAAAGACACGGACTTCCAAAAATAAAGTTATTTTTCGCTTTGTAGTTTTGGAAGTCGTTAGTATTTTTTTGTAAAAAAGTTTTTATATACTTTTAAACTTTTCTACCTCATTTAAGGTTCAGTTGAAAACCAGTGTCAGGCAACGCCCAGTTGTCTGGCATTTTGCTGAACTGGACCTTTTTGGCGCAGCCGCGGGGCTCACTATGTATGTAAATGTTTTAAAATTAAGTGCCCTTTTATTTGTACCTACATTGTGTGTATCTGTGTACCAAATAAACTAGTTTTCTTTCTTTCTTTTTTTCCTAATATTTAATTCTACTACGCAACTTGTTCAGCTTTCAAGTAGGCAGCACTCAACCAATTAAAACCTCATTAGAATTTCGTCTTAATTTCTAAGTATGCTCGAAAATAGGCCGAAATTCTAATATTAACATCACAAAGCGAACGAGCAATTTGTTTGGCTTTGAAGATGCTCTAATTTAGAGTTCAAAGTTAAGCTTAACCACCATGCGCACTGATTGTTATAACAACGCTTATTACATGGGCCAAGCATCACTAGAATCCACATTCCACTGAGGAATTTAGTTGAAGCTTCTTGACTTGCTTTCTTGGGGCGTGTTCATATGGGCGCTCGAGATTTTCACGAGTCACCTACTTATTGATTTAACGGGTATTTTGTCGTAAAATACTTACGAAATATCTTCTCAAGCAACTAGTATTTTTAAGAACGGTTGCGATGTGCAACTGGATTCATATTTTGTTTGACAATTCAAAAGTACCAAATATATTTTGATTTTGATTTATGTATGTCAGCTATTAAGGCCCTTACTCCGCTTTAATGTCATAAACGGTTACTTGCTAAAGAATACTCCTTAGTAACGGCTATGTAAAAAGGTTTGAAAAAATAAAAAATATTATTGATTCATGTAAACGTTTTGGAAATACTTTTATTATGCGTACAGTACAGCTAAGGAGTGGAATTCCCTGCCGGAGTCTGTGTTTCCCGATAGCTACAACCTCGGGGTTTTTAAGTCAAGAGTGAATAGGTTATGTCTAGGTAAGCGTGTTACACCATCGACCGCATCATCGCTTACCATCAGGTGAGATAGTGGTCAAGCGCGAGCCTACAAATAATAAAATAAAATAAAAACATTATTTGTAAGACATGGTTTTTTAGTATGACTAATATTTTGCTTTAAAAAAAATTTACAACATGATATATTTCGCTTCTTTTGCATACCTACTCCTCCAAAACGACTTGGATGTTAAAAAATATTTTACACTAGAGGACGCCTCGCGGTATCACCCGCGTAGTTCCCGTTCCCGTGGGAATACAGGGATAAAAAATAGCCTATGTCACCCGGGGATAGAGTAGCTTCCCAACGGTGAAAGAATTTTTGAAATCGGTCCAGTAATTTTGGAGCCTATTCGGTACAAACAAACAAACAAACAAAAAAATCTTTCCTCTTTATAATATTGGTATAGACAAAAAAAATATCGTTAGGAATTCTTCTTAATCTACATAGGATATGTAACTCAAAAAATATTTTGCTAATAGAACTGTCCAAAAGAAGGTTCAATATTGTCTGGCACCAAGCGGGTGCACGGCCAGTACTGCGTTAACATTGGGGCCTATATACGCCTTAAGACTATTTCAAAAGGAACGATCACAGCGTTTGCGTTTAACCTTTGCATTCCTATTTAATTAGAACTCGTTCCGGAACTAAGTGAGGACTTAAACAACTGTTTGTGAAGCTTACCTTCATTGCCCGAGCTTTATCTATCTTAATATATTTAAGCTCAGCAAAAGAGTACCTGTTAAATGCCTCTAGGAAAAGAAATTTATTCCGAGCTGTTTCAAGATAGTAGAGGCACTACGAAGATTGATGATAACCTAGTGGAAATGGAAATAGTAAGATTTCTTAAAAAGTTATAAGGAGTGGTTATCCTTCATAGATTTCCATCAGGGCGGAAACGTCCGTGCTAAAGTATCGTGTACGAAATTGCCTCGGAGGAAGCTCTGGAAAAAAGGGAAAATAAGGCGACATCCGCCTGGGCCGACGGTCATTACGTTAATGCGAGACTAAACTTGATTGATGAGCCCGCGCTCCACGAAAATCGTTGACCTGCTGTGCGGATCTCTGTCGCTGTCTCCGTGAACAAGCTCAAAAACGTGTTACACACTTCAAATCATTACGTAGAATAGGAAAAGTTACGTCTCTTATAATAATATAATTATTAAACAAGCTTTTTCCGTAGTCTTCTCGGCAATTGATACACTTATCATGGAAGTGCATAAAAATAACTAGTCCGCCATTTCGGGCCGTCCGCCATATTGGATTTAGAAAGACGTCACTTAGCTAACCATGCATTGTCACTCTGTCGCTGTCTCCGTGAACAAGCTCAAAAACGTGTTACACACTTCAAATCATTACCTAGAATAAAGAAAAGTTACGTCTCTTATAATAATACAATTATTAAACAAGCTTTTTTCGTATTCTTCTCAGCAATTGATACACATATCATGGAAGTGCATAAAAATAACTAGTCCGCCATCTCGGGCCGTCCGCCATATTGGATTTAGAAAGACGTCACTTAGCTAACCATGCATTGTCACTCTGTCGCTGTCTCCGTGAACAAGCTCAAAAACGTGTTACACACTCCAAATCATTACGTAGAATAGGAGTAGTTAAGTATCTTAAAATAAAACAATTATTAAACAAGCTTTTTTCGTATTCTTCTCAGCAATTGATACACATATCACGGCAGTGTATCAAAAATAACTAGTCCGCCATCTCGGGCCGTCCGCCATATTGGATTTAGAAAGACGTTACTTAGCTAACTTGCATTGTCATCCATACTAAACTAAAAAAAAACCGGCCAAGTGCGAGTCGGACTCGCGCACGAAGGGTTCCGTACAATTATCGCAAAAACGGTATAAAATCACGCTTGTTGTATGGGAGCCCCACTCAAATATTTATTTTATTCTGTTTTTGGTATTTATTGTTATAGCGGCAACAAAAATACATCATCAGTGCAAATTTCAGTCGTAGCTAGCACGGTTCATGAGATACAGCCTGGTGACGGACTGCGGAGTCTTAGTAAAAGGGTTCCGTTTTTACCCTTTGGGTACGGAACCCTAAAAATTTTCATTAAAGTCTTTTTTTAAAACAAGCTTTTTTCGTATTCTTCTCAGCAAACCTTTTCATTTGATTACAAATATCATGGAAGTGCATAAAAAATAACTAGTCCGCCATATTGGATTTAGAATGACGTCACTTAGCTAACCATGCATTGTCATTCAAACTAAACGTATATGCAAAATTTCATTTCTTAATCAGTGGAGGATAACTGCTAAAAAATTCAGTTGCATGATTTGACCCGTCCTGAACACACTTACATACATAGTACATACATTGCAAGTTAAATAAAAGCTTGTCAAATCAACCTATATCAAGATTGACACACTTTGTCTTTATTAGAAAGTTATGTGAATAAAATATTTCAGTCTAAACGTATTTTTACCTCGTAGAACAATGCGCAGTAATTTGGTCTCACCATTCAATCCTCTGACATTTAAAACGAATGGGGTATTAAATCTGGGTTTAACGCTTCCACACATTTAAAATGAATTCAGAGCCGAATTTCGATTGAGCACGAATATCACCTTTCAACCCTAGAAGCCGAAGAAGTTTCTTGGGCACGTAGCGTCCGACTAATTTAATTTTGTAGCTGTAATATAATCTGCGATGTTTTCTTAAGACCTTAATATTGGTTGGATGTTGGTATTTTATTCTTCAGAGTTGCCTCAACTTCGCTAGAGAAAAACTACAAAACAACGTTTTAGTTAAGCTTGATTTCGCCATTGTTTCGCATGCTCTAAAACCGATTTGCCATTCGATCCCGCAACGAGCGAAATGTGCTTCGGGCAGAACTATCTGAACTAAACGAACAACTTCTTTTATTGCGATCGCGTGCAAATGCTCAATTGCCAAGCGATAAAAAACAAACGCGAGGCCTCGGCTCACGCAGTGCGAACAAAGCGACAAACTTCTTTCTGTCAACGACGCTATGATATTAGGTTAGAAATGTTGCATCTTCTCAATGATATTCAAATAAACAGATATGTTATGAGCGCGCGCATTGTGAAGACTCGAATAGGTCACAATTGTGACCTTTAAGTCTTTATTTTATATTACGCATGGCGAAGAGCGATAGGCTTTCATGAAACAAAAATAAAATTAAAAAAATGCCATCGTGTGTATTTGTAATTTATTTATTTATTGATAAAAAAATATTTTTAATGTTAGATGAATGAAAAGTGTGTATGTGTGCTGCCGCTGCTGCGCGTAACACTTTTTCAATTGTTTTGTGAGTGTATAACATATCTGTTTATTTGAATTTCAATGCATCTTCTTAATATGAATCTTTCTTCGTTGTTCTTGATTTGAATTTTTTTCGTCGTCGTTCTTAATTTGATTTTTTTTCTTCATTGATCTTAATTTGAATTTTGTTCTTCGTTGTTCTTAATTTGAATTTTCCACGACCAGTACCCAGCCACGGCAATATTGCATTATTAAATAGTCTATTCAGACAGGGTGTGAATGCAGCCTTGCCCAGTGTATTGTACCAGCCGGTGTCCTAATTAGTTCATGATGCACATAGAGCAGTAATGGACCGGCCGTGTAGTAAGCAATGGACATTGGGCTCCTGGACTAAATTTAGGTCCCACCTGCCTGTTAACGCATAATGTAGATCCATTGTTGAACGGTTGACTTGGCCTGTTAGTGCTGCGGGTTTGAACGGGATTATTATCTGTTGAGATGCTTGAGTGAGGCTCCCAGATTAGAGAAGTCATTGTTTGGATTTAGTATTACCACAGATTATATAATACTTGCATACAGATGCCTCATCCCATACAATGAAACCGTGCCGACGTTACTAGCGTTTTTTATCTGATTGTAATCGTTCTTCAAATCAAAGTTGCCATCACGAAAGCGTTTAAACCAAAATCGCACGGTGCGTTCATTAGCAGTCCCCTCTCCAAACGCAACGTTGATATTGCGAGCTGTTTCTGCCGCGTTAGTTCCGCGTCGGAACTCGTATTTAATAAAAATCACTCGAATTTTTGAAGTATCCATCTTTCTTGTCTAAGCTGAATAAAAAAAACAACTGAAAGTCGATAATAGAATGTTACACATTTTTAAAAAGAAGAACTTCATTGGTACAATGTGAAAAAGTTTCACTCAAAAATCTCAAACCATGAAGGTTCTATGTCAATTCGAAGTACCTATACACAATAAACGGCAATTTCATACTTTAACCCAATGATATTCAAATAAACAGATACCTTATACACTCACAAAACAATTGAAAAAGTGTTTCGCGCAGCTGCGGCAGCACACATACACACTTTTCATTCATCTGACATTAAAAAATATTTATTTTAATCAATAAATAAATAAATTACAAATACACACGATTGTTTTTTTTTAAATTATGTTTTTGTTTCAACAAAGCCAAGCCAAGCCATCGCTCTTCGCCATGCGTGACATAAACTAAAGACTAAAGGTCACAATTGTGACCTATTCGAGTCTTCACAATGCGCGCGCTCATAACATATCTGTTTATTTGAATATCATTGCTTTAACCCCTATTATAAGATTATCTGTGGTATTACTCAGTATGTAGTCTAACTTGATATTGTTGAAGTTTTAAATGATACGTAAAATAACGTTATTTAGATTATCTGTCATCAATCCTTAGTCAAATACGTACGGTAAGAGTAAACAAAAACTTATTCTCATTTGCTGAACAAACTTACCGTATTTGAAGTCGTAGTATAATTATGCCCGATGCTAGAATTCAAACAAACCGAAATTAAGTTTCGTTTGAAATTTGCATAAAGATAGTGTGGGCTCTTAAACTAGTTTCGCCAACTGTCATTACGTTTAAAATAGATGTTATTGCTGTCTAAGTACGTGGTACAAATTTACCTTTCATTAAATAAGGTTGGTTTTGAAAGGTATTTCTTTGCATGGCTCTTAGGAATGTTGTTTGAAAGTGAAAGGATGAGCCGATGGAATTGAATTTGAATCACATTTCAAATCTATCGCAATTTGACAGTGATGTTTTTATGTTGATCGTGTGCAGTAGATAAAATAAATTTGAATGGTTATAAAAAACAAGGTAGGTATATTGGATCTGGATTTTATGACTTGCAATGAAAAATGAAATAAATTTATTACATAAATGTTTTTTTTTAGAAACAAGCTTTTTTCGTATTTTTCTCAGCAAACGATTTCATTTGATTCACATATCATGCCAGTGCATAAAAAATAACTAGTCCGCCATCTTGGGCCGTCCGCCATATTGGATTTAGAATGACGTCACTTATCTTAGCATACATTGTCATCCAAACTAAACGTGTATGCAAAATTTCATCATAATCGGTGGAGGATAACTGCTTAAAAATTCAGTTGCAAGATTTGACCCGAACACACTTACATACATACATTGCAAGTTAATTAAAAGCTTGTAAAAAATAAAAATAGTATCTTTTAGATTAAGTAGATATGTGATTATAATTAGAACAAGTCAAACAAACAAAACTAGATTCAACTCAATTGGGGGAACAACTGTTTTAAAATTCAGTTGCAAGATTTGACTCAAACAACAAGGAAAGTTAAATAAAAACTTGTAAAAAGTATTGTAGGCAGTTTTGGAAAAAGTTTGTGTTATTATGTTGTTTTAGGTCGATATTGTCAAAAGCATTTTTGTTTATTTAAAAACCAAAAATAAACTTAGAAATTTTTAAATTTTAAACTTAAAAATTTGTAAAAAGAAAACTTTTTAGCTTTCTATTTCATAATTCTATAGGATTTTTTATACTTTCAGTTTAAGAAACAGCTTTATAATGTTACCTACTAATTACGTATTTATAAATAAGCTAATTAATTACATTTGTTTCTTTTTCTATATTAGATTAGATTGTCTACATTGGAAGATACCTACACTCTAATTCAAACAAAAATAAAGACAGAATAGACTGCCAATAATTTATCGGCCTTTGGCCCAGCCTCAGGCCATTGAAACAATCCCCAAAATAGCAATTTCCAGCAACAATTCCCAACACTTCAGCCCAAGTCGTGAATCACCTCATTTTTTTCAATTCGCCCATTCGTTTTACTTGATCTGGCTAAAGCAATTTTATCTGTCGAACCTAGGGTCCGCATTTTTCAAACCACGGCAATGATTCACTTAAGTTCGTCCCCTTTACTATTAACTGTGCTGGAAGTGGCAATGGGCTTTAGTATGCAATTATGCATGGGTAGTTAACCCAATAAATAAAGGCTCTTCTTTCACATTTATTTTCTTAAACTACATTATAAAATATTAATACGTAAAAATTAGTTCTAGTTATTGACGATTTTGTCACGGTATTTATAATAACCACACCTTATTCGCCCCCTTAAAGGCGTTTTAGATATTGACAATTTGGCACAATATTTTTCAATCCACACCAATGATTCACTTAAGTTCGCCCCCTTTACTATTAACTGTGCTGGAAGTGGCAATGGGCTACAGGCTTTAGTATGCATGCGTAGTTAACCCAATAAATATAGGCTCTTCTTTATTGTTTTTTAGGGTACCGTACCAAAAAAGGTAAAAAAGGAATCCTTATAAGAGCACTTTCTTGTCAGTCTGTCCGTCTGTCTGTCTGTCCGTCTGCCCGTGTGTCACCACCGATTTTCTCAGGAACGGGTCGATCTAGCAAGTTGAAATTTATACCAAATACTTGGGTCTATAGTCCCTATTAGGTGTATAAGAATCTGAGTATATATGGGCAAATTTAGATTTTCGTGAAAACTTGTAAGTACCAAAATTTACCTTACTTCTCATTTATTTCTATTTTTCGGAATTTAGCCTTTACTTGTGCTGTAAGACCTTTCTTTTTACCAAAATTGACAATTCTAGGTCAACCGGAAGTACCCTATAGGTTTTGCGTCGAAAACCTATATGGTAGGTCCCGTTGACCTAGTTACCTAATTATGTTCGTGAATGTAGCTATTTGTATGGAACCCTCGGTGCGCGAGTCCGACTCGCACTTGACCAGCTTTTTTTTCTTTATATTATTTCTGGTTTATTGCTGCACCTCTGCCTAGCTTTTCAGCAGGCGTGATGTTTGTACGGCAAAATATTTATTAGAGATGTTCTAGTTATTGATACATTTTGTCACGGTATTTTTAAAACCACACCAATGATTCACTTAATTTCGCCCCCTTTACTATTAACTGTGCTGGAAGTGGCAATAAACTCTACAGGCTTTAGTATGCATGGGTAGTTAACCCAATAAATAGAGGCTGTTCTTTCACACATATTTTCTTTTACTTATTCTTTCTGTCCGTCATTGCCAGTCATTGGACGAACTTTTATAAAAGAAATTACTAAGTTCTTTTATACTTTGTACGGAAAAGATTTCTTTGAAGGCTTTCTAGTTATTGACAATTTTCGTCACGGTATTTTTATTCTGGGAGACTTAATATTGTTCTAACTTTGTCTTGGTACTTTTAAATCAACAGTCTAACTAAATTTATTTTATTTTAATGAAGTTTTCCATTTGCCAATGATGAAAAAACATTTCATTGGCAAGACAAGTTTTTAGACTTAATGCTATTTAATAGTTTATAAGGTCAAGCTTCATAGCCGACTAAGTTGTCTTAAAAGTGCTTTACTTGCGATCTTTAGAAGTCTTAATTGATATTGCTTTTAAGTACCTAATGACTACCGAAATGTTTAGGTACTTTAATTATTTTAAGAATTGGCTACCAAAATATTAATATTGTTGATTTCCAAGTAAAAACGTTACAAATTCAGCTTAATCGAAGAGAAAGAGTAGAATGCATTATAGTTGTTTTTTAATCAAACAACAAAACATTTCATCAAGAAAATAACTACGACATACGAACACATACACAGTACATTCACTCTCATTATATGTTTGTACTAAACCCTCGGATCTAGACGTTTGCAGCAATTACTAATCCAGATCCCCCCCTCACTCCATTACTTGAATCCAGACTGAGAAGCTTTATAAATTGACCGCCATTGGGTTACTTAGAACATGAAGCCTTGAAGATCTCGGATGACTTGCTTCTGAACCCGATGTCTCTATACGAAACTAATATTAACGTTAAAAGCTTTGCTAATTTAGCATTTGTCTTGTACTTAATGTAAGGGTACCGGTTACCGCAAAACACATCAAATATCGTATTCACTAAGACGTGTTTCTTCTAGGTAATTAATATTTACCTACTCCTGCTAATTTGTATCTAAAATTCTCATATAATCCGACGGTTCTTTCAGGTTAATGTTAGTAGCAATAAAACTTAGCTTAGTACACTTTATATATTAAAAAAACTTTTGAACAAAAAATACAACCGACTAAATGAAAACACTACAAAGTGAAAAATAACTTAAATTTCGGAAGTCGGTGTTCCTGTTTTGGGATCTTCGTTTTTTGACACCGACTTCCGAAATTGAAGTTATTTTTCAGTTTTTAGTTGTGGGTATATAACGGACCAATTCTCCAAAGTGAAGCCAGAATAGACTAACCCAGAAACATGAAACTTAAACAAAAATGTTGGATTTAGAGTATACCAGGGTGAACTGTTCACACCTGCGTACCCCTTTAAAGCGTGCTAGTGTGATGTTATGTTATGAAATGATGTAAACAATAGACAGACATCCGATTGCAGCTATCCCGAGTTATCTGCTGTCATTTATTAAACAGTTTTGATGTATATCTCCGAAGTTCTTCATCAGATCTTGATTAAATTTAAATGGGACCACATGACAAGCACCAGCTTTCAAATAAAAATAAAACATCAATATCGGTTCACCCAGTAACAAGTTCTGAGGTAAAACAAAAAAAAAAAAAACTGTCGAATTGATAACCTCCTCCTTTTTTGCGAAGTCGGTTAACTATTAGGCCTATAATGTAGTAGACCGAACATAATTGTGGCGGCAATGATCATTTATACTGGTTTTTTAACTTTTCACATCGCTAACGACTTTCAGCAAATGATTATATAAAAATGATTTTCTGTATAAAAACAGGCTATTTTGCAGAAAAGTATGGAGACCGGTGGTATTAACAGAAGTATAAAAACAAAATACGAAATCACACACAGCCACAGAGAAGGACGAAGCGAAAATAAGTACTCATATGAAACCACTAATGATGTTTTTGTGCAAAAAGATGACCATTTCAGAGTTGATGAAAGACTTGCTCTGAAAAGTATTAAAAATATACTTTGAAACGTAGACGTAAAGGAAACAAAATGAATGTATATGAATTGCAGCAGAATTATTAGCGTATCTGACTTTGATTGCAGAGCTTCAATGAATATAGCACAGTGCAGTGAGCTTCGACAATTCTAAAAGAATTTGTTGCCTATAAAAGGACACAATAACAGTTTAACAGCAAACGGAATCCAGCGCCAAAGCCGGGATGGTAAGAAAGGCGGCTGCCCGCAGCGCTCGTTACGGTAATGTGCGACTAAACTTGATGGATACAGTCGTACCGCTGGCGCTTACAGCGACGCCTCTCACTTTTATCTTAACTAAAAAGCTCAAGACAGACGGGACGCGGTTGTTCACCTCGGCAAAGTGATCGAGATAAAGGATCTTGAAAGCCGCGAGGAAAAACTTCCTGCTTATAAACCATCTATGTAATTTGACTTCAGCTTAGCAAACAAGTTACGCATTTCCGTAACCAGATTTTAAAATACAGTGTAAACTCTTTATAACGACACTGAAGGCATTGTGCATTTTATGGCGTTATAGAGAGTTGTCGTTAAATGGAGAGAAGATAAAAAAACTTTTTGCAAAAAAATACTACCGACTTCCAAATACAAAACTACAAAGTGAAAAATAACTTTATTTTTTGAAGTCGGTGTCTTTCGTAGGTACAATTTTTTTGCGTTTTGGACACCGACTTCAAAAAATAAAGTTATTTTTCACTTTGTAGTTTTGTATTTGGAAGTTGGTAGTATTTTTTTGCAAAAAAGTTTTTTTATTTTTCACTTTTTAGTTGTATCTACCTAATAGGCAAGTTAGTAAGGTAACTATAACGCCGAAATAGATTTCATAAAACTTGAACTTAACCGCTGAAACGAGGGATCTGCGTACCCCTTAAGAGCGTACTGGCGTGATGTTATGTTATGAAATAGTACAAACAATAAACAGACATGCGATTGCAGCAATCCCGAGAGATTTGCCGTTATTTATTGAAGAGTTCTGTTGTATATCTCCAAAGTTCTTCATCAGATCTCCACCAAATTAAAATGGGACCAATTTCGGAACATACGTTTTAAAACAAAAAAAGAATTTTCAAAATCGGTCCACAATTGACGGAGATATAAAAAAAACAAACTTGAAGTCGAACATAGAACCTCCTCCTTTTTGGGAAGTCGGTTAAAAATCTGGTGTTAGTAGTTATGTACTATCAGCCAAATCTATATCTGATCACCGTAAGGACTATTCCTGCTTGCAGGGCTCGCCCGCTATAGTAACGCCGACTTATACTTATCAACCAATAGCATCGCAGTGGGTGACTGTTTCCCTAGTACCTGTCAGCCCCTTGTTTTTGTAATTAATCATGGTCAACAACAGTCTACACGTGCAAACAATCCCAATTTGTAAACAAAAGAACGAATATCTTAGAAAGTTTGGTATGCATGATGCCGACAGTCGAGTTTATTACGGGCTAAGATAATAAAGCGACAAAAGAACGTACACAGCTACGCAGTTTTCTCTAATTTTGGCAACTTAAAAGGTACTTTTTATTACTTAATTGTTGCCGTTATTGAGAGTGGGTGTAATGCTATATAGAGTGTATCATTGTATGGAAGGCAAGTTAAACCAACCAAAGCCAAGTAATTTCGACGCTATAGGGAGTTTCCGAGCAAAAGGCCGCGCTAGCCGTTTTTCGTGCAGTTTTTAGGAGCTATCTACTCGTTATTTAAAATGAAATATCAACTAATAAAAATACATTAAATTTCTACATATTATTGATTCCAAAATTGTAGAATTCTTTTTTTTTCATGTTTTATATGTTTCACTAATCTCCTGCCAACAACACCTTAAAAATGAGAAATAATTATTGAAAGCATGCATCTCCTCGTAAAGTAATCATTAATATTTTTTTATACTAACACTAATGGATAGACAATTTGATAACGAACATTTTGGTAGATTTATTTTTTTCAAAAGACCAATTTTCTATTTTATAAAGAAGTTATTCTAAAATCTGGGCGTATTCACTACTGTAATTCATGCGCCACGAGTGCCGCTAGGCCAATAGGAATGCTCAAATCTCATGCTGATTTTTTGGTCAGGGTACGGCCTTAAATCGAGTGACGTGACATGGAGTTTACACTGTATTTGCTTTATTAAATTGAGTATCAATGCCAAAACACAGCAAAACACTTTGACGCACTAACGATCGGCAATGTATAAAATGGGTTTTATGTAAATGGCCTCATGCAGAATTCAATTTGCGTGAATCAATCCACTTTGTAGACACAAACTCAACTTTGGGGTTATTTGGGTGTGGTGTGGTGTATGCACATACATATTTTAAATGAAGGGACCGCCATATAACACGGACGCTTCGTCCGGACTTTCTTTTAGTCAAATGAGGCATAATAAAATAATGGCACGAAAAAAGGTTCCTCGAAAAAGTTATGAAAGGGAGATCCAAAAGTTTTAGTAGCGTCCGCCCTTTTACATTTTATACATTCTACTCTGTTTTGGCCTTGTGTTATTATTTATGTTACATTTTCGTCTGACCGCAGCCTCTCGACTGCGGTGCTGTTTTTAATTAATGCGACCCGTTCCACGTACCTTCCTTGTGTTACAGCAATTATTTTCCCAACCTCATTAAGAAGTTTAATGTTGGTAAGAAAAATATCCCCGTTGATGTTTCCACCTTCATGTTTTTCTTTCGTTCCGACGTCCGCTCCTTTCCCTTTGTGCTATTGTGATACAGTCTCTCGATATCCGACGCTTTTTTTGTTTATTTGATCCCTTCGTTCGTTGTTTCTTTCGATTGCTGCTTTTACGTACCGATTACAAAGTGATTGATACGATCGAACGACTTCCTTGCCGAAGTTTTGTTAAACTTTATCCTCAGGAGAATTGCGTTTGTCATCGTTTGTTTTTTTTTGGGAGCGTAATTTTTAACACTTATCTGCTCAATAAAATTCAGCGTATGACACATGCGATGGCTCGTATCGGGATCGTTAGTGGAACGGTTAGGTCGTTTCGTTATTTACCCTCGGTCGTCCATCATATTTAATCGCGTCGCGTCGGTTCGTTTTTGCTCTTCGTGTGTTTGTTTCGTCCGCGTTCGGCGCAAACTGCGACACGTGTCGGTATGACGTTTTGTTTCTGTTGACGTGCCCATGATGGATCGCGCGCACGATTTTCTAGATTATATTACAACAGCTCGTTAATAAAGTCTGTTTATTTGATACTAGCTTCGCTCTCGTCAACTGGCTATCTATCTACCTACCAGTACCTACCTAAGCTACCTACCCTACCTTCCCTAACTACCTTACCTACCCAACAAGCAAACAAACTCTTCAGCTTTATAATATTAGTACAGATGTTGATAAAACTCAACGCAAATGAACAAATTTGATTACCATAAATAAAGGTTATAGTGAGTCAATCTTAAAAGATAGACATATGCTGTCTCGGACTTTTTTTTTGTACTTTTAAAGAGGAACAATTCCATCTTACATGATATTTGCGTAACTTAAAGCGTTTACGCAGCGCACGCAACGGAAGCTCTCAAAAAGGAATGTATTTGCCCGTTTAGTGCAACATTTTTCATTTATGCTCCGCTCCTATTGGTTTTAGCGTGATGTTATATAGCCTATAAACTTCCTCGATAAATGGACTATCCAACACAAAAATAAATTTTCAATTCCAACCAGTACTTCCAGAGATTAGCGCGTTCAAACAAACAAACTCTTCAGCTATATAATATTAGTATAGATGCAGCCTAGTGATTTGTTTTAATTATCATATTTCAAGCGTTAATGCATTATCTTTGTTCACTAATACAGAGCCGCATTAAGTAACCTTGTGGTGTCCTTTTGTGAGGCTATGATGTTTTATGTTCGTGCTGGAAGTCATTAAACGAAGCCAGGCATCGAGTAAACATCGTCACTGTGCTCTTTAATGTCTTAATGTTTTCTGTTGAAATTACTTCCAGTCTACGATGCGCCGGAAAGGAAATGGTCATTGCTTATACCAAATAAGGAAGCCCATGTCAGTTAGGTCTTAATGTCTACGGATTTCGTGATGCCGCCAGCTAACGGCGGTCTTTAAAGTAATCACCTTAGACATTTGGAGACACGTTCTACTTAATTCAGACAAGTTCTAATATGTTCAGTCATTACGACCTTTCATAGTTACAGGTTTAATGTTAATACATTAAGGTTGAATGTGGAGCGACAATCATTGAGGTCAGGTGTTAAATAAGTGGATTTTGAATAATCTGCCTTGATGGAGTTTGTTGGAAGTGGTTTGAAGGGGTTAGGGGGCATTTGGTACACTATGAAACTGGGACCAGGGACCAGTTGCCCCTTGTAAAAATTATAATGGTAAACTGGGCCCGCATCTCTTTTGATATTTATAAATGTTGAACATGTATAAGCATTTATAGCCAAACTAATAGGAGGCCAGAATCATGAAGAGTATTTGCGGGGATGGAATCTTTAGCGGTAAAGACAAAGTACCAGGAGATTATAATCATGAAGCAGTATTACCGATTATGGATCCTGTGTCTTCTGTGTCGGGTCGGCTGCTAGTCTAATTGGATGAAGACTCCTCCGAGCCTTGGAAAGCATATTGCGTTGTTGGTCCCGGCCTAGCTGTCATTCCTAGATGAAGGGTTCATAGTTTGAAAGCTATGCACCCGTTATCAACGGACCAACAACGCAATATGCTTTCCAAGGCTCGGAGGAGTCTTGATTTAGCATTCGTGGCCGGAAGCCCGAAAGTCCACCGAGCGTGTGTTATGAATGTAAGACAGGCAGTCGAATTCATGTTAAATAAGTGCTGATTTTCAGCTTCATCCACAACATTTATAAAAATAAAAAGAGATGTGGGCCTAGTTTACCATTATACATTTTTACAAGTGGTAACTGGTCCCTGGTCCAAGTTTCATAGTGGACCAAATGCCCCCTAACCCGTTTGAAGAGGGTATTGTTTAAATTACATGTTGCTTCTATTTGTTCCTTGACATTTGTTAGTAAACTGAACATTTCTGATTCATTGTCTTCGTTAACCCTTCGTTACACGTGCCGTGAATAATATATTGTCATAATATTAGATTTATCATCATGATATGGAATTCATCTTTATAATTCCGACATATATCAAATCAATGTTTAACAAATTATGGTTACAATAGGCGACCATTCTTCCATACAACCGTAGTCTAGCGATTACTCCACTGTTTCACGATGTACGTTCAAAATAAAAAAAAGTAGATTAATTTGTCTCTTCATTATCTAGCCCTGTATGGAAACAAAAAAGTAAAAAAATAAAATATTTGAAAGTTATGAGCGTCGAAAGTTCCATATTTCAACACTCATTTTAACGCATCTTTGGGTGGAAATAAATACCATAAGAAGAAGGAAAACTGCAAAACGGCCTCCATACAGAAATAGATTAGTAATTTAACAATGCAAATAATTGTATTTTGAAAATATACATTTAGTCGTTTTTTCATGATATCGAGACTCCCAAAGGTCTGTTTATAACATTTCGCGCGCTCGTTTTCGCCCTAAATGTTCATCCATTTCGCTACAAATTTGCTATAGTGCTAATTCGTACGCGAACTAGCTTCTTACTGCTCATCACAGCATCTATCTCATTCGCACGTGTTGTCCGATGAGATGGCATGCATTTTAACCTCGCACACAAAATAGTTCGTGCCGTCGACTATTTGAACCTTAACTATAGATACGCTAGGTGAGTTGAGGAGAAATTAATCGCCTCAAACCATTAGTGGGTCGTCCATTGTAGATATTCTCTTACTTCGTAATCGATTTCGAATAATCTATTATTCTTACCATTTACTAAACCAAGTCATGCGAGACTCGAATAATCCTTTATTCAATTTCAGGTAACTACATTCACTGAATAAGTAATCTTAATGTTGGATACTTCAAACTGTTCGAATTAATAACTGCTAGTCACGGAAAAGGCAACATTTTCATTACATCTAAGGACGTACTCAAGCAATAGTATTACGTTGGGATCAATAATATTGGCTGAGTCTCAGGGCTGTTACGTAATAGATATTTCTACTTCCATTTATTTTCGAACAGGTCTATCAATAACATATTGAATTCCCTATACCGGACTTACAGGGTATCTAGAAGTCGATAAAATAATTGTGACTGTAAGGAAATAACAACATATTTAGTGTTTTATATATGCGCGTTCCGTATGGTGTCGGACGTAAAGAATCTCACCATCCCATATCTTCCCGTGGGTGTCGTAAAAGGCGACTAAGGGACACACCAGAGAATGGGCAGCAGCGTTCTCTGTGCACTTTAACAACAAACTGCGATCGCCAAACCGCCTGCCAAGCGTGGCGATTAAGGCAAACCACCCCAAACCAAAATGATGTGGCGACGCTTGGGAGAGGCCTATGTCTAGCAGTGGACGTCTTTCGGCTGATATGATGATGATGATGACATGCGTATTCCTTGTAGCTGGGTTAAGATTTTAAGATTCAAATGCGTTTGTTGACTGTAAATTTGTATTCAGGATGGCGTCCATCCTTTCTTTCGGATGTTGAAGCACATGTGAGAAATTGAGGACCTACAGTGGAGCCAGAAAGGTAATTTACAATTGTGACACAATTAACTGCCGCCAGTAAATTTTGGGCTATAATAACAGTTGAGGTGAAGACCAATTTAGTCCTAATTCAAGTGAGTCCTCTCGTGTTTTTACCCGACTGCCGAAGGAGGGTAATGTGTTTATCAGTCTATGTATGTATGTAGGTATGTTAGTTCCTATGTGGCGTTCTAGAGACCAAACGCGTTGGCCGATATTGATGATTCACACGTGAATCGATTCGTCTTAACGCGCGAGTGTCACTAACTACATCAAAATTGGAAAATAGAAAATGGCGGCTTTTGGGTGCCATATTGTGGAGGACATTTTTTTTATTTTGTTATGACCGTCTGCTGTACGGAAAATTACTTAACTACTATGTAGACAGATTAAAATGGATTATAAAAAACCCGACTGCTTAAAAAGCGAACTAAAAAGCCGTAAACAATAAGAAAATATTGTGGAGGACATTTTTTTTATTTTGTTATGACCGTCTGCTGTACGGAAAATTACTTAACTACTATGTAGACAGATTAAAATGGATTATAAAAAACCCGACTGCTTAAAAAGCGAACTAAAAAGCCGTAAACAATAAGAAAATCATGCTGTGCAGTCGGAGGATACGTATTTGCGAGCTGGCTGACCAAAACCAGTTGTATCCTCCGACTGCACAGCATGATTTTCTTCTCGTTTACGACTTTTTAGTTCGCTTTTTAAGCAGTCGGGTTTTTTTGATTTTTGAATTAACTTTTTGTCAATAAGTTAATCCTCTCTTCATTACACATTCATGCCGTGTATAATGTTATGTAAAACCTCGATACCAACAACATTAAAATGCTCGTCAACATTTTCCCGCCAGCCCTGTCCATGAATCAGAGTCGTTGTACTTGTCACGTTTTCAATTAGTATGTTCAGAGATGCTTGGCTTATGGCCCTTGAGCGTCCCTGCCACTTGAGTACCCATTCGTCCATTCAACTGTGGAGATAATTCTGACTATTCGCACCCTGAATGACGGGAGCAGCGAATATATCTTTTTTTATGTTCTTAACGTTTCTGTTAATGTTTTTCCTTTCACCGGTTTTTCTCGTCTATTTTTCTGAGGGGACGATATTATTTAATTATGTTCTTGAGCATGTCAGTTTTAACCGACTTTCCAAAAAGGAGGCGGTTCTATGTTCGACTTTATGATTGTATTTTTTTTTTCACCGTTTTTGTGTATATTCGCCGATGTCTGCGACAATTGTAGAACGATTTTTTTGAAAATTCTTTTTTGTTTGAATGAGTATGTTCTCAAATTGGTCCCATTTTAATTTTGTGAAGATCTGATGAAGAACTTCGGAGATATACAATAGAACTCTTCAATAAATGACGGCAAATCTCTCGGGATTGCTGCAATCGCATGACTGTTTATTGTTTATACAATTTCATAACACAACATCACGCCAGTACGCTCTAAAGGGGTACGCAGTTGTGTACAGTTCACTTTGGTACACCCTCATTTCCCCGAATATCATGAAACTTGACCGGTTATATTCAAGTTCATTATATTCGAGTAATCTATTCTGGCATTATACTCGTAGGTACCTTACTAAAGAACTTGCTTATTAAGTACAACTAAAAAGAAAAATATAAAAAAATACTACCGACTTCCAAATAAAAACACTACCAACTGAAATAAAAGTATTTTTTTGGAAGTCGGTGTCCCTAACGAAAAAAAATGAAAACCTACCAAAGACACCGACTTCCGAAAGAAAAAACTTTTTCACTTTGTAGTGTTTTTATTTGGAAATCGGTAGTAATATTTTGTAAAAAAGTTTTTTTTAAATGTTTTAGCAAGATAGCGAAATTTAACACAGCTTTAGATTTCCTTAACCTAGTCTCTTCACTAATAAATATTCCAAGAAAACGTGCTTCTGGGAGAGTAACGGGATCTTAAAGCATTATCTCGAAATATCCTTATTTAAGAGATGCTCCAGTTTATAGCTAAAGATTCCTAGTTTAGAGGCATCTCTATTTCCTATCGTTAGTCGAAGCGAGGTCTCAAAACACTGGACAATACTGAATTATTTATCCTCTCTGGCGTATAAATTCGTCGTGTACCTCGTTCAGTATAAAGCTAAATGGTCTATAAGCAATAGTTGCATCCTCGAGTATATTAAAAATCCGATCAGAATCGGTTCAGTGGATCCCGCGTTATAAGCGAAACGGGGCGAACGTTGAATTTTATGAAACACTACCAATGCCCGCGACCGTGATTAAATCCCCTCCGTACCGTACTATTTAGGTTGAAGTTGAACGAACTTTTAATAACTAGGCTACGTAGAAATATGAGAAAAACTCTTTCGACATGTAATATATTTCGCGGTACAATTTCACAAAAATAGTAACTTCTGTGATGGAGGAGCTCGTGGTTAAATAATAACAGCCGCACGGGTCGATCTTCAAGGTTAAGCAACGCTTGACGAGGTCGGTCCGTGGATGTGTGACCATTTTCAACATACCGAGTTTCCTCCGTGCCTCGGCAAGCACGCCAAGCCGTTGGTCCCGGCTGTCATTTGAAGATCTTTGACATTCGTTACGAGTAGTCCGAAGCTTGAGATCTGACACCAGTCTAGCCAAGGGGTACCGTGTTACCCAGTTACTGGGTTGTGGAGGTCAGATAGGCAGTCGCTTCATGTAAAACACTGGTACTCAGCTGAATCCGGTTAGACTGGAAGCCGACCCCAACATAGTTGGGAAAAGGCTAGGCAGATTGAGTAACTTTTGTGATGAAGTAACTTCGCATGGCATAAATTAATTATTAAAAAACAATTATTTTTAACACGCTTTTATTATCTTTGTATCTATGTAACGGAATCTTTGAGAAAACCAAACTAAAAAGTAGAAAATAATTTTCAATAAATTTAAATAAAAAATAGTGTTATTAACAAAAAAAATATTTTATTGTTAAAAAGCGTGGGGTGTTTTTTAAGATATTTTCAAAATGACTTTACTTTTACCAATGTCTATCAATAAAATATTATAACAATATCAAGCACCCAACGCTTTTTTACAAGAAAATACATTTTTTTTTGTTAATTACACTATTCTTAATTTAAATTTATTGAAAATTATTAGATGAAAGCATGGCATTTAAAAGTCGCCAGGATTAAAAAACCAACAACTCCATTTGCATCAATTCTAATGTTTGTTTTCGACAGGGAAAAAAAAGCCTCCAAAAATTTAGAGTTCCCGAAACACCCCTTAGGGTTTTAGACAAAACTGTTTAAAACAAAACGAATTAATTATAGAAATAAAGACCTCTCAGTTAAACAAATTGGGTTATCAAAGAGGCCGTTCATAACGTTACTAATTACTGGTTAACTAACCGACGAGAACGTAGCACAATTAAGTTACCTTTTAATTATGCGTCCTTTCCTACATTACACCTATGTAGTACCCAAGTTATTCATTTGCATACGGGTGTGCCATCAGTTGGGGGTCAACGCGACGACGTGTACAATTAGTACGGCTGGTTACTGTGTGTAGGATCAAGCCCAAAGGCCCGATCTCCCAATCCGGGACATGCGCGTTTATTAACTGAGTCTTGTTACTAATTAGGGTCTAGGATACCCTTCAATGTGTGGGTAGACTTGTGTAGACTTGTATACGCGCTCTTGTGTGCGTGCATTTTCAATGGGTATGCAAAATAATTGAAAAATCAAAAACCTACGTACTATACGTATTCGCGACTTGGCTGATTAAAATCAGATGTATCCTCCGACTGCACAGCATGATTTTGTTCTTGTTTACGTCTTTTTAGTTCGCTGTTTAAGCAGTCGGGTTTTTGATTTTTAACCCCCGACGGAAAAAGAGGGGTGTTATAAGTTTGACGTGTGTTGCTGTGTATCTGTGTGTCTGTCTGTGGCATCATAGCTCCTCTACGGATGAACCGATTTTGATTTAGTTTTTTTTTTGTTTGACAGGTGATTGTGTCGAGAGTGTTCTTAGCTATGTTTGAATAAAATCGGTTCAGCCGTTCAAAAGTTATGGGCGTTTTACTGTTTGAACCGGGATGTTTTCGCAAGATAAATGTGGCGGGGGTTTTTAAATTTTGGAAGTTATAAATAAAAAAGTTAATTGAAACAAGTATGTTTCAATTAACTTTTTTATTTATAACTTTTAGTTATGTTTTTTAGATTTAGCTACTTTTAAACATATAAGTGTTATATCTTTTTGAAATCACCTCTCAAAACCCTTTATTTTGATACGCCACACGATGGGTTTGGAACAAAAAATAATTTAGTCCCTCACAATATGGCGTCCAAAATCTGCCATTTTTATATTTTCCAATTTGAATGTAGCCAGTGACACTCGCAGGGTTAAAACGAATCGATTGAAGTAAGTATCATCAAAATCGGCCAACGCGTTTGGTCTCTAGTACGCCACATAGGAACAAACATACATACATAGACTGTTAAACACATTACCCACCTTCTATGGTCGGGTAATGAGTAGCGAACGTACACGAGGCTATGATTAATAGAGCGAAGTTTAGTACTCCAAGGCCCATTTGAGGTCAAGTCTCTCTAGTAAAGAAGAAATAAAAACGAAAATAGACCGTTCTTATTGTTGTGCAATGAAGACATATTCTTTATATTTCCCACATGATGACGCGTCCATTCCATTCCTCAATACAAAGAGTGCTTCGCTTGCAGTCTTTAGTAGTTTTGAAGTGCATTCTGTGCACCCTCACTTTACAATTGTGGGGATAGATCTTTTGTGGACCTTTCTTGCCTTTATGACTGCTTCAGATCTTTTGGATTTTAAACGAACTAACTTTTCTTACTATTTCAACTTTTCTTTTTCCTTAATGATAGATTGAGGCATGATGTAATAATTGTCTTATGTTGTGGTTTAAAAGAAGATGTAGTGACTCAAATTGAAAAGAGTATGTTAAGATGGTTTGGCCATGTTGAGAGGATGAATGAAAGGCGACTAACGAAAGGTATTTACAAGGCAGACGTGAATGGAAACGTCGGGAGGGGACGCCCTAGAAAGACAGACCTTATAGGTGATGTTCTTCAGAAAGGCCAGGTGCGCAGTACTCATAACCGGCGTGCGTGTATGATTAGTTGTATGAATGTGAGTGAAGCAAGAAGTATGTAAGGATCGTAGCAGGTGGCGTTCTGTAGTTTCTGCCTACCCCCATGGGAAAAAGGCGTGAGTTTATGTATGTATGTATGTAACTTTTTAGTTAAGAGTTATTGAAACGGCTGTTTAGTTTTCTCTATCTTAATTATCGACGATTACGTCTACCTAAATGGTGAAAATTAACCATATTATGTGTAATTATGGTAACATTATTATTTAAGAGAGAAAATGTTTCATAATTATCATAATGATAATAATGCACGATGTTGATAATTACCTATTGCATAACGCGTTCAATATGGTAATTATATAATCACAATTATCTAATACCTACAAAATTAAATGCATCGGCTTTAGTTAGTGTTCATAACAGTGCTGTCCAATTAGTATATTTAACAAATTAATTTTCATATTCTGTTAACGAGTTGGTAGTTAGGAATTTTGTATCTGTAAATCTGAATGTTGCACTGTTTACAGTAGAGCAGATTATCATAAAACGGGTGGAATTGTTGAATGCCCATGTTACACCCACTCCTATCAAAGTTGGAGACCCTACACTAGAAGTTGTGGGCGACTATGTCTACCTGGGACAAACGATCCAGTTGGATAGTTCCAACTTTGAGAAAGAGGTCAACCGTCGAATCCGACTCGGCTGAGAGTGAGCAGCGTTCGGGAAGTTGCGCGGTATCTTCTCGTCCAACTTACCACAGTGTCTCAAGACGAAAGTCTATGACCAGTGTGTGTTGCCAGTGATGACATATGGCTCTGAGACGTGGTCGCTTACAATGGGCCTCATCAGAAAGCTGCAATCGGATTGCCGATGGGCAGAAAGGTTCTGGAGTGGCGACCGCGAATCCGGAAGACGTTGCTGTGGAAAGCCTCCCACCAGGTGGATCGATGACCTTTTAAACATTGTGTTGATTTACAAATAGAATCATTTTATTGTACCTAGGAATAAGGAAAAGTGTGGAAACAACATTGTGGTGATAAATAAAATGATCATGTGTTTATTATATATTTTATTTTTAATTAGAGGGAGGAAGGACATTGCTATTGCGGAATTTTCCTATATATTCATTTGTTTAAGCTTATATTTAACTTACTATGTATGTATGTAAGTGTGTTCGGGTCAAATCTTGCAACTGAATTTTAAAGCAATTATCATCCACCGATTAAGATTAAATTTTGCATACACGTTTAGTTTGGATGACAATGCATGGTTGGCTAAGTGACGTCATTCTAAATCCAATATGGTGGACGGCGCAAGATGACGGGCTAGTTATTTTTTGTGCACTGACATGATATGGGTTTCAAATGAAAGGGTTTGCTGGGAAGAATACGACAAAAACTTCTTTTTTGTTTTTTTTTTTTTAACTTCTTTCGGGGTAATGGTTAATAAATGCACATTGCATAAGTATTTATTTTATGAGTTTGCTTGTCAGGCCCCGTAAGTGCCCTAGCTGGATATTTCAATTTATTTTAATGGAAACAAATTTAATGATTTTAGTTTATGTTTGAACTGATTCTGTCAAAGGCTCTTGTTTGTTGTGGTATGTCAGTGGTTTGTTTTCAGTAAAATGAGCATCCATAATTATTATTGTGATATTTCAATTAATTAACCCACTTAGATATAATATTCTGTGACATAGAGATGTATTTACTTATCAACTATTCACTGATTGTTTGTTAGTACTGTAAAATGGTTCTATTTCTGGGCAATTAAATGTTCCTATAAGGTCAAAGGTACCTGATAACATAGTTATTTTAATATTACTAGCGCGGTCCGTATGTATTTAAGTACAAAGATATTTTATTTCAACTTGGCCACCAAGCGGCACTTTTGAACGTTCCAATTAAAATTTACAAGGAATTAAAATTGATTCTACCGTGCATTCGGAAAGTAGCTTGTTATGGAGAACCCACAAGAAACTCCATACGTACACTTTAAAGAAAAAAGATTTTTTACAAAGTAAGTATAATATAAGTACAAACATGAATAAATTCATATATGTGAGGATAATGCACCCAAAATCACTAAACACTATACTACGTACAGGTATAAAGTATTAAAAGTACTCACACATTCACTGTGCAGTTATATACTCGTAATAGGTACTAGAAAAACCAACAGACGGCGCCCGTTCACGAACATGACGCATGAATCGGTACCACCCAGCTCAACCATCATGAAGGAAACCGAATATTCTAACACACGCGCCACCCTCAGAGAGACATTTGAGAGAGCATGACACACTCTACTGCCAGGGCACGTCAAGTCAAAGAACGACACAAAGGTACAGCAAATGGTAGATTTACAGTTGGGTACATAGTACTTACACACGTGCTGTACAGTTATATAATACAAATACAGTACAGTTTGATTGTTCTTAATCATTGTGAAAGGAGGAATTAATGAGGAAATAAATGTCCTAGTGGAATGAGGATAAGTAAATATTGACATGACTTTTGCCTTACGCAATCAATTAGATAATGGTGCGTTTAGTAAAACAAATAATATCTCTGACAATTTCTTGTTAAATGTCGTCATAACTATGTGGGTTTTTTCCAACCATCCTCAATAGAATAGTTGGTAATTAGAAATGTCGAGATAATTGGTAAACTTCTTCTTAGGGTGTCCATGGCAACTACAGTTTTTAAATATTATTATGGCCCAGTATTCACTACAGAATTGGTAACTATTCCAATATAAATAACAACGAGTATATTTGTTGTATTGCATTAGACCGATATCTTCGCCATTTATTGCATGTCGCCATTTTTACAAGCTTTTATTTAACTTGCAATGTATGTACCTATGTATGTAAGTGTGTTCGGGTCAAATCTTGTAACTGAATTTTAAAGCAGTTATACTCCACAGATTACGATGAAATTTTACATACACGTTTAGTTTGAATGACAATGCCATTCTAAATCCAATATGGCGGACGGCCCAAGATGGCGGACTAGTTCGTTTTTGTGCACTGCCATGATATGGGTATCAAATGCAAGGGTTTCCTGAGAAGAATACGAAAAAAGGTTGTTTAAATTTTTTATTTCTTTGCAGAGATGTTAATTTTTTATTAGTGCCAGTTCGTAAAAACGTTGGCGCTTTTGTAAAGGACCTTCGGAACATACCAACTGTACTTATATTTATATAAATTCATTATATTTCACATAAACCATTTTTTCGTGATAATTCGGTCAAACTGATTAAAATGCATCCATTGTAACTACACAAGAAAATTTATAAGATCTATTAAATTAATAAAGACATAGATATTATGTTTAAGTCCATATATTTTCAATTTATTCAAGCGGGTTACTATATCGGAAATAGCTGGCCATTCGGGAGACGTTTCAAGTGCCCGTCCGGACTCTGGACGAGATTCTGTTAAATTACAAAGCTTTTAAAATTCATTACCATTTAGATAAGGAGCACTTGCTCTTGAAACAGATACACACTCGTGATTAATTAGAGGAGATTCGATGTATTGTATTGTATTGGATAGAGGAAAACATGAAAAATATTGTTCTAGACCTGATATAGTCATCAGAAAACTTGCGACTTAAAATGCCTATGCATTCCACTACTTTCTTGGCTAAATCATTTACTGTCCAGGCTGCTCGTCTGTGGAATGCGTTGCCTGACCCAATAAAACGTGCTCAGTCGTTGCCTGTCTTTAAAAATCTTATAAAGGAACATTACCTGTCTCTGTGATCTTGTCCTTATTTAATCTGTATTGTTTTCTTGTTTGTATATTTAGATGTATGTATGTATTTATGTATCTATTTTAGTAGTTCGTTTTAGTACCTAATTGTACTTAACCCCATTTTGTGTCCAGGCTATCTCTATCCATTCATGGTTGCCTGGAAGAGATCGCAGAACGCAATAAGGCCTACTGTTTGTTTTAATTTTAATGTTTCTTTAAGTATTGTTTTATCTTGGTGTACAATAAAGTATAATATATAAATAAATATAGTAATCACAGTGGATCTTTGTGTCACTGAAGTTGGCTCTGCGAACCATTGCGCAAAAAACAGTCTGTCATCAAGTATACCGCATAGAGTAAGCGAGACAGGACGATGCGTAAATGAAAGCAAGTGAAAGACCCAGTTATACAATGCTATCTTCTACTTCAACATTGACACAATAAAAAAAGTTAATTAAAAAAAATCAAAAAATCCGACGTTTTGGTTCGCTTTTTAAGCAGTCGGGTTTTTTGATTTTTTTAATTAACTTTTTTATTTACATATTTTTCATTTTTTTAATTAGGTACATATACGTGTTATATATTTTTGAAATCACCCTTTCTTTTGATACCCCACACGATGGGTTTCGAAGAAAATAAAAAAATTTGTCCCCACAAAATGGTGCCCAAAATCCGTCATTATTTCTTTTCCAATTGTTAAGTAGCCTATGACACTCGCAAGGCTAAGACGAATCGATTGACGTAAGAATCATCAAAATCGGCCAACGTAGGAACAAACATACATACATACTGACATACATAGACTGATAAACACATTACCCTCCTTCGGCAGTTGGGTAAAATAGCAACTGCGCAAGGCCTTTAAGCCAACTTTAGACACAAAGATAGTGACTACTATACAGTCTTTTTTCAAAGCCACAATGCTGTTCTGTTTGAATAAGATGGTGTTAAAGTTTCTGCAAAAAGTAAAGTTTGAGGTTATTAGCTTCTAATAAATAATGATTTGATCTTTTAACCCCCGCCGGAAGAAGAGGGGTGTTATAAGTTTGACGTGTGTCTGTGTATCTGTGTGTCTGTCTATGGCATCATAGCTCCTAAACGGATGAACCGATTTTGATTTATTTTTTTTTTGTTTGAAAGGTAAATTTGTCGAGATGTTCTTAGCTATATTTGAATAAAATCGGTTCAGCCGTTCAAAAGTTATGAGCGTTTTACTGTTTGAATCGGGGTGTTTTCGCAAGATAAAAGTGTCGGGTGTTATTTAAATTTTGAAATTATACTTGTTTATGAATAATTTTCAGAGATTCAACACAAATATAGTGAAGTGATTTTGCTTTAAGTATGTGTTTCCTTCGTAACTGAGAAATAACGCCTGGCATAATATATTAATTAAAATAAATAAAACAACATTCGCTGCGAATTTAACCTTGTCTTGCAAAACAGGGTGTCATGAAATACTGCTCCATAAGTCAGCTACAAGTCATTGTACGAATTGAATTGCATTTTGGAAAAAGTTGCAGCACCTTGTCTTTTTGTAAGTTAATCAAACTGGCAAGCAACGTCCACTATCAACTTTCTTCTTAGTCCTTACCTACAGTCAAGGAAATTATTGTTAACAGTCAGTAACGACATGTATGTGTATCAATACACACGTGCCTATGTCCGGAGTGGCGGATCTTGAATATTATTGAGACGAGGGTCGACACCTGTCCATCCAGGCGCGGTTATTGTCACTGATAACACGCCACCGGGCACCGATACACTGTTGCTTCTCCACCTATTTATCTGGATTTTACTCGGTCTTTTAGAGACAATGTTGACGAGGAACTGAGCTTTTAAGCTGTTGCTTGGGTCCGAAAATACTTTGTAAAAGGTTGTAGCATTCCAAGTCCCCATTTGAAGTAAAAAAGAAGGTAAAAAGACAATAATGTTTGTTTGTTTAGTTTTAGTTGTGATTTTGAATTAAAACAACAAAACTTCTTCAACTTTGTAAATCTTCTCTAAATATTTCAAAATAATCTATTCTTCTCGTCTTGCTCTTCATAATATTACTTCAAAATAGTAAGTGCCTTACCTTTTTAAAAGACGTGATTTGACTGATATTGAAAAGAACGCAGTAGCTGTGATTTAGAATAATAATCTTCTTCACCTTCGCAAATCTTTTCTAAATATTTATAAAAATAAACTAATCTTCTCATCTTGCTCTTCATAATATTATCGCAAAATAGATTATATTATATAAGCTATTTGGCCTAACCGAAAAAAAAAGATAGAGACCTTTGAAATGTGGCGCAGGAGAAGAATTTTGCGCATACCATGGACAGCCAAGCGCACGAAAACGTCCATTCTCGATCAGTTGATCATCAAAACCAGACTCTCCTCGACTGCTACCAACGAGTACTAAGTTACTTTGGTCACATCGCCCGGAGACAGCCAGATAACCTGGGAAAACTCGTTGTAGTGGGAAAGATGTATGGAAAAACTCTACTCGCTGGTCTGACCAGATCAAGGCCATTACAGGACTCAAGGTAACCACTGAGAAGAGCCGAAGACATGGTGGCTTGGAAGCAGCTCGTAGTTGACTCCGTCAAAGTTGACTCAGTCTTTTCAAGACGGGCACGACCCTCAGAAATTATGACATCGAATAAGAAGACTTGGCCTAACCGTTAATGTGTCAGCCATTCAATCCCACCACGTTGTATTTTCATGGGGGCGCCGGTTACGAGTAATGTGAACCTGGCCTTTCTGACGAATATCACCATTAAGATCCGTGAACGTCTTTTGGCAGTGGGCAGGGCACATTGCTCGCAGAACGGATGGCCGATGGGGCAGAAATGTTCTGGAGTGGCGACCGCTAACCGGAAGACGTTGCGTTAGAAGGCCTCCCACTAGGTGGACCGATGACCTGGGAATGGTTGCGGGTATCCGCTGGATGCGAGACGCACGGGACCAATGTGGCTACGCTTGGAGGAGGCCTATGTCCAGCCGTGCACGTCTTTTTGCTGATATGATGATAATTATGTGTTTCAATACATATTACTTTATTTTCTTATAACCTAAGCCACAGTCCCCTATGCAATCGGGTAAGCCGCAGCAAAGGCAACCTCCACAGATGGGGGTTCTCGTATGGCACTAATCTTCAGTACTTGTGAGGCGTCTCTCCGCAGACCATGGCCCACCTTTCGGAGTGTGCCGCATATCACTTGTACCTGCGAAATCCTTATGACTGCGTCACGGAATGGTGTTACCGTAACTGAATTTTGGGTCGACTCAAGAAGTAGAAGACAGTCGATTTCTGATTATAATATAGGTACTGAAAATCAAATGGTGCTATGTCACGTAATCGTAAGCGTTCCCTAATGTTAGCGTGACAGAATTCTAAGAAGATTCCGACTTACTTATGCGACATATTTGGCTTCCAAGAAAGTCTGAGTTGTACTGAAATCAAATGTATTTTGTGGGTTCAATTTGACGTTGACGAGAGCGATATTATTATACGAACTTGTAGGTGCTCGATTGTCGAGAAGACGCATGGGTTGCTTGAAATAATCGTCTAAACTACATTTAAACTCTTTTTTTTAATGCGAACCTCAAACACAATATTGGTTTGGCCATTGCAGTGATTTTCTTTCTTATATTGAGTCTTACAGGGTTGCCAGTTAAAAAGGGTGACCAGGTTATAATTAGTTATCGTTAAGATTGCTATCTTGGTAACGACGATAGTAACAAATGAGTTCAATTAAAAATATCAAATAATTATTACCAACCCGAATATCTTTAAAGTTAGAGTGAACAGGCTTCTGGGTAAGCTCACTCCATCGTCGACTCTGTCTCTGTCACCTCTGACCTAGACTGAGTCAAGAGCAAACCCATTAAACAAAAAAATAATAATGAATACCCGCGTATTGTGGTCATATTTAGAAGTTTTGCTCTTCCTTGTTACTGGGTTGTGGAGATCAGATAGGTCGGATCGTTCGATGTAAAGTACAGTTACTCAACTGCATCTGTTAAGATTTGAACATCATGAAATGTCACTTTTGTTTCGTTATTAAATTCGCATCACACCAATAGATGGCGCTGTACATTTTTGGCTCTCCGCTACATCGCGGTGTTAAGATTTTCAAGGGTTTCATGACCCCCCCATAAAAAATTGTGTTTCTCGTTCTGAGCACGGCGTTTTCTTGGTGCGTTTGCAAACTGTAAACTGCCGTGAAGGCTACCCGGATTTTTTTGAGAATTTGTACAGCATCCGATTATACTGAAAGCCGACCTCAATAAAGCTGAGAAAAACTTGGCAGATTCTTCTTTGATACCAAACTCATTTACTGATGATACTTTAAACCCTTCTAAGCGTAACAATAACCGTGTCTTCCTTCACTAACAGATGTTTCTCTATTTCAGGTAAGCAGCGCAGTCGTTAGTGCGACCTCTCCTTTCTTAGAAGCTGAATCATTATCCAGAGTAAGTTTTCTTCTACAAACAAACCTATTGATGTCAAAGCGGCTCTAGAAATCCCTCGTTACTCGAACGAAATACATCCTCCAATATCTTTTTTCCTCAACGAGTAAATCTGTTCAATTACATTGCATTACTTTCAAAATTACTTCTTCGAATGAGCTTACGTCTTGCGGAAAAGTAACCCCTTATTCCATATCCTCGTGGATTTTCTCGTGCCAATCAATACTCCTCTAATTATTTTTAGCTTTAGGGTAAATTTGTGAGTTTTCAAACTCCTAATGAGTACAATCATTAAAGGTTTGTTGGAACTCAGAGAGAAACCCTGTAAATCCTTGTGTAGTGATCAGTGTAAGACGAAAAAGTGCGTCGTGAAATAGCGTTGAATTATCTGATAGCAAAAAGCGCGGACGACGGGCATTAGTTTGAAGCTGCGAAGTTAGCGATTTACGTTGCGGAGCGGGCGTTAAGCATTTTAATGTTTTTGGTAATTTTACGTTGTTGGTGTTAATATTTAGTTTGGAAGTTAATACCATAGAAAAACAATTAAAGTAGCAAAAGGCTAAGGATTCTTCCACATATATTTATTTATTCATTTCAATTACTCTTTGCACTAACAGTCTGACCCAACACTTGCAAAGAGTCATATTTAACGTAATTACATTTACAAAAGACAAACAACTCACAAATAATTTACGACTCGCACAAATAAATACAAAATTTAAACTATTACATCAATATCAACCAAATTAAACTAATTACATGTCAAACAAATACACGAACAAAAATCATAATAAGTCAAATTTCAACAATAACAATTCAATAATACTAATTTAATAATAACAATTAAATAATCTAAAAACAGCAATGATTTAATAAAATTACAAAAAAATGATAAGACGACATAAACACGATAAGACCGCGTCGTGCTACGACGCGGTATTTTCATCATCATTTGTTACAATTTGTTTCATTCTCATCGCGTCGTGGCACGAAGCGATGTCGTATCGTGTTTATGAGTAAGCGTCCTTACGTAATATGTTCAATACATGTATATATAATTAACTCGTGAAATAGTTTTGAATTAGTAAACTGTTTTCACCTAAAAACAAAAGCCTATTTACCAGTACAACCAACGTTAAAAATAGTCATCAATGAAAGGAAAGTGTTGCTCTCAAATCCCGCCTCAATTTACACACCCTGCCTGTTACCAAATTGGATTAGAGGCAACGGAAACAATTTCACACATAACATACATTTCTTGGGTTACACACGCTGACGCCGTGGCCTATTTAAGGCCTTTTACACAGTGAAGACGCGGTTACTATGACGGGTGCGATTAGGTGGCCACAGTACACCGTGAGTTGTTGTATCGGGCAGTTAATGCTAGACGTGTTCCCTCAGGTTAAATCAATAAGGAACGTCCTCACTGAGAGCATTCACGTGTAATGAGCATTCGATGTCGAATATTCGAGTGGTGTGGACGTTGAGCCGAGCGTTGCAAAGCTTCACGCAAGCGCGAACTTCGGCGGGTGTGGACGTAGCAACGATTTTCGCAGAAACAGGTCGCATTCAAATGTTCACGCAAATAAAACGCTCGAAAGCGAGTACTGAGATAATGAAATCAATGAGTATGTATGTAGGAATATTACTGACCTCTTGTAAAGCAAGGCTTGTAAACAGTTCATTGATGACCGTCTTGGTCAATCGTATTATCGAATAAATGACATTTAAAGAGATCGTATTCGAATGCTCCAAGCTTGCAAAGGAACGTTCGACTCGTGGTTTGGGAATAGTGCGGTAGGATTGTACCGAAGCCGTTTCGTCACGACGCGCCACATGCCCGCCACAGTCACTTCACTATAGACGCAAACGGTGGTTCCATACGAGTACGTAAGATTCTTCGCGCCCGCCTCAGCACCCGCGTAAGCTCCTCATCCTAGCCAAGGCCTTACATAAACCGCTGTGTACGGAGACAAAGCGGCATTCGCTTTGGGCGTCCCATTACAGTAATGCGGAGCTAAAACTTGACTGATTACTGGTCTGCCTGGATGAATTTTTCCACTGTCACACCACTGCGACGGTTTAGACGGACATTAGCAGTATTACGGGGATTTTCTCGTCTGTGTAATCGAAATTCTGGGTTAAACGAGCGCGTCGCAGCTGTTATCTTGTTCATCCATCATTACACAAGGTTTCCTAGATAATTAAGGAAACTCGAATTTTTTGGGCGGTATATTGTTGCTTTTCTTGACAGAAAATTAAAATGTAAGTGATGAGGGTGAGGGATATCTATATATTCTCTAATACCTTTCAACGAGCAATTCTTATATATATATAATCTGAATCTCGGAAACGGCTCCAACGATTTTCATGAAATTTAGTATGCAGGGGGTTTCAGGGGCGATAAATCGATCTAGCTAGGTTTCATTTTTAGGGTTCCGTACCCAAAGGGTAAAAAAGGGACCCTATTACTAAGACTCCCCGGTCCGTCAGTCTGTCACCAGACTGTATCTCATGAACCGTGATAGCAAGACAGTTGACATTTTCACAAATGATGTATTTCTGTTGCCGCTAGAAATCAAAAAAAAAAAAAACAAGTGGGGCTCCCATACAACAAACGTGATTTTTTGTCGTTTTTTGCGATAGCGGTACGGAACCCTTCATGCGCGAGTCCGACTCGCACTTGGCCGGTTTTTAGAAAACGTCGTTTGTCGCCCACGTATTTTAAATATTATCTAGAGGCTTGTTGTCTGTCCAATAACAAGTTAGTAATTTAGTATTTCCAGCGAATTTCATTTTTGTATAAAACTCTTAAATAGATTTCCACGAATAACTTTCTTGGATGAAATTTTCTCGCTCCACATCAGCAACTATCCCTTAAAATTTCCATATTCAAATGTGAACATCAAGTTAATTCACTGTAGGATCTTAAATTACCTTTGAAATTAGATATATTTCGCTGTCACAGCGGATGTAATTTGCATTTATTATTAACCTTGTTGAATATTCATTATTAACGTTGTAGTACGCATTATTCCTGGTATTTGGGTCGTGCACGCGAAAAATGCTTTATGGCCATCGTTATTTCGATATTATCTGCATTAAATGCTAATGCATTTATTTATCTATGTACAGAACTATTCTGTTTATCATATTGTTCATTGTTAGGGGTCCGTAGTCAAATGGCAAAAAACGGAACCCTTATGGATTCCTCATGTCTGTCGGTCTGTCTGTCCGTCCGTATGTCACAGCCACTTTTTTTCCGAAACTATAAGAACTATGCTGTTGAAACTTGGTAAGTATATGTATTCTGTGGACCGCATTAAGATTTTACACAAAAATAGATAAAAAAAACAATAAATTTTGGGGGTTGCCCATGCTTAGAACTGAAACACGAAAAATTTTTTTCTTCAAACCCATACGTGTGAATAAATATGAATAAAAAAAAAACATTTTTGAAGACCTATCCATAGATACCCCATCTATGGATAAGTCTTCAAAAATGTTTTTTTTTTATTCATTGGAATAATCCAACCGCACTATTCCCAAACCAATGCAACTCCTGAAAGCCAGAATCAACAGTGGCGACCACCAGAAAAGCGCCGAGGCAATGAAGCTCGACGAAGTCCCGGAGAATGAATTTAACTGTCTTGGATCCCGCAACGAAATTAATCAGAAAAGAATAATGGAGGAGTAAGAAAAATAAAAATTTACACTTCCCTCCATATCAAGCAGGAGACAGAACAAACAAGACCAATAGGCACAAAGGGTCGTTTACAACTGGGATAAGCCCAGTTGCCTAGCACCACGGATAAAAATTTGCATTAATATTAATGCCTTCAAAAATGATATTGAGGTTTAAATAAGAGAATGATAAAATTTAAAAAAAATATGATGTATTACCATGTAAACTTCCACCGGAAATTGGTTTGAACGAGATCTAGTAAGTAGTTTTTTTTTTTAATACGTTATAAATCGTAAACCGTAATTTACCAAGTACGGAACCCGTCGTGCGCGAGTCCGACTCGCACTTGGCCGGTTTTTTATACTAACTGCGTCTGCGGCTTCGTTCGCTTGCGTCACCTTGCCAGGTTACATACTAACTTCATTGAATTTAATTAAATTGACGGTACCTAAAGATGCCAATGACAGACTTACGAAATGACTATTGATTCTACTAAACAAATATTAAGTTAGGACCGTCTAGCTTTAGTCCTAGATACTCTATTAAGTCTTTGACAAAGACAATGATAGAGCTTCTGATCCCTTTAGTTAACATTGTAATTTAGTTATCTTGGTACCTTAGAGCTCCATTTTCTTGTCCTAATTACTAGCAGAAGCCAAGGATTTTAATAGGGGCCGACATCTTACCGTACCTTTTGAGACATGACAAGGGGATTTGTCAGCTTAACTGAACAGTGTTCTATTAATTTGTGGCTGTTTGTCTTACGCGCACATGCGCAAGTTCGGGCAGGATCACTGCTGTATTTGGGCTTCTTAAAAAAAAGTTTCAACTTACAACTAACGGTTTGTAAGGGATTAAAGCCATAAATACCATGCATGGAAAAGGTATTCAAAATCAAATAGTTTATTTTAAATTAACCTTAGAGGTACTTTTGAATTGTCAAACAAAAAAAAGATGACCACTCGCAAGCGTCAGTAGGTATCAATGGAGAAGAATTTGCAAGAAACTCCACGGACACTCTTTTCCATCAGTTTTAATAAAAAAATTTTTTGGTGTCATCATTCTTGTTGAAAAAATAAATATATGTGAGAACAATGTAAAAAAATGTGCACGTAAAAGCTTCTAAGGTAACAAAAAAATTTAAAAAAATACAATAACAGGCCGAGGCAGCAAAGTTATGACCAATCCCTACTGAAGGCGCCCGTTCACGGACATGAGGCACAGATCGGCACCACTCAGCTCAAACATCATGAAGGCAACCGAATGATCCAACACATGAGCATGACACACTCAACTGCCAGGGCACACAGAAGCCAACGAAACGACACATAGGTACACTGAATGGTAGATTTACAGTCGGAACATAGCACTCACACATGTGTTGATGATGCAAAGGGTTTGTAGTAAATCCTACTGACATATTAACTTAATTTATATTTTTAATACACGTCTTACGAATTCGAGTGAGACATGTAGGAAGCTAAAAATCTTATAGTATAGCAATTCTCTGAAACAAAATGAGTATCCCATGCAGTTTGGATTAAACATGCTTCTATACCCTATGCCACGTATCATAGTTATTCAAATTCAAAAAAAAAACATACGAACAAAATGGAACAGCCAATGTAAACACACGAACACAAATTGCTGGCACATTACAATTAAAAACTATCCTATATTTACCTCCAATTAAAACTCGTGCCAGAATTATTGCCAACCTATTGTTTTCAATGCTGTTATCGTTGGTATATATCCTGGTCGTGTCTGATGCAGGCACGTCAGGGGGCAATTATAATAGCTTGTTCAGCGACAACGTGCTGCGATGGAAGTCGTGTTTCATTGTTTATAGAAATTTGTTGCATCATTATTACCAATGTTGATACTTTACACAGGTTTCCAAATAGCTTTATTTTCAGCACTTAAGATTCCCCTAGTCAAAAGCACGAACTTTTTTGTGCGCGGGGTTAAAATGCATGCTGTCTCATCCGACAATACGTGCGAAAGAGATTGATGCTGTGATGAGCAGTAAGAAGCTACTTCTCGCACGAATTAGTACTTTTGCTAATTTGTAGCGAAATGGATGATGATTTAGGAAGAAAAAGAGCGCGCGAAATTTTATGAACAGACCTTTGGGAGTTTAGATATCATGAAAAAACTACTAAATGTATATTATCAAAATAAAATTATTTGCATTGTTGAATTACTAATCTATCCCTGTATGGAGACCGTTTTGCAATTTTCTTTCTTCTTATGGTATTTATTGCCGCCCAAAGATGCGTTTAAATTAGTGTTTAAATATGGAACTGTCGACGCTCATAATTTTCCAATATTGTATTTTTTTACTTTTCTGTTTCCATACAGGGCTAGATAATGATGAAACAAATTGATATCATTTTTTATTTTGAACGTGCATCGTCAAACAGTGGAGTAATCGCCAGACTACGTTTGTATGGAAGAACTTTCGATTAGTGTAACCAAGTGCTTCCTATTCGAGCTAGAGTATTGCAAAAGTTTGGATGGATGTTTGTTCCTCAATCACGCCAGAACGGCTGAGCGGATCTGGATGAAATTTGGCACAGAGATACATTATAGTTTGGAATGGCACAAAGGTTACTTTTCGTCCCGGTACAATGTTCCCTTGGGTTAAAAGTGTTTTACTTTTAACCCGGCGAAGCCGCGGGCAGGAGCTAGTTTTTTAGGGTACCGTACCCTAAGGGTAAAACGGGACCCTATTAATAAGACCCCACGATCCGTCTGTCTGTCCGTCTGTCATCAGGCTGTATCTCATGAACCGTGATAGCTAGGCAGTTGACATTTTCACAGATGATGTATTTCTGTTGCCGCTATAACAACAAATACTAAAAACATAATAAAACAAATATTTAAGTGTGGCTCCTATACAACAAACGTGATATTTTCCGTTTTTTGCGATAATGGTACGGAACCCTTCGTGCGCGAGTCCGACTCGCACTTGGCCAGTCTTTTATAGAAATGTTTTCCATCATTATTACCAACGTCGATACTTCGACACTAGTTTCCAACTCGCTTTATTGTCTGCCCTTTAGGTGCTTCCTATTCAAGCTACAATATAATAGCTAGGCGAAGCGATACTAATAATAGTTTGATAATAATCTGCTCATGGAACATGTTTAAGTAGTTCTACACTAGTAAATTCTATGAGCTTGTTCGGAGAAAATTTATAGCAGCAAGAGCCGATATAAATTTAACAGACATCTATCATAATTTCAATGCTGAAAGTCAAACAGTTGTTCTATTCTTCTGAAGCTGTCTCAGTAAAGAACCTAGTCTTGCACAAGCTGCATACAATACAAACGTATTTGTTAGAATAACAAGGATATTGCATAAATCAAACACAGTTTTCCATAAACTATTCACTGTTGCCAAGCAAAACTTAAGTGAATCTGTAGGTTCCTGCGATGCTATTGCGTGCCCATACATATTCAAGTGTTCATACGTCACGAGTGGTAGCCACGGGATTGTGAGGCCGTAATAACATGCAGCTCGTGAGACGTTCGTGTGTACCCCGCTTATTCAGATATCAGAACAGCTTTGTCTATCTTTGATGTTTAGACGTACCTGTATTGATTTTAGATCTTCGTCCTTTGGTTTTGCTGTCTTTTAAAAATGTTTTGTTTTTTTTTACTGTGGGAGGAATAGTAGAATGTTTATCTAGCGAGCAAACTATTTTAAAGGCGGGTGTGATTTTTTAAACCCAGAGGGATTCAAAGTACGTAACTTGAGCTTATAAAAGTGTTGCTCCCGAGGTAGACACTCTACTTTTTATCACCCTCTATGAGAAAATAAGTATGTGCAACTTAGAAACAAGAAACAACATAGAAATAATTAGAGGCTAATGTTTATATTTGAACAATTATGGAAGTGCATCGTAACAATTTAATGAGTACTATTTTTTTATTTGGCTTGCGCGAGTTTTTCCAGCCAGTCACTGGTTTAATACAATGTTTCCGTGCGGTCCGAAATATAATTACAATAGCTTATTAGCCATTCGCCTCATACATTCGTCGTAATCGATTTTAGCGATGTAATCCTGTTTTGGACCGCATGGTTTGTGATTCATCTCTTTGTTGATTGGAACATTTACTAACAATATCCACATTCCAAATTCGAATAAATTTTAGTCCCTAGGGTTTAATGAGCTATTTTAATCCCTGTTTACGAATAATAAACTAGCTCGTTTTGTATAGATGTTATAAAAATACGTTTGCAATCCAAATTAGGATGTCAAGCAATGTGCACGTAGCTATCAACTATACTTTTATATTAAGAAATATCAAAGCTAGTTTCTGTACACTCTGTAATGAAAACGTGCACATGCAAACTCAACAGAAATTCAATTTCACTGTCTTAAATTGAACTTTTTACTAGAAAATTCTCCTTTGTTTCTCTCATATTAGTTGTATATAAATTCAAGTCATATCATATGAGCTACATTATAAGAACGAAGAGGTTTCAGAGTCCATTATCCTTTGAAAGGCTAGACATTTTCTTCTATTTGTAGCCAGGCTTGCCCATTAGTTATAGGTCACCCACCTTTTTACAGAGAGACGTCTGAACGAGACTTGGAGCTAGTAAATGAAGTATCCTGTTCCTCTGACTAAAGCGTCTGTCGTACTCATCGAATCAGGGAATTATTTATGTCGCTCGGTTTTTGCTGACTGCCAGTGATAATTTTCTTACTGGAATAGTTCCTCGCTGGTTTATATTTCGAAGACCGTTACATTAAATCTTTTTGAAGTTAGTGTAGTGTCAATTCATCAGTAAACACGTAGTCGTAGACCGTAGTATTTAAGAACCTGTTATTTATTTTGATTATACCAATTTAGCTGTTTTAATCATAAAATACGAAATTGATTCAGTAATTGTCTGGCTAGTTTATATTTCGAAGACCGTTACATAAAATCTTTTTGAGTTAATGTACCTGTAACAACGTAATTGTAAACCGTAGTATTTTAGAACCTGTTATATATTTTGATGATACCTACTTAGCTGTTTAAATAAAAAATACGAAATTGCTTCAGTAATTCTCTGGCTATTTTATATTTCGAAGACCGGCATACAATCTTATTGAATCAGTTTAGCAATTCACCCGTAAAAAGGTAATTGTAGACCGTAGTATGATGGAACCTGGTATTTATTTTGATGATACTTAGTTAAAATTGGAACAAGAAACTTTGCACTATTTCCAGTTCGGTTAGTTAAAGCAATACAGATGTGTTTTCTCACAGTCGTTGTGAGGATATTACTCATGCTAAAATGTATTGGTAGTACGCAGCTTTCTCCGCTATGTTATCTAACCCCGTCAGATGACAAAGATATAAAACGTAAACAAACAATTTTGTGTTGGAAAAATTTATGAACTGATTCAGACTTGAACTGAATGCGTTTTTATAGCCCTATCTTAGAATTCCATACCTTTCTTGCATTGACTTAATTTGTAAAAAAACGCTTGCATATTTTTTTCAAAAAAAAAAACATTGCCTTTTGGACAAATAGCAATAGGTACAGTACATAACTATCTTTCTTCAATCTTGGAGATGATATGCAATCAATAATTTTATAGTCTAACTGCCAATATAAATTCTTGGTACCAAACAAGAATTTATATATACTAGGTACACGTGTATGTACCTAGTTAATTTTATTGTTATTATCTTGATTTTATTGCCTTGAACGTAACTTCACAATTATAATGGTGTTAGAATAACGTGGATTGTGAAAAAAATATCGGTCAATTACAAGTCCATCATTCAATGTTTCTTTTCGTTCACCATTCTTACAAAACGATAGTAAACTAATAAAGTTTCTTAAAATTAAGGCTATTATAGTCATGGTCAAGCTGTGTGCTGTGTAACCGCAGTGTATTACCTATTATTCCACACAAATACCTTTCAACTGGTTTCCCTGTTCCCTATTTTTCCATGCAATGCATGGATTTATTAGTTACTTTCCGTACATCTTAGCCGGTCTATTCTGCATAAATTTCACCGAGAGTTGAAGTGAGCTTGAAATGCTGTCAATTTGGTAAATGTTTGGAATTGAAAGCTCACTTCACCTACACGTCACCTTAGTTTTCTCGGTGACAATCTTACTGATTATATCTGCAATACGTAATCTACTTTTAAATAACGTAATAAAAGAAAATAAAAATCGATATAATCCTACATTTGTTTTTTTTTAATACCACATTGTTTTATTAACTGGTAAACCTCAAAGCGGAGATCATTATGGGCCCATGTCGGATACAGTAGGTTAGGAGGAAAACGGCAAAAAATACAATACAGAAATACTTTTGGTTCGAAAATTGCTCAAGTGTTACCCACCGAATTTTTACATTCGTAAATAATGAATAAGGTACATTTTTAATTGAATCATGTATCTGAATACCTTTAATAAATAGAAATGTAAATTAAATATTTTAATCTCACAACCGCGGGTATGACCACTAAATAACTACAGTATGTGGTTAGCACAATCACTAATACTGACCTGAACGTATAAATCCATTAAGTTGATTAATTGTACACAATTAATTATGTATCATACCTACCGACCATGAGAAATGGAATCGAAGAGCACCTACGACTACGACTAGATTAATAATCTTAAGGTTGCCCTAGTCGATCATTCTTCCATACAAACATAGTCTGGCGATTACTCCACTGTTTGACGGTGCACGTTCAAAATAAAAAAAATATATCAACTTGTCTCATCATTATCTAACCCTGTATGGAAACAAAAAAAAATATTTTGGATAGATACCCTAAATCTTTTTTCCATGATATCCATAATTCCCACAGGTCTGTTTATAAAATTTCATCCATTTCGCTACAAATTTGCAAAAGTGAGTATTCTTTTTTTTTATTGGTAGGCTCGCGCTTGACCACTATCTCACTTGATGGTAACCGATGATGGAATATATGATATTGATAAACGTACGTGAACTAGCTTCTTACTGCTCATCACAGCATCTATCTCTTTCGCACGTGTTGTCAGAAGAGACAGCATGCATTTTAACCCCGCGCACAAAATAGTTCGTTCCGTCGACTGGGGCAACCTTAATGTACGGAGGTGGCAAGGACAATAGGAATTACATTAATTAACTTTGAAGAGGCGTTCGTTTCATATGAAATTACACACTGTAATTGGGCCTGGTTTAAAATTCATGGCAATACATCTTTAATGGAGCCAACGCAACACGTGCCCATTAATTACTCCAGAACGAAGCGAAGGGTAGAATAATGAAAAATAAAAATAACCAAGCACAAAGAATTTCGGCTTATACTGACATGAGGGGAAACCATTATTCTGCGAACAGTAAACTCGTTTAAGGTTGCCCTAGTCAATCATTCTTCCATACAAACGTAGTCTGGCGATTACTTCACTGCTTGGCGGTCTAAGTTCAAAAAAAAAAAAAAAACAATTTGTCTCATCATTATTTAACCCTGTATGAAAACAAAAAAGTAAAAAATATATATATTTGATAGTTATGAGCGTCGAAAATACCATATTTCAACACAAATTTTAACGAATCTTTGCGCGCTAATAAATACCATAAGAAGAAAGAAAATCTCAAAACAGTCACCATACAGGGATAGATAAGTAGTTCAATAATGCAAATAATTTTATTTTGAATAGATACGTTTAGTCGTTTTTTCATGATATCCATATTCCCAAAGGACTGTTTATAAAATTTCGCGCGCTCGTTTTCGTCGTAAATCATCATCCACTTCGCTACAAATTTGCAAAAGTGTGAATTCGTACGCGAACTAGCTTATTACTGCTCATCACAGCATCGATCTCTTTCGCTCGTGTTGTTGGATGGGATAGCATGCATCTTAATCCCGCGCACAAAATAATAGTTCGTTCCGTCGACTAGTGCAACCTTAAAACAGCGAAAGAGTGTCGATTTTTACAAAATCATTGCATGGACAACGCCACTAGCTGTCATGGATGTCCGACAGAAATACAAATAGTTGTGACTCACCCACCACCATCCAATATCAATCTATGTAATCTGAAGTGAAGTGACACGGGGATTTGACGAGCTCCCGAATTAATCCAATATGTACTGCTGTCGGTATGATATTCCCCTTATTTCAGTAACGCTGGCTACAAATTAATGGAATTAGCGAGTAGCGTGTTTGACCGTGCTGTAATTAGATGTGAATGAAGGACGAATGGAATTTCAATGCAAATAGGATAAATGTAATTGGAAACCGTAATTTCCTTGTCGACAAAGGACCCCTCTTTGATCTCTGTGTGCTTCCCACTGCAGTGGTCCATCCGGTCATTTCTATATGTCATCATCAAACGAATTGAAACGTCGACTCTTCTGTGTGTTTGCCAAATTCTTGGTCTCCTCGTATCTGTTTATATCAAAAGGAAAAAAGAGGGTTTACGATGAAATACAATATAGCAGAATGCATATGGAAATAACCCTTGTATTGGTGGCTTACTTCGCACGTTCATCTCGACGCTTCGTTCGTTCCGAGGCAATCCGATCGTGTGTCGGTTGGCATGGACTCTAATCTCGGCCGGTTGTATTGAGGCTGTATTACTATCATGTGCATATTGAACGACGTCGGGTTTCCCCGGGATTTATCGGACCCTCTCGAAGTGAACCGATTGCTGTACATGTACTAGATAGGATGTTCTGAGCTTATTGGATAGGGTAAGTTAGTTTTGCTAAGAGCAACTGCTTGTAAAGACCTAACTCCAACATCGCTTATCATTTGGAACTTCGAGACTGCTATCAACCTCATTGACTTGACTATTACATTTTTAACTTTCGAACAAAAATATGATCAAAATCGGGATCAAGAAAATGTTATAAGATATCTTTCTATATTTGGTTAGGTATCAACTTACTGCATTTATTTACTAAAACCGCAAATCAACAGCTAATAAAGGAGATGTTTGATTTTGGGCCACCTCTATGTACACTACATAGATAAATAGGAAAAAAAATAGGGGAATTCCATAAAAATCCTAACAGGGTACCTAATCCTCCTTAGGGTACAGGCGTACAAAAATGATCATTTGAACAGTTTTTTAATAAGATAACCCTATTTTAAGGGCAGCCATGACAGTTGTGATTGACATGACGTTTGACGATTTTGACAGTTTTAAGAAGTGACATCTTTGAGATTTTCTTTGCTATGGCTTTCAATTGGATATGTTCCGGAGTTTTTAGTGATTGTTTTGGCTTTGCAACCCAGTTTACTACTACAACTGAACACACACACATTTTACTGTTGCAATTGAATTCGTGTTGTTTTTTTTTTCGCAGTTAATACGATGACACGTCAAACAAATGTCATTGTCAAAATTACATTTTTCGCATAATACTGATCTGATCCACCATGTTTAAATAAATATTGTGTTGCCTACTTGACAAAATTAATTTGAGTTTACATGAAACGTAGTGAAATTAAAGAAAATTAACATGTAATTTTTTTTTTACATTTAATGTACATACATAGTGCTGGCCCAGGCTCCTTACATTTCTAGAACATCTCCTTTATTTGCTAACCAAATGCACATCAATTTCACTTTGTATGGATGAACAAGCAACACAATTTAGTGTAACGTACGGAAATACACGCGTATGTATGTGGTACAAACGTCACGATTCGTTCACGCGTCATGTCACGTCCCTAATTCACGCACGTCTCAATCAAGTTATGATTATATAACTCGACACGATTATTCTTTTTAACATAAATCGATATTGTGTAAATTCATGATCGATTCGCACTGATATAATTTTGTCCAATTAAAAAAAAAAAACTGTTTTTAAACAAGTTTTTTAGCTTACCGTTCATTGTAATCCAAAAGAAACGTGTATGCAAATTTTCTTCTTAATCGGTTGAAGATAACTGCTTTAAAATTCCAGTTGCAAGGTTTGACCCGAACACGCTTATATACAATGCAAGTTATAAAAAGCTTGGTAAAAAAATCACAATCCTCCGTAATCGGGTGAAAATGTTTAAACTTCCGTAGAAGATATGCCTATGAAATTCAACTAATGGCTGTGACAAAGTTCGGAATCGAGTTGGTGATAAACTGATTTTATAAACATACTAGCTGTGACCGCGGCTTTGCTCCCGTCAACTGCCTACCCTACCTTACCTACCATACCCTGCCATACCTACGCTACTTTACCTATCTACCTACCTACCCTACCTACCTACAATTTAAGAACCTTCTCCTAACAATAACAAACATAACAAAAAAAGAATTAGCGTAATCGGTAAAGCCATTCTCAAGTTAAAGCGTGACCAGGAGAACTAAGGCTACATTTTTAAGGTAAAAGTGTGTCCTTAAATCGCTGTAAATGTTTAAATTACAGGTAATTAGGAGGTGAGCTATTACCAACAACCGGACACAAATCCAGGCACCTTACCGTTACCGAGAAATGTCAGATCCCAACAACAATTTTCCCGACCCGAAACTCGAACCCAGGAACTAAACCAGTAGCGTTTACGACCACTATACCAACGAGGCAACGGAGATTTCATTGTACCTAAGCATAAAACGTCGCTCCAACATGCTCTGTCATAGTCACCGACAAATATGTAAAACAATATTGACACACCCACTGAAAGCATAAGGATGGTCTAATCTAATTCACAAGCATTCCACAGCTATTTAAAGCTGTAACCTAAGTCAATGTACGGGAGAAATCACGTACGATTGAGACAAGTGGTTCCAATCTGTTCTAAGAGTAATTCGGTGCGTGGCTGTACAGTGTACGACGCGACTTCGAAACCAATTACTCGACACTTGTTATGTTAATTATTAGTCAACGTTAATAAAGTACTTCAGCATCTGTATGACGCTGGTAAATTAATATATGTTCTGTATTTGTATGGCATACGTTCACAGCTAGGGTTGATAGCGATATCGCGCAACAAGAATTGTACGACGATTTAAAATCGGTTTGAATCGTCGTACAATTTAAAATCGTAAATGGCACTTTTAAATTAGACAGAAAATTTAAAAGTGCCATTCTAGTCCTTGAATGATGCAGTTAAGGCGCAGATATTCCTGAGTAGCTGATTTTAAAATGAGAGTCACGTCTAAACGGCTGGTCGTATTTTTTTGGGCAAGATATATGTTACATTAGACCATTTTCCTAATAATTTGATCTAGGAAAATTTTGGGTTTTATTCGTATAAAATAGTGTAATTAATTTGTAAAGTTATGGCTGCTAAAACGGACAAAAATACGACAATCGCACCAAAACCGCTGGGCGTATTTTAATGAAATCGACACCATCTCAAAGACAATATAATTATTTACATTTTGATCTGAGGCTTTTTTTTTAAACTACTGAATTACTGTTACTGGTCGCGCGGGTGTGAAACGAGTGCGCGTTTTTTCCCTCAAGGTCATTGGCGACTGTCGTCGTCTTAATACAAAAGTTTCTATGCAAAACCAACTGAAAAGTCGATCACCATTGTTCAGTACTGAAGTGTTTTAATTTCCCAAGAGATAGATTTTAAATTACTTGAATAAGAATTACATAATTGATGCTCAGTTTTTGTTTCAGCGTATTTACTACTAATGTGCTGGTAGATTAATCTCGAGGTTTGATATTGCTGTTTTGAGCATTAACTAGTAAACGGCCTATACAGCCAGCCCTGATCCCCACAATCAGCGGCGTAGAAGTAATTACATGTTCATTAGAGCGACTGGGACGACACGCCACATCGCGTGACACCGTACAAGGCACATCCGACTCGTACATGTTACCAAATAATTGTATACTTACTTCAATTTGATATGATAGATGAGAGTAGAAGGGGGAGGCGGACTTATTAATGGACTTCTTAGAACAGAATGTATACCGTTTCATGGTTAGATAACATCAGTTGCTGCACCTAATGGTGATTCTTTAAACATCGAGAACCCTAAAACTTCTGATAACATTTTTTATTTTTTTGTTATGAATATGCTCGCGCTTGACCACTATCTCACCTGATGGTAAACGATTATGTGGTCGACGGTGAAGCACGCTTGCCTAGAAAAACGCATTCACCCTTGACTTAAAGAAACACAGACTTCGGCAGGGAATTCCAATCGTTAGCTGTACGCATAACAAAAGTGTCCCCAAAACATTTTGTGCGTATGGGTTGGATGTCCACCATGTACCGATGACGCATCGCCGTGCGTCTGGTTTTCCGATGATGGAACGGGCTGGGCGGAATTAAATCATGCAATTCCATCGCACACTCCCCGAAATGTAACCGATAAAAAACCGACAAGCTGGCAACTCGGCGACGATGTTCACGGCTCTGGAACTTTGATTGGACCAATGCCTCATCGCCGATGAGTCTCTTGGCCCGCTTTTCGATCGACTCTAGTGCATCAAGCTGGTATTTGGCAGATCCGTCCCATAGATGAGAACAGTACTCCATGCACGATCGAACTTGCGCTTGATACAAGTTGAGCAGCTGTTCCGGCGTGAAGTACTTTCTCACCTATTCCACCACCCGATCTCAGTTTTCAGATAATTTAATCTTTGAATTTGTGATGGCAATCAAAACCGGAAGCTTGATAAATAGGGCTATCCTAAGGAATTGTGTTGCGAAAATACAGGTGCTTCACAACAGATATTCAATCTGGCAAAACTGCCGACCATTGAAGCGGAACCGGAACGAATATCGCTTATAAATATGCACTTATATCTGAACAGGCCTCAACGCGAACATTGCGAGCAGCTATTGTTTTCGCGGCCCGTTCGCCCGTGACGCCCCGAATGAGAATTGACGGCGCGAGTGTGACGTAAGCAAATGACGTTGTATTTCGTTCGGCGTGTTTGGTCGGACGTAATTACGTTTGTTTTCCAATAAGCTGCACTCTGATACGTTACGATTGGACGGAATTGAAAGTCAAATACATTCTGTGTGGACTACGGGTTGTGCTGTTGTAAAATTCTGTTTGGTTTGCATATGATACGTTTCTTCAATGAGCAACTTATTTGCATGTGAACTTGCATGAACTAAGTCACTGGAGAATTGCGGACGTTATGACAAGTAAACATAAATTATCTGCTGAGTTTATTCATTCCTTGTTCGGCTAACTTATTCTTATAATAAACCCTTTAGATGCCGATTTATAAAACTGTTTCTTTCTGACCATTTTTCCAATTTGTATCCCACATGGGCCACATGTGATCCTCTTATTTAACACAAAGGGATACACGTTAAAGTACGAGTACCTTTTTCTCGGAGACCCATATGATTTCGGTCGTAATTGGGACATGTCAAATGTAATAAAGTAGGCCGATATTAAGCTCGTTTCCTTCTTGACCTTTCCGTGTTTGTGCGAATCATAGTGGAGTTCTGACGCCGGAGTATCGAGCGCTGGAACGGGCCATGACTTATGCGGTCATGTATAAAATTTTACTGATAAGAATCTCTTGTGATTTCTCTTCCATTGTATTTATAAATGCAAGCGTTCTATATCACTTTCTCTTCATAAATGAATTATAATTTGATCTCTATCATAAAAATATTGAAAGCCAGAAATAATTGTAGCTAAATTAACCGTTGTATTTCTTCTTGATCATTTGCATGCACAAAATATGCTGATTGATTTCAAACTATAAAAACATCAATTAAGTTTTCAGACAAAACGGTATCACGTCGATAGATCTATCCGTATAGCGGACCGCTAACGGTACCGTGTTTCGACACTAATTGCTTTCACAGCGGCGTCTAAAGCCTAATCCTGCATGTACAACGGTACATGGCTTAGTTTTTCTGGCGAATCTGGCCCACGTCTAGACGTATTTCGAAACTATCCTACATTGACCCCAGCTTTAGTTTATTTGGCGAATAGCAATATTATTTTCTTAGTATCCATTAACTTCCATCATATTCGTAATTCAATAAATTATGTCTTAGAATCTTAGATATTCAATGTTGTATTAGCAACACGATCTTGTTATTTATTCACAGCAATACGAATTAGCAAGACATTTATGAATGCCTTTGTGTCTGTAACTATTGTGTTTTGAAGATTTAGTAGATCAGGTTTATTCGATTTTCAAGGTTATTTTCAGCAGTGAATGTTTACGATTGAGACAAGGTTTTGTTGTTTTCTTCTTTGCTTCACCCTTAAACACAGTCTCGAAAACTACATCGTACAGAGTTCTGACATTAAAATATTTAAATAATCATGATCTTACATTTGTTTTAAAACTATTATGCATTCCCTGAACTTGTTTTAATGTTCTCCAGTGCAACGCTCTCTGGTCCCCGTTGCATGTTTGTGAATTCTCAGTTGTGAACTAAAACTTTTCTGTGCATCATTTGTATTTAGTGTTTTTGATGGCCCTTTGTGTAAAATAAATTGGACTGCTGAAGAAGTTTTGAATGGTTGATGAACATGAATTTTTAATAGGTTTTCTTTGAATCTAGAATCCTATTAGAATTATGTTATTAAGAACTTTATTCGTTTTAGTTTATTATTCTTGTCCATTGTTTTATTTTGCCACATGAATATGTAGGAGGCCACATGAACAGGTTCACATCAGCGTGCTGGGACCTACACTATGTATGGAAGTGAAGGTTGGGTATGCCAAAAAAGACATGAAAGTAGGATTAATGCAGTAGAAATGCGTTCCTTGCGAAGTATCTGTGGTGTAACTTTAAATGATAGGTTGAGGAATGATGTAATAAGACAACGTTGTGGTTTAAAAGAAGATGTAGTGACTCAAATTGAAAAGAACGTGCTAAAATGGTTTGGCCATGTTGAGAGGATGAATTAATGGCGACTAACGAAAGGTATTTACAAGGCAGATTCGAATGGTAACGCCGGGAGGGGATGCCCTAGAAAGAAAGGCCAGGTGCGCAGTAGTCATAACCGGCTTGCGGGTATGACTAGATGTTTGGATGTGAGTAAAGCAAAAGAAGTATGTGAGGATCGTAGCAGATGGCGTTATGTAGTTTCTGCCTACCCCCATTGGAAAAAGGGGTGAGTAAACCACCCAGTATGTATGTATGAACAGACAAATAAAGACAGCAAGCCACACCTAGCGCTCAAACCGAATTCTACAAACTTGTTTCAATTTGATTTCCCAACGTTGTTTCTTTTATATCCTTCATAGTCGAGAGTTTGCATTGCATCTACCATTGCAGTAGAATTAAACAATGTCACGCACTGATTATCCATTAAATCTGCACATTTCAACTTTTTCCTTACCAAACGTATTGGAAGGTAAATACCGCACATTTTATATGCGCACTTGTATCTTATATTTACTGACGCATGTAAGCACGACTCTGCTATTTCCCTAAATCGAATATCCAAGTGTGATGGTTGTTTGCCTACGTCGGTACGAAAACGGGATCTCTCAACACTTTTACTGAACATGTAGCACTTTTATTTGCTTCCACCAACATTGTAGTTTCTTCCCTAAAATTTCTACGTGCGACAATGTCGCTCAAGATTTCAGTGTCGCTTTATTTATGAGTTTACGGACCTTGGTAGCTCTTGTTAGAAGTCAAATATATGCCGAAGATAAACAAACTTGTGTACCTTTGCTGAGGGTTGCCGAAGTTGCTCACAGTTGCTCTAAATATTTAATTACGAATTTGGACCGCTTGGAATGTTCTAGGTGAGATGTACGGGTACAAAATAGGCATCAATGAAAAAAAACCTTTTGAACAAATAACCTTAGCACGCACGTAATTTGAATATGTATATCCTCTGCTTTTAAAGGATAACAATAACGCTAAAAGAAAGAAAGCAATACTTACGTTTCCATATTAGCATATGTATCGGCACTCTTCCATATTATATTGCAAAAAATTGTCTGCCAACATAGCTGGAGACGATACTACGTTGACATATATACCTATACCATATATATTGTTTATCCTCGGAAAGGGGTGTATTTGATATCAATCCTTTATGCTGATTTCAATATTAAAATGCTATCTTTTATTCGGCATATTCCATTGTAGGAATATGTGAAATAGTTCTTTTTATTTGAATACTTATACGGTTGTGCCGATCTTTTTATATTTCGACCTTTTTAGTTACCTACATAATAAGTGCCAAGGTTTCAGAAAATATTTCATGAATTTACTTCGGCTGCGTTGCCAGAAAAGCTGTAATATGCGGGCAAAGTATTGTATGGAGCATGTAGGTATTAGCTAACAGGCTGCTGACCTAAACATAGCAGAAATATCTGGACATTGGAAGCGAAATAATGTGAAAAGTATGTTCTTATCCACGTGTTGAAAGCTGCTATACGGAAGCTAAAAGTGCTAGGGGAATTTTGACTTCCCTTTAGTGGATCCGTTGTCAATATTGAACTTGTCGAGTTATATAACTGTTATAAACAAGTTACAGTTACGTCAGTTCTGTGTAATAAAGACTATGAACAAAATTAAAAGTACATAGACACATAATACTCTTATTAATTTTCTCTAAATTAGGCTCTATGCGTATGGTTATTCACTCATATTCTACCAAAACGATATGATATCAATAAACTATTTCATTATAACAACCATTAATCTTGAATATCGTAATCTACCCATTCAATTGACTGGTTATATTTCAAAGTATAGAATCGATGTCATGTTAGATTACAGAATAGAACAAATATGATAAACTATAGCTGACGAAATAAATTGGCAATTATTTTTACCAAAACGATATATTGAATGATCGCGTGTTCCTTTTGTATCTACTAACTGTAGTTGTTGCGACTAAAATAGATGTGCGGCGTGAGTATATTAGAGGAAGTTTGAAACTGGCGCAAGAGACAGAAATGTTTGTTTGTCCTGGTATGGTCATGTGATGAGGAGGGATGAAACGCATGTTACTGAAAGAGTTATGAATATAAATTTGGATGGATGGAGAGGGAGAGGAAGGCCAAAGAAAAGATGGATGGAATGTGTGAGGACTGATATGAAAGAAAAGGGAGTCAGAGAAACCGTGACGGGCAGGACGATATGGAAGAAGAAAACGTGTTGCGCCGAACCAGGAGCAAGGAACAAGCTAATAAAAAGTTTATGATAAGGGCGAGAGGAAAAGAAAAAAGAATCGCGGTCAATGGCAAAAGTGCCCAAAACAATGGCATCATTACTGCCACGTTGAATGGTAATGCTGATTCTTTAGCCGAAAAAGGTGAACTTCATGTGAACCGTCGACAACTGCTGCCTACATTTATATGGTAGTTTGTGTTACATAATATTCAGGCAAAGTTCTATTTATATATTTTTGTGCGCCGCTAATGTTTTCGCGTTTCCATTTCTCGCATATCATCATTATCAAAGTTCAGAAGTTACTTAACAGTGCGCAGTGATGCCCTAGCGGTTAGAAGCCATAATTAAAAGTTGCCGGCTAGTTTCCCCTTAAACTTCTCTCATTAAAACTTAGCACCTGAACGAAACAAACATTCTTCTCGTGTACCGTTTGCGAAATCCCAAACCACTGAATGAAGTTATTCGGTCGCTTGCATTTATTTACAAGAAAAGACCTTTTGTAGCGTAACCATTTTACGTTTCATCTCAAAATACTAGGTAGCACAGGTACCTACAGTAATGTCTTGTTTGTGTATCTCATTAGAGTTGAAATGAAATATTTACAGACAAAATAGAACAATCAAAATTTCATATACCTTACACAATGTTATCGTGATAGCTAATAATGGATTTGTACATCAAAATTTTCTCGTAACACGTCTACATGTGAGACACAGCGGAGGAATAATAAATGCCGAAATTATTTTGGTCCGGGGCGAGGGGTGGGTCGGGCCTGAGGTGGCTCCATTCTTCGCATTTTTGCGACGTCTTTGCTGTCGCGCAAAGAAATACTCACGAATTTTCAGTCTCAGTTTCTGTAAAAAGGTGCGCTTTGTGTTCTGGCACGTTCCTAGCTGGCTGTATTCCGATTCCTCTACAGGTGGCACGGGCCCTTTTAGCAAACGCTGATGGAAAAGGCCTCCGAAATTGTACGTTCTCAAATCGCTCCGGCAAAATGTTGTTGTCCTAACGTTTTTGCTAAGGTTTACATAGTTTTCGAAACATTTTAATTGCCTGTTCAATTTTCATTTTGTTCACAGATTTTTCCACTGTAAAATGGAACCACGTCGTATCTAGAAATAACTGTTAAATTGTTATCTCTCTTTCCAATAGAAATTGTATACAACATCATTATAAAGCAACAATGCCAACATTCGCTCCAATTTTCCTCCAATTACGTAAAAAATACATTCTACCGTCAATATTTGTTCTCGATTCGTAACTAACGTTTGTATACCACATCGATGCGAGTGATCAGCGCATGAAACGTGTTTGCACAAACTTCCCCGTTCTATATTACGCTATATGTTTGTACAAGCCCCGAAACTAGCCCAAACCCCGAGAATTATAGAGGTCTGGTTGTTTTTGGCACAACCCGTGAGGATTTATGCTTCGGAGGGACATCAACTGCACTCATAAACAGTGCATGCGCTCTCAGAGCTGCCTGATTCATGGCAACTCTTGTTTTGAATACACAGTTTATTGTACGTCTCGACGACATTGTGTGCTGTTTGCTGTTTCAGATTTGATAGCTAAAGTTATTATTAAAGTTTTGTATGGACTGCAGTTTGGTGACTCGAACGAGTGTCTTTGATGTAGCAGAAGTGTGCGCACTTCGGAACGTCGATTCGAATGCAGAGAGTGCTGATGTTTTTATAGTTTTATTGTTGACCAATAGTGCTTTTTGCGATTGCATTTAGCTTACACACGTTCCATAACACAATGTGTCCAATAATTATTAGGTTACAACCTAATTATCTAAACCAGGGGTTCCCAAACTGTGCGCCGCGAAGCCTCGGGGCGTCGTGGTACTCTCTCACGGGCGTCGTCTTACATTCATATGTAACTATCAATGCACTTTATTACTGTAATTGCAGAATTGCCAGTTAGTAGTAACTGGCGATTCTGCAATTGCAGTAATAAAGTCGTCGTACAGATTACAAATCAATTGAGAAAATGAGAGGAGAGTAAGAATTTAAATGTTTAGCTCCGATTTGAGAAGTTATGCAGAGAAAAGCGAGCTCATTTGTTCATGCAATGTTTTTTCAAGCAAAAATAAAAACACAATTATATATTAAGGGACATGGGCGTCGATAAAAAATACACTATGTAAAGGGAATCACAGTATAACAAGTAAAATTTAAAAAACGCCCGTCACATTTTTATTTCATGCTACTTAATTTATCTAGTACATAATAGATACGCTTCGATCAGCAATCTATTGAACACGTAATTATGACACGATATCTTGCGAAAACGCCCCGATTCATACAGTAAAACGTCCATAACTTTTGTGAACGGCTGAACCGATTTTATTCAAATATAGCTAAGAACACTCTCGACAAAATCACCTTTCAAACAAACAAAACTAAATCAAAATCGGTTCATCCGTTTAGGTGCTATGATGCCACATACAGACACACTGATACACAGCAACACACGTCAAAATTATAACACCCCTCTTTTTCCGTCGGGGGTTAAAAAAGATTGGAAAGCCCTGGTTAGATACTTGATAATCATATAAATACTTCAACCTTTTCAAGAACACACTCGAGCCCACACACAATTCGTAACAAAATGTCAAAGAGTTTTCCTACCTTTTTCCAACAACGAAATAATTAACCCTCATTGTTGTATAGAACAGCCAGCCAGTACTCTATCGGGGGCAGTATTCTGGACTCCCGAAGTCACGTAATTGCCCGGAAATGGTACCGCGCCGATCGAGATTACATTCGATCACGTCCCCGTAAACAGTTTAGCGCTGATTTTTTTATTCGGCGATCTTTGTTGGGCCCGATGGATGTCGTATCGAGGTAATTTTATTTGGAAATGGGTGTTGAACGTAATTGATAAGCATATTTATGACAGACTAGCTTTTGCCCGCGACTTCGTCTGCGTAGCATTAGTAGGTACTTAGAACAGCCTACTTTTTAACCGACTTCCCAAAAAGGAGGAGGTTCTATGTTCGACTTCATGTTTGTTTTTTTTTTTTTTGTGTATGTTCACCGATATCTCCGTCAATTGTGGACCGATTTTGAAAATTATTTTTTTTGTTTGAAAATGTATGTTCCGAAATTGGTCCCATTTTTTTTTGGTGGAGATCTTATGAAGAGCTTTGGAGATATACAACAGAACTCTTCAATAAACAACGGCAAATCTCTCGGGATTGCTGCAATTGCATATCTGTTTATTGTTTATACCATTTCATAACATAACATCACGCCAGTACGCTCTTAAGGGGTACGCAGATCTCTTATTTCACCGGTTAAGTTCAAGTGTCATGAAATCAATTTTGGCGTTATAGTTACCTTACTAACTTGCCTATTAGGTAGGTACAACTAAAAAGTGAAAAATAAAAAAAACATTTTTGCAAAAAAATACTACCGACTTCCAAATACAAAACTACAAAGTGAAAAATAACTTTAGTTTTTGAAGTCGGTGTCTTTCGTAGGTACCAATTTTGCTTTATGGACACCGCCTTCAAAAAATAAAGTTATTTTTCACTTTGTAGTTTTGTATTTGGAAGTCGGTAGTATATTTTGCAATAAAGATTTTTTATTATATCCCGCAATTATATTGTAGGTGTGTAGGCTACCTTACTTGGGACATCACTGGTCCACCATACAAACCCCAAGGAGCGTTGACCCCCTTAAGGATGATTTCTGGGATATAAACTCTACAAAAAAATAAAAGTGTGACGAATTTACACATGTTTTTTTGTGACGTATCGACTTTGTGGCAAATCAACAATAACCCCCCATGTCCTTCCCCGAGTCTCAAACTATCGCCATACCAAATTTCATCTAAATAGGTTCAGTAGTTTAAGCGTGAAAAGGTAACAGACAAAGTTACTTTTGTGTTTATAATAATATTAAATTATATAGTACTAGCTGACCCCCGGGGCTTCGCGCCAACTGGCTACCAGGGTAGGCCTACCCTACCTACCCTACCCTACCTACCTACTAATTTTTATCTATCATCAATACTTTTCTCAGCGCACGCCAAATAATAAATTTTATAGGCAACATTTTGCTAACTTGGGTTATATTATTGCAATTTTCATAAGAATCTGTATTTTTTTTGAAAATATTTTATAGTCTATAACACTCAGGAATAATGTAGCTTTCTACTGGTGAAAGAATTTTCAAAATCGGTTCAGTAGATTCAGAGATTACCCCTTACAACGTCACAAACTCACAAACTTTACCTCTTTATAATATTAGTATAGATATAGATGGATATTATATAGTATGGATATCATTGAACGCTTGTAAAGAACAAACATAACATTCAAACACTTGATAAAACAACAGAATTTAGTTCTAGTTCATCCGATAAGGGTCGCAGTTATAAATGATAATAGATAAACCCTCGCCACATTTCGGACATCTGTCGTGGAAAATATGACATTAATAACTAAGTCAATTTCCAGTCGAGCCGGCTACTCGGGTGCCGGCTACCCGGGTACCGGCTAATAAATTAATCTGGCGTCGGATCAACGTCAATGTTACATTAAGGTCAGTGACAGAGTTCGTAAGGAGCGAGATAAAGATGTCTACCAATTAATGAAAAGCTGATTTTGGGGAATGTCTCGCCAGATAACGAGTCCTTAGAGGAGATTGTTATTGGATTAAAAGAGATATTCGCCTCTGTCCCGCTTCGTTCCGTTGTAGTACATTAATTTAATTATAATCAAAAGACCGTCGCACCAAATTCGCTTAATGAACGTGCTCGTTTATCGTTTGATTGTTGAGTTTGTAGTTTGGGACAAGATACGTGTATTATTTACCTTTCTGCAAACATTACACCCGGAAGCTCATGTATTTTCCGGTCGTAAATATTACCTTTACGCTCACCTTTGCACACATACTTTTCATTAATCGTGTTTTACCGTACACAATGCGGCAACAATAGAAAGTGATGTTTATATGTTAAGTTCGCGACTCACGTTTCGAATAAATAAATTTGATGTTTAATTACGAAATTCCGTCTGTAACAGTCTTGATTTGCGCTTAATTCCGTTTTGTTTTCAATCTCAACTTTCGTCGAAACTTTGGCATTGTTCGGAACGCGGTAGTTGGCAACTATACCGACAGAACAAAGACTCAAAAGCGCTACATAAACTATCGCTTGACGAGTTTTTGTACTAGTTGCGAGTGGGATTTTAACACTACCTGTGTTATAATCCCACTCGCAGCTAGTACAAAAGCTTACTTACTGCCGATGTCGCGAGAGGGAACAGAAAAACTACCGCCCGGGTGTTCAAACTTACTGGCCAGTACAGTACAAGTTGTTCTTTCACAAGGCAAGTTCCTTTTGTGGGCGCCGCAGTAATTAATGTTGGACGACAACGCTCATTCTGTTCAGAGTTTTCTTATCGCAATTCGTGTAGGTATTCGTGTTTCGCTATTATACGCAACTTTTTTTTTCACGACCCCCAGTTTGTTTGAACATTGTCGTAAATAATGACGTACATTGGTTTTGCTTCGAGATTCGATGTTCTCGAGATTAGGTTTTTCCCATTTTCATGAAGTTGGAAAAGTAGTTACTTTGTTGTTTATCGTAACGACGTTGCTTTTGGCAATTTGTACTTATACGATACTGTCAACATACATATACAATACACTTATTATCGTATTTCTGTAACAAGATTTCTCCTACAATTTACGTACATTTATTGGAAGAAAATTAGGAGCTTATTGATTCCCTAATGTGTTTCATTTTAGGCGTTGTTTTCGCAGCTCATCAGCTGCTTGATTGAATTCTTATAAAAGGGGAAGATTGAGCGCCAACATTATTATACCAACGCTATATTTAATTAAGTAATGTAAATAGGTTTATCGACAACAATGCCTTGTGATTTCGCATGTTTAAATGTTCTGCAAACAATGCAATTACAGTTCTCAGGCGACTTTTTTCCCGGCGACAATCACGGAGATGTTATCGCGACTGTTTCGACATGAACTCGAAACGAGCGACAATCCGCAACACGTAATTGACTTGTCGCCGTGTCTAATTGTCAACCTTAATAAAACAACAATGTTCTTGTCCTTATTTATTAGTTACAGCTTTAAATTATTGTAGACATTACTTCCTTTGTTGTCCAACTTGAGCCTTTGTATTACATGCTATCTTAATGATATTACAAGTTCGAAAGTTTGGATGTGTGGATGTATGTTTGGTGCTCAATCACGCCAGAACGACTGTACGGATCTGGATGAAATTTGACACAGGGATAGATTATAGTCTGTATATAGTATATAATGTTCCTTTGAAGCTGCTGGCAGAAGCATAATAATATGTATTATAAATGCGAAAATAATTATGTCTGTCCATTTCGCGAATAAACGGAGGAACCGGTTTAGTTGAAATTTGGTATTGAGATAGTTTGAGACCCTGGCAAGGGCATAGTATAGTTTTTATGACGATATATCATTTGCCGCGGGCAGAAGCTAGTATTCTAATAATAATGATTCCAGTTATTATCAGAATAGTTTAAATAATGCAAAGGTACAAATTGGAAAACAAACCTCTTTATCAGAACGTCCCAACCTTCTGCAAAGATATTACTGTCAGTTGTAGTACATTTTCTGCGAAGTCAATCATCGCCCACTACGTACAAGAGCCATATCAAACATTTCCACGAGAATCGAGTCCAGTTTGCCTTTTGCCAAAGCGCCTGTTACGGCCAAAAGGAAGCGCACAATTCATACTAGTTGCGCACAATGGGCACAACGCGAAACAAAAGCCTAACTGGGAGTCAACGTCCATTGACAGTTTTTAATTGAACCGAACCAGTGTTAGTTCTAACATCGCGAGCATCGGATGTGCAAATGGTCCGTAAATCATTCCTCTAGTCAGTCCGTCGAGTCGGCTATCTCGTTCTGTGCCAACTAACGACCCCGCATTCGGAAATTGCAATACTCATATGTCACTAACTGTACTAGAGCGTCTGTATTGATGCGGAATGCATTGCTCTCAGTGAGCCGACCAGCATTCTTCGAGCCCCGCCTCCTCCGGCGACACTTTGAAGCACAAATCGAGGCGGGGTGTTTCCTTTTATGCCCATGTGTCAATCGTAATTGGTCGGATTGAGTCTCCGGTACATACCGAATGTTGTCCCGATGACCGTTTAATATTTCAAATGTAACCCAGATATCCGATTGCCAGCCAGTTGCTCAAAATAATCGGTTTGATGATTCGACAACGTGAAGCCTCCCAGAGTGGTTAAGTTCAAAACGGCTGGTATCAAAATATATATGAAACGGACCAAGTCAAATGTCAAATCAATATTTGCACTATGTCTGGGCATTATGAATCTAGGCAAGTCATATCGGGCCATGTAATAAATACTGATTTAAACTTCTATATTTATCACATTGTCTGGTCATTATGAATATTGCTACGTAATGGTTGGGCAGATCGATAATTAAGGTCAATGAATTAGTCCAAGAGTGAGTGAAGAGAGCTGCTCCCGAGCTCTAGGGCACCCCGACACGGATAGGTTAGGTTCGAAGGAGATGACGGGAGCTGAAGTTAGCGAGAAAACTCAGTTTCTGTCATGTCCTTCATGTTTGGTTACTTTAGACCCGGCAGACAGAAATATATTCGCCGCGCAGCGGTGCTCCATCGTCTTTGTTGCTTACCTAGTAATCGTAATTACCTATTCTATATTAAAATAATTAAAAAAGACACATCTTTTTATAACCCGGCCCAATAAGTGATGGGCATTATTCAGAAAGCTCGGTCAATTTAATTACTATAATAGTTTTTATCATACTGCCTACTAATATTGGGCATTTTTCAAATTACCTGGGCATTATGAATAATGCCGTATTGATCGCTTGGTCCATAAGATATACATAGGTAAAGTTATGAAGCATTGCATCCCTATATTTATGAACGTGAATGTCGTTATTACGAACTATGAATTGGATAATTCTAAACCCACTCAGTTGTCTTAATACTTTCTGGTTAATCGAAGTTTTCTTATTATTAGTTATTAAGAATGTTGACGCTAGTCAGACGTAAAACAACATTTCAGAAAAGAAATCAAAGTTTATCCAACATTTCTCGTAACAAGCCGAAAATTAATTAGGAGTACTAGAATTATTTATATTTAACTAACCAAACAGAAAATTGCCTTTTGGGAGCTTAAATACAATTAATGTTCAGAAATAAAAGAAACTGGGGGAATTTGTCACGGGTACCAGGACTAAATAAATAGGCCCATTTTGGTTAATTTAGGACCCCAACGAATTCTTTTGTGGTCTGTATTTATACACGTTTTCATTTTAAACGGAAACATTTCTCTGTTACCTTTTTGAAAGGCGTAGACTATGTAATCTTACTGTAAGGAATTATGTAAGCTGTATTATATTTCCGTCAATGATATTCAAATAAACAGATACGTTATACACTCACAAAACAATTGAAAAAAGTGTTCCGTGCAGCAGCGGCAGCACACGTACACAATTTTCATTCATCTGACATTTCACTATAAGTTGAAAGGGATGGCTTGATAAAACCAACAAGAAAAAAAGAGACAGCTAGTGTTTATCACTTGCGTGTGAATGTAAACTAACATTATTCGAACCACCAATGTTGTTATCTTTTTCTAACCTCCAAATATCAGAATATTAGGAAAAAATTAAATAAATGAGTAAATTGAGGCGTATTGCGTACTTACATATGGTATGAGATCCCTTCTGTTTTGTGTACTTTGTTATCATAATTGGTACAATTTCTAAATACACACGATGGCATTTTTTTATTTTATTTTTGTTTCAACAAAGCCGATAGGCTTTCGCTATCGTTCTTCGCCATGCGTGACATAAACTAAAGACTATAGGTCACAATTGTGACCTATTCGAGTCCTCACAATGCGCGCGCTCATAACATATCTGTTTATTTGAATATCATTGATTTCCGTGTTATAAATTCGTATAACGAACAAGTTTAACCCTACCCAAAATACATCGAGGAAGTAAAAGCCTGTGTGCCCTTCTTCTTCTTAGCGTGTCGATGGCAAATATAAAAAGTTAAATATTGTGTTTGGACCAGAATTCAGCCTCGGCAACACCATTCGCTGACGCATTCATAAGCTCTTCGCAAGTATAGGTGACTGCGCACTCCGTGAGATGGGCCATGGTCTGCGGAGAGATGCTGCACAAGCACTGAAGACTAGTGCCATCAGAGAACCCCCACCTGTAGAGGTTGTCCTTGCTGCGGTCAACATGAGTGCGGAGTCTATTTAGGGTTTTCCAGGTCGACCACGGCAGAGTGTACCCAGGCGGAAGGCTCTCCGACGGCCCGATGAAATTTTCAGGCTTGTGTTTCTATGAGCCCTGATTCCAACACACAAAGTAATACCCGAAATTAACACATTTACAGATATTATATTCATGTATTAATTGTTCTGTGACGCATGCAGCTTCCGTTGCCACGTAACCTTTAGCTTTACAACTATCGGAACACAGTACATTATCGATTGCGCCATACATTACCATATAATGTGGGTACCGTACTGCCGTCCTACATCTAGTGTCACTATCTGACAAAATTATATTTAGAGTTATAGGCGAAAAACAAAAAAAACCGCGAAATAATAAAAATCGACGCTGTTTAGCAACTACAAACCAAAAAAAAAATACTGCTTAGAGAATGAATGTAAAACAAGTAAAATTTTAAAATTTAAAAAACCCCCGACACATTTATCTTGCGAAAACATCACGATCTAAACAGTAAAACGCGCATAACTTTTGAACGGCTGAACCGATTTTATTCAAACATAGCTAAGAATACTCTCGATACAATCATCTTTCAAACAAAAAATACTAAATCAAAATCGGTTCATCCGTTGATGCGCTATGATGCCACAGACAGACACACAGATACACAGCAACACGCCTCAAACTTATAACACCCCTCTTTTTCCGTCGGGGGTTAATGAGGTTGACCAAACAATCAATGCAATAGGTAACAACCACTAGCAATTTACGAGTGTAATTGTATTACTATTAATTTTCTTTGAGATTCTCGGGACGCTAGGGTCCTTTGAAACGGGAACCTTTCAAAGGCGTACCAGGGGCTGAAACCAACTCGCAGAGGCCTTGTTAGACATGTAGGATGAAATGAGACACCAACCGGCGATCATCCCTGTATGCACTAGTCAGTACGCAAGAGCACCCAAGGAGAATCCTCGGCTGGTGCAGGACTATTGCAGAATATGGAGACAAAACAGGGCTATATGGGTTTGGGAGGTTTCGATTACCTAAAACTATAGAAGGATGGATGGATATGGCTAAAAAATGGCAGGACATGACTTGAACACTCAATTAATGCCCCCTCCATAAACAATCGCTAGCACTTTTAATTATTTTTAACATAGCCAATAATATCGACAGATATATAAATATTGTAAACCCCATGCGTATGTTACAGTGATACAAAAATGCTGATTGTAAGAACTGTCTTTTCACCTGTGACAAACAATAAATAAATGAATTTGAATGATATTTCTATAAAGAATATTTTGCTGATTACGACGGAGATATTAAAACTCTAAATCACCCTAATTTCGTATAGCGACACCAGCTTTAGAATGGCAGTTGTGGCCTCAGCTCTGTTATCATTCACCCGCCCGCACTAACGTTGCCATCTCCAGACGTTTCATTGTTATCAGCCGGCATGTCTAATGTGACACATGTAGTTGACATAATTACTGATTTTGTCGGCCATGTTGTATTAAATCATAATACATCCGGATCGTACGCTCAATGACACTTGATTGTGTCCGTAACTGATGTTGATAATTTATCGGGAATGTTAATGATTGGGCCTAAATATGCAGATATATGTAGAATTGTAGATACACGCTGGGCTGTTTGTGCATTGTGACTTGTTTATACATTATAAGAAGTAGGTATATATGTTTTGGACCAAGCGATTAATGCGGCATTATTCATAATGCCCGGGCAATTTGTAAAATGCCCAATATGAGTAAGCAATATGTAAAAACTATTTAAATAATTAAATTGACCGGGATTTCTAAATAATGGCCATCACTTATTGGGCCGGGTAATAAAAAAATAAGTTCTTTTTAGGGTTCCGTACCCAAAGGGTAAAAACGGGACCCTATTACTAAGACTCCGCGGTCCGTCTGTCTGTCTGTCACCAGGCTGTATCTCATGAACTGTGCTAGCTAGACTGTTGAAATTTTCACAGATGATGTATTTCTATTGCCGCTATAACAACACATACTAAAAACAGAATAAAATAAATATTTAAGTAGGGCTCCCATACAAGAAACGTGATTTTTGTGCCGTTTATTGCGATAATGGTACGGAACCCTTCGTGCGCGAGTTCGACTCGCACTTGGCCGGTTTTATTTTAATGTTGACATTGGTTTTAATATAGAGTAGGTAAGTACGATTACTATTTAAGCAACAAAGTCGACGGAGCCTCACCCAGCCGCGTTTTTTTAAAGTTTAAATCAGTATTTATTACATTGCCCGATATGACTTGACTAGATTCATAATGCCCGGACAATATACACAGTGCCCTGATTAGTCACTTGATCCATGACATATACACTGCAGTAACTTGCATTCTCTTAGAAAACAACTCCGTTCGTGTGCAAGTAAAACAATTCAATTTAAAAGCATGTTCACGTGAAGACCAAGAATTTGAACTAAGTATTCAAATTGTACAAATGGAAAACGAACCTGCCGCTCCCCAGCACTGGCCGTATCTCGTATACATTCTGGTATTCTACTTAGTTCGCTTTCTTTCCAACATTTTAAAATTTCAGCTTGTCTAGCAAGTCGATTTGCGTCGCATGTCCTCCTACGTTCTATTTCTGCCTAAAATAATATCGCCGGTCTTTGTTCGTCGTCACGTTTCAGGTCCAGACGTACCCTTTTCGCTAAACTTTACTTTCCCTATGGTCCTAATAAATAAACCTTCTAATATAACCCTTTTGTCGCTATCTCCAAATTCCTCCGGGCCGGTCACAATTTTATGAAAGGGATACCTTATTGTCTTATTATTGAAAGTTTACGTGACTATCATCATGGTTTTATCATATTGAGCGTAGGTATTAACGAGAACAATGAGCGAATCTGTCCAAATTGAGGGCAGACAGGCAAAACAGATGAGCTTTGAAATGATCATGCATCTAAACAGAGTGTGACCAAATATTCGAACACGCCAGTTTCATCAACTAATGAATTCGGGCATCAGTATGATGTGTTTATTTGTATGAAGCACTCAATGGATAGCATTGGGCACCACACAAACGTTTCCGCATATTCTGATATTTCCAGTGCGAAAATTCATTAAACTCTAACACGAATTTTCGCACAGTATGAACTGTATAACCGGGAGCCGCAATTAAAAGTTTGCTTAGAGGAATATACGCCAACATTTTGATTTAAAGTTGGAGGTTTCGCTCGACACCCATACCGCGGCGAGAGGGCTCACTTTTTACATGTCACTTCAAACGTTTTGTACCATGCACATTGCTGTTACGTGTTGTAAGATTTATATTCTAAAAGTGGAAAAGTTGCAATGGACGTAGAACTAGTTTTGAAATTCGAATTAGTTGTTTTTTTTTAGGGTTTCGTACCTCGAAAGGAAAAAACGGAACCCTTATAGGGTCACTTTTTTGTCCGTCCGTCCGTCCGTCTGTCTGTAAAGACCCTGTTTCTCAGGAACGCGTGGAGGTATCAAGCAGAAATTTATAGCAAATACTCAAGATTATTGTCCCTTAAAGCTGTGAAAAAATCAAACTTCTATGCCAACGCAATCAAAAGATACAGCCGTTTACAAATTTTTTGACAAACGAAACCTACAGGGTACTTCCCGTGAACTCAGAATCTTAAATTTGGTACGAAGCAACGTCTTTATAGCAAAGATAAAGAAATAATCGCAAAAACCGTAAATTTTTAGTTACATCATATAATAAAAATATTTTTTATAATTTTAAACTTACTACCCCTTTCCTCATGTACGCGTAGAGGTATTAAATTGAAATTCATATCAAACACTCAGGTCTTTAATACCTCTAAGCTGAGGTTTTTACGGAACCCTCGGTGCGCGAGTCCGACTCGCACTTGGCCGATTTTTTTTTGTTATGCAGTTACATTTCACCCAAAGTTGGCTAACCAGTGCTTAATAAAGTTTAATGGATTTGGTTATGAATAGTTAAGAGCAGTAAAAACCGCTTAGTTGAACTGCGGTTTGCGGTTTTCTACCTTCCTTAATAGCTCTCTCATTAAGGGTCGTGACACGCTCATCACTTAAGATGGTACTCCAATCTGCATTTTATTACCAATTCTGGTTAGGTTTCCAAGCAGTAATGGTTAGCATAAAAACTTATTTATTTACAGCTCTTGTTAAACAAACGAAATTCTAGAAAAACAGAGCTCATCCTCGTCCCAAATATAAAATGAAAGACCCAGTTTCATACATATTCATCACGACTTACAAAATAATGAACTTTTAGTTTTTCCAACCGTAAGTTTGCGACTGCTACAAAGTTTGATTAACTGTTGCCAACTAAAATGAAGCAAACGGGTAATTAATAAAAAAAAACATAAAGTTTCATAAACTAGTTCGAATTGTAAAAATACTGTTCAATCTTTTTTTAATCTACAACAATTTTCAAACGAGCGTCAGAAACCTATTCTATATTCAAACCCGTTCCGAATTCGAACTTACGTGTTGGTACATTAACATTTCCTTTTGTGCCCAACAATACGAAGTTTTGTTTGTTGGAAAAGTTGGCAGTGGACAGCATCCATTCCATTAGTATGGAACGGAAACTTTGTGGTTATTTTTAATTAATACCGGGGTGGAGTTGCGCCGGCGGCGGCGACAAGGGAATTCGTTGCGAGTAATATCTGAGGTTTAGTAGATTAAGCAGCTACTAAGTACTGGCAACTTTACAGTTTCTCTTTATTGTGTTAGCTCGGGCTTGTGTTTATGATTTGTGTGTTCGCTTTTGTTTCTTTCAGAAATGATGCCAAGCGGTTTGACGGTCTTGTTGGCACGGCTTTTGCGGGTTTGAAATTTGTTTTATCGTTGTATCAATGGTTGAATAGTGTTGCCAATTGATTTTTATTTGTGTGGTCACTAAGGAATTGGAAATGTGTCAGATAAATCCAACACTTCGTTCTATTATACTTGTCATGTTAACTGTCTGTTTGCCTTAACGTATAGCATATCTATATAATTATAACATTCCGCAAGAGTCCTTTCAAGTAATCTCATTAATCAAATTAACACATTTGTCTTCCATAACATCAGTTTTCCCTCCATTGTCATAATGTTCGTCACAATTAATTTGTCAATCGTGTCCTCTCATGGCGGTAATAATTCAACAGGAATTCCGTACACGCTCATTAGTGCTTACAGCTTAATTGGAGCCCGTTACAGCAACACGTTCGCAGGTACACGGTGATGCGCGAATTATTGAAGTTTTCATTGCGTCTGAACGAACGTACGTTGGTACGTTGCGCAGCGTGTTCGGTTCATTAGTATTGAAAGAGAATGCAGCGTGTACGCCTGTTCGAGTTTGTTGAGAGCTATTTTATCAGGCTCATTATGCTCGTATGCTGGATGCGGACGGGAAAGTTATGACTTTATGACCGTAATTTGGACGTGCCTTTGTATGATGCGAAGACTTTATGGTGTAACTAACGGAAGTTTTACATTCAAGCAAACTGTTAGCAACAACGTGTTCTATCTTTCACTAGTTACTTTTTAACCGACTTCCCAAAAAGGAGGAGGTTCTATGTTCGACATTATGTTTGTTTTCTTTTTTTGTGTATGTCACGCATATCTCCGTCAATTTTAAACCGATTTAGAAAATTCTTTATTTTTTGTTTGAAAAAGTATGTTTCGAAATTGGTCCCTTTTCAATTTGGTGAAGATCTGATGAAGAACTGCAAAGATATACTCTTCAATAAATTATGGCAAATCTCTCGGGATTGCTGCAATCGCGTGTCTGTTTATTTTTTAAACCATTTCATAACATAACATCACGCCAGTACGCTCTTAAGGGGTACGCAGATCTCTTATCTCACCGGTATGTTCAAGTTTCATGATATTCGGGTAATCTTTTCTGGTGTTACCTGGGATACCTTACTAAAAAACTTGCCTATTAGGTAGGTACAACTAAAAAGTAAAAAATAAAACTTTTTTTACAAAAAAATGCTACCGACTTACAAATAAAAAACTACAAAGTGAAAATTACTTTATTTTTCGAAGTCGGTGTCCATAACGCAAAAAAATGGTATTTACTAGAGACGCCGACTTCCAAAAATAAAGTTATTTTTCCCTTTGTGTATTTTTTTGTAAAAAAGTTTTTCTCGATTAGTTCTTTCTTCTCACAGGTAAATCAATGTGTTTATACAACGCCGTTTAAATAAACGTTTTATAAATACACATAATGCAATTCTCATTCGAAGCTCGACTCCGGAAAGTAATTTCGTATGTACGTTACAAGTTGCAAATGTTAATCGAATCTGTTTGCAAGGACGCGATGCGTTTCGCAAGTGATCGTTCGAGACTTCACCTCAATTATACTCCATTTGAAATAATATTAGACATGTTTCCAAATCTTTTTACAGACCATTCAACCGATTTTGAGTTCTATCCCGTAAACATAAGGACGACATAAAAAGCATAAACCTATTACCAAAACCAACTGTTTACTACAGCTACCATTTGCCGTATCACCAACGCAATAGAAGTCAAAGTCGGTTGAACAGGCTGTAAAATGGGCTTATTTAAACGTCTAATGTTATCGCAAATGGAGTTTAGTGGTGATGGTTGATTCTTGCACGTGTGATGGAAACGCAGATGCGGACGTAAATGGGTCAGTGGTTCGTGCTTGGAAGATGTCCAATCTTTGTAATCATGACATCAGACATAAAAGCTTAAGTTTGTTTTTAACCCTCGACGGAAAAAGAGGGGTGTTATAAGTTTGACGCGTTTCACATTTCATTTGAATGGATCATTTAAAATTGATCGCAATAGATGGCGCGATTTTCAAATTTCTGAGGCATCCACTCGGTTTTTTTTTGTTTGTTTCGTTTCACATTTTGGTACAATGAAAATATAAAAACATGCAAAAAAATACAATAAAACAAATCGTCGCTGTTTTTAAAAAAATAGTATTCACGAACCGAGTAAACCTTTTTACTTGCAAGTCGCTGCTAACACCATCTATATCCGTGGAACGGAACCGAACGCGATCGACGTTCTTAGAAAAAATATCAGTTTAATCAGACGAAAAACGCTAGTTACGTCGGCACGGTTTCTTTGTATGGGATGAGGCATCTGTATGCTAGTTAATATATTATCTGTGGTATAACTTTTAACCACGAACACAATGCAAAAACAAAGGATTTCACAATATTACCAGTTTCCTTAGTTAAATTTCGGCAACTTGCGATATTCCTTTGTTAAATTTTATCTCGCCTGTAAAATAGTTTTGAATACAAACTTCGTGGTTCAAAAGTAGGTTCTGTGCAGGTCGGCTGCGATGCGCTGAGCCGCTAATATTGCAAGTGGCGTGGAATGCTCCAACTTCTCTTAATCAGCCGAGGAGATGTCGCTTACAATAGGGAGACGCTAAAGTCGAGCTGACAAGGACAAATATTCTACAAATTTATCTCGAGCAAAGGTTCAGAGTAAACGGGAGATATTTTTTTTTCACCGGTGCTGCAATAAAGGACAATGATTTCGTCGAGAGTGTTCTTAGCTATGTTTGAATAAAATCGGTTGAGCCGTTCAAAGTTATGGGCGTTTTACTGTTTGGATCGGGGTGTTTTCGCAAGATATCGTGTCATAATTACGTGTACAATACATTGCCGATCAAAGCGTATCTACTATGTACTAGATAGATTATTATAAATTTGACGGGGGTTTTTAAATTTTGAATGTTTTCTTTTTCTGTAAGGAAATGTTGTAATCGCGATGTGCGTCTACTGCACAATTTTTAAGGCTCCAAGGCAGTATAACCACGGGCACCCAACGCGAAGAAAGAAAATTTGGTTCAAATAAATTGCACTAGATGGCGTGATAAGCATCGAAGCTTATTATTGAGTTTTGTGATATATTAAGATTTTCTAGAGACGATCATAAAAAAATATGTTGTTGTTTAATTAACTCTCCTAACCACATAATTAAGGAATATTGGGCTCTTTATTCACATTTCAAAGATCATTTGAATGGATCATTTTAAATTGATTCCAATAGATGGCGCGTTTTCAAATTTCTAAGGCATCCACTCGGTTTTTTTAATTTGTTTGGTAACACATTTTGGTACAATGAAAATGTAAAAACTTGCAAAAGATACAATAAAACAAATCGTCGATGTATTTAAAAAAAAGTATTCACGAACCGTGTAAACCTTTTTACTTGCAAGTCGCTGCTAACACCATCTATATCCGTGGAACGGAACCGAACGCGATCGATGTTCTTAGAAAAAATATCAGTTTAATCAGACGAAAAACGCTGTTACGTCGGCACGGTTTCTTTGTATAGGATGAGGCATCTGTATGCTAGTTATTATATTATCTGTGGTAATTTTTTAACCACGAACACAATGCAAAAACAAAGGAGTTCACAATATTACCAGTTCCTTAGTTAAATTTCGGCAACTTGTGATATTCCTTTGTTAAATTTTATCTCGCCTGTAAAATAGTTTTGAATACAAACTTCGTGGTTCCAAAGTAGGTTCTGTGTAGGTCGGCTGCGATGCGCTGAGCCGCTAATATTGCAAGTGGCGTGGAATGCTCCAACTTCTCTTAATCAGCCGAGGAGATGTCGCTTACAATAGGGAGACGCTAAAGTCGAGCTGACAAGGACAAATATTCGACAAATTTATCTCGAGCGAAGGTTCAGAGTAAACGGGAGATATTTTTTTTTCACCGGTGCTGCAATAAAGGACAATGAAAGAAAAACAAAAGTGGGTGATGGAGTCGAGTGTCGACAATTAATGATTTGTCCACAGAGCTCACGTTTTTCTTATTCGCAGGTATTTCTTTTTTATTAACTCCCGACAGAAAAAGAGGCGTGTTATAAGTTTGAAGTGTGTTGCTGTGTATCTGTGTGTCGGTCTGTGGCATCATAGCGCCTAAACGGATGAACCAATTTTGATTTAGTTTTTTTCTTGTTTGAAAGGTGATTTTGTCGAGAGTGTTCTTAGCTATGTTGGAATAAAATCGGTTCAGCCGTTGAAAAGTTATGGGCGTTTTACTGTTTGAATCGGGGTGTTTTCGCAAGATATCGTGTCATAATTACGTGTTCAATACATTGCCGATCGAAGCGTATCTATTAAATTATGTAGCATGAAATAAAAATGTGACATGCGGCTTCCCTGGTAACTCATAAACGGCACAAATATGTGGATGTCTCTAACTATTCTCAATCTCATTTTTTTTTTGTTTTCCTTCTTTTAATTGGACTTTTTACAATAGTTCGCAATCATCTTTATAGCCCTTTGCAAAGAATAGTTACAGCACTGATAACAACATTTGTGCTACATGTTAAATTTAGTCTTGTTATATATATATATATTTTATTTTAACTTTGTATAGATTCTTTTACCGATTATTTTTGAATGTGTGAACATTGTAGGCCTTCTAGATGTTAGTTAACATTTGTTAACTTTGTTATATATTATATAAACTTTTTTTTTTTAGTTCCTTACGACTTATTGTCGGGCCTACGTTGTCCCCCCAGAGTACTAATGCTGTAACATGGAAATATTGTAAAACCAAACCATTTTTAAAAGAGTAACCATGGAGTTTCTTGCCGGTTCTTCTCCATAGGAAACGACCAACCCGAACCGTGCACCTTTTGTCGACGTTTTATAAGTGCCCATGTAGGCCTATGTAATATAAAAAAAATGATTTTGATTTTGATTTTTGACGGGGTTTTTTTAAATGTTAAAATTTTACTTGTATAGGCATAATTTGTTCATCAACGCTTTGTTATTCCATTACACGAGATCTAATTAAGCTGTTTGCAGCTTGATATCGTAGTCAGAGGTTAATACGATCAAGTCATCAAGCCGTTCATAAGTAATGTTGTCCAAGGCCCAGTGAAGCAATCGAAGCAGGTGAACGTAATTTGATTAATACTAAAACACGTACATTTGCAAATTCGTGTTTATAATAAAAACTGTACCTTGATACGCGAGCTGCGGTCGTGTATTTATATGAATTATAATTCATTAGCTTGCGGTTTTCCACAGACGAGACCGCTGTTAGAAGTCACGCACTTAAATAATAGTGCTGGGTTTAAAGTTCACTCTATCTTATGTTATGAGTAGTGGCGGGTTACTGGCCTGAGGGATGTACAACGTCGACGGCACGAACTATTTTGTGCACGGGGTTAAAATGCATGCTATCTCATCCGACAACACGTGCGAAAGAGATAGATGCTGTAATGAGCAGTAAGAAGCTAGTTCGCGTACGAATTAGTACTTTTGCAAATTTGTAGCGAAATGGATGATGATTTAGGACGAAAACTAGCGCGCGACATTTTATAAACAGACCTTTGGGAATCTAAACGACTAAATGTATATTTATAAAATAAAATTATTTGCATTGTTGAACTACTAATCTATCCTGGTGGCTGTTTTGCAATTTTCCTTCTTCTTATAGTTTTTATTTTCGCCCAAAGATGCGTTAAAATTTGTTTTGAAATATGGAACTTTCGATGCTTTCGTATGGAACTTTAGTTTCCATACAGGGCTAGATAATGTTGAGACAAATTGATATATTTTTTTATTTTGAACGTACTTCGTCAAACAGTGGAGTATACGCCACACTACGTTTGTATGGAAGAATCATCGACTAGTGTAACCTGAAGTGTGGGACCGATATTAAAATTATACTTTTATTTGTATAGGATCTTCACCCTCGCATATATCATGATTACCATTTGAACTGCGCTCCAAGTGCACTTCCTGAAACTGATAGCCAACGTAATCCCTTCTCTGAGGCGACATCACAACGTGCGCTGGATAATGAGAAGCTAAGACACAATATTTTACTCACCACGTACACGAGCGCAGGGATTCAACAAAGTTGAGAATATTTTAATATCCCGGACTTATCTTAAAATATTAGTGACGCGATGCGGCGCTAGTGTTCATAAAAGCTACATTTGGGATTACCGTGGCGCCAGGCGGAACTTAGCGTAATATGTAATATTGTGCTGGTGTCACAATCCGACTAAGTTTTCACTTGGTATTCAGCTAGTTTTAGTTTGAGACAACGACTAACCGATACGGACTGCGCGACCGAGGACGTGTGTATTGTTGCTAAGGAAATTATGGCGCTGTAGTTCACTGTGAGTTGTGGATGAGTGTTGGAACTGCTTGCAGTTGGGTGTAAAGTAGTGCTTATTTCATTGTCTTATACACCACATACGAGTATAGTTCTCGCCAAATTTCTTGGCCGCCCTGGAGTTGGCTACAATGGCTGCGCATTTGTGAATCTCATACAAAAACAGCACCGTTTCGTGCCGTGCGCATCTGAAAGCCAACTTCAGGGCGGCCCAGAAGTTTGGCGAGCACTATACATTTGAAAAAAAGTATTTACGTTGTTTGTAATTCGTCGATAAATAAATCTCTCGAACCAAAAATTAGAGACAATGACTAACCGATACGGCCTGCGCTACCGAGGACGTGTGTATTGTTGCTAAGAAAATTATGGCGCTGTAGTTTACTGTGAGTTGTGGATGACTGTTGGAACTACTTGCAGTGGGGTGTAATATAGTATTTTTAACCCCCGACGCAAAAAGAGGGTCGTTATAAGTTTGACGTGTGTTGCTGTGTACCTGTGTGTCTGTCTGTGGCATTATAGCGCCTCAACGGATGAACCGATTTTGATTTAGTTTTTTTTTGTTTGAAAGGTGATTGTGTCGAGAGTGTTCTTAGCTATGTTTGAATAAAATCGGTATAGCCGTTCAAAAGTTATGGGCGTTTTACTGTTTGAATCGGGATGTTTTCGCAAGATAAATGTGTCGGGGGGTTTTTTAAATTTTGAAATTTTACTTGTTTTAAGTGTCTTACTCAAGGGCATTATCAAAATTTTGGAGAACCGCATCTGCATTGTTTGTAGCTCGACGATAAATAGCCACAAAAAAATTCAAAACGTCAAAACCCCCGCAACACATTTTTGTTTCGTGTTACATAATTTAGCTATTGAAACCAATCTAAAATAGTTCAATCTATTGAACACGTAATTTTGACACGATATCTTGCAAAAACATCCCGATTCAAACAGTAAAACGCCCATAACTTTTGAACGGCTGAAGCAATTTTATTCAAACATAGCTAAGAACACTCTCGATTAAGTCACCTTTTAAACAAAATAAACTAAATCAAAATCGTTTCACCCATTTGGACGCTATGATGCCACAGACAGACACATAGATGCACAGATACACAGCAACACACGTCAAACTTAAAATAATAATATGTGGAGAAACATAAAAATATGGCCTAACAATTCGAAGACTCGTGACATGTACCCATCACCTCTCGCAGAGGGGAAACCTATGTCCCAGCAGTGAGGAACATTATATGATTATATTGTTATGCTAGCATTAACCAACCTTCCAATGCGACGGACAAAAGGTAAACTAGCTTCAAAGACAAACCAAAACTGAATTACTGTAGTTTTGCACTCAGTGCGAAAGCTTTATTGAAATATGGCGTGTTCGTGTTTGTTCTGCCTGTCAGTATTACAATGTAACGTACGTTACTGGCTTACTCGAATGCAGCCGAGGGTTTATTTTAAAACTAGAAAATAAAAGAGTCTCCTGCGTGGCTTCGCTGGATTTATTCTGCAAAGGTTTAGTTTGAAGTTATTCGATCAAATAGTTTGACGTATTCAACATTGGGCACCCGCTTTAACGGCACCTGAGTGAATGGCTCCTGAGTTATTCCACATAAGGGACCTACAATATTTTTCGCAGGTGCTAAATGTGGAATTTATTATTTAAAACTAGCTGTCCCACGCGGTCTCGCTCCCGTCTACTGGCTACCTACCTACCCTACATACATGAATGTTGCGTAACTTTAACCGCTTACACAGCGCGCGCAACCGAAGCTCTCAAAGAGGAATCATTTTTACCGTTTTTGCAACATTTTTCATTTATGCTCCGCTGCTATTGGCCGTAGTGTGATATATATAGCCTATAACCTTCCTTGATAAATGGACTAACCAACACAAAAATAATTGTTCAATTCCAACCAGTAGTTCTTGAGATTAGCGCGTTCAAACAAACAAACTCTTCAGATTTATAATATTAGTATAGATTTTATTATTTAAAATTTTATTCCACATTTGGCACCTACGGATCAGTAGGTACTAGTGTTGGGGCGTTTATTTTTTTAGGACGTCAATACTTACTATTAAAATCAGTAGAGAATTAATAACATGATAAAAATATAACTTCCCCTTTTGTTCAGGTGCCGTTAAAACGGGTGTCCAATGTGGAATACGTCAATAGTTTGTGGAAAAGGGAGACAGGCCCAGTAGTGGGACGTAGGGGGCTAATAAGAGAAGATCAAGTAGTTTAGTCGAATCTGTGTCTACTTATTGATATTTTAACTTGATACTGGAGTGTTTACCTGAACATTTTAATTGATGAAAATAAAACAAAAGTGATTTCATTGTTCAATCAATTAAGAGAGTCTTTCTCAAGGTTTCTGCTTGTTCCAATTAGCAGTCATAAAATCGACTAATTGCCGAAAATAAGGTCGAATAAGTTAAGAATCGTTCACAGTGAAGCAACGCGAGATGAGCTTAGCTTTAGGAGTTGTACGAAGATGTTGTAGTTGATAATGCTTTGCGGGACTTCATACGAAATTTTTGACAGGATTTCATGTGTTGAATGGACCCTACAGATTCAAGAATACGATTAAATAATTGCAGTCAAACATTTCTCGTTTGATACGAGAAAGAGACTGACTCTTTACGGTAATCAAGAGGAGGTAGACTTTAGCGAGGTGATCATGTTGAATTCATCATACCTGTCGCAAGTATAATTTCCCTTCAGGACCGAGAGTTTCTCAGGGTAATGATATCTAACAATATGCTATCTTCATACAAACGGTCGAAATGTGAGTCATATCTACGCGCCTCGCGTTCAGCCGACACTCGATACACTACAGTCACAAACAGTCACGAACTAGTAGGTAGTTTCCAAGACTAGTCTATCTACTTACTTATGTATTTACCTACTTACATATGTTATTGAATTAACCGAAATATCATTATGAAATGATTACCTATGAGAGTAATAAATGGTAAATTCACAGATTCTTTTTCTCTAATCTGAGGTAAATATAATTTAAAGATTAGAGAAAAGAATCTGAGATATTTACAATCACAAAACTAGAAAGAAACTCAAGTAGGTAGAAGCAGGCGGCCCTAACGCGTGTTTACGTGAGGCGCGCTTGTAGTCACTTATTTCAAGGACAGGTCCGAGTCAGAATACTTTTAGATATCATTACCGTGGTTTCTCCATCTGTCAAACGCTCTCGCACCAGTGTGACCGAACCCTAAATCATTATCGAGGAAACAGAAAAGAAAATAAATTCTATTTTCAAGTTAACGCTAATTAAACAATATGGTCGCTATCACAAACAAGTACCTACTTGTAGACTTTGTGTTAGTTTAGTAGGTCTTAATTGAAATAATATTACCTTGTCTCCGAGCCAAAGGAGATTGAGGGCGGGACGTGCGGTATTCTCGTTGTTTTTCCTGTCGAGCGAATGAGAAATACTTTTCTCTTTGTGACACACGACGCCGACTGTCCGCCGCGACGGCTAAGTACCGACAAAATAGAAAAAAGCTCCTCACACCGTGTGAGTCACACGTAACTCTGGCATTAAGGCGTATATATTCCGCAATGTTATCGCGGTATTGGCCGTGCGCCCACTCGGTGCAAGAATATCAATATTGGACCTCCTTTTAGACAGTTTTCACTGCATAATATTTTTTGATTTACATACCTATCCTATTTAAGTTAAGAAAAAATTCTAACCATCCATTTCTGTGTAAAAATATTTTTAAACATCCAAGTTGTTTTGGAGGAGTAAGCAAACGGAGCGATAAAATATCGTGTTGCCAATTATTTTTTTAAAGCAAATATAATATAAAGTGTTCGTCATACTAAAAAACGATGTTTCACAAATAAAGAACATTTTTTTTTCACAATGCTGATGTTCAATCGAGTATGCAAAAAATAATGTATAACAAAAAAAAGTCTGATTGAGACCTACTATATACGTTACATTCACATTATGAAAACACTTAATGTATTTTAAAAAAATGATATAAAAAAATTAAGAAAATAAAATCAATTTCTTTTACCGCTAACAGATGAGAAAATAACAAAAGATCAAAAATTAAATGCAATGACCGCAAAGCATTAAATAAATAAAAAATGAAATCATACTAAAATTAAATCATAATTAAATAAAAATCAAATTAAATGGTAGTTGAATTAAAATTAATGAAATTACGTGAATCAATAATATTGTTTTTTTCAAACCTTTTAGCCCTTACTAGTATGCTTTAAAAAGGAACCTTTTTTTTTACTAAGGCGGAGTAAGGGCCTTAAACTTCTTTCACAACATAATATTTATTCTTGCTGGCATCATTAGCTTTGCAGGAGATGTGATTAAATTCCCGACATTTAGGTACTCCCGACTTTATAAAAAACCATATTCAATTTAGTTTCACGTCAACTTTCATGATTTGTTGTTGTTGTTTTGGTCACAAAGGCTATCAAAAGACTGACTGCAGATTTACTGATGGACGAGGCTTGATTAGGCTTTCAGAATACGGCTAACATTTTTATATTCAATGTCTAAACTAGTAAGAAAGTTATTATTAAGCAAGCTTTGGGATCCTCCTCACACGTAACACGCGCATTAAACATCTTTCACAACATAATATTTACTGTTGCTGACGTCATTAGCTTTGTAGATGTGATTAAATTCCCGACATTTACTCCCGACTTTATGAAAGCATATTCAATTTAGTTTCACGTCAACTTTCATGATTTGTTGTTGTTGTTTTGGTCACAAGGGCTATCAAAAGATTGACGGCAGATTTACTGATGTAGTGGTCTTGATTAGTGTTACGTATGCGGCTGTAGGAGAGGAGTACAAACACAAGTGAAACGTCTGTTATTTACACACTAACTGCTGCCAGCGGCTTCGCCCGCGTGAAAATCGTAAATTATCACGAGGAAACATATTCCCGGGATAAAAGTATCGTATGTGCTATTCCTAAAATATATCTCTGTGCCAAATTTCATCCAGATCCGTCCAACCGTTTGAACGTGAAGACGTAATAAACATACAAACACACACACACACTCACAAACTTTCGCCTTTAGAATATTAATGTGATTCAGAATAGCAGGAAACATTTTCAGATTGATAGTCAAAGCTCACTCATCAAGGACAAAATACGAGTACATATCATAGTCACTTCTATGTATACAAGTGTCAACAAGGGAAGAAGACACTGACATCTGTAACACAAGTTTTTATCTAGCTCAGAAGTCAGGGCTTCAAATATTTTGGTGTAACTTATTAACTTGTAAAAAAAAAATATTGAATATTTGATTTGATTTGAAAGCTTCTAAGAAAATTAATATTAAACGAGTTTTGGGATACTTAACATTTTCTTTGTAGGTAAACGTTCGCGGAAAAAATAAATTTACTCCTTTATTCTTTTTATAAACGCGCTAATATTTGGCGCTTTTGTTTCGTCTAGGCACAGAAGTTGTGAAACTAAAAGTTGTTCCGAATCGCAGCCGTGGGCGGTACTTAAAATCCAGTACTTATTTTGAGCGAACGTAAATTAAAAACGCTGAACAAATGTTTTTTCCAGTCGAATTACTTAACGGGAATAAACATCTGTTAGGCTGATTAACTGGTGTATTAGCTGTGATTGTTTAGTGAGCTTATCGGCTTTATGCTAGGGGCAGATCACACAGAGAGGCCCCGCCGCGCGTACTTTTTTACACGCTTTTATTAGCTTGGTATGTATGTAACTATTTATCTATGTAACGGAATCTCTGAACGTGATTTTCACCACCTTCAAAACGTCGGATTAATTTGAAACTATGCACACTTATCAATGACAATACAATAATTTAAATAGTTTGACCCATTATCTTTACCAGGATCTTCAGGATTAGCCATTAAACTAAAAAGTAAAAAACAAAAAATAGTAAATAAAAACTAATTAAAAACACGCTTTAATAGAAAACCAAACTTAAAAGCAGAATATGATTATCAATAAATTTAAATTAAGAATAGTATGATTAACAAAAAAAATAAAATGATTATAAAAAAGCGTGGGGTGCTTTTTGAAAGATTTTCAAAATGACGACTTTTACCAATATCTGCCAATATAATAATATAACAATTGATACCAAGCACCCCACGCTTTTTTCCAATAAAATATTTTTTTTGTTAATCACACAATAGTTACAGGTCTAGCGCCTAACTGTGTCAGTTCCTGAGGTATGGGAGCGGTACGGGAGGGGTGACAAGTGACGTGGCATGACGTGTCCTAACTGTCTCGCTATACACGTGATACATTTTAATGCAGATATATCTTACGATATGCTTATAATATTTACGAGCGTGTACCTAAGTCAAATTGATTAATATATCGGCGTGTGAAAATAAAAACAAAATAACCGGACAAGTGCGAGTCGGACTCGCCTACCAAGGGTACAAATTTGTAGGTAAATATTATAAATAGGTAGTTCTGGAATCGAGTCTCGCTGTTTTCTCCAAGCTTATTGATAAGTAATAAAAAAAATATAGTAAATAAATAAATAACGTGTGGCTATATAATAATATTTTTTTAATATTATTATTGCCAACAGAAATTTTAAATTAGATTAATCTAAATCCATATCGCCGTCTTTACCCGAATCACTATATGTATGACTCGAATCACTTTCATTATCTGATTCCCCATCTCGTAAATTTATAATAAATTGAAACATGATCTCGTCACTAAGATTGCCCTGTAACCTTGGCAACTGTTTTATGTATGTTAATGTTATCTTTAAACTCGGCAGAATACGGATCTATTTTTTTTTGTTTTAAAATATCCGTACACTTTATAAACAACTTGTTTAGTTTGAGACCTTATTGGAGGACATCTTTAGTTGCGAATACCATGTGCGTTTTACTTGAAGCGACCTGTCCAATTAACACGTGTTGACGACAGCAAGCCTGACGCCCAACTGAAGTTACGCGTCGTTTGACGTTTCGTAAACACACCCCTCCCGTACCGCTGCCATACCTCAGGAACTGACACAGTTAGGCGCTAGACCTGTAACTTAAATTTATTGAAAATTATTTTCTGCTTTTTAGTTTGGTTTTATATTAAAGCGTGCTTTTTAGTTTTTATTTAACTATTTTAAAATAGCGATACAATATAGAATTTTCAATGAGAGAATACTACTGTTGAGCTTGAAGTCCTGGGTTCGATACCTAGGTCGGGAATTTTTGTATTGGGTGTTTTCATCTGGAATTACTCAGTAGCCGCCCTGAGTTTGGACTTGTCCTCAATAGATGACAGTAGTACACATAAGTAGCTGATTTTGAAATGAGAATCACGTCTAAACGGCTAGTCGTAATGTTTTGGAAAAAATATATGTTACATTAGAACATTTTCTTAATAATTTGATCTAAGAAAATTTTGAGTTTTATTCGTGTAACGTTATGTCTAAAACGGACAAAAACACGACAACCGCACCAAAACAGCTGGGCTTATTTTAATGAAATCGACACCATCTCAAAGACAATAAGTCATAGAATAATAAGGAAAATACAAAAATGTACTAAATTTTGGGCCGCGCGGGTGTGAAACGAGTTCGCGTTTTGTTCTCACAAGGTCGTTGGCGTTAGTCGTCGTCATGCGTAAATTCTGTTGTACTACTCTGCCTAACCCTTTGGGGAACAAAGGCGTGATGTTAGTTGTTTTGTTAAAACTTCGGTTTATTCGAATTGTCTCACTTAAATGTGTACTTTTTCGTGTAGTAAATAAAGTTCTATATTGTATCACTATCTTTAAACGCGAGGCGTCTCTATGTGAGCTGACCATTATTCAAATATCTAGCATCAAAAGAAAAGAAAGAAAGAAAAGAAAGAAAACAAGTTTATTTGGCACACAATGTAGGTACAAATAAAACTTAATTTTTCTACTTGTTTTCTTTCTTTCTTTGTTTTCATTCTTTCTTTCTTTTCTTTCTTTATTTCATCATCATCGGTCTGTAATGCCTGTAAATGTCCGGTAATGGACATTCGCCATAGTTCCGCTTTTCAGAATCGTCGTGCTAGAGTAATATTATCACAAAGCCGCAATTCCGCTGTAATTAGTGATGCTGTGGGATATATTTGTCACCGATTGACGAGCATAATTTAGACGAAAACCTTGACTGGTCAACTCTTGCCAATTTGACTGCCTAGCGGTCAAGAGAGTAGAAGAAAAGAGGTCAAGGTTTCTGCTATTTATCCTCTTAATGTGCCTGCTTACCTTTTTTTCCAACTATGTTGAAGTTTTTTTTTTAGCTTGGAGAAATGCACATGCATACTGCGCTACCCTACCACGGGGAGATAGCGCAGTTATGTGGGACTGCAACCCACTAAAACTCCACGGTGTCCTCCTGTGCCGCTTATGGCGGGAACACGGGCACGGGTAAGCATACATCCGCGAGCCCGCCGCGGCTGTCCATCACCGGACCCTCCTCTGGGGGAGTACCCCCCATCACCGGCGCACCAGAACACGTTGCACGCCGTGACCGCCCCAGGGACCAAACCAGCATATGGGCGACAGACGACCCCGTGTATGACACCCTCGGCCCCCCTGTGGCCCATACCACATTTCGGCCGCAGGGGATAGGGAGAGCGGACAACGCTATACCGGCACTCCTCCTCCCCTCCGCGTCCGCCATCAGTCGGCTTCCAGTTCTACCTAACCGGTTGCAGTTGAAGTCAGTTTTTCACGTGAAACGACTACCTATTCTCCTAATATGAACAGTTATTAGTATCTTACTCCAATCATTGCTTGAAATGGGGTACATTTCCCTCTTCAAGCGTAAACTAAACGGCCAGCATTCAGCAGATAGCTCTCATAATTTCAAATACGCCATTGTATTAGTATAATTTAGTTGTATATAATCAGGATCGCGCTCGGGCCGGTCACGTGCGCTTCGTCCGGTGAACATTACGACAAATGGAAGCGGACACCCCGGATAGTTTATTACTGCAGATAGCATTAATGTTAAGGATATGACCTACGGCCGTTCGACCTCTGATGTTATAATTTATGATGTTAACTGCACGGTTTATCGCTTCGCATTATGTCTTGACCCGATTTATCTTGAACTTTGACGGCCGCTTATTTGGACGATCGTTCCGCTTGATTGGCTCTATATTTATGCTTTAGTGTATTTTCTCGGTCTTTTCCAACTTCTTGAGTTTAATCGCCCGACTGCCGGAACGGACGCGGATCAATGCGAGAGACAATGGGTTTTTAATTGTTCGGTAATTACGGCATTCAACCGGATTTGAATTAACAATGTGAATGTAATTGGGCGCCTAAAATAAACAAATGGCTTATTTGTGCTTAAGCGAATTCTCTTTGGTTGCAGTGTGACTAGTTCTGGTTCGTTAACTATAAAATGCTCGTTAAAAGCTTTGTCAGGATAGCTGTTTTACGTGTTAAAACCGGCAAATTAGATTATGAAAATAAGAGTACCTAGTACACATAACACATTGCCCAGAATATTATGAAAGATATATATATATCGTAAAACCTCTTCTACTTGCTGTTTAAAAATTACAGTCAGCTAAATGTGGTTTAGACATGCCTGAAAATAATTCTCGGCGCAAAGCATTGTAAATATTAGCTAGATTTGGCGCCGGCAGCTGACCGCAAACGTCACGGTGACAGCGACTCGCACGCTCGGCGACGTGCGACTCTACGTCCCCACGCCACGCCACGCCACGCCACGCCACGCTCGTCAGATCGCATCTCACACCGTCAACGTGACCACACATAAATCGCACACCGGCCTCGCACCATTACCTACCATTCCACACACCGAAATTGAATTATACGAAGCCCCGGATTTTATATCTATTAGGAAAACGTTCAACGGACCCCAGCGCGAGGATTTAGATACCGATAACTTTCTCATTTCCTCCGGGCAGCACCAACCGTTACTTAGACGTATAAAGCCCCCTCCCTCGTGACAAAAAAGACCGTACCGCACAGCGTGAGTTTGAATTAAGCTATCCATCTCTTACCTGACACTCCGTTTACACATTTATTGGGTCATATTTTTATGCCGCTTATATGGACAGAAATATATCAGATTTATCCGTCGACGGGCACTTCCGTCTGTCCCGGTGGACCGAATAATAAATTACTATTGATAACATATCAATATAAACATTCGTTGATAAACACTTTAGCTCTGGGTTCCCAAAGCTCGGTAATCCTTTGATGTAGATTGAAACGTTGTGTGAGTGAGCTCCAGACTCCAAGATCCATGCAAGTGAAGCTCCAAAGCGTTGATTAGCGGATCGTACTCAAGTATCTGGTGCTTGTTCACACTTACATCAAACAAGCACCTCGAGAGAATAGCTAATCGTAAATAGCGGTTGTTGAAGGCTTAATTAAAATAATTTGGCACGTGCATGCACTCCGCTGTGCAGCGTACAGGTAAACTTGATTAAACGCTCGATTCGGATACGTTGGAACGGGAAATATTTTTGTATCCACTAAGATACAGGCGGTAGTTGCTCTGTGAATCTTAATGATGTTTTAAGGCGAGCGCGGCGAGACTCCGGTGGCGGAGAGGGGTCGGTGCGATGGTGAGGCGCGCGATCCGTACGTCTAATCCGCGGGAGCTTCAGAACGTGTTTGTGTAAAGTTTTCCATTACATTAGAGTGAGCTGGCTGTAGCGAGCAGCACTGCCTCCGGAACTAGAACAAATGGACGCCGGCGCGCGCTCGGATATCGTAACTGCGACTGTTATTGTAACGGATGTAACTTTGGATAAATGTCAACTGTTCTCGAATTTACTACGCCACCGGGGCGACTCGCGTTTTATTAGCTCGCTTTGCATACATTACACAAAGTGAGCCGATACATGAGCGGACGTGAATAGCTACGACAAGAATTCTCCTCGCTCCACGAAATATATTTCGAATTTGGGACCACTTTCCGTCTATTTCTCTGCAATTTTGCAAATAAAAGCTTTAAAGTCTATTCAGTAAATTATATTCAAAGTTTAACGTTGTAGAATGAAAATTGGCTTCAGTGTAGTTCACGCGAGGGAGGTAACAACTTTTCCACTGTCCAATTTGCAAGAAATTCTCCCTATTATGCGTAACCGAAGTGAAGAAATAGGATTTGTGGAAGATCCCTCTCATTTCTTCTCCATTGTTCTGGATTTTGCTTTTGACTAACATCATTTTCGAGGCTTTATTAGATGGTTTTAATGATCTGGGAAACCTTTCAGTCAGAAAAGCATGTTTTGCTCAATAGTAAAGTATAATATTAGACATCCTTTATGTAAACACTAAAGGTAGCAATAACTTCATCGTCTCCATTTATGCTCTATAAAGAAAACCGTTGCGGTACCGACTACCGAGAATCAAGCTGACTCAATTACCGTCTATGTGCAGAGTGGTCTAAGGCTGTATTCAAAGGCGGCACGGTTACCTGGGTTCTGTCTGGGCGTCTAATTCGAATTGATCGGTAAGTGCAGACACAGACGTTCACATTTCGACGTCGATGTCTGATGTCAGCCACGTCAGCATCATGCTAATGCCTAGTGCTTCGGGCCAGGGCTTTGATCTAATTATCTACTGGTCTGTCGTAAATGTGAAGGACGTGATTTTAAGATATGGCAAGATTCCGTTCTTGTAGCTTTGGACGCTTTTTATTACTGACCATATCCCATGTTACTTGCAGTCTTATGACCCCTACATTTGGCAGAGGAGGTCCTCCATCGCGACTGGCTTAGATCTTCACGCTTCACATCACTTACCCTCAGCCTAATGAAGAATATCAACGATGTTCGGGACAGATGGATGGAAACGTTCTACTTTGTTCCATGATTCGTTCATCTTTGTTGATTCATAGTCAGCATAAATCAATAGGCGCCACATTCGCTCCGTGATTACTCCCGTGCCCACCTAATGGACTAACGTGAACAAACATCTTTCTCATCTGACTCAATTGGATGCTATTCCGTCGTCTTTGTTCGGTAATTGTTTGTTCGGAACCAAGGACCTGTAACCAAAGACAATACGATATCAACTTCAAAATTTCATTCATAATAGACCTAAGTATTATCACCCATTCTAGTATTAACTAGGATTTCCGTCTCATTAGTCATTCATATCCAATTTAGTGGGCAAGGACCGAACAATACACAGTCGTAAGCCCCCGATTGTATCTCGTACGATAATAATGCTTAATCCTGTATACCTTAAGGTGATTATTGCCAGGCTATCTTCGCTACTGTTATTAATTATTATTCTCCCATCCCTTAATTATGATTATACGAGAAAATTTAAATCCATTATTTGAACCTTACCACAGATAATATAATACTAGCATACAGATGCCTCATCTCATACAAAGAAACTGTGCCGACGTACGAGTATCTAGCGTTTTTCGTCTAATAATGAAAAAAACCGAGTGGATGCCTCAGAAATTTAAAACCGCGCCATCTATTGGAATCAATTTTAAATGATCCATTCAAATGATCTTTGAAATGTTAATTAAGAGCCCAATATGCCTTAATTTTGTGCTAAGGAGAGTTAATTAAACAAGAAAATGCATTTTTTATGATCGTCTCTAGAAAATCTTAATATTTCACAAAACTCAAAAATAAAGCTTCCGTGCTTATTACGCCATCTAGTGCAATTTATTTGACATTAAATAAGGAAGGTGTATTTTGTGCATGTGTCTTTTAAACAATACTTTTTTGTCGGAAAATTAGGTAGTGAAAATCTTATTCTTCTTGGATTTTGTGGACTATTGTGGGTATATTATATTTTGGCCCGACTTCGGCATTTTTACTACTACTACTATTTATACTACTTCCTAGTATTTACAGTATCTCATTCCCTCAGACCTCAAAAGATTATTTATAGTAGATACGTGCTGTTGTGGCCTACAATAAACTGTTGCAATGTTATTTCAACTTAGATTAGCTCTCTCTAGCGGGAAGAAGTAACACTTCATTGATATATCACCTTTTTAAATGGTAATTTGTAAAGGGAATGTATTTTTTTCCAGTACAAACATTATCTGACAGGTATTTTGTCAGCCAGGCTCTTATATCGAGTCTCCCCGAGACAAATTAAGGCGCTGCTCGAACATTACGCTGTAATCGCAGCAATTTGCGAAAAGATCACGTCGCTGTTGTATTTTTACACTGGTCGTTTAAAAAAATGGTCACGGTATATTTCTTTTTCGGCTAAATTTTTTTCTAAAACTACTAGTGTTATTTTGATGAGATTTTTTTGTTTTTTCTTCAATATCAATTTCGCAAAGTGTATTTTATTTACGCGAGAAGTTTTTAATAGAATTTTTGTCCATGCATTCCTTGTTTTATTAACCCCCGACGGAAAAAGAGGGGTGTAATAAGATTGACGTGTGTTGCTGTGTTTCTGTGTGTCTGTCTGTGGCATCATAGCGCCTCAACGGATGAACCAATTTTGATTTAGTTTTTTTTTGTTTGGGTGATTTTGTCGAGAGTGTTCTTAGCTATGTTTGAATAAAATCGGTTCTGCCGTTCAAAAGTTATTTGCATTTTACTGTTTGAATCGGGGTGTTTTCGCAAGATATCATGTCATTATTACGTGTTCAATAGATTGTTGATCGAAGCGTATCTACTATGTACTAGATAAATTATGTAGCATGAAATAAAAAATGTGTCGGGGGTTAGTAAAATTTTGAAATTTTACTTGTATTTTAAGCTGAACTGCCGTAAATATATTTATTTATATAAAACTACCCTCAAATACAACAAAGTATCATAGAGCCAATATTGGCTAGAATACAAACATGTTATTTATATCAATATGCAAGCTAGCCGCATCCAATTTAAAAATACATGTCGATAAACAAGCTTTGCATAAATACATATTGCCAAAAAAATACTCAAATCACACTAAATATACAAAAATGCAAATCTCACACAAAACCAACACATCAGATTGTAGCTTTACCAAATAAATTGGAGCTTGAATTGTGATTTTTTATCCAACAAAATAGAAGCATTTAAAAAATTGCAACTTGTTCAAACAATGCGAGCAATATCTATTGACGAACGTTATAGCGTTGGCTTGTTTACGTTTTAAAATGGCTTGTTTGCGTCCGTGCTTATTGAATTCTGTTTCGTATTTAGTTTTTGTGAACGTGGGTTTTTTTAAGTGTTTCATTGTAAGTAAAACAACTTTATTTTCTCAAACATGCATGGAAATATTGTCATTATAGCAAAAAACGGCATAAAAATCACGGTTTTGTATGGGAGCCCCCCTCAAATATTTATTTTATTCTGTTTTTAGTATTTATATATTTAGTTTTTATTTATATTTTTATATTTTATTTTTGTGTTTATATATATATAATATGTATAGCGGCAACAGAAATACATCATCTGTGAAAATTTCAACTCTCTAGCTATCACGGCTCTTGAGATACAGCCTGGTGACAGACAGACAGACAGACAGACGGACCGCGGAGTCTTAGTATTAGGGTCCCGTTTTTACCCTTTGGGTACGGAACCCTAAAAAGAACACGCGAAATATCGAATTTACGGGCAAAGAAAATCAAATTAATCCATTGTAGAAGCATTTTTTGAATTTGGAACATTACAACGCTCCAGCAATGATGATCAAATATATTGCAGGAGCGTTTTTTTGAATTTGGAACATTGCAACGCTCCAGCAATGTTGTTGTAACTTTTAATAAATTAAATGTATAATTTAAAAATTATGTTTTTTTTCCCTGAATTTTGAGAAATTCACTAAATATGCCTCGGTGGAAATGGCAATTGCCTGTCTCGTAACTCGTAAACTCATACTCGACCTGCAATTGCCTATTTGCCGGCCTTTGCAATAATTTTCTATTTAGCGAGTATTATAAGCCTTCTAGCCTTGTGGTTAGATGCTGCGTGTTTTAGAACACTCAATAAAACCTCATAGCCTGTTTAAATGATATGATAAAAGTAGGTGTATTTATAATCAGTCCAAATTGATAACAAATTCACCAGTGCCTATATAACTTATATAGGCATTTCTTGCAGACCATATTAATGAAATTGATTAAGTTCAATCTTATCGCTCGAACGTTTATTAAAACAAAATTCCTAAACTTAAAATAAACGAAATCATAATTGTTGTGAAAGCTTCTCGTAGGTAAATTAAATTTCAAACTTTCAAACAAGTTTGATTGGAGTAAATGATTTGAATTGACCCCAAGGGCTTTTGGACTGACAAATGTCACCGCAAACAAATAAAGTTCAACGAAACAAAAAAAGAGAATTTATAATTTCAACTAAGCCATTAATTAAACTTCAGTGTATCTATGAGAGACGCAAAAAATAAACGTTTTAATTTCAGGATACTCAAATTTAATAGAGTTTTATTAAAACGAAACGTGATTAAAAAAATTTGGTCTTCAATTATACGGCCTGTCAAGAGTCTCAAGAACGGGCAATTAATTTCTTTTCTCTTTCATTCCAATTAATTTACAAAAAGTACGAGTATTGGCCTGGTTTTAAGCTGGAGAGGCTTATTGTTTTGTGGTACGATCTTATTATTAATATACTAGCTTCAGCAAGCGGCTTCTCCCGCGTGGTAATCGAAAATAAACCCGAGGGAACATATGCCCGCGATAAAATGTATCCTATGTCCTATTCCTGACTATAATCTATATCTGTGTCAAACATTCAGATCCGTTCAGCCGTTCTGGCGTGAAGAAGTAACAAATATACACACTGACAAACTTTTGCCTTTATTATGTTAGTGTGATTCTTACAGATAGAATTTTAAAAATCCTGGTCGGTGATAACCAAACAAAGAGCCGTACTTACCTAGATATCAGCTGACATAGACCCCGTACATAAATGTCATAAGCATCCCTCCATTACAGGTATGTATTATACGCGGGTGACGATGTAAGGGCCCTGCAGGCACTTGCATGAGCGTAGAGGGGGCCCCTAGAGCCGATACAATGGGGGCCCTCGACCGACGAGCCACTCGGTTGTGGTCTATCTCGCGTGATATAGCTCCGATCATCGGTCGGTTGCGATCGATATTCGATTAATAACGACTTGTTGGTTAGCTGCTGATGTGTGTCTGTACTGTCTGTGTGTACCGGAGATGTAATCGTGGTTACCAATCTATACTAATATTATAAAGAGAGAAGATTTGTATTTTTGTATGTAACGAATAAACTACTGGACCGATTTAAAAAAAAAACGCCTTGGGAAGCTACACTATCCCCGGTTGACATAGTCTACTTTTTATCCCTGTATTCCCACGGGAACGGGAACTACGCGGTTGAAACCGCGAGGCGTCCGCTACTCTATGATACAAATAAAACATAAAAAAACTTTTGTACAAAAAAAATCTACCGACTTCCAACTAAAAACACTACAAAGTGAAAAATAACTTTCTTTTTCGAAGTCGGTGTCTTTGGTAGGTACCAATTTTTTTCGTTATGGACACCGACTTCGAAAAAGAAAGTTATTTTTCACTTCGTTGTGTTTTTAGTTGGAAGTCGGTAGATTTTTTTAGTAAAAGTTTTTTTTATTTTACACTTATTAGTTCCAACTTGCCTTTATTAAGGTAGGTACTCATAATGCCAGAATAGATTACCCGAATACCATGAACATAACCGGCGAAATGAGAGTGTACTAAGGTGAACTGTGCACATCTGCGTACCTCTTATAGTGTACTGCCGTGATGTTATGTTATGAAATGGTGTAAACAATAAACAGACATGCGATTGCAGCAATCCCGAGAGATTTGCCCTTATTTATTGAAGAGTTCCGTTGTATATCTCCGAAGTTCTTCATCAGATCTTCACCAAATTAAAATGGGACCAATTTCGGCACTTACTCTATCAAACAAAAAATAATTTTCAAAATCGGTCTACAATTGACGGAGATATCGGTGAACATGCAAAAAAAAAACATACAAGAAATCGAACATAGAACCTCCTCCTTTTTTGAAAGTCGGTTAACAAATGCAATGTCTTGTTCATATCACTGCAAACCAATTTGGGCGGACGGCCCATGATGGCGGACGGCCCAAGTTGGCGGACTAGTTATTTATTGCGCACTGCTATGATATGGGTACAAAATGAAAAGGTTTGCTGAGAAGAATACGACAAAAGCTTGTTATAAAAATATTTTTTATTTAATAATTTTATTTATAAATCACAAGCGTTGTGTAATCGCTTTCTACGCAGTCCGTGCGTGTCCGTGCGTACATAAATGCCTATCAGCGTCTTAAGGCGCTATATACTCCCCAATGTTAACGCAGTACTGGCCGTGCGCCCGCTCGATGCCAAAATATCAATATTGAACCTCCTTTTGTTTGCAAAATATTATTTGATTTACATATGCTATGTGTTGTTAAATATTTTGTAAAGCTAAACTATTAGTTACACCAAAAAACCTTGTATTCAAAATCATGTATATGAATCAATAAAAAATATTTTTTTTTCAAACCTTTAAACCTAGCCGTTACTAAGGAGTATCTATGCAAGCAAGTTCCAAGTGATATTCGTAAACTTTATACAGATTTTAAAGCTGTTTTCTTGAAAATCAATGTAAAGTTTGTACTATAATATTTCGGTAAGTAACTCCGTATTTGAATATTAATAAAATCAACTCAATATGCAAGTCTTGCACCTAAGTGGTTTATGGACTTTGCTATCGAACCAGTTCGGTATTGATACTGGTCTTAAGTAAGTATCTTAAGGTTGCAATATTCAATTTTGCATCTATTTGATATTCACTATAATATTCCGATGAACTCTGATAAACAAGTAAAATTTCAAATATTTAAAAAACCCCCGACACATTTTTATTTCATGCTACATAATTTATCTAGTACATAGTAGATAAGCTTCGATCGGCAATCTATTGAACACGTAATTATGACACGATATCTTGCGAAAACATCCCGATTCAAACAGTAAAACGCCCATAACTTTTGAACGGCTGAAAACTCTCGAAAAAAAACCTTTCAAACAAAAAAAAAACATCAAAATCGGTTCATCCGTTTATGAGCTATGATGCCACAGACATATACAGACATTATAACACCCCTCTTTTCAGTCAGGGGTAAATAATTAATTAAATGATGCTGTTTACCATAAAAAGCTTGGGTTAAATAAACAGGTAATTAATTGAGTAATTCAGTAGTTAATTGATTATTTGTTCATGTTATTACTATGCAATGCTATTTCAAATTGTCATGGTTTGTTAACCAGTTGAACGCCGTAATTAGCGAATCAATTAAAACCGGCCAATTGCGAGTCGGACTCGCGCACGAAGGGTTCCGTACCAATATCGCAAAAAAAGGCAATTAAAACAGGTTTTTGTATGGGAGCCCCACTTAAATATTAATTTTATTCTGTGTTTAGCATGTGTTGTCAAAGCGGCAACAGAAATACATCATCTGTGAAAATTTCAACTATCTGGCTATAACGGTTCATGAGATACAGCCTGGTGACAGACAGATAGACGCACCGCGGATTCATAGTATATAGTATAGGGTCCCGTTTTTACCCTTTGGGTACGGAACCCTAAAAAGCCATTGTGTCTCGCGTGAATCCGCGTTGCAGGCAGTCACGAGGTTAATAATACTTCCATTAAATCATTTGACTAGTCAGAAATTATCAAGTAAATTTTTAATAATTGGTCTGTATTTATGCTAAGTTAACCCGTTATTCCTCTAACACAAGAAATAATAATTTCTAACAACAATGCCTTATTTATATGCATTACTCGTATATTAATTAATACTGTCTTATTAACATAATTACGGTAGAGACAATAATTTATTGTTATAATGTCTTTTCTGAATATTTTGCCAGTCATCCTGTCTTCAAGTACCAAAGCAACGAAGTAGTTACCACAGATATAAATTTAACTAGATAACGCAAGTACCTCCATCTGTATGAAAACCAAGCGTGACACTTTTTCACACACAATTTAAAAACAATTTTCTTACCAATGAAAGAAAACATTTCCAATGCCTCGGCCAACGTTTTCTACACAGTTTTTACAGGTCAATATGGCATTACAAGACATTTTCTAGATTTCGGTGGATTGCCGGTGCCGATAATGCTAAATGAAAAACTCAAATTACGATCAAAGATCCATCCATCCAGACTCAATTTTTTGACACGCGAAGTACATACAATAGCGTCATCTAGTTAGGTTTATGTCTGTGATGGTTACTCTTTGAAGTAGTCTACAATAGTTAAAATATAAAAATAAAACATTTTAGTGTGGTTTTGCCCCGAGGCTTTTCTCAAAAACTAGTTTGGGATAAATGGCACTCAACGATTGTATAGCTTCCTATCTGTGAAAGTATTTTCGCAATCGGGTCACTATTTCATCAGCCTATAACAGTCCACTGCTGGACATAAGACCTCTCCGATTGCACGCCATTTGGTTCGGTATTCGGCAACCGTCATCCAGCTGCTACCAGCCACCCTGCAAATATCTTCGCTACGCCTAGCTTGATTAAATCGTACAAAAACAATAATTTTACCTCTTTATAATTTTGTTTAGATCAGACACAGTATCTAAAAACTGTGATAGATCTTTCCACGACCGCTATAAGAGTCCTATCTTCTCTATCCCGTTTCTGTTCATCATTATTGTTTCCATATCATCATCAGCCTATTAATGTCCCCACTGATGGGACACAACCCTACCCTCTGTGAGAGGGGATGGGTCGTAATCGACCACGCGGGCCCAGTGCGGGTTTCTGGATGTCACAAGTCTTCGAATTTATAGTTCTAGGTTTCCTCACGATGTTTCCCTTCGCCGTTTTTTTTGAGAGCCGCTGCCTTCGAGGCCAGTTCCATCTTATATATAAAATTCTCGTGTCACAATGTTAGTTACCATACTCCTCCGAAACGGCTTGACCGATTTTTATGAAATTTTATAAGCATATTCAGTGGGTCTGAGAATCGGCTACTGTCTATTTTATACACGCGGGCGAAGCCGCTGGCAGAAGCTAGTTATAAATATATAAATTGTTCCCATAATATATCATATGTTTATTCTATAGCCGCGTTCCTTAGATCTGATGGTCGTATCAAAGTCAGTGTAATTCCACAAATGCCGTACATACATGATTTTCTCCGCAAGCCCGCGTCCGGACGAATCCCCTGTTTGCCCCGTTTGTCTCGTTTGCCAACAATTGGGTCATGTGGCCCACGATCTACGTCACTAGCGAACTAGTGCTGTACCGCACATTAATAGCTGACCGAACTATTAATTTTTAATGCTCCTCTTTATTGCTATTGCGGTACGAACGTTTGTGGTTGATATGGCCATTTTGATGACGAAACAAAATAAGCTGGAATGGGTGAAGATATTCAGATGGGAATGAGATCGAAATTCATGTTGTTTCATATCTTAATTGAAAATTTATTGGCTTTAACTTGTAGATCTTAGGACAGTCGTTATGGGTTTGTTAGAAGCTAGGCAATATGACACAATTTTTGCCAAGGGGTTCCGTTTTACCCTGTTCCTGGGTTTGGAGGTCTTACAGGCAATCGTTCCACGTAAACTACTGATATTTAATTGAATCTGCACCGGATGCCGAGTCTAACATAATTTTGGAAGTCAAGGCAGATCTATCTCAGTTGAACATTTAATGACTGCAGTTATTATGTTAATACGGATACATACAAACATAAATTCACGCCTTTTTCCCATGGGGGTAGGCAGAAATTACAGAACGCAACCTGCTACGATCCTTACATACTTCTTTTGCTTCACTCACATACATATATCTAGTCATACACACACGCCGGGTATGAGTACTGTGCACCTGGCCTTTCTGAAGAACATCACCAATAAGGTCTATGTGTGTTTTTCTAGGGCGTCCCCTCTCGGCGTTTCCTTTTACGTCTGCCTTGTAAATACCTTTCGTTAGTCGCCTTTCATTCATCCTCTCAACATGACCAAACCATCTTAGCATACTCTTTTCAATTTTAGTCACTACATCTTCTTTTAAACCACAACGTTGTCTTAATAAATCATGCCCCAATCTATCATTTAATATGGATATAATAATATAATTCATAGAGTACATATTATACCCACAAATGATCACAAACGAAATCATTAAAAAGCACTACCATTTTCCATATAAATTACCGCCTTACCCTCCCTTCGTACCTTTATTGTAGTGGAATCAAAGTTTCGTAGAGCTTCTGAATGTCGTAGACTGAAGTCCCGTAGCGTTAACTGAGCGTAGCGCGTCGTAGCCGGGCGTAGCACATTGCTACGGCGCGGGCGACCGCGTGCCTCGGCATAATAAGCCGACTTGATAATTCCCACTGAACTAGGCTTTTTATTCCTTGTTTACAAAAGTAGGTAATTTTCATGAATGATTGAGAGATTCATGTAAGCCGATTATGTTTGTTTTGAATAAACCAGAGGCAGGTATTCAGCCGTACCAATTTGTTGAATGCTCAGTCAGCATTGAATTGATAATGTTAGTATTAGTACCAGTCTTACAGACTCTCACAGAGATGCGAAACGCGACAATTCGACAACGATGTGACTACCATTTTTCTTAGAAATTGTTCTACGAATGAATTCCGCAAACGGTTCAAAATTGTGTCGTATTTTTTCTTCATGCCTGTCTGTAGGAAGCTTTGTATGTAAGAAGCACTGTGTATGTATGATACCAAGCTTAAATTGTCACAGTTTTTGGCACTGTGTTTGTGAGTTGTATGTTAAAAAAAGACTGAATGGATTTTAGAATTCACAAGAATGACAATCAAATGCAATAGGAGATGCTATTTGAAGGAAATTGCCTTTATTATACAATACCTACTAAAATAACAGTCTTAATTCACCGACCGATTACAATATCCCTCTCATAATTACAAGTTATTAGAAGCAGAGAACTAACTTGCATATTTACAAACGCCGGGCATTTCGCGTTCGTTGCGGAGCGCGAGCACGATGCATTCGCCTCGGAAAGTGCCGATACAGCGAAACTTTATCGATAATATACAGCAATTTTGCTACTGGCAACTCAAATGAGGAGTTTACAATTAGCGCACGCGAACTATTGGGTTAAGCTAAACATTTGCTAGAATTGAAGCGGGGTTATGACTCGTGGTATCTACAACTGGTTTTTATTATATCGTTACTGGGTTTGATTTAATGATTACTTTTTTGTGCTGCTTTAAGTTAGTGGTTTCAAAACTAGCCGAATTTGTGTAGTGAAAAGTTTTTTTATTTATTCAAAATCTGTTTACACTATTACATTCATACATTCTGTCAAACTGTAAAAAAAATTGTCGGCAGTTTCTCTCGTGTCAAAATATATACAAATTATGTAATTAAACAACAACTTAAATAATTATGCTTAAGTAGGTAAACTAAATTAAACAATTGATAAAAATTCCATCGGGATCAAACAATCTCACACTCCACACCCATGATCAATTCGCATTGTCCATGGTTGCAAAACGCGAGTCTTGTTACAAAGCATGGCTATGGACAGAGTACTTTCTTGTTCTGTTTTAAAAGAGATATAAAGGTCTACTCTTAGTCGCGGTATCGTGTAATTAATCCCATTATCGGTAATAGTGGTCGATGTTAGCCACGTCACCGTTTATTTGCACGGTGCCTGTTTGATTTGGCCCGTGCACTCGAAGGCCCCGTAAATCACGACCAAATTAACCAGACCTGCCAATATTACCCCGCCTACCATTCACATGCTCCACGAGAAAGGGGGGGCGGAGGATCAAGTTAGATTGGACGTTATAATGGCACTTGTGTTTCGCAAACGATGTTTTATTCATGCCGCGATGCTCGACTGCTGCGAATAACCGGCTAATTATTGAGGTGTTCGGCGGCAAGATTTAGGCGCCCCGAGGAATCCATCGGACGGCTTATTATGAATGTGCCGCTTCACTTGTCACCTTAATAAAGTCGCTAGATGTATTTTCAATATGCTTGCTCAAGGAGTTGCTTCGCACTGAATTGATTATGGTAATGGCTTGGAATTATCTGATTTCTGTTAGCGCTACTGAAAGGGAGATAAGAATCGCTCGTTGTGTCGCTAATAGTGTCCGACCGAAACTGGTTTTGATGACCGAAACCGAAACCGAATTTCTGCAACAGTCTCAGTTTTGGCAGAAACCGAAACCGAGACTTGATTACTAGGATCTTGTTTTGAGGGAAAAATAAAGAAAACGTTATTATAATCAGTAAGTCTTTATTATTTTATCTTTAAATCACATAGCTATGCAGCCTTCGACATTTTCAGTTATTGTTATGATACTCAACATAACAACCGCTCATTTAAGAAGAAAAAAAAGGAAAAATATACTTGCTTGGATGGAATTTAACGCGCTGAACATGACCGATCACAGCGCGAGAACACCCGAATGCAGTTTCGGTTTCGGTCGTAGTTTCGGCAGGTTTGCCGCCGAAACCGAAAATCGTTTTTTTGCCGAAACTCTACCGAAACTGAAACCGAACTTTCGGTCGGACACTAGTCGCTAATTTTGGTTTCGGTTGAAACAGGTGTGCCCGACAAATACAGCAAGAAAATTGACTCACGAAAAACCAGTGGTACAACTTTTTCTGGTTAAGGAAAATGATGAAACTTAATTCCCCGTATTCTACTTTTATAATTTAACGTTAGAAACCGCGAAAGCATAAACCTATTTACCAAAATTAGTTAGGTTAAACAATTTCGTATCTGGCAATTTGCTTTTAATGCTAAATATCCGGGTTATGGCATTGCTGAAGTATGTTGCTACAGCTTTTTGGCGCAGTTAACGTTACTTTATGGCACTAGACATTACGGTAGATGAGACGGGCAGATGAGTTTCACGAAAATGAGATAGAAATGATAATGTTATAGGCAAATGGGTGGGGAAAAACTCCAAGAAAATGTTCCGTAGTAAAACAAAGCTTAAAATGTAATAGTACAAATATATATATTACTCTATATATTACTCCCGTCAACTGGCTACCGACCTATCCATCTACCCTACGTACATGATTTTTGCAAAAAGGAATAATTTTGCCTGTTTTTGCAACATTTTTCATTTATGCTCCGCTCCTATTGGTCGTAGCGTGACGTTATATAGCCTATAACCTTCCTCGATAAATGGACTAGCCAACACAAAAATATTTTTTGCAATTCCAACCAGTAGTTCCTGCGATTACCGCGTTCAAACAAACAAACTCTTCAGCTTTATAATATTATATAGTATAGATTATCTGAATAAATTTGTTATTAAGTCGTAAATATCTGGGTTCTCCGCGACCCGCAATGTCCCGATTACGAAGCCTAATGAAATTATCCTGGCTATATAGTCGAAATTAATTCGTACGACCCCGAGACCTTTTAAATATTACTCCGAAGGGTGAACGCGTGACGCGATAAAAATTCAACTTAACACCCTTCCATTGATGTGTTGATGTGGAATTTGAGATTTTGCGGACCGCAGTCCGTAATAACATCTTCTTTGTTGTTCAATTCTGTTGGGTTACTGAGCATCACGGTTTTTAACCCCCGACGGAAAAAGAGGGGTGTTATAAGTTTGACGTGTGTAGCAGTATCTGTGTCTGTCTGTGGTACCATAGCGCCTAAACGGATGAACAGATTTTGAATTAGTTTTTTTTTGGAAAGGTGATTTTGTCGAGAGTGTTCTTAGCTATGTTTGAATAAAATCGGTTCAGCCGTTCAAAAGTTATGGGCGTTTTACTGTTTGAATCGGGGTGTTTTCGTAAGATATCGTGTGATAATTTCGTGATCAATAGATTGCCGATCGAAGCGTATCTACTATGTACTAGGTAAATTCTGAAGCATGAAATAAAAATGTGACGGGGGTTTTTATAAATTTCGAAATTTTATTTGTGTTTGTTCTTTATAGGGCAGAGGGTAGGGACTTTGTGGCCTGAGTCATCCCTTTGTTTTAGACTAATAGAATCTACATGAATATTCTGCTATCATCGCAGACAAGTCGGGAATTCTAATATCCTGTTCGAGTATATCATCGTAAACTTCAAGATATTATCTTTAGCTAGTACTATTTTTCAGCGAAACCTCAACCATCTCGATACGAGGTTCATGTGCGTAAAGTATATGGCACATAATATTATTTAGTATTTCCTTCAAGTAAAAGATGCATGAAGAAGTACAAGTTTGCTTTGATTGAATTGCTTTTACAGTACGAAACTCTAGTGTGGTATGCAGTGAGCATTTTACTAGATACGCGACCACAAAATTCCCAGCAAAGAAATTCTTTTAGCCACAGCTTTTCTTTCATGTTTTTCCGATTCTGGATTTTCCACATTTTCCGTGTAAGCCTTTAATAAATTGTTCCTTTTGTATTAAAAATCGTTATCGTTAAACCCATGTTACACGAAACGACACTGAATTGAGGTTGTTTAAAAATGTTGTACAATTAATAATTTTACCAAATTGAAACGTTTCACGTCAAAGGTAACAAATTTCATTACATTAAAACATGGCGGCGTATGTGTTATGTATTAATAACGAGATACGTGTTACGGTGAACGGAGTTGTGCTCCGCGAATAACTTGCTGTTTCATATCGAAATAAATTAATTACGTTTTATTGATGTGTTGTGATGAATGATTGATTAACGCGCTGTTGAATATTTCACGTGTCATGTTGTGTTTGGGTTCAGCTCAGCTTATAATTAGTTCTAAATGCAGGTTGACTATTTGTTTTTAATCATGAAAAGTGAAACTAATATTTTAATCAGCACCACATACACACACTGTGGCAGGATATATAAAAGACTGATGACTTCCTCTCTGCTTAGCGTTTGTGGACTACGAGAAAGCCTTCGATTCGATCGAGACTTGGGCTGTGCTGCAGTCTCTCCAACGACCAAATCGACTAGCGGTACATCGAGGCGTTGAAGTGTTTGTACAAAAAAGGCCACCATGTCAGTCCGACTTCAGGATCAGACCTCGGAATCTATACTTCTGCAGCGAGGTGTGAGACAGGGAGACGTCATATCTCCGTAACTGTTCACCGCTGCACTGGCGGATGTCTTCAAGGTTCTGGGACTGGAGAGGGCATCACCGTCAATGGGGCCATCATCGCCCACCTTCGGTTTGCTGGCGATGAAGTGGTCATGGCTGAGACCATGGAGGACCTCAGTACAATGCTCGATGTCCTCAGTAAAGCTTGCGAATAAGTGGGTCTAAGATGAATATGAACAAAACCAAGGTCATGTTGAATGCCAAGTTGTAGACGATTATGTCTACCTGGGCCAAACGGTCAGTTAGGTAGGTCGAACTTTGAGAAAGAGGTCAACCGTTGAATCTGACTCAGCTGGGCAGCGGTTGCGCGGTATCTTCTCGTCCAACTTACTGTAGTGTCTGAAGACGAACGATTAGGACCAGTATGTGTTGCCAGTGATAACATACTGGACCGAAACGTGGTCGCTCACAAGGGCCTCATCAGAAGGTTTAAATCCACCCAAAGGGCAATGGAGAGGGCTATGCTCGGAATTTCCTTGCGTGATCGAAACAGAAATGACGACATCCGCAACAAATCGCAATCGCAACGTTACCGACGAAGCACATAGAACTGCGTCTTAAGTTTGGAACGGACGGCCGATAGGGCTGAAAAGTTCTGGAGTGGCGACCGCGAGCCGGAAGACACAGCGTTGGGAGGCCTCCCACTAGTTGGACCGATGACCTGGTAAAGGTTGCGGGGATCTGCTGGATGCGAGAGACACGGGATCCGTCAATGTGGCGGCGCTTGGGGGGGAGGCTTTTGTTCAGCAGTAGACGTCTTCCAGCTGAAATGATGATGATCATTAGTGTAGGGGCGCGACCTAAGTGGTACCTGGTGGGTTTCGCTACGCTACTAAGTTAAACACTCAAATCACTTTTAAAGGTTTATTATTGAGAGCTAACAATATTACTTTTACGCTAAGCTATCGCTAAAATGAGGAAATGATGAGAATGACAGCACCCGCTTGCTTACCGTAATGCACTGAGCTCGCGGCGCCTTTGGTGCGATCGCATTGTATCGCTAGGTCAGCAAAACGTGGTCGATTGCAATGATTGCTTCGAACAATTAGATCATAGCGTCATGTAACTAACGATTACGCGCACTAATTAATGATTTCTGATCAAGCAGTTTTCCAAAGAATTTTCCTAAGCAAACTCTCTAATTGAAATTACACACATAACTAATTAAAACATTAGTTTTAGTTTAAAGCACCTACTTCAAACAAAAACTTTACGTTTAAATAATTTTAGTGAACATTTTAAAGCAGGCATTGTCTCACGAGACAGTTTTTAGTCTGCTACGAAGTCAGGAGGCAAACAAGTTAAATGGTTTTATTGCACCCTCGGGCAATTGTGAAAATACACGTGAGAAAAAAGCTTGCTTAGTTCTGAGTGGAATTACTTGTTGCCTCACACGGCTATTACTAAGTTGGCGCGGTCTTATTAACAGTGTTACAAGAAAAGCGAGTTTTTGTTACAGGGACGCACTTATCGTCATAACGAACTGCCGTAAAGAATTAAATAATTGCTCAAAATAAGACATTTATGAAACGATTGCTAAACGAATAACTGGTTCTCGATTTTATCTTTTCAGCGCCCTTTAATTTATTCACAAAGTCTGCTATAAAATAAAAAAGACAGGCTGACAAAGCCAAACCGGCGCTGGCGGGGACACAAAGAATTTTGTTCAAGGGTTTTACTTTCATTCGTAGCGGACGTCAGATAAATTTCCAAATAAAATTTCATAAATATTTTTGATATATTCACGGTCAGGCTTTTCATACTTTGCCCGCGTGGCTTATCTGGATTATCTCGGGATTTCCCGCGGATTTTTTTAACTTGTTCGCGTTTGTGCGTTCGCTTATTGCGTTTTATCTGACGCGTGATTTGCCGCGGTGCCGCCCGCTTCGCCAAATATGTTTATCGCACCCTAAATTCCCCTTTTATGTTTATGGAGTTCGTTCGAACGTAAAAAATAATGTTAAATGAAGAGCGGAGCCTCCGCCGCGGGAGTTACTCTTTATTAAAATTTAATATCTCTCAAGCACCTTTTGTGTTCGTGACCGGGTACACGTTACAATTACAGAGATCCTTTTTAATTAAGTCCTTCGATGTTAGAGTTTAATTTTACCGTTTTTGTTGCAGGTAGTACGAGGTGGGATGACAAAGTGTTCGACCGGGTCAACACTACAGGAAATATCAGTTTTAGTTTGTGTGTTTGAGCAAAAGTGTGTGGGTGTTCCTTATGTCAAGGGTTGTTTGTAGTTGAAAGGCTTGTTGGTACTGTGAGGGTGGGTCGCAGATGCGGTAGTGACCGTGCGTGTGGTGTTCATTGTGATGGTGACGTCATGGCACGCGCTGTGGCTGCTGGCGGCGCTGTCAGGCTGCGCCGCGCTCCCGGAGCCGGTGTACCACGACCAGTTCGCCGTGCACGTGCCTGCCGGGCCGGAGCACGTCGATGACATCGCCAGGAGGCACGGCTTCGTCAACCATGGACAGGTATGTTCTCCGTCCCTGTTACCTCGTTTATTTATTATGCGGACAGTCAAAGGCTCATCAGGGGTAAAAAAACCATACATTTTTGTCAATGCCGAGTCTTGGGAGTGTGTTATGTGCAACACTACTTACTCAGGCCAATGTCCTTGATCTGTGTGTTCACCTGCCACTCATCAGTCGTCCAATCAAGCATTATTTACCATCAAGCGAGATCGAAGTCCAAGAGCAAGCGCATGAGGAGTAAAACAATCCTAGTTATTTGTCAGTACCACAGATAATATAATACTAGCATACAGATGCCTCATCCCATACAAAGAAACCGTGCCGACGTAACTAGCGTTTTTCATGTGATTAATCTTGTTATTTTTGTAAGTACATCAATCGCGTTCGATCCCGTTTCACGGTAATAGATGGTGTTAGCAGCGATTTTCAAGTAAAATGGTTTACTAGGTTCGAGAATATTTTTTTCTTTAAATACAATACCGGTTCGTTTTATAGTATTTTTTTGCACGTTTTTAAAGTTTTTTTACACCAAAATGTGTTACAATGCAAATTTTAATAATCGTGTGGAATGACACAGAAATTTAAAAATGCGCCATCTATTGGCATCCATTTTAAATGATACGTTCAAATAATCTTTTAAATGTGAATTGAGAGCCCAATATTCCATAATTTTGTACTTAGGAGAGTCGATTAAACAAGAACATACAATTTTTATGTTCAATTCCAGAAAATGATAATATTACAAAATTCTATTAAATTGTGTGTACATGTCGCGCCATCTAGTGAGATTTATTTGAACCAAATTTTCTTTATTAGCAATGAGACCCCGTGTCAGTACTCATTCCACGACAGTGCTAAGGGGAGCACAAGTCCCTACTGGCCAATATCCAAGAAACTGTAGAGACTCAAAGGATTTCCCTAAAAGTGGTAAGTTATGTGCGTAGTTCCGTGTGTGCTTCCACACACGTCATGGTGGGCAGGCAAGCATGTATTATACGCTTTTATGTAATTATATAAGACACATTATGGCAAAGTTCCCGAGCGTAACCAATTAGAACGCAATTACGTTTCTTTTTTGGGAATTTTTCGCTTTTACTGTTGCGAATAAGATTTAGGTGACACGAAGTTTCTTACGCTACGGGGCGTTCTGCGATGCAAAAAACCCATTCGTTATAATTAGTTTTGTCTTAGTAGGTACGTATTTTATAATGAGCTGTTTGGCGTAGCGTAGTCTAGTCTGGAGTCTGTTTACTCTAGAGACCATATCTCTAGTGTAAAACAAAGAGTTAATAAAGCTAAGCTTGTTTTCACTATTATATATTTATTTAAAAAAAACAAAAACATGAAAATACTAACTTGGTAGATTTTTTTACACTATTTTATCAGTAAATATCTCTTAAATGCGTCGACCGATTTTCACAATTCAAACATAAATATTAGTTTTACGCCTATATCTATCATTTAAGAATAAAATAATTAATATATCTTCATAAACAAAAAAACATGTTTTCAAGTTACGTAATTATAAAACAATGTCAACTTTGCACGAAAGTTTCCATAAAAAAATACTTTTCTCAGTCTTTAATGATCAAAGTAAGAGATTAATACGAATCTAATACTAAATTAGAACAAGATAACAACATATTTTTTTTTTTTAATCTTGTTTTATAAATGATAATAAAACAATCTGTAACTTTGTTGTTGTTATTGTTGATTATGTTTGCGAAACTTTCAGCTAACAACAATGCATGCCCGTCTATCCTAACAAAATTAAGGCTAATCTATATATGAAAAATACAACTAAAACGTTACGCTAGTTCAGTGTATTGATTAAATTACAAAAAGGTTGAAAAACATTATCCGAATTACAACGAAACTCATTTTCAAAATAATTTACATAATTTTTCATCATACAATAACACATTAACAGTAGCAAGAAACAATTAAAATAATAGACCGAAACGATTATTTTAACGAAGTTGTTATGTCAATTAATTCATCGGTATTTAACCAATTAGTGATGATGACTGCTTTAGACGGCTAAATGAAAAAGCAATAAAGTGAAAATGGCGGCAAATCGTCAAGCTTGAGTCGTCTTATTGTAAAAAAAGGTCTCATATTTAAAACCAGCGTTAACAATAAACATAAGTGTTTGCAATATAATGTTAGCTTTTAGTTACGTTATTGTAAGTACAGTAGCAGCCCGAAAACGTAACTGGCTGAGTGTGTCAGGCTAACCTATAGTAAAAGGTTCACCTCTGCCTAACACTTCGGGGAACTGGCGTGATGTTACGAGTATGTATCTTGTAGCTATTAGTCTCCCTCAGATAAAAACAAAACATAAAAAACTTTTTTTTTTTAAATACTACCGACTTCCATAACGCAAAAAATTGGTACCTACGAAAGACACCGACTTCCAAAAATACAGTTATTTTTCACTTTGTAGTTTTTTATTTGGAAGTCGGTAGTATTTTATTGGCAATTTTTATTTTTTATTTTTCGCTTTTTAGTTGTACCTACCTAATTGGCACATTTTTTAGTAAGTTACTATAATGGCAGAATATATTACCCGAATATCATGAAACTTGAACATAACCGGTGAATGGGAGATCTGCGTACCCCTAAGAGCGTACTGGCGTGATGTTGTGCTATGAAATGGTATTAACAATAAACAGACATGCGATTGCAGCAATCCCGAGAGATTCGCCGTTATTTATTGAAGAGTCCTGCTGCATGTCTTCGAAGTTCCTCATCAGCTCTTCACTAAATTAAAATGGGACCAATTTCGGCATATACCCTTTCAAATAAAAATAAAAAATTCAAAATCGGTCCACAATTGACGGAGATATCGGTGAACATAAATAAAAAAAGATAAAAAAACGTACACGAAGTCGAACATAGAACCTCCTCCTTTTTGGTGAGTCGGTTAAAAATAAAAGTCGTTAACCCAGTCTACCAATGTATTACAATATTTCAAAACGATACGAAAAAAATGTAAAGGCTACAATAATAAATAATACATATAAGGTTTCTAACAAAATAATGGCTTAATATCACCACAGATTACTAAATAGTTACTAATATTACTGTGAAAACTACCGAATATGTCGATTTATATTCAGATTAAACACCAATAATTGTTAGCACAATTTGCTATTTTACTGTAATTAAAATATAATTTTTAGCACAACAGGTACTTAATTACCAATTTACAATATAATAGCAAAATCTCCATTCAGGTCAATTGGTGCCCTAAGCTTTTGATGCAAAGCCCTGATGCCCTTTGTTATATTTACGACACCGATTGCCAAAAATAAAATTATTTTTCACTTTGTAGTTTTCTTATTTGGAAGTCGGTAGTATTTTTTTGTAAAAAAGTTTTCTTAATATTCACTTTTTAGTTATTTTCTTTGATTTTTATTAGAGACACTATCCCGTCAAAATACCCGGGACAAAAATAAAAAGTTTAGGTACTTATTTAATATACACAGTGTATTTTTAAGATGGAATCTCAGGGCGAAAACCGATACTTTTGTGGCATTCGGTTTCCGAGAAATACCAAAACTTCATTTTTTTTTAAGTCGATACCTACACGGGGCTTGGATGCCGAGAACATTTTTTGATGTATGAAAAGTTTGTAAGAACCGATCTTGTTTTGCAAAAAAAAAAGCCAACTTGTCATTGCGCTAAGTGAAAAGTTTGTTGAAAAAACAATAATATACGTGCCTATGTATTAAATCAGGAAATGGCGCTTTAATATTTATGATTTTTTTAGCCATAGGTACTTAAAAAAAAAGTTTTAACTATAAGATTAGTTTAATACTCAAGTCATAAAATTAAAACTAAAAGATTCGGCTTTACTTCGTGACTGTACTAATAATAAAATTGGGCAGTGGGTCCAGTCGACCTGTTCAAAATGTGATTGAGTTGAGTGATCCCACGGGTCCATTTCGAGTGAGTCCAGTTGACCAAAGACTCTTAGCAGATTCTTAATTCAAAAATATCCATAGACAATTTGAATTAAGAATCATACACTTTTTTATAAATAAGGGCCCTTAATCACCAATCTTGTCAACAACGATATCCTACCATCTATCCCCACTGTATACTTATGTATACATCGCCCTTATTACAGCCAAGTTCTTCGCGTGACTGTCTGTCGCGCGGCCGTCCAATTAAGTTTTCTCCAGTGATTAATGGCTCCTAACTCTATACCAAAGGTTTTATATAATGTCCAGCACTCCAGCCTTTTTGCTTGAAACTACGTTCAAGTTTTTATATTGTGTTCCAACGTGTCGAGCGTCCTGTTCAATTAGTGAAGATAGATCGACTGTTGCTTCATTAAGGTGCTGTTTGACTACTTAATTGGTTGATGTTGTTAATTATTGTTTGGTCTGTAAAATTATGTGTTAATTGGTGGCATCTGACGTTAAGGCAGGATAGCCAGGGTCGTTTTTGAATTGAGAATTGGGAGTAAAGAATGTGTCAAACCTTACTTTAGAATCAAATTTTGACAGGTTTTCCGGCTAAAAAGTACTGTTTGAAAAATTATCAACTTTAAATTCTTAATTCAGAAATCGGGTCTCTGAAGCACTTATGACCCAGTAGTAACGGCCGCGACTTACAAGTTTGTAGGTCGTGGGTTCGAACTAAGGCAGGCGCTTTATTTTGTGTAAATAATTTCATCACCACTGCTCTCAAAACGATGAAGGAAAACATCGTGAGGAAACTGGCATGTCTTAGAACCAAAAAGTCGAAGATATGTGTCATCCTCCAACCCGCACTGAATCCGTGTGGTGGATTACGGCCCATTCCTTCTCACAGAGAGGATAGGCATCCTGGAGGACGCACAATGGACCGAATGGGAATCTACGTGCGGCAAAGGGGGTCCATCTAGGTATAGGTAAACAGAAAAATAATTCATTAATTATACCATAAATTTAAAAATAGCTATCCAAACGTAATTAACAGCCAACTTAATTAAAATTTACACCACCACATTGTTGTATAACTCTAGTAATAAACAGTATTTTAGGATGTTTAATAAACTACTACAAGGTTATTCTTCACGTAATATTCTAATATTGAGTCGGGTTTTATTTACGGCCAGGCCCAACGCTATCCTGTTAATTATGTTTTTTTTATCTACCCACTGGCTTCTAATTTATAAGCTCCGTACAAGGTAAGGTTTCAATTAGGCACAAGTAATATTTAGGTGGGCTGTAAATCTGGCCAGTGACAAAGGACCTGGTGAAATTAGCCAGGTATTGCGAGATAAATTGCAGATATACGGCCTAATGAAAGGGAATTGGATGTCTGGTGAAGTGGTGGAGGAAATTATAGTACTGAAATTACCCCGCATTAAGTAGTGATGAATCTTGTCTGGATTTTATGTAATTTACAACATTTGCTCGCGTTGGATTTTTATCGTTGCCTGTGTTTTAGCGAACATAGGACAACGCTACTCCCGAAATCTTATTAACAGTGTTTTGATTTGGTTCTATTCCGTATGGTTCTGCAGTTAATTGATCATTTGAAGCTTTGGACATTGTCGTCGCTATACATTTGGTATACTTTTTGGTAACGATGTTGTATTGTAAGGATGTTATTAGAAATTACATTTCCTCTTCAGCGTTCACTTTTCCTCGTGTTGTCACATTATGTCCGGGAGCTGATAAATGTTCTCGCTAATGCACGATTATTTTATGATTAGTTACATTAAAGGAAAAGACGTTTTTTGGTACCATTTTGTAAGACAGAAAATTACATAATTTGCCATAAATGGTACTGCTTACTAACATTATCAGACAGAGTAAGCTGAAAGTCTTAACTCGAGGGACACAATTTACGTCGGTAATATCCATCAATTAATTTCGACTCGAACACAATTCCGACAATCTGCTAATGATTTATTGCGACAACGGCCTTCAAACTGCGGGCCTCGAGCTGAAAATTAGACAGTCTGCTATTTATTCAGGTTATTCAAAAACCTTTCTGTTATTCACGGAACTTGAAGCCCGCAGCTTGGAAGTTGCGGGTATACTCGATGTTTGTCTTACTTCTTGTTCGTATAAAATGGAACTCCCCGGAGATTTAAAGTATTCATTCATGTCTCGTGCAACATGAACAGCACCGTGTAACTTTTTATGACAGCGGGACGGTTTACTAACTTTTCCGTATACCCATTTCAATGTCCATACTCGTTCAGTCTTTGAGCGTTACACGTTACACCGTTGCGATCGCGCCGACCGATCTCAAACGTCATGCGCTGTCCAAAAACTGTTGACGCCAACATTTTCCCAAATTAGATTTTTATCTCCATTGCGAACCGATGATCGGAACGAATGGAATTGAATTCTAAACCGGGAAACGTATCGCGGAGCAGGTTGAGTGCTTACTCCGTCCGGACTCAGCTGGGAATAACCGGCGAGTGTTCCATGAAACACATTGAAACATTTCCCGTCGCATTATCGACTGTTTGACTCGTAAGAGAAATACATATAAAGAGAGATACGCAGAATATGTCTGGGGAAAACGATATAGGCCCGTCATAGGGGTTGTGATTTTCAGTATCGTGCATTATTAATTTTCCGGCTAGTGAACTACAAAACTGATTACTGCGCTGTTCAATGGCGCTCTGGCAGTTGTTTGATGTGTAGTAGAGCACGCATTTCCTCTAAGTATTGGTAGGATCAATGACATGCCTACATTTCTAACTATTCACTGAATAATATTCTACCATGTTGTATACAAAAACTATCGTAATAAGCCTTTCACGGTTGTGAAGGAATGTTTTTGTTGAAGAAAGCGACTGTTTGTCGTACCTTGACTTGTACAAAACAGAGGATTTACAACCTGACCAAAACGGAGCCAGGCAGCTAATTCCCTTAGTGGCAGCAAAAAGATTCAGTAGATATCTAATTTACTCCAGACACAAAAGCGTTTCTTGTCTGTCTTAACTCGAACAAGTCGTTAGCGAAGGAAAAACTCAGTAGAAACTTTAATTTGGATCGTAAAAAGTGTCCATGATGCGAAAATAATAGTTTTCACTTAGTCGCTTTTTTATTAGCGGCCGCGCTGAAATGTGACATTGAGGCTATCTTTTTGCGATGGTGTCGGAGTTGTTAAATTGAATTGCACGACGGTTTAGTACGACGAGTGCAGCGCGTGTCTCTAATGACAAAGACCATCATGTTTTTATTTTATCGTAGTAATTTATCACATCATTTGAGTGTGTTTTTTAACCCCCGACGGAAAATGAGGGGTGTTATAAGTTTGACGTGTGTTGCTGTGTATCTGTGTGTCTGTCTGTGGCATCATAGCGCCTAAAAGGATGAACCGATTTTCATATTTTTTTGTTTGAAAGGTGATTTAGTCGAGAGTGTTCTTAGCTATGTTTGATCAATTTAATTTTATCTGTGACTCAAATAACTTTGACATAATTTTATTAGCATTTTATTATATTTTAACTTTGACTCAATTGTAATTTAATTTTAATTTGTCCTTGACTCACAAGTATTTTATTTTAATCCAATTGTAATTTAATTTTATCTTTGACCTTACTAGTAATTAATTTGTAATATATCTAATTGTTATTCTAGCACAATTTTAATATAATTCTACTTTAATTTAAGTGCAATTATTGTAGTTCATTTCAATTAAATTTTTATCAGTTGACATAATACTGAATTAATACGATATTCGTAAAAATAAAATTGTAATTTATGACGTGAATGATGTGAACGCCTGTAACTGGCATGTTTGCACAGGACCATCTTGTATGTCATTGACTCTGTAATTAATTTGTAAATATGTTGTTGGCATGCCTTATTGAATAAATAAATTAAAAACAGTTCGGCCGTTCAAAAGTTATGGGCGTTTTACTGTTTGAATCGGGGTGTTTTCGCAAGATATCGTGTCATAATTACGTGTTTAATAGATTGCCGATCGAAGCGTATCTACTATTTACTAGATAAATTATGTAGCATGAAATAAAAATGTGAAGGGGATTTTTAAAATTTTGAAAATTCACTTGTATCGGGAGTAATTTATCACATTTTTGAGTGTGTTTTTTAATCGTCTTCCCAAAAAGGAGGAGGTTCTATGTTCGACATTATGTATGTTTTTTTTTTATAGTTACCTTACTGACTTGCCTATTAGGTAGGTACAACTAAAAAGTGAAAAGTAAAAAAACTTTTTGCAAAAAAATACTATAGTGTCCATAACGCAAAAAAATGGTACCTACGAAAGACACCGACTTCATAAAATAAAGTTATTTTTCACTTTGCAGTTTTGTATTTGGAAGTCGGTAGTATTTTTTTGCAAAAAGTTTTTTTGTTTACGTTGCAGACAATTTAACGTTACCTTAGTCAAACTCCTTTAGCGAGAACTAAGAGCAGTGTTATGCGAGTAAATCTTAGTAAGGCAAGTGTGTGTGCAAACTCGACGCGGTCTGGCGTGCACAAACACTTGAGTGTGCTGTCATTGTGGAGTAAGTGTCGCCAAACACTCGCTCTATTCCGCGAGGCGTCCTGAACCGTCGTGTGTTTGACATGCCCCACCAAATCGACCCACAAGAGCCCTCGACGTGTGTGCGACTACATCCACAACACACGCCGACACTGTGCCGTAATGTGTCATCCATCACTGCGTAATTCTTAAGCGACACGTAATTTAGTTACGTAGTTGGAATACTTGGGAGCGTGTGCGCGCACACGACGTAAGTTAAGGAATGATTAAGGAGGTTCTGATCAAATTATTGTAAGACAAGTGTTTCGTTTATGATCGGAATATTGTATGTCATTGAGTTTGCTTCATACTCTGTGTGGAGTAATTTGTTTGGATTATAATTTCAGTCTGCAGGTTTCTAATGATAGTTGTGATATGAGCGTTCTTTCTTAGGGTTCCGTACCCAAAGGGTAAAAACGGGATCCTATTACTAAGACCCCGCTGTCCGTCTGTCTGTCCGTCTGGCACCAGGCTATATCATGAACCGTGATAGCTAGAAAGTTGAAATTTTCAGTTCTCGTGATCATGTCGCTTGTAACGGTGCCGAAATATCGAGCACTCAACCAAAATCTAAATATACTTGGTAAATATCCCGAAACAAATATTAATTCTAAAGTTGAAATTTTCTCAGATGATGTATTTCTGTTGCCGCTATAACAAAAAATACTAAAAATTGAATAAAATGAATATTTAAGTGGGGCTCCCATATAACCAACGTGATTCTTTTGCCGTTTTTGCGATAATGGTACGGAACCCTTGCTGCGCGAGTCCGACTCGCACTTGGCCGAGATTTTTTTTTTCCATATTATGTACCAGGTCGATAACCCTGTGAACATAATGTACAAAAACGAGTCTATCATTCTATTCATATTTTTTGTAAGTTGTCCATTTGCCATTCACATGGTTGGATAATATAAAAACTGGAGCCACCAAAATTGCAAAAATAAACTTCAATTTTTTCCCTTTTATTATTATAGGCACTTATTCGTTCGAAGGTTAGATCACACGAGGTTTCAGTAAAGCTATTAGTGTGTGGTTTAAATTGTAGAAGGACGGTATTTTTAATCCCCGACGGAAAAAGAGGGGTGTTATAAGTTTGGGGTGTGTTGCTGTGTATCTGTGTGTCTGTCTGTGACATCATAGCGCCTCAACGGATGAACCGATTTTGATGTTTGAAAGGTGATTGTGTCGAGAGTGTTCTTAGCTATGTTAGAATAAAATCGGTACAGCCGTTTAACAGTTATGAGCGTTTTACTGTTTGAATCGGGATGTTTTCGCAAGATAAATGTGTCGGGGGGTTTTTTAAATTATGAAATTTTACTTGTTGAAGACAGCTTTTAAATTAAAATAGACGCCCATATTTTGGTCAGGCCCACTCACGGTTCCTTTAATAATGATCTTGTACTCCGTGTCGAAGATTCCATGTTCAGTGCTTAATTTATAGGTTATGCTTCGAAATTAGAAAGAAAACGCAGTGGCAGCCCTAGCGCTAATGATTTCTTTTTCATTCTTGTTAACCCCCGACGGAAATAGAGGGGTGTTATAAGTTTGACGTGTTTTGCTGTGTGTCTGTGTATCAGTGTATCTGTGTATCTGCGTATCTGCGTATCTGTGTATCTGTGTATCTGTGTGTCTGTCTGTGGCATCATAGCGCCTCAACGGATGAACCGATTTTGATTTCGTTTTTTTTGTTTGAAAGGTGATTGTATCGAGAGTGTTCTTAGCTAAGTTTGAATATAATCGGTTCAGCCGTTCAAAAGTTATGCGCGTTTTAATGTTTAGATCGTGATGTTTTCGCAAGATAAATGTGTCGGGGGTTTTTTAAATTTTGAAATTTTACTTGTTAGAAGAATTAAATTTATATATTGAGTATAGTACTCCCAAAACGATTATGATTTTTTTCAATATTTCTCAATCTTTTATTAACATGGTGTCGACTGTTCAAAACTCGGTACAGTTTCACAAAAGGAAAATTTCTTCATTAATTTTATTCTTCTTCTTCCATCTCAAATTCTTCGACAACCCCTTCTAACTCGCACCATAACCCAAAACCGCCGATAAACGTCGCGCGTTTGCGTTTGGTTAACTTAACGTTTCGCGTCACGTCCTCCTCGTCGATGGCTCTCGGAGGAGGCCCATTCTTCCCATTCGTTTTATAAGTATTCAATAGTGTTCACAGTTTGTTCGTATTCGCCGTCGTTCGTGACTCGATTGGTTGTTTACTTGACGATTCAGACGTGTCTACAATGTTCGCTTTGGAGATGGTGTGTTGTGGTAATTTTTATTGCCTTTTTTGCGTTTTAGACCCATTGAGAAAGTGCGTATTCGCTTATGTATATTATCCCGGCACTTGATATCAAAATTTCAGTCCGGAATAACCCACTGTAAGGTGTAGTAGGATAGGATAGATGGACCCTTTTTCCGCACTTAGACTAGCATTTGGTCCGTTCTGCGTGCAGGCCTTTTTATTTTTGGTGGGAAATCATCCTATGACTTCTCCCGCTCTGAGTGAAGCGGGAGGGCGTGTCAGACTTTTACTGACTAAAACCCACCCGTGCTCCTTCAGTTGCTTGAGTCAGGGCCGCGGTAACTCTTTTTCAAATTTATCCGCGACCCAGACAGGCATTGGCCCTAGTTGGCCCCGTCAATTTTGCTGACATCTCTTTGAGGCGCGCGTGGAACACTACGCGCCGTCGACTCGGGCCTGGTCCTTATCGGACGGCGAGCTACCCATTACTCGCCGTCCGCAAGCCCGCGCCTACGGTGACTGGGAATCAGCTTGCGACTCCCGACGCCCAGGGCGTCTCCTGCGTGCAGGCCTCCTCTCTGTGAGAGGTAACGGGCCGTAATCCACCACGTGGGTCCAGTGCATGTTAGTGGATGTCACATATATTCTAATTTTTGGTTCTAAGACATGCCGGTTTCCTCACGATGTTTTCCTTTACCGTTTTGAGAGCAGTAATGATGAAACAATTTACACAAAGCAAAGCGCCTGCCTGGGTTCGAATCCACGACCTACAACTTGTAAGTCGCGGCCGTTACCCCTAGTCCACCACTGCTGTAAGATATAGTGCGCCCCGTTTTTCTACCATACTGCCCGACCCTCCCCTTGTTATTTTACCGTTAGTTAAAATTTAGCACCACCTACAAGAATCGGTAATTCGGAATGAACTTATCCCCAAACAACATTGTTACCCATTTTATTACTATTCGCAATAAAACAGCCGGCAAGTACGGTTAATCCTGTACGAAATATCGCATGATGTTACTGAAGAAGCTCCCTCGAACCGATAAACACTTGGATTAGCGAACGTATGCTCTCGAGGGTTTGTATTGAGTTGACCCTTCTGACTCTTATGTATTGGGTCGACAGATGCACGGATCTATTCATAAGGTCGGATGCTTCAAATTGTACGATTCTGAACAACTGTATAGGTCGATTTTAGTAGATTTTCGTGGGATTTTGGTAGAATTTTTGCTATTTGGATTTTTTGGAGGAAAACTTAGAAAAAGGATTAAAATCATTTCAATTGCTGCCTAATATCCTATATTTTGGAATGTTTACTAACGGGTGATTTTTAAGAGATATAGGATTTTATTTAAAAAAAAAAACCACAAAAAATTTGATGAAATCTTTATTGGAATCGATAGAACGATCAATATAATTTAATGTTTGAAGATGATTTCATGCAAATGCTGGCCGCGGCTCCGGTTTAGATGGCCCATTCGCAAGGCCCAATTTCGGCACACTCTCTCCAACATATCAGCCGGTATATCACGAATAAATGCTTCAATTTAGGCTCCCAGTGCGTCAACCGTTGCTGGTTTATCCCTGTAGACATGAGCCTTAACATGGCCCCACAAGAAATAGTCCAAAGGCGTTAGATCACACGATCTAGGCGGCCAATTGACGGGCCCAAAACGTGAGATAAACTGTTCACCGAAGGCGGCTCTCAATTGGGCCATTGTTTCGCGTGCCGTGTGGCATGTGGCACCGTCTTGTTGAAACCACATGTCAGGCATGTCCAATTCTTCCATTTTGGGCAAAAAAAAATCACCAATCATCACACGGTAGCGCTCGCCATTCACAGTAACGTTTCGGCCATTGTCGTCTTTGAAAAAGTACGGCCCGATGATGCCACCGGCCCATAATCCACACCAAACAGTACATTTTTCGGGATGCAGTGGTAGCTCTTGCAATGCTTCTGGCTGGTCTTCACTCCAGATGCGGCAATTATGCTTATTGACATATCCATTCAACCAGAAATGAGCTTCGTCGCTGAATACAATTTTTCGGTAAAAAAGTGGATCTTCCTCCAACTTTGCCAATGCCCATTCACCAAATGTTAGACGTTGTGGGAGGTCGTGTGGCTTCAATTCTTGCACCAGCTGTATCTTGTAAGGTTTTACACCCAAATCCTTTCGCAAAATTTTCCACGTAGTGGAGTAACAGAGGCCCAATTGCTGCGAACGGCGGCGAATCGACATTTCACGGTCATCACTAACACTGGCGGATACAGCCGCAATATTTTCTTCGGTCCTCACTCTACGTATGCGTGTTCGTGGTTTAATGTCCAATAATGTAAACTGGGTTCGAAATTTAGTCACAAGCTTCCGAATAGCTGCCTCAGTAGGCCGACCAAACTGCCCATAAATTGGAAGAAGTGCGCGATGCACTCTCTTAACCGAGCATGCATTTTGATAGTAAAATTCAATAATTTGCAAGCGTTGTTCGTTCGTAAGTCGATTCATGGTTAAATTATAGACCAAACTGAACAAGTTTGACAATGACACAAGACACGATTCACGCGTGATCTGTCAAAAACAGTGTTGCCAAAAAGATACCAGCAAAAAAATCACCCGTTATATCGTGATTTTTAATTTCGTAGACTATACTGACAGCTGTCAATGACCATACCTTTTTAAATTTTACAAGTGCGGAGTATAGTGTTGTAGGTAAGGCCCAATCATAAGTGATTCATCGATGCGATGTGACATGACTCCTAAATTTGGTGTAAATAAATGTTTTATTAATATAAATGTTATATATTTACAAAGACATAGTTCAATAAATTTTATTGTAATAAGAAATCATCAATAAAATAAATGCGATCGATAGATCAAAGTTTGCCATAAATTAGTAGAAAGTAAATAAGTTTGATAACAAAGATTTTTATTTTTTCATGAAATAGTTCCATTTTCGATCATCTTTGGATCACTCAGGATACGACACTATTTTTACGTAACAAAAAAGTGGCAACTCCCAAATGTCACGAAATTAAGGTGGATAAATTATGGTGGGTGTGATTCAGGAGAAAATGTAAGGTCACGTAACATTCTTGCGTTATACCCCTTCATACGCCTTTCTCTTTCTCTCAGACTCTCAGTGACAGTATATATTTCTATGAGCAGGAATTTAAGCACACATACATCGCGCTATCTCTATTTTTATTTTTCCTTTAAATACCCAATAATTACGTCATTCTTGATGTATTTTTCTTGATAGTCTGTCTAGCTGGTTTCATTCATCAGTGATTGATGAAAAATAATTAATTATGCAGTATATATCGAGTTACTGTTCCGTCGATTTCCACGAATGTAAGGCATACTTTCAAGACGATTATCGGGTCGGTAATGCAACAATCGATATCAGGTGTTATTGACCTGCTTTATCGACAACTACACGCCTTATTACTTTGAAGACTGTTTCTAATAGTTATTGTAATTCCTTGTAATTGTTAGTGTTGTTTTCTTAGCTAATTACTGCTTTCGACACTTCGCCTTTGATTAAAAATAATGGTAGTTACCTATTAGCCGTGATAAATCTTATTTTTTATTTATAGTTCTCTAAGGAACCGTATTTATATATATATAAGTATTTTGCAAACTAGGTATTATTTTTATCTTAAAATTTTGCGGTGAAATTCCATGGATAATTTTTTTGCAGCATAGTAATTTTGTGGCCAGGGTCAGCGATAAGTTTTTGTTGCATAGGTAATTTGGTACAAAAAGTAATATTTACCTATATAGTTTTTCTGTTTTCCTGAAGATTATTAATTGTATCCATACTTTATTATTCATGACATTAAAAATATAGGACAATTATTTGTTTATCCTCGCACTGGAACGTCTTGCAGCAATTACACCAATGGAGCAAATACTTATAATATACCAACTATAAGTCCAGGTTTGCTTACGATGTTTTTCCTTCACCGTTGTCAGCGATGTCCAAGATAAACTTAGAAAGTACATATGAATTGAAAAAGTCACATTGGTTCTTGCCCGGATTTGAACCCACGACCTCAAGCATGAAAAGTGAGGTCTATGCCACTGGGCCATCACGACAATTAAATATATAATATTACGATTTTTTTACAAAACTATAAAACAATTGGTATACTTAGGTGTTAACACATAATTTTAATTGGAGCGCACGGTTGGCGCAGTGGTTGAGCGATTGACTGCTGCGCTGCGTGTCGTGGGTTCGATTTCCCGCACGGAATAAATATTTGTATGACCTACAGATAGTTGTTCCGGCTCTGGGTGTTGTGTATGTGAGTTTATATGTTTGTAAACGCACCCACGATACAGGAAAAAATTCCTAGTGTAGGGCAAAGTTTAAAAAAAAAAAACGGAAATTATAATTACCTATGATCAGTAACGTCGTCCTCTAAAATAACATTCATCGTGTTCCCGACGAGAGATAATGAAACCATGAAAACTCAAAAAGTCGTCACAACAGGCATCGGTGTAGAGGGAATGATTTCCTTCAACAAGTGACCCTTTATACGCTTATAAAAAAGATGGCTACTATGCTATCCAACCAAATCTTGATATGATTGCCGAGTGAATCGACAGAACGGTCACGCACTTACTTTTGTCAATCTGATTTTATCAAATTGAAACTCTGCGAAAAGGTTTAAATTGATTTAGACCCTCTTTTCTTGTGTGGGACCTACGTTTTCTGAAAACTTGGTCTGGAGTCTTGATTTAATAGTATTTCTTAAGTAAGTACTCGATCTAAAAAGTTAGGATTATGTTGAAAAAAAAACTTGTAAACTGATAAAAATATACAGGGTATTGAAAACGTGATTTTTTACAAGCTTTTATTTAACTTGCAATGTATTTATGTGTGTTCGGGAAAATCTTGCAACTGAATTTTAAAGCAGTTATCCTCCACCGATTAAGATGAAATTTTGCATACACGTTTAGTTAGCACTGCCATGATATGGGTATCAAATGAACGGGTTTGCTGAGAAGAATACGAAAAAGATTGATTTAAAAAAAGATATTTTAATAACAAAATCTACCAGACGGTCTAGACAAGTGGCATTCCATCCACAAAAACGTCACGAAGTCACGATAGCGATTGGAAAACGTCAAAAATATATGGGATTGTCAAACGCTATCGAAATGTCACGTGATCCATTACATTTTGGCATTTCGACTATCGCCATTGCTGACATCGAATGACACTTTGTACCCCTAGAGACTGAATATTTTTCTAACCCTGTAAACATTTCATAACACTTGAAAGAAAAGCGTTGATTTGAGAATTTCGCTTCAAAACTACTTCTAAAATGTTTATCTGACTGCAAGGAAAGGGTTATGTTTTTCGCGCGTATCTTGTATGTATGTAATATTCTTTATTATCTCATATCTTTCAAACCACTATAATTAAGGCATCGTTAGATAGTTCTTCTAAGCGACGTTAAAAAAAAGCAAACATGGCGGGTTTTGGGCGCCAAATTTTTGAGACCCAATTCTTTTTTTCTTCCAGGCTGAGGCCTCAAAATGTGGGGTCGTCGAAGGATACATATGGTTTTGGTCAGCCAGCTCGTGGATATGTATCCTCCGACTGCACAGCATGATTTTCTTCTTGTTTATAACTTTATAGTTCGCTACTTAAGCAGTCGGGTTTTTTGATTTTATTAACCCCCGACGGAAAAAGAGGGGTGTCATAAGTTTGACGTGTGTGTGTCTTTCTGGGGATCATAGCGCCTCAACGGATGAACCGATTTTGATTTAGTTTTTTTTTGTTTGAAAGGTGATTGTGTCGAGAGTGTTCTTAGCTATGTTTGAATAAAATCGGTTCAGCCGTTCAAAAGTTATGGGCGTTTTACTGTTTGAATCGGGATGTTTTCGCAAGATAAATGTGTCGGAGGGTTTTTAAATTTTGAAATTTTACTTGTTTATTAGCAGCGTGCAGTGTACACTTTCGTTCAAAAACTATTAAGTAAGTTATTCACATTATCGCTTCAACATGACTGGTTTATTACTTGCGCACTTAAGTGTTAAGCTATGAAGTTATTAATTATAGTAGCTAATTGCGTTCAAAACTTGGGGCTAATGTGTTGTTCAAGTTATTTATGTAGTGGTAAACTTGCACGATCGATAGGAACGCGGCAAATAAACTGCCAGCGCAAATGCTTTTATATCTTAACAAGCAGACGCCTCGCGGTTTCACCCGCGTGGTGCCTGTTCCCGTGGGAATACAGGGATAAAAATAGCCTATGTCACCCGGGAATAGTGTAGCTTTCCAACGGTGAAAGAATTATTGAAATCGGTCCAGTAGTTTTTAAGTTTATTCGTTATATACAAAAATCCAAAAATACAAATCTTTCCTCTTTATAATATTAGTATAGAAGTATAGATTGGGTTCTAGTTTTTGCTTGATTTGATAATGGTGCTAGGGGTATATGAACGTTTCATACCGTAAGTCGAAATAAGATATTGCTTCATCAAAATCTGACCGTCAACTTTGCCCAAAAATATCAGTATTTTGTATGACGGGAGGTCCGTTAAGGGCCTACATACGCTTTAGTGCCGTAAAAAGGTAACTTTCTACAGCATACTCCTTAGTAACAGCTAGGTTAAAAGGTTTGAAAAATATATATATTTATTATTAATTCATCTACATAATTTTGAACACAAGGTTTTTTCGTGTAACTAATAGTTTTGCTTTAATAAAATAATTAATAACACGATATTTTTTCGCCTGTTTTGGAAACTCCTCCAAAACGACTTGGATGTTTAAAAATATTTTTATACAGAATAATTGATGGCTGGAATTTCTTCGTACCTAACGTAGCATATGTAAATCAAATAATATTTTGCAAACAAAACTGATCAAAAGGAGGTTATATTTTGATATTTTGGGCGAGCGGGCGCACGGCCATGGCAGTACTGCGTTACATTGGGGCGTATATATCGCCTTAAGTTCTCGGAATATTAAATGTAGGATGGACAATCTTTTAGAAACATAGACACTGATTCAGTACGATTCGTCTACGCGATACTTGTAAACTAATATTCCTTCAAGCCTATAATATCATCATCATCAGTATTTTAATGTTCCCACTGCTGGGACACAGCCTCCTCTCTGTGAGAGAGAATGGGCCTTAATCCACCACGCGGGCCCAGTGCGGGTTGGTGGATGACACATGTCTTCGAATTATTTGTTGTAAAACATGCCGGTTTCCTCACGATGTTTTCCTTCACCGTTTTTAGAGCAGTGGTCATGAAAATCTACACAAAGTAAAGCGCCTGCCTGGGTTCAAACCCGCGACCTACGAAACGTAAGTCGGGGCCGTTACCACTGGGCCACCACTGCTCACTATAATATCACTGATACAATATTGCTGAAACACTTTTTTTGTAGTTTCCTCAAGCAAATCGAAACTACAATACTTTCTCAACAAACGCCGCATGAAAAAAGTTGTTATTTATTTTTATTTTCACAAAAATAAACGGAATTAATTAAAATAGAGGTGCGAACAACGGTCGCCGTTGTGGCGTCGCCCTAATTTGTAGTTACGTTTAGAGACTCTTAGCCTCGCCTGTACCGCGTTAATTTTCATAACGCACCACTATTACGGCCAAATGGTTGCACCGAAGATATTTGGATTGTAAGTGCTTTCGGAAAAGCTCAGCTTTTGGTCTGACTTTAGAGCGATGCGGGGATAAGCACCTAATTATATTTTTTAGGGTTCCGTACCTCGAAAGGAAAAAAATCGGAACCCTTATAGGATCACTTTGTTGTGCGTCCGTCTGTCTGTCTGTCAAGACCCTTTTTTCAGGAACGCGTAGAAGTATTATCAAGCTGAAATTTATATCAAATACTCAAGTCTAATGTCCCTTAAGGCATAGCACGCACTGCGATTTTTATTCGCGCGATTTTTTTTCCGCGCATTCTGTGACCTATGGAAATGTATGAAGCTGCACGCACTGCGGAAAAAAAATCGCGCCCAAAATGTACTAAAAAATTCGCGCGGAAAAAAATTCGCGCGAATGAAAATCGCTGTGCGTGCTAAGCCTAAAGGTGTGAAAAAATCAAATTTCTAAGCCAACGCAATCAAAAGATACAGCCGTTTATGTCACAAATTTCCGTAAATTTTCTACACTCGCAAGGGAATCAAAACCTACAGGGTACTTCCCGTGAGCTCAGAATCTTTAAATTTGGTACGAAGCAACGTCTAGTAGCACAGATAAAGGAATAATTGCGAAAACCGTAAATGTTTAGTTACATCATATAATAAAAATATTTTTAATAATTTTAAACTTACTACCCCTTTCCTTATGAACGCGTGGAGGTATTAAATTGAAATTCATATCAAATACTCAGGTCTATAATAACCTTTAAGCTGAGGTTTGTACGGAACCCTCGGTGCGCGAATCCGACTCGACTTGGCCGGTTTTTTTATTAGGGGATTGCCTAGTAAAGTCGCTATTATAATTTCGACAAAACATTTTTAAACACGAAATAATTATTGTCATGTTAATATCAGCTTTCTCTCTGTCTGTTAATGGAAGCCATTTTGTCACTCCACATCAATAGGATAACATGATTCCAAGCATAACAAAGAGAACCAAAATGTAGTTTTTGAGCTTGTGCAATTTGTAATTATTTAAAAAACCACATAATTGACCCAGCGTGTCACGGTCCAGGCTATGCACACACAACGTGTTGTTATGTGATATCATCTGCATTTTACCGTCACATTACCCAAGCATTGCATGTCATTACAATCGAAGCTTTGACAGCGCGACAACGACAACGTCGTTTGCGACGGCTCGACTCGCAGCCGCGCCGTCGCATCGCCGGCGCTCCTTTGAAAGACATAATGTAATATTCCTTTCAGAAATGGGAACTGTGACAGGTGTGCGGAGCGTACACTTGAAATCTCGCTATGAAAAATGCGCCCGGCTCTCAGCTGAATTACATAATGCAAGAACGTGTCAACGCGTCGCACATAGACGCGGCACGGCATACAGTTCTGAGATTCTTTGTGTTCGTAATAAGTGGAGACGTACGTCGAATGCTCCTGGGGCTGAGAGAGAGGGGTGTCCCAAAAATTTCATATAAAGGAGAAGCGTGCCCGCCATACTTCACGCGCATGTGTTTATTACGACTTCTTCTATCTCAGTAAATATGATTTTCATTGTACGTAATAAAGTTGTAATAAAGGCGGTCCCTTAGTGGGACGGAAGGAAGCCTCGACCTTTCCTGTGGGACGGGGACCGCCACGAACGGTATATCGCCACGAATACGGCTAATATTCGACCACCCGAACGACAATACGAACCCTTCGTTAAAATTGTATATTACAATTGTTTGGAACTAACTTATTTTGGAGCTATGTTGTGAATTTAGGAATACTTTTAACGAGGTATTTTGATACAGATTCATGAAAGGTCGTGCCCAAACTTATTGACAAAGGGATGGTCTACATATTGGATGCTATATGAATATATGTACTAAGCTATTCCCGTCACAGACTACTCCGAAAGCATAAATTAATCTACTGTCAATGGACGTGAATTCGGGAAGCCTTCGTAACAGACCGACTGTGCTCAAACGTGTTATACTGGCGGACAGCTTGCACACCTAAAACCGATAGATACCAGGTCATCAGAGCATTATGTGAGTTTGATTACAGTCCAGTGTATGAAATCAACGTAGGTACTTACCTTTTTAACCCCCGACGGAAAAGAGGGGTGTTATAAGTTTGACGTGTGTTGCTGTGTATCTGTGTGTCTGTCTGTGGCATCATAGCGCCTAAACGGATGAACGGATTTTGATTTAGTTTTTTTGAAAGGTGATGTTGTCGAGAGTGTTCTTAGCTATGTTTGAATAAAATCGGTTCAGTCGTTCAAAAGTTATGGGCGTTTTACTGTTTGAATCGGGGTGTTTTCGCAAGATATCGTGTTATAATTACGTGTTCAATAGATTGCCGATCGAAGCGTATCTACTATATACTAGATAAATTATGTAGCATGAAAGAAAAATCTGTCGGGGATTTTTTTAAATTTTGAAATTTTACATATTACAAGCTTTATTTAACTTGCAATGTATGTAAGTGTGTTCGGGTTAAATCTTGCAACACAATTTTAAAGCAGTTATCCTCCACCAATTAAGATGAAATTTTGCATACACGTTTAGTTTGGACAATACATGGTTAGCTAAGTGACGTCATTCTAAATCCAATATGGCGGACGGCCTAAGATGGTGGACTAGTTATTTTTTGTGCACTACCATGATATGGGTATCAAATGAAAGGGTTTGCAGAAAAGAATAAGAAAAAGCTTGTTATAAAAAGATTTTTTTTTGAATAATTTATTATAATCATATAAGGAGGTGGTGACACACGGACAGACGGACAAGAGAAGGATCTTACAATTCTTCATCATTTCTCAAGTTCTTTTTTTACCTTTTGAGGTACGGAATCCTAAAAACAGGAGTCTTAAAAATAACATAATAGGGTGTGTGTGTGTGTTGAAATAAACTTACAGGTACCGATTTCAGTACGAGGAAAAATAAAAATTGCTGGCTGTCTATAAACTACCCAAGTATTATAATTAAAATACCTATATTATTGAATAGGGCTTAGTAAAACCCAAGTAGGTATTACGTTATCAAGTGCGGACAATATTGAGGAGCGCCGTACAAGCCCTACCTAAATCAAAGGCCCCAACCCTTTGTAAGTGAAGAATTGAGAGAAACCCTCAATTTGATCCTTACAATTTACGCGGGAATCGGCACACTTGTAGGTCTTTCACTCTTGAGGGTTTAACGATCTGATCGTGGAAGAGATAAAAGCGTAGGCAATAGAGGTATTCATACTTCAGTTTTTAACCGACTTCCCAAAAAGGAGGAGGTTCTATGTTCGACTTCATGTTTGTTGTTTTTTTTTTTTTTTGCCTTTTCACCGATTAGTTACTCCGTCAATTGTGGACCGATTTTGAAAATTATTTTTTTGTTTGAAAAAGTATTTTCCGACATTGGTCCCATTTTAATTTGGTGAAGATCTGATGAAGAACTTCTGAGATATACAACAGAACTCTTCAATAAATAACGGCAAATCTCTCGGGATTGCTGCAATCGCATGTCTGTTTGTTGTTTATAACATTTCATAACATAACATCACGCCAGTTCGCTCTTAAGGGGTAAGCAGATCTCTCATTTCACCGGTTATGTTCAAGTTTCATGAAATCTATTCTGGCGAAATAGTTCCCTTTACTAACTTGCCTATTAGGTACGTACAACTAAAAAGTGAAAAATATAAAAACTTTTTGCAAAAAAATACTACCGACTTCCAAATACAAAACTACAAAGTGAAAAATAACTTAATTTTCGGTGTCCATAACGCAAAAAAATGGTACCTACGAAAGACACCGACTTCAAAAAATTAAGTTATTTTTCACTTTGTAGTTTTGTATTTGGAAGTCGGTAGTATTTTTTTGGAAAAAGTTTTTTATTAACTCTACGGAATTACTACTGAACATAACATCTTCTTGGCGTGCCTCATCGTCGACCTTATCACAGCGCCCCTAGCCAAGTTACAAACCTTTTAAATCGAATCTCTTTCTCCAATCGTTAAGGCCTTCTATTTGTATGGTCTGATCACATAACTTAACGTTCAGATGTGTCATTCCTAAACATTGATTCGTTTTCTACTAGCGTTATCGATTGTAGATTATCGGCCGGCGTAACCTAGATTTAATTTTATTTATCGTTATTTTCGCTTGGCCACTTAGCTACATAGTTGTTTCTAGTTGTAATTGGAATGTTCTAAACTAAACGCAACGCAATTTACCCGGTGTAGTCGAGGGGAAGAGCCCGCCCACGCCAATAGTAGAAAAAAACCATTTAGTAGTATTTTATTATCGTTTTCCACATAAAATGAGGTACTGGAATTTTTCTCATGAAAATGTAACTTTTTGAGATATCTCATGTAACATTTGACTATCTGCCACTGGCAACACTGCCGGCCGGGTATTCCGCCTCCGCGCCCGCACCCCGCTCTCCGTTGTCGTCGCGATCTATGTGCCGTGTCCGCGGTCGCGATCTATGTGCCGTGTCCGCGGTCGCGATCTATGTGCCGTGTCCGCGGTCGCGATCTATGTGCCGTGTCCGCGGTCGCGATCTATGTGCCGTGTCCGCGGTCGCGCTCTCGCACCGCTCTCAGAGGCGCCAAACTTGGCTACAGTTGCAGGTGTGATGGTGGTCAAACGCAGGCCTTCGATGCGGCACGCATGAGCCCGGTCAATGTGACGACGCTTGGCGGAGGCCTTTATCCAGCAGTGGACGTTTTTCGGCTGATATGATGATGATGATGTGTGGACAAACATACATAAAGAAAGAAAGGAAAATATTTATTTGTGACCCGCACAGGCGATACACACGGCTTCATAAAATATACCTTGATCTACATACATACATTTATGAAATTTGGCTTTGTTTAGAAGCCCACAGAGTATAAGTATGTGAAAATTGTACAATTCCAACAATATTACATATACACCGTGAAATTTAAATGGTTGTTTTCCCGCAGCGAAATGGTTTTTTCTATGTAATACAATCGTTTCGTAGTTATGTAAAATATTAGAAACAAAAACTGGCATATTTAACATTGTGAAAAACTTAACTCGAAAGCGATCACGAACCAATAGTAATACCTCCCGATATCTACGGCCGAACGACAGCGGGGCGTTGACCCGGGTGCTAAGTAGGTCAGGATCACTGTCAAAAGGATTAGGTTCGAAGGCGGCTCCGTTTGATAATGTTGCGCGCGGGCTAGTTTATGCCGTATTACTACACGCGAGAGCTTATTTTACTTTAAACATTTAATAAATCGGTATTTGCTTTGTCGGCTTAGCGGTGGTATTATTCCTTGCAAACTATTTTATGACGTATCACTACGTGCGAGAGTTTATTTTGGTTTGAACATTATCTTGTGCATCGTTTTTCTTTGCCGGTGGTGACGCGAGTAGTACCTAGTACCTACAAGTTACTATTGTAACTCACTTTTTCGAGTTGATGAATATTTTTTAAATATTTTTAAAACAAAAACATCGTTATTTTTTTACTTTAACTCTATGCTTCGAAAGTACTCCTTAAGGCAAGTCGTTCTGCCGCGGGAAAACAACCAATTAAATTTCACGGTGTATACGTGTCGAATAACCTCCTTTTTTAGAAGTCGGTAAAAATGAAAACCCTAGCCAGTTCCACGAAAAAGCAAAATACCTACATAGTAAACAGAATTCTGTGTTTAATTTACAAATTTGTCAGTAATTGGCTTAGTACAGAGGGAGCAATGCCCTCATTGGACGTTAATAGGTAGTTCTAGTAACAAAGTTGAACAAGAAAAAGTTTCGCGTTACGGCTTACAGTTGCTGGAAACTTTGTACATAGATGTTATGTTATGTTATTGTGGCCTTTGTTAAATGATTTTGACTAGGCTATCACACTATAATATTATAAAGGCAAAATTTTGTGAGTTTGTGTGTTTATCTCTGTGCCAAATTTTATCCAGATCCGAGCAGCCGTTTGAGCGTGAAGAAGTAACAAACATACACACATTAACAAACTTTCGCCTTTATAATATTATATTAAGGCTTAGCACGCATTGCGATTTTTACTCGCGCGAATTTTCGCCCACGTACTGAATTTAACTAACACGCACTGCGGATAATGTTTATGTCTGTTCATATAGTTCAAAATAGTCGCGTGAATTTAATCCGCGCCGTGGTGCGGTGGGTTCTGTGGTAAAACACGGATTTCTTGCGGTATTATTTCCGCGCGATTTTTTTTCCGCAATGCGTGCATCTTCATACAATTCCATAGATCGCAGAATGGGCGGAATTAATTCGCGCGAACAAAAATCGCAGTGCGTGCTAAGCCTTATAGTAGTAGTAGTGTGATATAAAGACGAAAGTTTGTGAATATGTGTGTGTGTTTGTATGTTTGTAACTTCTTCACGCTCAAACGGCTGGACGGATCTGGATGAAATTTGGCACAGAGATAGATTATAGTCAGGAATAGCACATAGGATACTTTTTACCCCAGGAATATGTTCCTTCGGGATAATTTTCGACATTCACGCGGGCGAAGCCGCTGGCAGAAGCTAGTTGTTTATGAAAGTTTTATTTAAGTACCTGTTCTATTTTCGTCAAGTCTAATTGTACCTATGTTCTTGGTATAGAATGTTTTTACAAATTATAACAACCTGTAGGTATAACCTTGTATTCTGAATCGCTTTGTCTAAAATTACCTTGTTATTGAAATGTTTTGTTGTTGTTTAGTCAACGAATTATAACAGGTTTTGATAATAGATCTGGATCACGCTTTATAAAATCGAGGGATGTTCAGGTTAGAATATAATTCCGTTTTAAGTTTCCCAAAAATATGTCGGTTTTCTAACATTGCTACTTTCAAGACAATAGAAGTATTTTACTCATCATAATGCGGATACAGGGAGAGGGAGAGAGAGAGAACTGAAAAAATGAGTGAATTGTATGAGAAATTTATGTATTTTTATAGGTAAAACAAACAGTAGTATACAAAAAAAATACAAAGAGTCATTGGTTAGACAGTGGTCAAGCGCGAGCCTATATTAAATAAAAAATACTTTTTTTTTTTTAAACCAGCCTTTTTCGTATTCGTCTCAGCAAACCCTTTCATTTGATACCTATATCATGGCAGTGCACAAAAATAACTAGTCCGCCATCTTGGGTCATCCGCCATATTGGATTTAAAATGACGCCACTTAGCTAAACATGCATTGTCATCCAAACTAAACATTTATGCAAAATTTCATCATAATCGGTGGAAGACTGCTTTAAAATTCAGTTGCAATATTTGACCCGAACACACTTACCTACATACATACATACATATATTGCAAGTTAAATATAAACAAAAAATATGACTTAACATATATATACTACCCACTATATTTTCCACAGATTACTACATAGACTAAGACAAACTGATTAGCAAGCGTTATTGTAGACAGGTTATGTAGAAACATTTGAAGCTACAGCTACTGTTGATCCCTCACAATTTTGATTATGTCAGTTCTAAAGATATCATTATCATCATCATATCAGCCGAAAGACGTCCACTGCTGGACATAGGCCCGCCCGTAACGTCGTCACATTGACCGGTCCCGTGCGTCCGGCATCCAGCGGATCCCCGCAACCTTCACCAGGTCATCGGTCCACCTAGTGGGAGGCCTTCCAACTCAACGTATTCCGGTTCGCGGTCGCCACTACAGAACCTTTCTGCCCCATCGGCCATCCGTTCTGCGAGCAATGTGCCCTGCCCACTGCCACTTAAGTTTGGCAATTCGTCGGGCCATGTCGGTAACCCTGGTTCTCTTGCGGATCTCTACATTTCTGATTCGATCACGCAAAGAAACTTCAAGCTTGGCCCTCTCCATTGCCCTTTGGGTGACTGTAAGCTTTCTGATGAGGCCCATTGTGAGCGACCACGTCTCAGAGTAATAGGTCATAACTGGCAACACACACTGGTCATAGACTTTCGTCTTGAGACACTGTGGTAAGATAGACGTAAAGATACGGCGCAACTTCCCAAAAGCTGCCCAGCCGAGTCGGCTTTGACGGTTGATCTCTTTCTCGAAGTCTCTGTCTAAAGATAATTCTGCTTACAAATAATATGTCAATTGCACAAAATAGTATTGTATGTGAATGATTTAAAAGAAAAAGGAGCCACATGATGGTGTGTTCCATACCCTTTTTAACCCCCGACGGAAAAAGAGGGGTGTTATAAGTTTGAGGTGTGTTGCTGTGTATCTGTGTATCTGTGTATCTGTGTATCTGTGTATCTGTGTGTCTGTGTATCTGTGTATCTGTGTGTCTGTCTGTGGCATCATAGCGCCTCAACGGATGAACCGATTTTGATTTAGTTTTTTTTTGTTGGAAAGGTGATTGTGTCGAGAGTGTTCTTAGCTATGTTTAAAAAAAACGGTTCAGCCGTTCAAAAGTTATGGGCGTTTTACTGTTTGAATCGGGATGTTTTCGCAAGATAAATGTGTCGGGGGTTTTTTAAATTTTTAAATTTTACTTGTATCAAAGGGAATTATTAAAGAAGAAAACAGAAGCAGGCAGGCAAACGGTGATGACGATGACTCACGTTCTAATAAGAAACGTGCTAATTTCAAATTTATCAAAAACCAGCATATCAAACTCAAACGCTGCCGAGTATGACATACCAAACCACGCACCTCATCAAACGGCTAACACGAACTAGTCGCTCGGGTACGTACAAAACTAGTGACTAATTGAATCCGGCGGCCCTTCTGTTCCGAGAGGACCGGTCCTCGACATCCCTTGGCGAAAAAAGGCCCATTTATTACCGCGTGGTATAGTCGCTGGTTGGAACGAAGAATTATTGCGATCACGGAGCCATTTTTCCTGGATTGGTCGCGTAGTTATTTATATTGATTGATGAAGATAAAGCCAGTGCATCTGGAGTGTTATGGCTGTGAGATTTTTAGGGTTGAGCGAGCTTTATCCAGTTGAATGCCGTAATTACCAAGCTATTGTGTCTCGCCTGGAGCCACGTTTCAGGCCTTTACCTTGGGTAGGTGCAAGTTAAGCCGAAATCATTGAGGTGACCATATACTACACATGCCTGTAGCTTTCATAAAAGTATCCAAATAGCTTGCATGACATTGTGCCATAATAACTTCTGATTGATGAATTTCCTACTTGAAATCCTTTTGAACTTCCTAATCAAGGTCGGTGACTCTACACTCGAAGTTGTCTGCGACTATGTCTACCTGGGACAAACGATCCAGATGGGTAGGGCCAACTTCGAGAAAGAGGTCAACCGTCGAATCCGATTCGGCTGGGCAGCGTTCGGGCAGTTTCGCGGTATCTTCTCGTCCAACTCACCACAGTGTCTCAAGACGAAAGTCTATGACCAGTGTGTGTTGCCAGTTATGACCTAGAGCCAGAGTCTCAGAAGACGTGGTCGCTTACAATGGGCCTCATCAGAAAGCTTACAGTCACCCAAAGGGCAATGGTGAGGGCTATGCTCGGAGTTTCCTTGCGTGATCCAATCAGAAATGTAGAAATCCGCAAGGGAACCAGGGTTACCGACATAGCCCGAAGATTTGCCAAACTTAAGTGGCTATGGGCAGGGCACATTGCTCGCAGAACGGATGGCCGATGGGGCAGAAAGGTTCTGGAGTAGCGACCGCGAACCGGAAGTCGTTTCGTTGGAAGGCCTCCGGCGGATCGATGACCTGGTGAAGGTTGCAGGGATCCACTGGTTGCGAGACGCACGGGACCGGTCAAATTGGCGACGCTTGGGGAAGGCCTTTCGGCTGATATGATTAATTTCACGATGACAAGTTGTACACTTTTATGCAAGTTACAGTTGTTAGAGCAGATACGCACTGCATCCGATCTGAATCCGAGAAATTTCGGTTCCGAAGTAGCCGTAGTACTGCTTGTAGAGGTTAGGCACTACATCCAAACTCCATACGTTTGAATTCAGAACATTTTCAATTCGGATAGAACTCTGAACACAAAATAACGAACTCGGATCGGATGCAGTGCGTAACCGCCCCCTTAAGGGCCTACATACCCTTTAGTGCCGTAAAACGGTAACTTTCTGAAGCATACTCCTTAGTAACGGCTAGGTTAAAAGGTTCTAAAAAAAAATTGTTGATTCTTGTATATAATTTTGAACACAAGGTTTTTTCGTGTAACTAATAGTTTTGCTTTAAAAAAATAATACACTACACGATATTTTTTCGCAACTTTTGGAAACTCCTACAAAACGGCTTGGACGTTTAAAAATATTTTTACGCAGTAAATTGATGGCTGGAATTTCTTCATAACTAACATGGCATATGTAAATCAAATAATATTTTGCAAACAAATCTGTTCAAAAGGAGGTTCAATATTGATATTTTGGCATCGAGCTGGCGCACGGCCAGTACTGCCTTAACATTGAGGCGTATATAGCGCCTTAAGGCATGTATATAGTCGTCTTTATATGAGAGGTTGAAATAGCAAAGAGACTTATACCTAAGCCAATAACATGTCTTCGACATAATAACCCTTTCACTTAGCTCTACTTTCGAAATGCTCGTCTAGACATATTGGTTTAACTTTTAGACCTATAAGAAAATAGAAATGTATTTATCGTAAATTTAAAACGCCATTAGAGTTTAGAATTAGCCATAAAATAGAATAATTTATTGTCACGGCTGAAAACTACAAATTAGATTTTAATTAACTAGTAAAAACGTAATTACCTAAGTAATAAAATCAAAACTGATTAATATACCCATTGAGTAATAAAAAGTTAATCGCGAACTATACACGAAAAAGACCTTGTAAAACTTAGGTATAGCATAATTTACGGTATTGCTGAAACAATATATAACAGTAAATAATGTACTAGAAGTTTTCTCTCAAGGGTTTATCTACTCACGCTTAGTATGAGCACAGATACAGATACTAGCATACAGATGCCTCATCCCATACAAAGAAACCGTGCCGACGTAACTAAGGTTTTTCGTCTGATAAAAATGATTATTTTTATAAGTACTTCGATCGCGTTCGGTTCCGTTCCACGGCTGTAGATGGTGTTAGCAGTGACTTGCAACTACTTGCAAGTAAAAGGGGACTATTTATTTCTTTAAATACAGTGACGATTTGTTCTATAGTATTTTTTTGCAAGTTGATTGTACCAAAATGTGTTACAATACAAATTTAATAAATAGAGTGTCATGCCGCAGAAATTTAAAACCACGCCATCTATTGGAATCAATTTTAAATGATCCGTTCAAACATTCTTTGAAATGTGAATTAAGAGCCCAATATGCCATAATTTTGTTCTTTTAAGAGTTGATTAGACAAGTTAAAATTTCGAAATTTAAAAAACCCCCGACACATTTTTATTTCATGCTACATAATTTATCTAGTACATAGTAGATACGCTTCGATCGGCAATCTATTGAACACGTGATTATGACACGATATGTTGCGAAAACATCCCGATACAAACAGTAAAACGCCCATAACTTTTGAACGGCTGAACCGATTTTATTCAAACATAGCTAAGAACACCCTCTACAAAATCACCATTCAAACCAATAAAACCAAATCAAAATCGGTGCATCCGTTTCGGAGCTATGATGCCACAGACGTCTGCGTGTCTACACAGATACACAGCAACACGCGTCAAACTTATAACACCCCTCTTTTTCCGTCGGGGTTTAAAAATAACACACAATTTGTATGACCAATTCTAGAAAATGTTAATTTTACACACAATTCAATAACGAATCGATGCATTGCGCGCCATCTAGTGACATTTATTTGAACCAAATTTTCTTTGTTAGCGCTGGGACCCCGTGGTATGAGCGAAGCCTTACGCTTTTAAATCCGCAAACAAACGCGAGTTATATGTATATACGTGCATCAGCCTTGTAAGGAATTCCTTCAGGTTTAAGGGGAATTAAATTGGCCTAATTTTCTTTTGACCTTCTTTGCGAGATAACTGTTCTGATGAAACGTGCGTTCAACTTCTTGTGGAATTCGGCTTTGTGATTAGTGGGTATAAATAAGTGGGTGACCTTATTGATATGTGGAGGGCCTCGATCGAGAGGGTCCGGGGATCAATCGAAAAACCTTACCGCAATATTTGGTGAATGACGGGTATTATACAAGCTTTTATTTAACTTGCAATGTATGTATGTATGTAAGTGTGTTCGCGTCAAATCTTGCAACTGAATTTTAAAGCAGTTATCCTCCGCCGATTAAGATGAAATTTTGCATATATGTTTAGTTTGGATGACAATGAATGGTTAGCTAAGTGACGTCATTCTAAATCCAATATGGCGGGCGGCCCAAGATGGCGGACTAGTTATTTTTTGTGCACTGCCATGATATGGGTATCAAATGAAAGGGTGTGCTGAGAAGAATACGAAGAAAGCTTGGTTAGTTTTTTTTTTTACGAAAGCCTAAAAAGAAGACTAATCAATAAAAAATGTTTATTTGTAAGTACACAGTAATTCTTATTAGACGATTTGATAGGCTTCTAATTATTATTGAAATAAACTTTGGCAAGTGTAATATTTACTGTATAACCAAGTTATAAGTGCAAACTTATGCAGATACGTTCCTGAAATTAATTTGAAAATCATCTGCCTAGCCTTTTCCCATCTACTTTGGGGTCGACTTCCAGTCTAACCGGATTCAGCTGAGTACCAGTGTTTTACATGGAGCGACTGCCTATCTGACCTCCACAACCCAGTAACTGCTAACACGGTACCCCTTGGCTAGACTGGTGCCAGATCTCAGGCTTCAGACTACTCGTAACGACCGTCAAAGATCTTCAAATGACAGCCGGGACCAACGGCATGTTAATGCTTGCCGTGGCACGGAAGAAACTCGCTATGTGAGGATGGTCACCCATCCACGGCCCGACCTCGGCAAGCGTTGCTTAACCTTGAAGATCGAGCCGTGCGGCTGTTATTATTTAGCCACGAGGTGTCACATGTCTTCGAATTTTTTGTTTAAGACAGTTCCTCACGATGTTTTCCTTCACCGTTTTAAAGCGCCAATTAATTTGAAAAATATTATCTTCTACAATACAATATATTGAGAGAATAATAACCTAGACCTAATATCATAAACATACTTTATCTACTTCGGTTTCGTTATATTCGAATTACAAAATTGACAGCGGTTTCATTATGATACCCATAATGACATCGGGTTGCATTATGCGAATCGTCATAAATTCTAAAACACAAGCAAAGACATTCGGAACATACAGCCAGGTACCTATAATATTACTTCGAAATCGAGACAATGTAAATGATGTTTTTAAAAATGGAACAAGTTTAGAACAAAAGTATCGTATACTATTTGGCTGTTGCGGCTACAAGATCTTTGCCTTATACCTAGTCAGTGTGTAGTTAAGTTTCTATTAAAAATACTTATTTGTCTATATCTGTGTTTTATTCCTTCCTTCGTAGATAAAATCTTGTATGCAACTGTACGTTATTGGTCTTTTAATAACTCGTGCCCACCTATTTCGGTACGCGCTACGCTTGTACCGAAAAATGGCACTCGTATTAAAAGACCGTCCATAACGTAACAGTTGCATAAATAGCTATACTTAAACCGTGAATATATATTATGTATACGAAACGGCTCTCGAATCTCGCATAATTGAATACCTACATTCAAATTGAAAGGGTTTTGTAATATACTGATCGCGAGGACACAATGTAGTCCACTTGTATGAAAGCCCTTATTGAAAACTGTATTCCCCAGTATAATATAATACATAGCCACCAGCTAACATCGTGTGAACCAACAGTTGTTCTTTGTACTCAGTATAGAAGGTAATATATGTGGTATACGAACTCGCTATTATATACGTTGGCATTTGAAAGTTATTAGGTATTAAAGTTATTTGTACATGAAATAAAAGGTAGTGTGGAAAGGTGAGAATCATTGAATTGAAATACAGTATATAAGCGCAGATCTACTTTATGCAGTATGACAAATTGTTTCTTGTGCAATGGTTCGCAGAGCCATTCATAGACACAAAGATCCGCTGTGCATGTTGTGACTACTATAAATAACAATATTCATTGCTTCAAGGTTCCCACAGAGTGACGCGACATGACAAATTGACCGAATTATACTACGAGTTATAAGACGTATTTATCCATACATAAAAAAATACCTAAAAAGATTGTAGCATTGTTACGTCGTACCTGTCTGTGGGATCAATCTTACATTTGAACCATTCTTCTGCTCGACAGCAAAAGTGATGCAATGGATATTGTTGAAATGCCAAAATGTAACAGCAATGACATTACGATTGTGTTACATTACACAAAATATTAGGTAATGGCACAGCATTATCAAAATAAAGGGCAGCCATCGCTAAAAGTTTGTACAAATACGCAATTTCTGTGAAAAGGTATACGCTCTTTTCCATTTGTGTATCTATAGTGCATATAAACAGTTTTATAACGAGTTTAACACGAATAGGTAGGCAGGTACCTATTATATTCAACATCAAACACAGTAATTTGTATTCGGTACATACAAGCTTGTATGAGGAAAATTCGCTAAAACCTATGAATGTCACTACGAGCGGAGTTTCATTTATTTCGAACTGAATTAGGTAACTAGCTATCAAATTGAATTTGTTTAAGGTATGGTACCTAATTAAGTATCCTTAACCAATTTACCTGGTTAATTAACCTGCCGCTTTGGTCTACTGGTCGCAAGCGGGACTGCTTAGTAGTAAATGGGCAAAGTATTATTTCGTTTTCCATTAGGGATTTCTAAAAAGCAGCCAATGTCTGGATTTATGGCCGGTTCACACAGGCTCCCCTTCTCTTTTACATGTGACTTACAAAGCAGGGTTAAAAAATCATCATCATAAACATTATTTCAGCCGAAAGACGTCCACTGCTGGATATAGGCCTCCCACAAGCGTCGCCATACTGATCGGCCCTGTGCGTTTCGCATCCACCGGACTCCCGCAACCTTGACCAGGTCGTCACTCCATCTAGAGCGAGGCCTTCCAACGCTGCTTCTTCCGGTTCGCTGTCGCCACTAGAACTCAAGGATACTTCGATCACAGCCCTCTCCATTGCCACTTCGATCACAGCCCTCTCCATTGCCACTTCGATCACAGCCCTCTCTATTGCCACTTCGATCACAGCCCACTCCATTGCACTTTTGGTGACAACTTTGGTTAAAATATGGGTAAGCCTTATTATGCACTTCTGCTTTCCTAACAGAAGAATACAGGAGTGATACTATGTATCTACCTAAAGAAGTAGTTGTACTTTGCGATTCACGACAATACAACAAAACAATACGGTTTTCAATGAAACAGCTTATTATCGCGATTCTATTGTCACTGCCATAGGACACTGATTATATCAATGTTAGGTTTTATCGCCGTCGTTGCTGGTAAAGAATGGGCCATTCTCCTCCATCTCATGGGTGTCGTAAACGACAACTAAAGTACTGTAAGTATCTGTAATGTCAACGCGGGTGAAGAAATGCTGTTTATTGTTGTAGTTATCACGAATTTTGGGTGTAGGGTCTAAAATTTTTGAGTATGAATTCTGATGGCTAAAAAATAGGAAAGTCCAAAGAAGTGATGGATGGACCGTGGGAAAGAAGGTGTATACTGATATGATCCAAACTACACTACACTAACATGAAACAAACTGAATGGGACAGAGTTTTCACAACTTTCTTCACACTGCAAATGATGCGTTTTAATTTATGCTATTGCATACGTTATAAATTTTAATTTATAACATTGTATTATTTATATATTTATTGTAATTATAATTTTGCATACCTAAAACACGGTTGACAGCGCATTCATCTGACATCTGGCAATGTATTTTTATGTACATTTTGCGCAATAAATGAATCTGAATTTGAAACTCTGTCTTCCAGATCCTGTCTTGTAAGCGCTGTGAAAACAAGCTGTTTTAGTATGAGAGATATCTACTACAGCGCAGTCGTTTATGGCCTACTTCTGAGTGGCAATCTTATTTGCTAACTGTAGGTCTGCTTTGACATATAAGAGACCAAACGCATTGACCGATTTTGATGATTCTTACTTCAATCGATTCGTCTTTAACTTGCGAGTTTCACTGGCTAGTGTCTACATTAAAATTCGAAAATAGAAAATGGTGGATTTTGGGTGCCATATTGTGGGGGCCCAATTCTATTTTTCTTCGATCTCCATCGTGTGGGGTATCAAAATAAAGGGTTTTAAGAAGTGATTTCGAAATATGTTACACTTATATGTTTAATGTATCTAATTTGAAAAAAAAATGTTAACTAAAAAGTTATAAATAAAAAAGTTAATCAACAATATCAAAAAACCCGACTGCTTGATAAGCGAACTAAAAAGACGTAAACAAGAAGTAAATCATGATGTGCAGACGGAGGATACATATTCCCGAGCTGGCTGACCAAAACCAGATGTATCCTCCGACTGCACAGCATGATTTTCTTCTTGTTTACGTCTTCTTAGTTTGCTTCTTAAGCAGTCGGGTATTTTAATTTTTTGAATTATTGTATGAGATTTACTACTGCGCAGCTATTGTAGCCAACTTCAGGGCTGCCAAGAAGTTTGGCGAGAACTATACTTATGAATATCTATTTATAGATACACAAGTCATGGCTACATAGATTACTGAATGTTAAGTCTCCAGTAATCACTCTAATGTTATCTCCAGCACTAGTAATGAGCCGTTATGTTGCAAACGGATTCGTTGATTGATTGATAACCGTCTATTTGGATGATATAGCGGTTTTTGGATAGTTATTTAGTTTTTTTCTTACTGTTAGTTTAGCTGCAGTTACTTTTTAATGCTGGAATTAAAATAGTAACAGTTTACTTTTGCTTAATTACTTTATAACTGTAAAAAGTATTTTTATAAAAAAAGCTAGTTACTGTTATTGCATAAATCACTGTTATCGTGTCATTTCTTCATGCTTTCTTGATATTTTAATTAGAATCTTATTTATTTAGTAAAGCGGTATACCATAAACAAATACCTAACAGAAAACAAGCTCTGAGAAATATCTGTTATTTAAAAAACCCGCCAAGTGCGAGTCGGACATGCGCACGAAGGGTTCCGTACCATTAGAGCAAAAAACGGCAAAAAAATCACGTTTGTTGTATGGGAGCCCCACTTAAATATTCTGTTTTTAGTATTTTATGTTATAGCGGCAACAGAAATACATCATCTGTGAAAATTTCAACTGACTAGCTATCACGGTTCACGAGATACAGCCTGGTGACAGACAGACAGACGGACCGCGGACTCTTAAAAAGGGTCCCGTTTTTACTCTTTGGGTACGGAACCCTAAAAAGGGAAATAGAGTTACCATTAATTGTGAGTTCATTCATACCAATTCATACAAACAAACAACAAAAGATTTCGTTAGCTAGGTAAAGTACCATACCATCAATATTAATCTCATAGAAAATTATATTTCACATCGTTCACTACTAACAAAAGTCGCGTGTCTATAATGTTTCGTGACAAAACCCATTGGACACGGACTTCGGTAAATATCCGCCATTGGACACCGGTCGTTATACTTTAATTACTGTTCTGATAATAAAATTTAATCCGCGGATATTCAAATATTCATACTTTAATTGCTCTGTAGTTTTTATGGTTCCGTACCTCAAAAGGTAAAAAAGGAACCCTTACAAGATCACTCTCTTGTCAGTCTGTCTGTCCGGCACCACCGATTTTCTCAGGAACGGGTGGACAATTGTAATTAGTTGTAATTTATACCAGATACTGAGGTCTATTAGTCCCTATTAGGTGTATAAAATGCAAGGTCCTGAGTCAACACGATAAAAGATATGGGCAAATTTACATTTTCGCGAAAACTTGTAAGTACCGAAATTTACCTTAATTTTCAGCTTTTTTATTTTTCGGAATTTTCCCTTTACTTGTGCTGTAAGACCTTGCTTTTAACCAAAATTGACAATTCTAGGTCAACCGGAAATACGCTATAGGTTTTGGGTCGAAAAACTATATGGTAGTTCCCGTTGACCTAGAATCACGAAATTTGGTTGAAAACATACATAGTTGACGCCACCCTGGGTATGGAACCCTTCGTGCGCGAGTCCGACTCGAACTTGTCCGGTTTTTTAAATTAAATTATATTTACCGAAGCGTCCATACAATTGTTAATTTTAGTTAGAATTCGTATTTACTAAAACGCAAACTTCCGTTCTGCTATGTTATGCAAAACACCAGTTGTTGATTAATAAATTCATGCAACCATAATTCCTTTCAGTATGCACTGAAAAATTAAAATTTCAGTTCCAAAAAGATGAAAAAAGCATACGACAGCATCGTAAAAATAAGGAAATGTTACCGTCAAATGTAGGATATTTCTTTTTTATCCAACTTCATAACGGTAAACTGCACGGTTCCCAACACGGAAATTGTAATCAGTGTATTGAGAGGCTGCAGTCATCCGCGATCCGTACCGGAGTATTCGTTATTTTCACTGCAGAATACGGACTGTATTTTTACTGGTGTGTTTGCTGTTTACACTGCACGCACGACGGATTGGTCGAATGTGCATCCTTCATAGGGCTGTGTCGTTATATTTTTCTGTTTTTTTTTCAACTTCAAGTTGTCTCCAACGTCACTCTCGTGTTCGATCTTCTCGAGTTCCAGGCATTCGTTAGAGGGTGCTGTCGAAATGTTGATTGATGCCAGGACATCCTTACAATTTTCCTGATTTAAATTACATTTCAAAACCTTGCTCTGTTCTTACTTTTATGGCAACAACATTTTTGCTGATTTGATATCGGTCTATCAATTACAACGTGGATTAAAATAGGTATTTGAAAAAAAATGCTGACTATATATTTGCGCATTTTTGCAACGTTTTCTCAACTTTTCTAGACAAATACCTACTAAATTGTGGAATGGTGAATTGCGTTATTCGTTTTTTTATGTATATATTTATGACTAGGTTCTGCCAGCGGCTTCGCCCGCGTGAATGTCGGAAATTGTCCCAAGGGAATATATTCCCGAGATCAAAAAGTATCCCATGTGATTTTCCAGACTGTAATCTATCTTTGTGCCAAATTTCATACATATCCGTTCAGTAGTTTTAGCGTGAAAGAGTAACAAACATACAAACACACATACTCACAAACTCACAATTTTTATAGCTTTTATAATATTAGTGTGAGTTCGGTTTGTTTAAATACAATCTATAGATGATTATGGAATGTTTTTAGCAATGTTGCTTGAAAACAGCAATTGTTTACTTTCAAAATATATTTTTGTTTCGATATTACACTTCTTACATACAAACTGTACCTCATGTTCCCAAAAACCATCAACTTTGAAACGTAAGTGATCGGTTTTGCCGAGAAGCGCTGGTTTATCGCTGCAAAAAGTGGCACCCCTACTATCCAATGAATATTCACGGAACCCATCCTGTATTGATATGTTTGGCCTGAAGTGTACTTTTGGGATTATATAAGGTAGCGTATGTAACAAGCCGCTCGGGAAATAAGAGAAATTGCGTTTTTTCTGTGTGTACTTTGCATTAAATAGATAAGTGCATATTGATTCGTTACCGATCCGTTCATTTAGAGTAATTACTTAGTTACTACTGGAAACGTCTGATATATTGTCGATTGAACACGTTTTCAAATAAGAAAAAAAGAAAACCAAAAATGCGACTGCTTAAAAAGCTAACCAAAAGACGTAAACAAGAAGAAAATCATGCTGTGCAGTCGGAGGACACGTATTCGGGAGCTGGGTGACCAAAACCAGGTGTACCGTGTATCCTCCGACTGCACAGCCTGATTTTCTTCTTGTTTACGTCGGCAGTCAGGTATTTTGTTTTTTTTATTTATATATTTTTAGTTATTTTTTTTTATTTTTTTGTACATTTAAACATACATGTGTTATATATTTTTGAAATCACCTCTTAAACCCCTTTCATTTAGATACCCCACACGATGGGAATGGAAGAAAAAAATTTTTTTGCCTCCCACAATATGGCGGCCAAAAGCCGCCATTTTTCTATTTTCCAATTTTAATGCAGCCAGTGACACTCGCAGAGTTTAGACAAATCGATTGACGCATGAATCATCAAAATCGGCCAACGCGTTTGGTCTCTAGAACGCCACATAGGAACAAACATACATACATACTTACATTTTTTATTTTTTTTATTTGTTGGTTTGCTCTTGACTCTAGTCTAGGTCAGAGGTGGCAGAGACAGAGTCGACGATGGAGCAAGCTTAAACCCGGAAGAAGCCTGTTCACTGTAACTTTGAAAAGATTCGGGTCGAATGCGTTCGGAAACACAAGAGGCAGGTAGTGAGTTCCACTCATTTGCTGTGCGCATTATGAAGGATGTTTGGAAACGCTTGGTGCGAATTGGTGGAATGGCAACCAAGAAAGGATGGTAACTTGCAGTGCGTCTAGATGTCCGATGGTAGAAGAGGGCCGGTGGGATGAGGTCGTGGAGTTCTTGAGCACACTCACCGAAGTGCAGTCCGTAGAAGACCGACAAGCAGACAACCTTGCGGCGATGAGCCATCCTCCGACTTCACATCATGATTTTCTTCCTGTTTACGTCTTTTTAGATACATACATATACTGATAAACACATTACCCTGCTTCAGCAGTCGGGTAAAAATAGAATGAGATTATCAAGGAAATAGTTGGCTGCATTTAAATCAGAGAACGTACCAGACTGAACATTCTGTAGGCACTTCAGATTATGCCCTATTTAGTGTTACGAACACCGCATGGTTGCCCAGCAAAAACGCTCGGGATACAGCTGTCCGTTTAGTACGATACTATGCTCCTATTATTTATGCAGCACTAGTATAAATAGCACTTACAATGATAAGCAACTCGCTGTTATGCGTTTTACGTAAGGCGCTCTGCATTCCACAGAAGGCACTTTATTTTAAACAAAAACAGCAATAAAATAGTGATTGTACAACTAGAATATTGTGAACAAATAGACAAAGTTGCGGTTTTACGTTTGTAGGTCAGTATTTGCAACACGCTATGTAGTTCGAAAACTATTCCGAGGAAGCCGGCAGTACGAGGAAAATTTAGAACGAAACATTGCCTTCTACCTAATTTACGTAGGTACGTAGGCCTTCAAAGATTCAAACAATTTTAAAATCCACTTAAACACAAAGACCATCAGTTAACATTAGGAACTCAGTCTTAAACAACACAACTCATTACGTAAGGAACGTAAGATACGAACGAAATTTACCTCAATTTAATTTCACGAAACAAGGCTTTTATAGAGTTTGGCGTCTGTGACATCTAAGAAGGTTATTTTTATTTTCAATCCCTCTCCCTTCGGTTCTTATAATGTGATATTCATTTATTTTATTTCCCGGCGGATGGGCGCGCGCCTGTGGCTCTGCGGAGGAAACAAAGCTATTTCCTAGACGACGCCAATCCGTGGCTGTGTGGCCACTAGAGATGCGCCCACGTACTCGTCGCCTCACATAGAGGCAGTGCTTAGCGCGTTAACTTAGCGCTTTCAGCGCCAGATCTAGCGCTTTTTTTGTTCAATAGCGCGTTCTAGCGTCTAGCTTTGAAATCATATTATGATATGCACATCTACCATTATTTATTCTTTGATGTGCGTAACACGGAACGAATCACAATTTTTTTCTTATGTTGGTGTCTTAGTATATGAGTTGCGGATTCCTCGAGTTGGCAGCACTGATTCCTCGTTAACTATTTTGTAATTTTGTTCTTTCTTATGTTGGTGTCTTAGTCTATGAGTTGGGAATTCCTCGAGTTGGCAGCACTGATTCCCCGTTAACTATTTTGTTCTATTGTTCCACAGTAATTTATAACTGTCCGACAGTTATTCTGAGTCAGATTTAGGAGTTGTGCAGTGAGCTGATAATAAAAATGGATGCGCCCTTATAAAAAAAACAACTATTAACTTCATCCCTAGTCTCAGATTATTGGGCGTTTTGTTTGAATTTGGCGCCGAATATAGCGTTTTTTTTACAATGACCGTTTAGCGCTTTCTAGCGCTTTTTTAAAGAGCCCTGCATGGTGCCCTCGCCGCTCGGGCCCCGACACTGACGGGAGTCCGTCGGTTGACACGACATGTTATTAAATCTCTCTCTTTTATTCTTGTCACTGTTTTTCTTTGTTTGCTGTTGACGGGTTAGGGTTTAAGCTAATTGACTTTTGTGCCCTTATTTCTTCGTAGGTCAGACGAATAACAATAATCGTATTAAATTCATTTTGAATTCACAACTGCTGTTCAAATTAGTTCTGCGAGTTAACGTCGTGATTATTTGATTGGATTTTATTGTGAGAGAAAATGCGGGCGCAGCTTGTGTTTATTCAAAGTTGGAGAAATAGCGGGCTCCTATTTTCGTAGAAAGTCACTTATGAATGATTTTCGTATTTATTCGATTTCGCAAAAGATTTTATGTGTTTTAATTGTGTAATTTTTCTTCCGCTTTACTTATGAGTGTGGATTTATGCTGAATTAATTATAACGTCAAATTGTACATTTTAAGTACGTACGTATAGCTTCGTAAGTAGGTACAAATTGTTTGAATTTTAGGAGATCCATCACAAACATTAAGGTTTCTTCCATCTCATTACGACGTTATTCGATTCACGTAACAAAATTTATTAGTCTACCATTTTGTTTTTTAGGGTTCTATACTCGAAGGTTCCAAACGGAGCCCTATTGCTGTCACTTACGTAACTATATGTCCGTCGTCAGACACACAATTTTGTTTCGAAGATATTTTTATCTTCACATTGTAAATATAATGAAATAGAAATTTGCTGATAATGTTTATTATCTATGTCATCATCATCATCAAACAATATTATAAGGAGGAAAGATTTTTTGTTTGTTAGTACCGAATAGTTTCCGAAACGACTGGACCGATTTAAAAAAATCTTTCACCAATCGAAAGCTACATTATTCTCGAGCAACATAGGCTAACAATATTTTCAATAAAATTAGAGTTCCTTATGAAACTTGCAATAATGTAACCCAAAGTAGCAAAATACATACATAAACTCACGCCTTTTTCCCATGGGGGTAGGCAGAAACTACAGAACGCCACCTGCTACGATCCTTACATGCTTCTTTTGCTTCACTCACATTCATTCATGCATCAAGTAGCAAAATGTTGCCTATAAAATTTATTATTTGGCATGCGCTGAGAAAACTATTCATGATACATAAAAAATATGTACTACATGATTAAAATACTTATTATTACCTATAAAAAAGTCTGCGAGAGAATATATCTCACTATCATAGTTAAGTCACAATAGCAGCTTTTGTGTTCTAAATTTTAATTAGATCGCCGGTAGAAATAAAAGTTTTTTACATTCGTATTGTAGTATTAATTCTTTTCAAATAAATAGTTTAACTAATTGGTAGGTAGGTAGGGTAGGATAGATAGGGTAGGGAGGTAGGTTAATCGGTAAAGCAGGCGAGTAGGTTGGCATTGACGGGAGCGAAACCGCGAGGGTCAGCTAGTTACGTACATTTTAGTAACAAATATCAATATATTGAAAAATCCGATTTTTCTTTGGTACGGAATCTGACACGCACTTGGCCAGTTTTTATTTATACATCCTTGCTAATGTACAGCTAATGCTTAGAATTCCACAAAAAGCCGTAATGTTCGGGAAAGAGAAATATCAAACGAAAATACAAAAGATTACGTAAGATATGTATTTTTTATATGAGAGAACGTTAAAAATGTCTCGCCCTGTGTTCGTATTATCTCGCACAGAGGGATGCGCTGTCTAAGACGTGTCGATTTAACATGCCGGCTGAATTTGACATTCGCAATGTTTATTCCCATCCCATTTGGCGGGCCTCCTTTGTGCGAATCTTTTTGTGGTATAATTTATCTAATTTGGAACAAAGCGGATTATACGCGGGGACGTTCAGTCAATTCACGCTAGAGCCGGTCTTGAATTTTTATTAGAAAATTGTGTTTTTTTTCTAGGTGAATTTTAAAAATTCGGCTCAGATTTTTTTATGGACGCTCGACGTTGAAACTCAGAATCATTAACTTGCCTAATGAAAAAGTATTAGCCGTTTTTTTGCCGTAATCTAGGGTATTGTGATTTTGTGAAGCTTTATTTATTAATTACGAAATCCATTTTCGGAGACTTAATTAAGGTCGTGGTTGGTAACCTGGGGGAGCCGACGAACAGAGGATGTTGTCCGAATAATTTTTTTATGTTTAAAAAAGTTCGACGAGGATGGGATTCGAACCCACGCGTGCAGAGCACATTGGATTAGCAGTCCAACGCCTTAACCTCTCGGCCACCTCGTCTTGTGAAACGGCGGCGAAATAGCGGTCCGATTTCTTTTCTAACTCAGCTGTTTACCCAGTTGTTATTTGGTCGACGGTACAACTTTTTTCATAATCCATTGAAAACACCATGGTATGCAGCTGTTGTTTTGCGGCGCTTACTTTTGTTGTAATTTATTAAATTTTTTGTTTGGAACTAGATTTTACTTAGATTTAAGGTAATGAATATAACTGCGGGCAATACGAACACAACACTTAATAGTTTAGTTTATAATTGTAAAGTATGAATGGAAAGGCGAACGGCAGGTTTGTATGGGAATGTCGTACCGCTAATAAAATTTCGTGTTTTGTTTATTTTTTGTTTTAATTGATAGTTAATATGACAGATAAATGTATTTTTAAATTCTTAGATTTTTAGAACTTGGGACGTAAAAGTTATAACCAGTTTTATTTTTTAACCCCCAAAGAAAAAAGAGGGTTGTTATAAGTTTGATGTGTGTTGCTGTGTATCTGTGTGTCTGTCTGTCGCTTTATAGCGTCCAAACGGGTGAACCGATTTTGATTTCGTTTTTTTTTGTTTCAAATGTGCCTTAATCGAGAGTGTTCTTAGCTATGTTTGAATAAAATCGGTTTAGCCGTTCAAAAGTGATGGGCGTTTAACTGTTTGAATCGGGGTGTTTTCGCAAGATATCGTGTCATAATTACGTGTTCAATAGATTGCCGATTGAAGCGTGTCTACTATGTACTAGATAAATTATGTAGCATGAAATAAAATAGGTCGGGGGTTTTTTAAATTTTGAAATTTTTCTTGTTGTTTTAATTGGTAGTTAACATTATAGATAATCTCTTTTTCAATTCTAAAAATCTATTTTAGAACTTGGGTCGTAAAAGTTATAACCAGTTTTATTTTTTTAGGTTATGTTCTAGTGTACCAATGTATATTGTTACCTACAGGTAAATGTTGCATATTGTTACATAATATGTAAAGTAAATTGTTTGTTGCTATCTTTGTAGTGTTTTACTTACCATTAAGCAGGTAGATTGAGATGAGGATCGTACCTAGTCAGGGCATTAGGAGATACCTATGTCCAGCAGCGGACTGCAACAGTTTGATAATGATGAGTTTGATTATATTTAATGTTATTTCTATTTCTAAATATAATAAATATCATTTCAATATTTGTGTTATTTTACTTAAGGCAACTTCTAAAAACATAAACACTTAAAAATAAATGGGTTAGTTGTCTTAATAAGTGGTTTAAATTCTATAACCGAACAACAAAAAAGTATGCTGTACAAAATCTGCCGTTTTATTAATGTGTTATGTAACTCGTTGGTGATCTTTAATAAATTAATAAAAACATTCTAAAAGTATCCCAGATTGTTATGCAGTTTTTTTTTTAAATTATTATCTAGTTTTGATCAAGTTATTAAAAGAGCATTAGACTACATGCTTTGAATCGAGTTAAATATGCAAATAACACATTTAAAGGGCGTGATTTATGATAGTAGAAACTTGTTTTTTCTTCCATTTGTATTTACATAAACTGACAACTGCTGACTTGATTTATTACTTTGCTAAAGTAAGTAAAATTACTTTTAGGTAGATAAGTACCTAACCAAATGTTAGACTCGCGTTCTGTAAGATAGTACAATAAACTAAACATTTCATTATTTTTTCAGTTTTCGTGACCCCTCTATAGCTTTTTTATAAAAGCAATTTTCGCTTGCCATTAGGCGAGATATTGGTCAAACGCGAGGCTAAAAAGTTAGCTAGTGATGTATGCAAAATGTTTGGCTGGGGCCGACTGTCCGGCTAAGACCGACTGTTCGGCTAAGACCGATTGTTTGTTTTTAGGGTTCCGTACCCAAAGGGTAAAAACAGGATCCTATTACTAAGACTCCGCGGTCCGTCTGTCTGTCTGTCTGTCCGTCGGTCTGTCTGTCTGTCTATCCGTCTGATAATGGTACGGAACCATTCGTGCGCGAGTCCGACACGCACTTGGCCGGTTTTTTATTGTGACGTGTTTTGGGGAGATTAGCAGAATAAACCACATGTATATTAGGATGTCGCGCTTTATTTTTAACCCCCGCCGGAAAAAGGGGGGTGTTATAAGTTTGGCGTGTGTTGCTGTTTATCTGTGTATCTGTGGCATCATAGCGACCATACGGGTGAACCGATTTTGATTTAGTTTTTTTTGTTTAAAAGATGACTTAATCGAACGTGTTCTTACCTATGTTTGAATAAAATCGGTTCAGCCGTTCAAAAGCTATGGGCGCTTTACTGTTTTAATTGGGTTGTTTTCGCAAGATATTGTGTCATAATTACGTGTTCAATAGATTGCCACTCGAAGTGTATGTACTAGATAAATTATGTAGCATGAAATAAAAATGTATCGGGGGTTTCTTAAATTTTGAAATTTTACTTGTTCCCTAACGATAAAGGCCTATCGACAAACAAAAAAAAAGTCGAAACCATTCCATTCCAACCAATCACAATCGCCGATGATATCAGGAAAATCTCAACCGAACCAACAAAGCGCTCTCGGACTAACCTTAAACTTCAATTAGGCCAGACCACACAATCGGGACGTGGCCGTTTCAAAAATGGAATGTCAATAAGACAACAGTAACGCTCCGCTTGTGTCCACTTACCGTCGCTCCAGTGTACGACACTAACGCGGCCCGTACCCATATGGGGCCAGAGTCCCTCGCAACTAAACCCGGGCATAAAGCCGAAGGATTTGCCCGAAGCGCTCGGCCAAATACGGAATGCACCTGGACCGATTTAACTTAGCTTGTTCTTTGTGTTATTTACTTTTGAGGACTTAGTTGCAGCGCGTATATTGGCAGATCGCTGGACACTAAGGATTTTTCTAAGAGCTGGCAATATTTAAGGACAGAAAAGTCGTGCGCAATAATAATGATAATAACGCGAATAAGAATAATTTATTAAAAAGTAAGTACGATCACAAAAATGTACATCAGGTGCAGTAAGTATATTTCTAAAACAATGGTATAAATAGTGCTTACGTGTAAACTTAACTAAAATATTTTATTACAACTGCAAGATTTTATACATGAATTTCTATTTTTGGTAGGGACCTCCTTGATATAGGTGTTTTCAAACCTGTGTTTCAGGCCAACACATCATATTTACATAAAGCATTGGGTCAATAAAATTAGTCTATTAACAAACATAAAAATATATAAATTGGTATAAAACACAAAAATGACTGATGAATCTTAAAAAACCGGTCGAGTCGGACTCGCGCACCGAGGGTTCCTTACAAACAGCTTCATTCACCAACATAATTAGGTAACTAGCTCAACGGGAACTACTATATAGGCTTTCGACCCATAATCTATAGGGTACTTCCGGTTGACCTATAATTGTCAATTTTGGTTAAAAGCAAGGTCTTACAGCACTAGTAAAGGCAACATACCGAAAAAAAAAAAGTTGAAAATTAAGGCGTTTTGGTACTTACAATCTAAATTTGCTCATATCTTTTAATCACCTTATAGGGACTATAGACCTCTGTATCTGGTATAAATTTCAACTTGTTAGGTACACCCATTCGTGAGAAAATCGGTGGTAACACACGGACAGACGGGCAAGAGAGTGATCTTATAAAAGTTCCTTTTTTACCTTAAAATGAAGTCTTCAACTTTCATCTCGGTCACGAGGCGCCATCAACACACGTGCACGCGATATTAAACATTCATCACGATAATTGATACTCAATCAAAGCAAGGCAAGAATTTACTGACAGAAGAGAATAATTAACCGCTGACCAAAAACCGCTAGTGTATCGTTACCCTAATAACCAAGTTGTACCGCAATCAACTCTTAATATAAGCGAATAATCTCACATTTAATTTCGGCAAAGGCAATATCTGAATACATTGTTTCCGACGTCATGGCCGTCTCTCATTAAGTATTACAACTTAAACGTCACAACGCCGACCCATGTAGCAAATTGTGCTCGTAGAATTAATTCAGCTTACATAGACGCCATAACAATAACTGGATATCATTATTATTCGCGCAGGGCAGGGCTGCCAGTAGGAAATGAATATTCCATTCGTAATGGACCTGTACTTTCTATCATTAAAACTTACATAATGTGCCCCACTCCGCTCTTGAATAATTACTACACTTCTTCGGAATTTGAATGAGCCGACGCGTCGGTAATGAATCGAGAATCTCATCGCTATCCTTGCAGTCTTGTTCACTCTGAATTATTCATTATTCTTTAGTCACTGTCCTAGTCTGTCTAGGGCTTTATGTAGGAATTTTTCCAAGATATGGGCCGGACGTGGCGCTTCGTGTCAAACTCGTATCGTTTAATGGTTTCCTGGTAGGGAAAGCTTGAAGCGTGTAGGACGCATATTCGAAGCGTTCAAAGTCACGTGCAGCTAAAAGGTGTCGTGTTCAAAGTCTGTATGGTGCAAGTAGTGACAGATTGCTAGCACGTAGTCTGGACGACTGGATAGCTGCAGCAGATTCCTTGAATCTTGCACGTAGTTTCTTTGAAGATCGGCGATATTAAACTTCGTTCATAGTATTTTGTGAAGCGTGTTTGACACTTGATCTAAATGGTCCGTACCTGGAATCTTGAACAGACCTTTTGGAGGCTCTCATCTGTACATTATTGATTAATAGGATTGAGACGGCCGTAACTGAATTATTTCCATTACAAGTTAGCAATTTTCAGTGGAACGTGGCAGATTTAATATATGATAACTTCAGGTTAACCCTGAACGAAGAATTTGATTGTTTTAAGCTCAATATATTGTAGTCTGTATACCTAACATTAATTGTTCCATATTAACTTTGTGTTAATTAAATCCTTAGCAATATTTGTGTAGTACAGTGAACAGTGGTGGCCCAGTGGTGGCGGCCCCGACTTACGAACAGTAAGTCGTGGGTTCGAACCCAGGCAGGCGCATTTACTTCGTATAATTTATTTCATTACCACTACTCTCAAAACTGTGAAGGAAAACATCGTGAGGAAACCGGCATGTCCTAGAACCAGTGCAGTGGGAACATTAATAGGATGAAGATGAAGTACAAAAATGGCATATTATACGATTCTACCACAGTATAAATATGGAAAAACATTATGGAAACTATCTACAAACGCTCGAAACGGAACACTCACACAAACATGCGCATCGACGAGACCCCTAAGCATCGTCCGCAGTGCTGTAAGTAGTGTGAGCCGAGTGATTCTACTTTTAATTTACACATAAGCTCTAACGCCAAAAAGCGATCAGTCCTAGTACCCATTTCAAAAATAATTAAAGCTTTGCTTCCTTAACAACTAAACATTCCCGGAAAGGATATTCCGTAACACGCAAACAAAAGTTTATCAATATATTCACAATTATACGACAGTGGTGTATTATTACGGCGCGTTTTACTCTCTCAGACAGTTATAACGCTTTTGTTCTACAAACAGAGAGTAACGTTATTTCCATGGCTTCTATTAAAACTTTTTAAGCCTAACAAAATATTGGTGTTCTTCGCATGTTTTCTCATGGAGGCTTGCTTGTTGTTACTGCCGACATATTGACGTCCGTACGGAATCAAAGTTAACAAAAACAGTTCTAAACAACGCATTTGTTTTTCTTGTGCTGTGTAGTAGTATTATCATTTTTATGCTGAAGGAAATAAGTGTGCCGTGAGTTTTCTTGGTATGTTTGCTTGCTGTTGTTTTTATTGTTTCAAGGGAATTCCTGTTAGAGTTGTTTATTTATTTATTTAATTTTCATGTACAATGGTGATACATAGGAGGACTTAATGCAGCAAGGATTTCTCTACCAGTAACATTTTTGGTTTAAAAAAGTTAATTAAAAGTACAAAACACTTTTTAGTTTTTTTAATTTTTTATTTATAACTTTTTTTTTTTTTTTTTAGGTTAAGGTCCATTTAAACATATAAGTGTTATATATTTTATAAATCAACACCTAAACCCTTTATTTTGATACCCCACACGATGGGTTTGAAAGAAAAAAATATTATTTTTGCCCCACAATATGGCGCCCATAATTCGCCATTTTATTTTTTCCAATTTTAATATAGGCAGTGACACTCGCAGAGTTAAGACGAATCGATTGACGTAAGAATCATCAAAATCGGCCAACGCGTTTGGTCTCTAGAATGCCACATAGGAACAAACATACATAGCCTGATAAACACGTTACCCTCCTTCGTCAATCGGGTAAAAATGACACAACGTGGTAGGTGTACAAAATAAAAAATATGAACAATAATTAAAATCGTATATTCATAAACTAACCAATAAAATACATAAATAATTACTAAAACAATATACCAATAAATATTATTATAAATAATATATAATAATATTAATTAGACAGATTAAAATATAATAAATATGGCGAAAGTCGTGCTATGTAGGACAAATAATAGTTCCGGATTCTACGCTTAAATGAAAATTCACTCTCAGCTTTTTTGTCACGGGGGAGTTGTTGACATAATTGAATTTACTTTGTCACCTTTTTTAGCGTAAATGTGGGACATAGTCGTTTAAAGTAAAGTACTGAATGGTCTTTATACCTAGTTTTCTTTAAAATAATAAAGCGATCAGAAAGTGCTTTTCAGGTTCTCTTTTGATTTAAGTTTGCATATTTTCTTTTAATTCTGTGTGTGACTGTAAGGCTTTTCGTTGCTGCATTTCATGCCGTATTTTTATACATTATCAGAGGCAGATCATAAATATAAATTGCTTCTGAAACATATAAATAATTTACATTAAATGATTGAAACGGCCGAATCATTTGTTACGTTAAAGTTATTTTCGTACTCATTTACTGAAAAAGGTAGCAACCCACTCTTGAAACAACGAAATTCGGTAAGTTTAATGCACTTAATTAAAATGTATATGAGTGCTCTCAAGTTAATCATAACAATGATAACGAATGGGCTGTTGATATTTTTGTATAATAATTTTATCGTGGAATACTGATTAATGAAATTCATTGGGGAATCCAGAATGATAAGAGTATTATAATAAATTATCATTAATAAAATATACGCAGTTGCTTTTGCTCACTTAGTTTTAGCAAGAAGATAATAACTAATTATTCCATGTCGTAATAATATAATCTATTCTTTCTGATAACATTCTGCTTTGGCACCTACGCGTTACTTTTTTACCCGACTGCCGAAGGAGGGTAAATTGTTTATCAGTCTATGTATGTATGTTTGTTCCAATGTGGCGTTCTAGAGACCAAACGCGTTGGCCGATTTTGATGATTCTTACGTCAATCGATTCGTTTTTAAAATTAGAAAATAGAAAAATGGCGGATTTTGGGCGCCATATTGTGGGAGCCCGAATTTCTTTGTTCTTCCATACCCATCGTGTGGTGTATCAAAATAAAGGATTTTAAGAGGTGATTACAAAAATATATAACACTTATACGAGTATGGTTATATATAGCTAATTTAAAAAAAAATAACTAAAATGTTATAAATAAAAAAAGTTAATTAAAAAAAACAAAAAACCCGACTGCTTAAAAAGCGAACTAAAAATAAGTATATAAGAAGAAAATCATTCTGTGCAGTCGGAGGATACATATTCGCGAGCTGGCTGATCAAAACCGGATGTATCCTCCGACTTTACAGCATGATTTTCTTCTTGTTTACGTCTTTTTAGTTCGTTTTTTAAGCAGTCCGGACTTTTGGAGATGAGAATTCCGATGTCCCCAAAGCACACGACCAAATACCTTGTGATCAGTGTGGTCAGAGGCCTTAGTGCGAGTTTTTACTCCCGCTCACTCGTGATGCGTAAACATCATTTTGTATTGAAACTGGATAAGCGCCGTCTGGTGACGGGAAGGAGAAACCGCTTTTTTTGTATACATTTTGACATAAGTGATCGTTTACGTATCACGAGTGAGCGTGAGTAAAAACTCGCACTAAGGCCTCTGGTCTGATCATGTGGCGCAAATTATCGATTCCGTTTGCCGTCACGTCTGTCAATGTGCCGTTTACATGAGCACGGATGGCAGCTGATTGGCCTCTCATTTGCCCCGATTGTGCCTCACGCATACATAATTTGTGTTCAGCGTCGTCGCCATTAAGATAATCTCCCTGGTTCTGCTGGCCCCATTGATTACCACGGTGTTCGCCTGTTCGGTTCGCCCGCAGCCGATTATAACGGTCTGTTTGCATCATTGCGGTTTAGTTAGCAGGTCAGTTAAGGCCAGTGTGGTGTGCCTTTGATATGTATGTAACGAAGTGGAAGAACTCCGAAATGATGTGGTCTTTTGGTTGATTGACGTTTGGGAGGAAATTCAGGCACTAATGATTATATGTAATTAACTGTTTACGCAGACTATGACGTGCGTATTAAAGCATAAAATGAACGATCAAGACCAATTTATAGACTTCGTAAAAGAACCGGAAATATCAATACATTGTAGGAACAGTAACAGTATTTAATAACGCAATTTTGAGTAATAAAAGTGCGAGGTCGGTCGGTGCACAAGCTACGGTGCAGGCCCGCATACCGGTGCTTGAAAACCACGTAACTTTGTGAGCCGATAAGTGCCAGCCACCATTAAAACTTAGTTCAGAGCTACACTATGCGACACACAGTCAGTGCGGGCGGCGACGAAGCGAACGTAATCTCACTCAGGGCGAGAAAATCGCTTTTAAAAGTTTACCTTATTGTTGAATGCTCGGCTAAAGCGAGTGAAGAGGCGTCACGACACTTTTATAATGATTTATGACCACCAATAACATATGACTCTGAGACGTGGTCGCTTACAATGGACCTCATCAGAAAGCTTTCAGTTACTCAAAGGGCATTGGAGAGGGCTATGCTCGGCGTTTCCTTGCGTGATCGAATCAGAAATGTAGAGATCCGTAAGAAAACCAGGGTTACTGACATACCCCAAAGAATTGCCAAACTTAAGTGGTAGTGGGCAGGGCACATTGCTCGCAGATCGGATGGTCGATGGGGCAGAAAGGTTCTGGAGTGGTGACCGCGAACCGGAAGACGTTGCGTTGGAAGGCGTCCCACCAGGTGGACCGATGACCCGGTGAAGGTTGCGGGGATCCGCTGGTTGCGAGACGCACGGGACCGGTCAATGTGGCGAGGCTTGGGGGGGGCCTATGTCCAGCTGTGGACGGCTTTCGGCTGATATGATAATGATGATGACCATCAACGCAATACATAGCGCTAGTTTCGTAGAAAGTTTGCTTATACGCGTTCTAAATACAAGAAACACGCCATTTAATATCAGGGCTATCGCGCCGTTCCCAAACTTGGCCGACCACGTGGTGATTTCGCTTCGGTCTAGTATAATGGCTAAAATGTGGCTTCAGAAAAACGCGTGGTCCACCCTGTCCTTACTTTACAAGTCAATGGCTAATTAGAATATAACTCCGCTTTTCCATCGACAAATGTAATTACAGTGTTAGGAATACGAAACGTTGTTATGCAATAGAACCAGCATAGAGGATACGGATTAATAGCTGCAGGCTCCGAGACTGTTATTGTCGAAGTAACTTGTCATACGACACCTTAGGGATGCACGTTTTGCTGCCTAGCAACACTATTCTTGCCATAGATTCTAGCTATAATTTCAAAGAAGGAACTTCACTTGGTCTACCAGACACAGATGATAAACTGACTTATACTGTGATTTTTTTTAATGTTGTAAGCTCGGCGAATAGTGTTGTAGGTAAGGCCACAGATTACTAAATATAGTTACTACAGGCTCAATCATAAGTGATTCATCGAATCGATGTAGCATGACTCATCAATTTAATTTTACCAATTGGTCTAAGTAAATGTTTTATGAATATAAACGTAATATATTTAAATATAACAGTATTCATACACTTAAATACATACACGTTTATTGTGTTAAATCAACAATAAAATAAATGCGATCGACAAAATGAAGTCTGACATAAATGAGTAGAAACTAAATAAGAGCCGCTAGTTTCTTAACAAATTTTATTTATTTGTCGTTAAATAGTTCCATTTTCGATCTACTTCGATTTTTAATCAACTTTCGATCACTCAGTATAGTCAGGATACGACACTACCTTTTTTTTAATATATATTTTTTCCTAACGGAACAGGCTAAGGTCTGAGACCATGCTGCCTAGTCATCAGTTAGTATTTGTATTCTTTAGTATGCATTAGAATGCGGATGCAACACATTCTAATGTTTCTTGGAGCATTTGGCAGCAAATTGCATCGAGTCAGCCTTCCTAGTAATTTTCGATCGTAGTCAATACTACAATAAAATACTCCGCTCCACTATACCGAGATCGCTTCTGTCAACGTTTTTACATATTGTCCCGTTGCGTAGATAGTTGAGACACAAAACTACACCAATTTTATATCACAATATCCACTATAAATCAATTTGCAAATAATATTAACAGCCGCTGAACTGCACTCGAAAAAATCCCGCCAAAAACTCGACACTATTTCAATGTAATGACAAAATGACAACGCCCCAAATGTCAGTTAAGTCTACGAAATAAAAAATCAGAGTATAGAACGTTTCAGTTGAAAATATTACTGTGGGAATTTCTTGTTATTTTTACAACAATAGCGGCATTAAATTAAGTGGTGTCTAAGCGGGCTTTGCGAAACAATTCTCCACACATTCATCCGTTTTTCATATCACGCAGGTGTTAAGTTCCAATAAAACAAGGTGGGTAGGGCAACCCCCGGGCTGTTACTAATGCAGATTGCGTTCAGAAGGTCATATCTAAATCACGGGATAGAGAATAACGTCAGTACTTTATCTCAAGTCCGTACCTGACGCCCCCCTCCGCTTGAGTTATGCCGTCAGTTCTCCTTTTGTTGTTTACGAATGAGTTTTTCACGCTTTTCTTAGGCCGCGGACCGGTTCTTCGACACACCTGCTATTCTCCCCCCCGGTGTTATATTTATTGTACTCATTCTATGTATATTGTGAAGGAACGCCGAGTAGTACGCGGTGTTGGGAACTTATCGCGTTTATATATTTTTTTGTGCTACCACCGAAGCTCGGGGATGATGTTTTTATTATAAACACGTGTCAGGACTAGGAAATGTTTGCGCATGTTAACGGTGTAGTGATGTGCGTTCACGTTTGAGCACTCCTATTGTATGATTCGTGGGAAATGTATGATTGATGAAATATGCTGTTTATTATATTTATTATTGTGTTACAATTCTTTAGAAATGCTGCTTGTATTACCATTTCAATTTAACGGTATTTCGTGCGTTTGTTTACAAAAGCGATGTCTTTATGTTGTTGAAGTAAACAGTCGAGGTGGATAAAAGGTTGTTATATTTGTGGCCGATATACATTATTCATGATATTTTTTCCTATTTACTCTTACTTTTCTTTGGAAAAACACCTGTTATCTTACACATGTTAGACTTAGATACGACAACCGTAACAAATATGTTGATCGTTAGCGATTTCTTGAAGGACAACACATATTTAGACCAATAAAAATACCTATTATGATGTATGAATGTAGCTGAATCATTGATTAAATCTATAAATAACACTTTCACAACACTCATACAAATATTGTGTTTTTAGCCCAGTGTTAATAATCTGTTACAATCCTATTTACCAACTGTAGTGTAATAATGAGTTCAAATATAGAAACAAAATTTTGCTAATTGGTTTCTATATATGTTCGTTCGAATCAGAATTTATTTGAGTACTGTTATACCTGGGCGACCGAGCTCTGCTCAGATGAAAATAGCGTAAACGACGTTTTCTAAAAAATAAAACCTAGCTAGATCGATTTATCGCCCCCGAAAAACCCTGCATACTAAATTTCATGAAAATCGTCGGAGCCGTTTCTGAGATTCAGATTATATATATAGATAAACTAGCTTCTACCAGCGGTTTCGCCCGCGTGTATTATACATATAAACCTACCTCTTGAATCACTCTATCTATTTAAAAAAAAAACGCATCAAAATCCGTTGCGTAGTTTTAAAGATCTAAGCATGCATAGCGACAGACAGACAGCGGGAAGCGACTTTGTTTTATACTATGAAAGGATATATACAAGAACTTTGTTTTAAGGTATTGTTATATTGGCTTCTTCGTAAGGTATTAGATAAGATAGATATATTCCAATCATTGTTCGAACATAACATTCAATCTCAGTATTCCACTACACTAATGTTCATTGAATACAAACATGTGGGCAAAACAAACGAATACGTTACATAGGTCGTTACGACGTCTGCTTTTTGTCCAAATAAATAATTTACGAATGGTAACCCCAGCGGCTTTTTTCTGTATCTAACTATACTATTATTTATTCTGGGTCTTAGGCAGGTTACATACTGTGCGTAGTCTGTCAGATAGAGGATAAGTCAGGCTATATTTTATTTAACAGTGCCCAAGGTTTTTTAGATAGGTCCTTAGAATAACTACTTACTTAGATATATTGATCAAAGGATCTGTGTTTAAAAAAACATAGAAATACTGAAAACCTTTTTACGCAAGTCAAATTAAAAAAAAACGCCCGACACTTTTTATTTCATGCTACATAATTTATCTAGTAGTAGACATGCTTTGACCGACAATATATTTAACACGTAATTATAACACGATATATTACGAAAATACTCCGACCCAAACAGAAAAACGCCCATAACTGTTGAAAGGCTGAACCGATTTTCATCAAACGTAGTTAAGAACACTCGATAAAGAACTTTCAAATAAAAAACGAAATCAAAATCGGTTCATCCGTTTAGGAGCTATGATGCCACAGACAGATCCACAAATACACAGGTACACACGTCAAACTAACACCCCTCTTTTCCCGTCGGGGTTTAACAACTAAGGCCAGATTTCTAATAGAAAATTATCGATGCTAAACCCAATTCAAATGATCCGATGGACTTCAATTCAGTCAACCAATCACAACTGCAGTTAACACACACTTGACAATTTCTTAGCAAGTTTTCGTTCAAGAAACCAGCCTGAGCTTCAACTATCAGACTTCAGAAAAACCATTAACAAATGTAAATGACCGCCATGTCGGGGGCGTTTTGATTGAATTCTGATGGCCATGTATTGAGGCATTGGCAGCTGGCCAATTGGGGACATAGCTTCGCATCGCCGAGCCTCGCTTCTGCGAATGACGCGTGTTCCCTCCCTGTATGCAAATGAGCGATTTTATTGAAAATTTAATAAGCGGTTTATATGCGAATGAAAACCTGGAAAACGTGATAGGTAAATTGTTGTTTCTTTTTGCTGTGTTGCTCAATGTGAAACTTTTTCTCGGTTTGATCCTGTGTCATTAAAATCGACATGCTTTTAAAGTGGATGCTTGAAAATTTTGGATTGTGATAGTAGTTTATGCAACGGCCATATACTAGGGGTTATTAAAACACGAGTGTGATAATAGTATCACACGAGTGTCAGTGTCACGAAGTCTTAGCCACTACGCCACGCCACCACGACATGTGAACGTCAATGAAAGTTCGAAACAGTCCCAAGCATTTAAAAAACACTTGTACCAATGCAACAATGCTTTTTCAGAAAACGCTTTAATACATTCGAAATCTGAAAACGCGCAATACTCGAATAAAATGACAAAAAACCACAGTCGCATTGAACTAAACAGTGAAAGTAACTCCAAAACCTCAGCATCCTCTTATTAGTAAACAGCAAATACCATCGTTTCTATTCCGAGCAAAATTTTATTAACCACTCCGTATCGCTATAACAGTTATTTACTCCACCGCAATGTTTATATCATTTTATATTGTCCAAGTTTAGTTCCCGTATTGTTAGTATTCCCGTTTTAGGATATTAGCGTTAGCACTTTGCGGGACCGTTATAGTTTTCATTCCAGTAAGTACTGGCGGTAACTAGTACTGAGTAGTTAGTACTTGCATACAGTAAATAAATGAATATGGTATTTGTACTGGCGCAGAGCGACGAGCAAACACAATATCACTCAGCACCAACCCAGCACCGGAGCTCGCTTTGTTTGCACTGCGTTCATTAATTTAATTATTGCACTTTATTTTAGAAATCGGACTGAAGTTAATCTTGTTTCGGTGTGTGCCCTCCGCTGTTGGCTTTCTCTTGTGTTTGTTATGTAAGGCAAAAGTGTTATCTAAAAATTAGTTTGAGTTTTAAACTCGTGTGATAACTATGTTTATATGGCACCCACCACCGACGATCAAAATCAAAATCAAAATCAATATTTTTATTTCACATAGGCCTACATGGGCACTTATAAAACGTCGACAAAAGGTGCACGGTTCGGGTTGGTCGTTTCCTATGGAGAAGAACCGGCAAGAAACTCCATGGTTACTCTTTTAAAAATGGTTGGTTTTACAATATTTCCATGTTACAGCATTAGTACTTAGACATGTGGGGACAACGTAGGCCCGACTTATGACAATAAGTCATAAGAAACTAAAAAAATAAAATAAAAGGATTATATATTTTATAAAAAAGTTAACAAATGTTAACTAGCAACTAGAAGGCCTACAATGTTCACACATTCACAAAACAATCGGTAAAAGAATCTATACATTGTAAATAAAAATAAGTATAACAAGACTAAATTTAACATGTGGCACAAATTTTGTTATCAGTGCTGTAACTATTCTTAGCAAAGGGCTATAAAGATGTTTGAAAACCATTGTAAAAGTCTAATTAAAAGAAGAAAAGAAAAATGAGATTGAGAATAGTTAGAGACATCCACATATTTGTGCCGTTTACAAGTTACCAGGGAAGCTGCATGCGCAGAAGGAGCTAAGGCCAAATGTTTTTATCTTCAACGTAGTCCTTGATTTTATAATATGCTTTTTTAATAAGGATACGTTTGATGTAGTTTTTGAACCTTCCATCGGTCAGTTCTATAACTGACTTTGGCAACTTGTTATAAAAGCGTATACTGTTTATAAGAAAAGACTTGCTAGTTTTCGTTAATCTGAATTTGGGTATTACAATTTCGTGCTTACTGCGTGTATTTAAATTATGGAAGTCGCTTCTAGTTTTGAACAGCCCCCGATTTTTACGGACATACAAAATACATTCCAAAATATAAAGTGAAGGTAGAGTCAGTATATCGATCTCTTTAAATTTTTCTCTGAGGGATTCGCGCGGACCCATTTTATAGATTGCGCGGATTGCCCTCTTTTGTAGGATGAAAATTGAGTCAACGTCTGCTGCTGATCCCCACAGCAGAATGCCATAAGACATAATACTGTGGAAATAAGCATAGTATACTAACCTAGCTGTAGCTACATCGGTTAGCTGCCTTATTTTCCTTACTGCATATGCAGCCGAACTTAACCTACCCGAAAGAGTTCTAATGTGCGCGCCCCACTGCAATTTTGAATCGATAGTAATCCCCAAGAATACAGTTTCCGTTATAACTTCAAGATTTTTGCCGTCAAGATTTAAGTTTAGGTCATGTTGTGGTACATTTGGTAAAGAGAACTTTAGACATTTTGTTTTTTTCGCATTCAGTAAAAGATTGTTAGCTGCGAACCATTTTGAGAGAACAATTAGACTTTCGTTGACATTTAAAACATCCGTATCTTGCCTATCTATTTTAAAAATTAGCGAAGTATCATCAGCAAATAGAATTATATCCGATAATTTGGCCATCATAAAAGGGAGATCATTAATGTAAACAAGAAAAAGGAAAGGGCCGAGAATTGAACCTTGGGGCACGCCCATCTTGACTAGAGACCCGGAGGACGTCGCCCCATTAACATTTACTTTTTGCTGTCTGTTTGATAAATAGGAAAGCACGAGATCAGCAGATTTTCCACGAATTCCGTAGTGGTGCAATTTACAGATCAGTGTGTTGTGGTCGACGCAGTCGAAAGCTTTTGAGAGATCACAGAAAATGCCAATGGCATCCTGGGACCTCTCCCAAGCCTCCAAGATGTGGCTGATGAGTTTTACTCCCGCGTCCGTTGTCGACCTACCTTTCGTGAAACCAAACTGTTGACTATGCAGGATCCCATTTGAATTAAAGTGAGACAACATCTGTTCCAGCATGATTTTTTCATAGATTTTACTCAATGCTGGAAGCACGGATATAGGTCTATAATTAGAAGGATCACTCTTACAGCCTGATTTGAAAATTGGTACTACTTTACTGTGTTTCATTAAGTCAGGAAAAGTGCCGCTGTCCAAACATTGATTGAATATGCCTGTTAGGACAGGAGCAATTGAGTCAATAATATCTCCAAGAACCCTAACGGATATCCCCCACAAGTCTTCAGTATTCTTTATATTGAGACTTTTGAACGCGTTTTTAATTGTATCAATACATATTGGTTTAAATTTAAAGATTGGTATGTCTTCAGTAAAGTTTTCTTTCAGAAGAGCTTCAGCTAATTTAGATGAGGAAGGAAGAGACTTCTTCAGACGATCAGCGAGAAGCGAGTGTTTAGTTCCGATAGTTTTAACGCTCGGCTATGAGCAAGTGTTTTTGTGCGACGGACGATTACTCGCAAAACTCGCTCGGGCGGTCAGTCCTGCACGCGTTGGTTGGTTCGTCTCTCGGCGTGAGTCCTGACCGCCAAGCGAGCATCGCCCAGCGAGTATCGGTGAGCGAGTATTATCTTTGATAGCTCTTATCGCTGCGACAACTTGTGGTGAGAGAGTACTCGCCGGTAGTGTGAACAGCCAGCGAACAACTAGGTATTAATCTCTTTTATTGACACGGGATCTGTATCTTTTGTTCGTTTATTCAGCGAGAAAATAGTCGATAGGTAATTGCTTCATCGCCATCGGTAGGACAAGTGCCTAAAGCGTTCCGTTCCATGTAAGTATAGAACGTTCCCGATTCTAAAAAAATCCACCCTAACGTAAAATTCAACCTTAAAAGTTATTTCAAAATACGAACGTTTCCAAAAATTTGTCAATCTAACTGAAACTGCGCGCATAGTTTGTAATACCGTGAATTGGAACTAGCTGTTATACTGCAAACTGCAATGCACAAAATAATGTTCGTCCTATTCTCAGAATCACGTCGGTATGTTGTCAAAACACAGCGCAATATGTAATTAACTCGTTGGAACTTTTATTTACAGTTTCCCCGTTGTGTGCCTCATAATTACGTACGTCTGAACCCGAGCTGGTCCAGAAAAGTATTTCATGAATTTATACGAACCGACGAAAAAGTTCACTGTCCGAAATCCTATTTTCGCATAAAATTTAAATAATATTTGTCATACAAACAGCCCTTTTTGTTTTACAGAGGTGAATAACGAAATGAGTGCTAAAATCCGAGTTGAAATTAATTTACTCGATGAAAATATTTCGCAGTGAAACGTACCGGGAATTAGAGATAGAATTTATCCCGCGAGCTGATTTTATTTTATACTGATTTAATTTAGCGTCTAGGTTCATTATAGCTCGCCCTGATTCGATCTGACTGCAAAAGTTGCTCTTACTGTTTCCAACAAGGCAAGTTCATTCATTTTCTCTGTTAAAAATCTCAATGTTTGCCCAAAATTCTGTTCTAAAGTGGGAGCACACCTAAGTAGCTTCCGCGGTTCACCATCCAGAACTTTTCCCCGCATAATTTTAAAAGCGGCCTTTAAAAGCGTATTAACAAAAGTGGCACACCATTAACACAAGTAGTGCACACAGCACAGCGGCGGTGGTGCAATTTGTGGCGATATTGTCGCGGGCCGCTCCGGAATGTTCGCTAATGCCCTCCAACGTTAAGCCTGCAGATTATCTGGGCAAGCCTAAAGTCTCACTGTTCCAATAGTCCTTAGGGTTGGCAACACAATCTTTTTTGATGAATATCTTTTGTAAAAATGTAACCGATTTCGACACAAACATTATGGGATATCTAATCTAGTCTAACTCAGGATCGATAACACAACTCCTTAGATCAAACCAACCTCCTTAAAGCTTAAAGCGAACACTGATTGCGCTATTCAGCCATCAATGTGCCACCCAGCGCTTTTCGTTTAAGGCTAATATAAAATAAAGAATATGCGGTGCAAAATGCACTTTACGTTTTGCGACGCTTCATAGCGCTGCACGCTGCTGCGGTTAGCTGCGATCACACAACGGCAAGCGAAGGCGAGAAAATCTTTTGACAACGACACAATAAGCGAAAAAAGAATACCACATTCGCAGACTAACCTACGTGATGGATGGTACCGCAGTACGCTCATAATTTTTATTAGAATTCGGACATTAAATTATCTGTGTTCACTGGCAAAGATCGGAATAATGGCAATTTAGTTGGTCATAAACAACTAAGTAACAGTCAAATGCAGTTCAGGCAAATAGTTACCACTTATAACCAACCTACCTACCTTACTTTATACATTTGTCAATATTATACAATTTACCAACAACGGCTTGAAAATCCGGCAGTAGTTCCTGGAATTAATATTTGTTTCGGGATATTTACCATGTATATTTTGATTTTGGTTGAGAACTCGATGTTTCGGCACCGTTACAAGCGCCATGATCATGAGAACTCAAACAAACATTCTCCCGAAACAAATATTAATTCTAATGATTGTGACCATGTCAGCTTGAAAACTTATAGTGCCTGCAAAATTTTCACTAATTAATGTTTCGCTTATCTGAAGAGATATTGAGCAATGTTTCCAGGTATACCACCTTCAGGTATTGCTATACGTTCTACCCTTTACCTGTTTGTCGACGGACAATCGAAATTGTAGTGAATATAAAGGGTGAGCGGTGTGGAATGCACTTTGCTTCCCTCGTCCCCCGTGGCTGCGGTTAAGCCACCAGATCTGAGGGCGGTGTGCAAGCGAGAAATTCTCGTGGGCCGTGGCCAGCCATTGAAATAAAAAATGTATTTCATGTACGATGTCAAAAATACGGGCGTAGAGAGGAATTACAACAGTGACGGGGAATGTTCGAAATAAAATGTCAAACGGAAAAAGTCAAGGATTTTTTGGCCTGAAATAAATATCTATTAAGAGGATTCCAATAAAATAAAAGTTAAAATAATAAAAATGTATTATTTAGTACCGTGAAAGGTGGCAACCCTGCTAATATCGCGCCAGGTGAGGATTAGTGGATTAGAGGAGGAAGTGAAGACGATCCACATCTTGAAAGAATTCAGCTAGTCGACTCTTAGCGATATATTTTTCGTATTTCTATTGAAAACTTTGTTCATAAAATGTTTTACAGCTATTTCATTTGATATTTTTAGTGTTTTATATGAAAAAAAAAATGCAAAATTATAACAAATAATATTTACAAAAAATAAAAAGAGATGCATCGACCGGGAATCGAACCCGGGCCGCCCGCGTGGCAGGCGAGCATTCTACCACTGAACCATCGATGCTTGTATATGCTGTTCGAATTTATTATCTACATTGATTTCATTTACGTAACACATACATAACATGCTGAATAATTTGATGTAACATATTTATTACTGGTTCTGAATAACAGGCAGGTTTTGCTTACACGTCGCAATATGTGTTTAGCTGTGAATAAATAGGTAGTTATGCAAATCAACGTATTTACGAGGACCCACAGATTATAATGAATAACAACGCCTAGGATTTTACGAGAATATTGGAATTCATAATACTTTGAGGGTTTCTCTTTTATGTACCTGAGTCTTTAATTTTAGGGCTCATGAAATTGTGATAGTTTTTGTATACACAGCAGTTCTAAGGGGTGTTAACAATTTTAGCACGGTTGAAAATGTCACATTGAACAAAATAAAAAAGTGTGTGTCGGACTTCTTACATTTAAGATTCCGTACGAAAGAAAAATCTGATTTACTAATATATTGGTAAAGTATGCGTAATAATACATTATCTGCAAATTTCAAGTTCATAGGTCAAATATTCAAATATTCTTCGGAACAAAATTGTGTGACAGACAGACGGGCACGGGAGTGACAGCAATAAATAAAAAACAAAAAAACTGGCCAAGTGCGAGTCGGACTCGCACACGAAGGGTTCCGTACCATCGCAAAAACATCACGCTTTTGTATGGGAGCCCCACTTAAATATTTATTTTATTCTGTTTTTAGTATTTGTTGTTATAGCGGCAATAGAAATACATGATCTGTGATCAACTGTCTAACTATCACGGTTCATGAGCTACAGCCTGGTGACAGACAGACAGACGGATCGTGGAGTCTTCGTAATAGGGTCCCGTTTTTACCCTTTGGGTACGGAACCCTAAAAACCAACAAATAAAACCTTTGTGTAGTTTGTAGAATATCGTAGAAACCATAAATCTGTAATTTAAACGTTGTCCCATGAAAAGTAAAAGTACTACCGTTTCCTAAATATTCCTGAATATTTAAATGTACGCTGGCAGTTACGAAATACGGTATCATTTCACCTTCAGCTCTCGAGTTTAACAAAAAAACTTGGTAGCAACGTTACTGTCGGGCAAAAAAGCGGCTTTAACGATTTTACGTATAAAACGAGAGAGGCGTACTCTTTTATTTCTGTTTGTAGCCAATACTATCGGATTTCGTTACGCGCGAGCCGCGGACCGATTTTACAATATCACGAATTTTTTACCAGCTCCATGTCGCACCTAGTTTTTGAGGTGGAAAGTGGATTTCTAGAGCCCTAAAACCCTGTATGCATTCCTCTTTTAAATCTTTATTTAATTTTTGTTTCTAAAACTTTGTTAATTGGCAGGCGAAGCCCATTTTTAATCGACTTCAAAAACGGTGGAGGTTCTCAATTCGATTGTGTGTTTGTTACACGATTACTCCGGCAATTATGAATTGATTTTGATTATTCTTTTTTAGGGTTCCGTACACAAAGTGTAAGACTAAGACTCAGACTTCACGATCCGTCTCTGTCTGTCCGTCTGTCACCAGGCTGTATCTCATGAACCGTGATAGCTAGACAGTTGAAATTTTCACAGATGATTTATTTCTGTTGTCGCTATAACATCAAATACTAAAAACAGAATAAAATTAATATTTAAGTGGGGCTCTCACACAACAAATATGATATTTTTGCCGATTTTTGCGATACTGCGTGCGCGGTTTTTTTGTAAGAATATGTTCCCGAATTGGTCCTAATTAAATTTGGTTAATTTCGAAGATATACAACAGAACTCTTCAATAAATGATGGAAAAAGTCTCGGGATTGCTGCAATCGCATGTCTGTTTATTGTTTTTACCATTTCATAACATAACATCACGCCGGTACGCACTAAAGGGGTACGCAGATGTGTACCGTTCACCCTGGTACACTCTCATTACAACGGTTATGTTAAATTTCATGTTATTCGGGTAATCTATTCTGGTATAACTTTTGGAATTATAGATACTTTACTATAGCACTTGTCTATTATGTACCACAGCTAAAAAGTGAAAAAAGAATCTTTTGTAGTGTTTTCATTTGGAAGTCGGTTGTATTTTTTTGGTAAAAAGTTTTTATTATTTGCTCCATATATTTTGGGAGAATTTTCTCCCTAATACAAACCTGGTCTAGATTAAACTTTGTTTAAAACAGGCATCGCATTTTCCATTCTATTCGATTACACTTTGACTAAACATAAATTTCATTTAACCTAGAAGTGAGCTGATTCAAAAACAACTGCTTAAAGAATCCAGTAACAAAAGCCGCTAGTCTTTTCATCGTTTTTATTCCCCATAGCTTCAGTTATTCATCGCAACGTCGGCTAATGCCGAGAGCTCTTCTCACGAGCTCCTTTGAATTCGTCTCACTCACGGCCCCTTTGCTACTATAAAGTAAATGACGTTGTGCAGCCTAGGCCTTACTGCATTCACACGGCCCGGGGCCAAACGACCTATTTTTGTCACCTCTCTCCGTAGCTTGATTGGCTCAATCATCTGTTCAAATGGCGTCCGACGGCACGGCGACTCTAAAGCGCATCGTTATTTTTAGTGGGGATTTAATTTTTAATTTTCCTTTTTGCTAATTAGTATCTTTGCAAATTGGACTGCAGTCTTTTCATTCGTTGAAATCGCTGGCAAAGCTTTTATTATTTATTTATCTTACTTGATTAAAGTTATGTTTTCGTTTTACAAAACGTCACGAGCACAGCGACGAAATTACAAAATGTCAGTTGAATATATCAATCAACATCTGAAATGCGTTTTTAATACGCGATATTTTCAATATAAATTCGTCATTGGATGCCAGGCAATGTTTATATTAAAGAATCGCTTGTCAATACCACTCGTGTCGCCAACATTGCTGAATGGAATATACGTTGGATTCCATATACGTTTTATTTATTGACAGCTGGCTTTTTTCCACGGATCTCGGGATCAGCCACCTTGCTTTACTTCAATCCCATGCCAATATTGCGATATCCTAAATATTACTTATCTAGTTTCTTATTTCATGCTTCCGGTGTTCTCTAGTTTTGTTGTACCCTCAATATTTCTTTTCTCAATAAAGATGTTTCACTGCTATGTAGATAGTTTGCAAACGATCTAGTATACGGTATGACTAGCTGCTGTGTAGTTGACGTCCGTGTAGTAAAATTCTTGTTGAAAAATGTAAGCAATTTTCAAGGAGATAAATCATGTGCATAAAGTGGCGTAATAGAAAAGACAGATCCTTTTAGAAGATGAAATTTAAGAATCTTCCATTATAGAAGCACTTTGCGGAAAAAGCCTCTCGATTTTGAAATAGTTGCGTTCCACTTTGAAATGGAAAACGTGTAGTGGATGTCCATTGCGAAAAGTTTATTTTTGGGCAGCTTTTTGAGGTACTTTGTTAGCGCGGCGCTATCCAATGAAAATGTAAGGTATCACGTCTATCACATCGAAGTGAGCATTGAACGAGTTCAGATATCGGAAATAAAACGTTGTCGGATACGCGGAGCGGTTTCCGATATCGGGCGATGCGTCATACAGGCACACATTTGTAATGTATTCCTCGAATCGAATGCGAGTACCACGCGAACTCGAACAAAACTCAATTTTGATTGCGTTTCGTAGAGCAAAGATTTGAGGGGTTCCATTGGCGTTGGTTGATAGATCTGAAATTACTTCTGGAAGAATTTTGGTTTCAGTATACTTCAACAAGTCGCTTTTCTTGATTTCTATCTGTTTTAAGCCCCTCTTCGTATATGTATATTTTAGGTGTGTGCATATGGATTTTATGTACATTTAAAGTTTTTAAGTCCTGTTAAGGTCTGCTTAAATAGTTCGACAGTTTAATACCTTTTGAGGTTTAGATATTATCCTGGGAGTTTGGGGATCCCTCACATAAATTAGTCTAAACCTTGACATGATTTGGGTGGTATAGCTGACTGTAATTTGACAGCTGATATTATAACAGCGGTAATTTGACATCTAATCAACTGTCGAATTTACACTAACAGATATTAATATTTGTTCTGGACGATATGATGTTTACATACGGACATGTTCTTGGTGATCTGAATTTCAATCGCTTTGATTCTGGGCCCTGTGCTTATTTTGACTTCAAAGGTAGTTTATGCTTATTTATTTATGAAATACTAGCGGATGCCTCGTGGTTTCACCCGTTCACGTGGGAATACAGGGATAAAAAGTAGCCTATGTTACCCGGGGATACTGTAGCTTCCCAACAGTCAAAGACTCGGTCCAGTAGTTTTTAAGTTTATAATATAATATAATATTAGTATAGAGTATAGATAAACAATTTACTATGTAATTCAAATAACAAAACAGCTACCTGAATTTTCGTAAGGACTAAAATTTGAATATTATTTTAGCTCCTGACGGAAAAAGAGGGGTGTTATAAGTTTGACGTTTGTACTTGTGTGTTTGTGTATGTAATGTGGCATCATAGCTCCTAAGCGGTTGAACCGATTTTGATTTAGTTTTTTACTGTTTGAATCAGGGTAGTTTTGCAAGATGTCGTGTAATATTTATATATATATATATCGTATATATATATATATAAATATTACACGATCTACATCGTATCGTGCGTATCTACTACTAAATAAATTATGTTGTTTAAAAGTATGAAATAAAATAATATTGTAGGGGGTTTTAGAAATTTTAGGTTTTTCACTATTTTTTGCTTGGGAAATGCTTACTGCATTTCCCAAGCTTTCCCTTTTCAAGTCAAATGTGTTTACTCACCGCAGAATCCATTCCTTTGTTTTTTTTTGTCTGATGAGTCCTTCTTGACCTCAATCTTGCATATGCGATAGATGAGGTCTACTATAGAGAGAGCAAGCCCAGATACCTATTAACTCATTGCCTATTTCAACCGTATGACCTGATCAATTACCGCACTAATTTATATCACTTGCTACTCCACTGTCTACATCAAGTATTGCGATCATACCAGTATTGCAGTCGCGTCGCCTTGCCGATGCAAACGAGCGAATTGCATACATATGGAGATAGTGTTACATGCTCTTTATTTTACTCGCCCGCGCCCGTTGCGTCACTCACCTGAGCCAGTAAGTGAATGCGCCGTTGGAATACGAATACGGATGATAGTGCCGTTTCTCGTGGAAATGTTTTCTGAAGTGGGTGTGGAGACAACTGTTCTGGTGTTTTAGTGGTCCGGTTGTGTTTTGAAATAATAGAAACTGGTCGAGTCAAAGCTTCACAGCCTTGAACATCGTCGCCGAGTTGCCAGCCTGTCGGTTTTTTATCGGTTACATTTCGGGGAGTGTGCGATGGAACTGCACAATTTGATTCCGCCTAGCCCGTTCCATCATAGGATTACAAGACAAACGACGATGCGTCATCGGTACATGGTGGACATCGTACCCGTACGCACAAGGCGTTTTGCGAATACCTACTTTTGTTGTGCGTGCAGCTAAGGAATGGAATTCCCTGCCGGAGTCTGTATTTCCTGATAGCTACAACTTGGGAGTCTTTAAGTTAAGAGTGAATAGGTTAGAGACGTACATGCATACCAACACATAGATATTCACACGACGTAGCCCGTAGTGTTGCCAAACTTAAGTAGCACATTGCGCGCAGAACGGATGGTAGCTGGGGCCGAAAAGTAAGCTTAAATGGCGAACGCGGACAATGCGTTGTTAGGCCTCCCACTAGGTGGACTGATGACCTGGTTATAGTTGCGGGAATCCGCTGGATGCGTGGCTACGCTTGGGGAACGCCTATGTTCAGCAGTGGACGTCTTTCGTGTGAAATGATGATTGTTGGACAAATTTCAATAAGGGACTGGCATACCATGGTTTTTACTTTCAATCAATCTGCCTAGCTTTTTTCTCAACTATATTGGGGTCGGCTTCCAGTCTAACCGGATTCAGCTGAGAACCAGTGTTTTACATGGAATGACTGCCTATCTGACCTCCACAACCCAGTAACTGGGTAACACGATACCCTTTGGCAAGACTGGTGTCAGATCTCAAGCTTCTGACTACCCTAAAGATCTTCAAATGACAGCCGGTACCAACGGCTTAACGTGCTTTCCGCGGAACGGGGGAAACTCGGTATGTTGAAATGGTCACCCATCCACGGATCGACCTCGTCAAGCGTTGCTTAACCTTGATGATCGACCAGTGCGGCTGTTATTATTTAGCCACGAGCTTTAAGAGATTTTATTAGCAACAAGTGAACATAAATTCGCAGATACCTTGTGAAAACGTTAGCTTAGAAGATTTTCAGTTAGACATTCAATAAATAACTATAGATGACTTCGACTTTCCGCAAAACTTCGTTAATGACTGTACAAAGTTCGAAACAAGAGCGAGTTCACCAATAGCGATTCCATAAACTGGAAGTACCACAAATTCAGTCTCGCCACATATATTCGACTGGTTATAGTTACTATCTCTCGGACTGAAGTACCTACGTGTTTGAATATGTTGTGTATTTCTACTATTTGCGATATCTGACCAAATACAGTCGGGGTTTTATCGCCGCTTCTTGTATGAGCATACTTTTTACGGAAACGGTGTGCATTTACTCGGATTTGTATGCTGAATGTTCGAAACTATGTTAGTTGTGTAATTTTTGAAAACTTCCTCCTGATATTGTCAGCTTTGTTAGCTTATGTGACTGTTCAAGTAAAATGTTCCCAATTTTAAACGAAGATGTTATATTCTGCATTTTTTTACAAGCTTTCAATTAACTTGCAATGTATGTATGTAAGTGTGTTCGGGTCTAATCTTGCAACTGAATTTTAAAGCAGTTAACCTACACCGATTAAGATAAAATTTTGCATACACGTTTAGTTTGGATGATAATGCATGGTTAGCTAAGTGTCCTCATTCTAAATACAATATGGCGGACGGCCCAAGATGGTGGATTAGTTATTTTTGTGCACTGCTATGATATGGGTATTAAATTAAAAGGTTTGAGAAGAATACGAAAAAACAGCTTTAAAAAAAAATGTGATTTGGTATGGTATTTCAAAAGATTTTAAACTATTGGAGAAAAAGCAAAAAGATACTGCATCGGCCGGGAATCGAACCCGGGCCGCCCGCGTGGCAGGCGAGCATTCTACCACTGAACCACCGATGCTTACATCAATTGCTTCGAATTCAGCGATTAGTTACATCACAATATTTATTGGAATACTATTCAGAGAATTCACTCGGTTTGGATTAAAAATTGGCAGCTGCTTCGTTAAAATGTTGAACAAAGCAATCTCGCTATGCAAATACCTAGTACTGAGTCTGGCTAACATTATTTGCAAGCGTAAACGGTTAGTAATCTTTTTTTATAGAACTTCGCTGATTTTACATATTTAGAATTAAACATTAAAAGTCCAGCATATAAAATAAAATTAAAAAAATACGGACAAAATCCATACCTACTAATATATACAACCACAAATTAATTTTTATCTCGCGTCTCTTTCTAGTTTCAATCAAAGTCCAGTACTCAACTTGAGGCCACTGAACTATTTCATGAATCCAAAACCTTTTCGCCTCGTAAATCATCAGAATATTAGTAGGTATGGATTTTGTCCATAAAAAATATATAAACATTAAAACTCAGCATTTTAAATCCAAAATTATTTTTACGGACAAAATGCAAACCTACTAAAATTATAATTGCGAAAGTTAACTCTGACTGTCTGTTTGTTACTTTAAGCGGCTCAACCGATCTTAATGTAATGTAACACAGAAGTAACCTGGAGAAGGACATAGGATAATTTTATATCAACACACAACTCAGATGGATCCGCGGTCAAAAGTTTGATTTCTAATATCACGTCACACAAGCAAATCGGTATGTAACTATGTACTATGTAAGTAGTTATGTACTATCGCAGCTGTTTCGACACAGTTATGACGTCATCGTGTTGGTTAGTTCCCGCTATATTCAACACTGCCGCTGTAAATTCTACGATAAGTGAGAAAACATGAACAAAACGAGCTTGCTTCTAGACACGTACGAAACTGCAAGATTCCTTTCGAATATTTTCAGTTGAGTATGAATGAGACTAGCTCGAGAGTTTGCCGACCGAAGTATGGAGTTATGGACTCCTTGAGTATCAATGGGAGATGTATTTGTTTTCTTGTTTAGTGGTAATACTACTAAGGCCGAGTTTCTCACCTCTAAATTATCGCAGAATTAATTTGATAGATTGTGAAGCACGCGTTATCTGCTGTGATTGGATGTTGAAGATTCATTCAACCACATAAACAAATCACAGCAGATAACGCGTGCTTGACAATTTGTCACTTTAATTCTGCGATAATTTAGGGCTGATTTTTCAATAGTCTTATAACTTTTAACTGAGGAAGAGGCCATTTTTAATGGCCGTCTGACATATTTTCTATACAAACGCTGTCAGACTGTCATTTTTATTCCTCAGTTAAAAATTATCAGATTATTGGTAAATCCGCCCTAAACCAAACAAGATTTTTAAATCGAATAAGAAATAAAAATCAAAAACCCGACTGCTTAAGAAGGAAAATTAAAAGGATACAAACAAGAAGAAAATCATGCTGTGCAGTTGGAGGATACATATTCGTGAGCTGGCTGACCACCTGATCCTCTGACTGCACTGCATGATTTTCTTTTTTTTTATTTTCCCTTTGAAGCAGTCGGGATTTTTAAATTACTTCAACTTTTTCATTTATATCTTTTTAGATAACATTTTTTTTTTCTATTTACTTTTAGACATATAAGTGTTATATGTTTTTAAAACCCTTCATTTTGATACCCCACTCACTACTGGTTTGGAAGTAAAAATAATTGGGACCTCTACAATATGGCGCCCAAAATCCGCCATATTTTTTTTAACGTCTAAGAACACTTGGGCGGTCAAGACGTATCTAATGATGTCTTAATTATATAAATCCGTGTAGCGGTTTGATTGATATGAGGTAATAATGAATAATACATACATACATACAAGATACCCGCGAAATACATAACTCGTAGCTTAACGACCGAAAAAATTAGCAAAGATTCTAAGAGATTGCTCAATTATTCTTATGGTTCTATCGACCTAAAAAAAAAAACTCCATTTGCGATAACATTAGACGTTTAAATATGCCCATTTTACAGCCCGTTCAACCGATTTTGACTTCTATTGCGTTGGTGATACGACAAATGGTAGCTGTAATAAACAGTTTGTTTTGGTAACAGGTTTATGCTTTTTATGTCATCCTTATGTTTACGGGATAGAACTCAAAATCGGTTGAAAGGACTGTAAAAAGATTTGGAAACATGTCTAATGTTATTTCAAATGGAGTATATATGTCTAAACTAGCTCGTTATGTATATTACATAATATTAACTTATTAAAAGTTTTCAGGGTGTAGGTAGTTGTCAAAACTTCACACTCAGGATTTTTTTCAAAAGCCACTAAATTAATGTACTGTTTAATGTAAGCATATGGGATAGTTTTGTTTCTGGAAAATTCCTCTGTAGTCATCTGTTATTACCCGACTGCCGAAGGTGGGTAGTGTGTTTATCAGTATATGTATGTTTGTTCCTATGTGGCGTTCTAGAGACCAAAAGCGTTGGCCGATTTTGATGATTCTTACGTCAATCGATTGGTCTTAACCCTGCGAGTGTCTACATTAAAGTTGGCAAATAGAAAAATAGCGGCTTTTGGGCGCCATATTGTGGGGGCCCAAATTTTTTGTTTCTTCCAACCCCCTCGTCGTTCCCTGGCGTGTCTTCCAAAATAAAGGGTTTTAAGAGGTGATTTCAAAAATATATTGCACTTATATGTTTAAATGTACTTAATTCAAAAAAAATATAACTAAAAAGATATAAATAAAAAAAACAAAAAACCAGACTGCTTAAAAAGCGAACTAAAGAGAAGTAAACAAGAAGAAAATCATGCTGTGCAGTCGGAGGATACATCTGGTTTTGGTCAGCCAGCTCGCGAATATATATCCTCCGACTGCACAGCATGATTTTCTTCTTGTTTACGTCTTTTTAGTTAGTTCGCTTTTTAAGCAGCCGGATTTTTTTATTTTTTTAATATTATTTTGTCTCACTTTTAAGTGTAGCATGTTGTATACTAGCGCTCTACATCTCATTCAATACTTTGTTAAAAAGCTATCTCAATGTTGAATAGCGGTGTTATTACCAGCGATTCGTTGATATTTGTCTTGGAGGGCGGCATGCCATACGTCACAGGCTAAATATTAAAGCAGAAACATCCTAGCAGAGATTAATATGTCGTCACTCGTACTTTACGAATGCGACGCGCCAAATGTTTGAGGAATACGGTATAAGCGTTAGCGGGTGTGATAAGAACAGCATTGTATGAGCATTTGTTAGTGATAAGGATTGTTATTGATTAATCTTGGGAATTTTTGCGCTGAGATATCAGACGTGCTAATTAATTAGTTTATCAATATATATCTTCTCTTCGCTTGTTCAATTTGATGTTATCTTGCAAGTGTTCATCTGTATAGCGAGTACTCTGTATGAACACGTAATACTGAAGCAATTAAAATCCAAAAGCCCCAACAATTTGTTTTAATTTCATACTTTTTAAAATATATAATCTAGTAGTAGACACGTAATTATGCCACGATATCTTGCGGAAACACCCCGATTCAAACAGTAAAACGCCCATAACTTTGGAACGGCTGAACTGATTTCATTCAAACATAGCTAAGAACACTCTCGACAAAATCACCTTTCAAACAAAAAAAAAAACTATATCAAAATTGGCTCATCTATCAGACAGATACACAAACACACAGGTACACACTTCAAACTTATAACACCCATCTTTATCCGTCGGGGGTTAAAAAGCCATTATGTCCTTGGCAGCGAACGTGTTAATAATGATTTGATTATTTTATCACGTCACTAGATCATGTTATGATGAAAATGTAAACTAGTTAAAAAGATTGACAGTAAAACTGACTATTTATCTAGGTTGCGTTCTGCTGGAACTGCAAGTCACTAAATGGTGAGGAATTAAGCCTGAAACCTATTGAGGCATAACACCTCAGAACTTCATTGTAACCAAATCCCGTCCCACTTCTTGATCTTGCGCCACATAATAGCACGACCCATGGCGCTCGCACCTTGCGGCATCCCCCAAACACGGGTAGGGTCTTCGTCGTTGGCCCCCGCTGACAAGGGTCCAAATCAGAGATATTAATTTGTTGGGCGCGCTGTAAATTAACGGTCGCGAGTTCGTGTAACCGAGTTACTCCCGTAGTCCACATGGGGAGGGATAATTTGTAACGCGAACGAGTAATAATTTCCGCTGGCTGTCCCTTAACTACGACGTGTGTAGGATTAGACCTTAAGAAGGGTAAATGTGTTCCCTTTAAGACATCGTAGGTATGTTTAGGTATCGAATGTCGTTTTCTTCAGGGAATATCCGTCTTTTCAGCACTTAGATCTCAGTAGCAGAGTTTCTATGCCGCAATGACAATGTTTTTCTATCGCGTTTATTATTTGTCCCCAGACAGTGATGCCACCATTAAGGGGGCTCGGTGCATCCATTTATTTAAATTATGGTGTACTTTTTTTCTTAATGGAAATAATTTCCTAGAATGGAGGCGGATATTTTTATGAAAGGGGAAGGAAAAGGAAAAATGTATGGTGATATTTTATCTTGGAAGTTTGTTAGGAGTTTAAATTAAAACTGTTTTTATGCGATGTTTTGTTGCTACGTCATATTTGCCAAATACGATTTTGATAAAAAATACTACCAGGAAAAAATATAATTGACGTCTCAACCCGAAACAAACAATACCCGCGTTATAAATACAGAGGGGTATCTCGAAATATTTCGAATCCCAAAATTATTCAAAACGAAATCAGATATTCCATTTTAATTGAAGTATAATTTCTTTAAATCAAACATCAAAGCTTTATAAAGTTCCCTCGCGTTGTTTTGCTAGAGAACAATTTTAGTTATGCTCAGTGACTTGGAATCCTTGGAATGTAATGCGAATGCTTCTCTACTTCAGTCTCGAACTTAGACAATTAATTAAAAGTTTTAAGTATAGCCCCGCCCCCTGACTTTTGACTGACGGAGTGATGGCTTACGCTGTCAACTATCTAAGGTTTGTTTCTTCGATATATTTACAGGGAGAATTTAAAATGGCAATGGGAAATTAAAAGTTTGAATTACAATGTTTAATATCAATTATTTCCCAGATTCCTGTTATGCAGGATTCTTTTCTGGTTGTAAAGGAAAATCTTGTTTATCACATCTATTCAAAAAGAGCTACTTTATTCTTCACAAACAGGGACTAAAATAGCTCATTAATCTCTAGGGACTAAAAGTGATTTGAATTTGGTATGTGGATATTGTTAGTAAATGTTCCAATCAGCAAAGAGATGAATCACAAACCATGCGGTCCAAAACAGGATTAAATCGCTAAAATTGAACAAGTGACTGGCTGGAAAACCGAGCGCGAGCCAAATAAATCTACAACTGTAACGGATGGTACAAATAAAATTGTTACGATGCACTTGCATAATTGTTCAAATATAAACATTACCTCCTAATTATTTCTATGTTATGACTTATGTTTGCTAATTGTATGTAAATAAATAAACGTAACGTTCTTTTTCATAAGTAAAAGTAAAAAGTAGAGTCCACCTAGGGAGCAACACTATTTTGAGCTCGAGTACTTTGAATCCCTCGCTGCGCTCTGGATTAAAAAAACACTCTCTTCTTTAAAATGGTTGTTTGCGTCCTAGATAAACAAATCTACTATTATTGGCTGACACTTTTAAGTAGTTGTTCTGTTGATCCTACATAAATCAAAAATCTGGTAGCGTTATACTTAAGCACCAAGGCATCGACTTCGTATCGAAATACTAAACAATTTCCTCGAAAATTCGAGCCCTAAGCTACTCAAACGTTTGAACAGTCCATTTATTAGCAAATGATTTACGATAAATACACTGGCCCTCGTAGCAAGTGCTTCCAAAAGTTCAAAGGTCCAATATTTCAGCTCAATACAGTCGATATTAATTTCTAATTTTGATTACAAGTTGAAACGAGAGGGTACTTGAGCCATGAAACGACCACTTCAGATATGGTCCCAATTTATCGATCACATTTATAAGGTCTCCGCGATTTTAATTAGCCTTTAACCTCTTTTAGAGCTGAGGGACACCAGATGGCACAGTAATTACTGAGATCGAAAATGTACCCTTTAAAACTGTAGAGCTTGTTAATGAAAGAGAACAAAATAGTTTAATGTTCCATCGTAAACTACGCTACAAATGCTACAAAGACTTATTAGTAAATGCGTTGTAAATAAACTCCATTTTTTAATTCAGCAGTATATTTTCACGTTTAATGCTCTCCTGGAAGCGGCACAAAATGTATATCACTGGCTATACGAGAGCCGCAAACCCATTCTCTTGATAAAGCATATTTTTACAAAACAGGTCGCATAACGGCACCGCAAGTAGTTTCTGGCTGTATTCCATCTTGCATATTCGCCGAATAATCTCTATGTAGAAGGCTTAAATGTAATCAAACTTTAGTAGCGCTTAAGCACAGAACAGTTGAGAACGCAACAGCAGCTTTAAGCAGATAATAAGTTAATTTTGCATCATACATTCGCTGCGGCATTTTCAAACGGGCCACATAAATTGTGGGCGATGTGAAAAATAGACCTGGCTGCGGGGTAGCCCGGGCGGCGCGTGGAGCCGGCACGAATATATGATCTTGAATTTTACAGGTAAACTAGACCGAACTATGTTATATTTAGTAGGTTTTAATACGATTGGATAAGCTCTCCTTGGAGACCTAAGTTTATTCAATATTTTACGATCTTCCTACGCAGGCGATTCGATACGGGCTTTCCATTTGAGCTCCGAACACATTTTAGAATATTTATTTTCATTGCCTCTAAATTCTTGCTGGCTGTGTTTTTAACAGTATACTACGGAATGTTAATTTGATTGATTGAAAGGCAAGGCCTTTCCTTTTCCTTCATTTGTGAACAACTTCAAATTATGTTACTTCGATGTTTTTTTTTACAAGTCTGTTCATGCAGAGTTTTTGTTAAAACAACGAATTTATTCATGAAGCTATTGTACCTACCTAGTTTTACTGTTCATATTATATTGGTTAAAGTTAGCTAACAATTCCAACATAAACTTTATTAGTACATAAAGTATATCAACAATGTTTGTTATGTTCCATGTAAAATATCACTCGAATCTCCCTTGAAGTAATAAACGTTTGAATATGAATCGTAAAATTTGTTATCTTGGTGTGGTTGACATAAAATTTTGTCTCCAGGGAAATGTATAAGTGGACGTGCTTGTTACAGCTACGTTTCCTGTGATGGTTTAATGTCTTATATTATCAGTTTAATATATTAAATAAGATATTTTTTTAAGATAAGAATAATAGTCGTAACGTAACGGAATCTTTGATGAACGTAATTTTCATCCCCTTCAAAACGTCGGATTAATTTGAAACTTTGCACACTTATCAAGGACCGATGACAATGCAATAATTTGAATACTTTGTCCCATTATCCAGGATTTTTAGGATTAGAGATTGAACTAAAAAGTAAAAAATAAAAAAAACTAAAAACCACGCTTTAAAAGAAAACCAAACGAAAAAGTAGAAAATAATGTTCAATAAATTTTAATTAAGAACAGTGTGATTAACAAAAAGAAATATTATAAAAATGCGTAGGATGCTTTATTTTCAAAATGACTTTACTCTTAGCAATATCTGTCAATAAAATATTATAATAAGCACTCCAAGCTTTTTAATATTTTTTTTGGAACGTAAAACGAACGTGGAACGCAAAATAACTTTGTTTTCCGAAATCGGTGTCGAAAAACGAAAAACAATAGGTAGACTTCGGAAAAAAAATATTTTTCCCTTTGTAGTGTTTTGCTTTAGAAATCCTTGTTTTTTAGTTTTTGATTATTGTTTTTTCTCTCTGTTACCTGTGATTGTTGTTGTTGTGTTATGTCCGTTATAAATACTTTCTTTTCTTTCCAAACGTATTTTTTTTTACAAAATCCCTTACAAATCATACGCTCTTGCAACAGTATTATACACTGCAGAAGTAGCTTGATTTTTAATACACTTCAACAATATCGCTCGATTGTATTCTAAACACAGTGTAGAACTGAAAAATTGCACTGGTGTGCAAGCAGTGACAGTTTGCTAGATCGTAGCCCCCGACGCCATTACACGAACCGTATCGACTCGCGCGGAATTGTAAGCATCTGAAGCACTTGAATATTTTCTTTCTATTGTTGACTAGGAGAAGACGATTTATTTGAATAGAACAATGTATAGGGTTTGTTGTAAGTTACAAGCTTTTACTTAGTATCACCTGTCCCGGTTTCTGTGTGTATGTAGGTAATCATAGCTTGCAAGTAACATCTGACCCACTTTACCGGTGTTCGAATGTGTTGAAATTTTGCACCTACTGTTGGTTTCGCGTGACAATGCAATTTTTGATGTACATAGTTGCAAGTCAAACCTGACCCACTATACCGATGTTCGATTATGTTGAAATTTTGCACCTACGTTAGTTTCCCGTGACAATGCAATGTTTGATATAAACACTTTTGTATCTCTTTTATTCTTGATTTTGTCTCTTGTACATACCTACTCATGTCATGTATATGAGAATTTGCGTTCAGAAAATTCAAATTATTTATTTGTATAATCATAGGTACAAATAAGAAGATCTAATTCTAATGTCTGGATCGCTGTTTTACCTAATAGGCATACAAATTTTAGATACCTATAATTCTGAAATGATTTGTGATAGATTCGGGAGTTATCGTTTAGTAAACGTATTGATAGTCTGAAATGATTTGGTGGAAACAGTAAATTAAATTTTAGATCAAAACCTTGAGTCAAAGACCTCGTATTGGACTTAGACACAGATATAAGTTTTAACTAGATGACGTGATTGTATGTACTTCGCGTTTCAAAAAACGGAGTAAAGTTACTATCAATGATCGTACTTTGAGCTTTTAATTTAGCATTGTCGGCACCGGCAATCCACCGAAATCTAGAAATATAACTAATTGCCGTATTGAACTGTAAATACTGTGTAGAAAAAGTTGGCCGACGCATTGGAAATGTTTTCTTTCATTGGTAAGTAAATTTGTTTTTAAGTTGCGTGTGAAAAAGCGGCACGTTTGGTTTTCATACAGATGGAGGGACTTGCGTTATCTAGTTAGATTTATGTCTGGGTTTAGGAGTTAGTGCTTTCAGCCAATAATGTACCAATTCCAGTTTCTTTTCTTTGAATATAAAACCACTTAATAGAAAATAAAAGTGCCACAGAAATTCCACGATTGTTTTCATTGCCGGTGATACATCAAAGTGAATTGAACGCGTACTTGCTGGCAACACGTGGCGGGCGTACTCCATCCGACTACGGTACCCACGGCCCCATCTAGAAACAAAGCAACACAAAATGTACAAAGCACGTTCACGCTCCACTACCTCATTTCTACAACTACCGTCCCGATGATGCGAACTAAAAACGCAATGGAATGTAAAAAGGTAACAGGAACCGTGTTTTGCGCATTCGAAGAAGATATCGGAATCCTGCCGGTATATTCAGTTCAATAAGAATTTATGCCCTCATATTTCGTATCATCAATACCGTTTATTTTGCAAACGTTTTCCTTGTCGATTCAGCCGGGCGGCGGAAATACATTTCAGGGAATTTTTCTCTTGCATGTGATAGAGCTAATTTTGCATAGGTGCTCCTTGAATCTTCTGATATTAAATTCTCGGCATCGATAATATTTGTCTCGTATTATTGTTTTTCTTTTGGTTTTCGGAATTGGATTATGTTAAGCGGAAAAGCCAAAGGTTAAGCGAATAATATGTTGATTTGTAAATAAAAAAAGAAACCTCACAAATGTGTCTTCAGATGTATTTTTACATTTTCCTCATACGTTTATTTTATGAAAATCCAGAGGAGCTCGTGGCTAAATAATAACAGCCGCACGGGTCGATCTTCAAGGTTAAGCAACGCTTGACGAGGTCGGTCCGTGGATGGGTGACCATTTCAACATGCCGAGTTTACTCCGTGCCTCGGAAAGCACGTTAAACCGTTGGTTCCGGCTGTCATTCGAAGATCTTTGACAGTCGTTACGAGTAGTCAGACGCTTGAGATCTGACACCAATGTAGCCAAGGGGTACCTACCGTGTTACCCGGTTACTGGGTTGTGGAGGTCGGATAGGCAGTCGCTCCATGTAAAACACTGGTACTCAGCTGAATCCGGTTAGACTGGAAGCCGACCCCAACATAGTTGGGAAAAGGCTAGGCAGATTGATTGTTCATTTTATGAAAATGTGTGTTGTGCCCTGTGCCATTTATGCTAAATATTTCACTTACATTTCATCGGATATCGTGGTCTTTATTAACCACGCTCTCGTATAATTAAAAGTAACAAATGATTACATACAAAATGGCCCCTACATTAGCCGCAAAACCCTTGTAAATTCACAAGCGAAATAAAAAAGCTAGTGCAATACATGGCACGCGTCTAAACGAACGACTTTATAGTCATAGTTATGACCCAATAAAGGTAATTCCACACGTTTTCTCACGCGAAAAATCTCGGACGTAAATGTAGGGAAGTGAGGAGAATAGCCGTACTAGTGCTCGGAACATCGGACGTATACAATACGATTATATAGTTGTCTGTACCTAGTATTTCGGTTTACTTGTAGGGTATTTTTTTAGCAGTGAACTATTTTTAGCAAATAGATGGAGGCTGGAGATGTCAGGAGGGCTGTTAAATAAAGTAATACTTAATATCTACATGTAGTATTCGTGACCTGTTCTATAATTCGCCATTGTAAGAAAGTAGAATTAACGGAACAAATGTCAAAGGAATGATACAATTCGAATTAAATGAATGAGCAAGAGTGAATCACAATGAGCGGGACCAATCAGTGTTGCCAGCCATGTATATGAACATAATTTTACATTAATTTGCCACAGCTGTCAACAGTATTATACAGTAACACTGTATCTAGTGTTATCCAAGCTTTAACTTACTGGACTGCTTATAATTTTTTTGCTTTTCCATGAGCAATACGATTCTTTCATCAGATAGAACTTTGCTCCTTATAATTATTGCGAGTGAAAGAATTATATTTTTTTAAGATGATGTAATGGGCTGTAACTTACTTTATGTTTGTAGTTTTGCAAGCCTCCCTCTACGAGGACCTTCGTTGTCTGGCTCCCACTGTGTGACAACTCTGGCCCGAATGTCATTGTGCATTTTGCTCATAATAATATGGAAGATTTACGCCCAGTGCTGCGACAAAATAAACATTCTAGTATACAAAAAGCGTATTTTTGAGTTTTTTTTAACTATTAAAAAAACTCAAAAATACGCTTTAAAAGAAAACCGAACTAAAACATAGAAAATAATTTTCAATAAATTTAAATTAAGAATAGCGTGATTAACAAAGTTTTTTTTAAACAATTATTTATTTTTTACTTTTTAATTCAATCGATAATCCTGAAGATCCTGGTAAGAATAACGGGACAAACTATTTAAATTATTGCATTGTCATCGGTCCATGATAAGTGTGCAAAGTTTCAAATCAATGCAACGTTTTTAAGGGGGTAAAAATCACGTTCAAAGATTCCGTTACATAGATACACACCTACCAAGCTAATAAAAGTCTCTTCATAATTTGCAACCTAAGCAGCAACACACGCAAATTTCATCTTGGTGTGAAAACAACTACAGTTTTATTACTGTGAGCAAAGGCTTATGGTTATTGCCATTAAGTATGTTGTTGTTAATGGCACTTATGGTTAGTGTCGGCAGGATTAAAAATCCCGTCGCATATAATGCCGTAATAAACGGTGAAGCCCGCGAGTGCGGTAAGGCCGGACATATTATGCGTGTCATGAGCAATTTATTGTTATGTTGGCAGTTTTGTTTTTATTTTTATGTAAAACAGAATTGCCGCAAGGAGAGATGTTCATTGTGTTTAAGAGAATGGTCTCTGAGGACAGGTTTGCGTGTTTCTGGAACTGTTGTTAACGAACATTTGGTTTCGGGACCATAACCGAGACTTAGGCGTGAGAACTAAAACCAAAAATACGGGAACAATTATATCTTAAACCATGCAACAGCGATACAAATTCAGGCACAGAAAATAACAAAATACAAGACGTAGACTTAGTAAAGGTTCTTAAAGGTGCCGAAGTTAACTCTCGGTTTTAGTTAATAGGGAGCACGTTAGACGCGGCGCCACCGCACCGTCGACCTCGTAAACCACCCGCACGTGAACTGCCAAATAATTTAATCCCACTTCTACTTCGGCCAGGTACTGCTTAGAGATAGATTCTACCCCAATCTAAATAATATGCAGAATAAGCTGGTATTTGAGCTCGAAGATTGATTGGGTACTAACCTTTACGTTCAAGTCTATTTATTTTTGTTAAGGCTTCGCTGTTTCTAGCCCTAAAACCTAATCATATTTATTTGAGGCATAAAATAGGGTAGATGATTCTACTTAAATAAAGGCTAACGAAAATAAATCTGATGTAAGGTATGATGAAGCAACAATGAATTGAAAAGAATGGGTGAGAAACGAAGTAGCTGATGTGAATATTTTTTTTGAAAGATTTTATACATAAACTAGACGACGCCTCGCGGTTTCACCCACGTAGTTCCCGTTCCCGTGGGAATACAGGGATAAAAAGTAGCCTATGTCACCCGAGGATAGAGTAGCTTCCCAACGGTGAAAGAATTTTTGAAATCGGTCCAGTAGTTTTGGAGCCTATTCGGTACAAACAAACAAAAAAATCTTTCCTCTTTATAATATTGGTATAGGCTACAGAACGCCGTCTGCTACGATCCTTACATACTTATTTTGCTTCACTCACGTTCTTACATCTAGTCATACACGCACGCCGGTTATGAGTACTGCGAACTGGGCCTTTCTGAAGACCATAACCAATAAGGTCTATGTATGTCTTTCTAGGGCGTCCCCTACCGGCGTTTCCATTCACGTGTGCCTTGTAAATACCTTTCGTTAGTCGCCTTTCATTCATCCTCTCAACATGGCCAAATCATCTTAGCATGCTCTTTTAAATTTGAGTCACTACATCTTCTTTTAAATCACAACGTTGTCTTATTACATCATACCTCAATCTATCATTTAAAGTTACACCACAGATACTTCGCAAGGAACGCATTTCTACTGCATTAATCCTACTTTCATGTCTTTTTTGCCATACCCAACCTTCAATTCCACACATAAGTGTAGGCACCAGCACGCTGTTGTGAACGGTGAGTCGAGCCTCTTGATACATCGACTGGCTGGTCACAACCGCATACATAGCACCATTCACTTTATTTCGTGTAATCACTCTCTTTTTAAGGATTATATACCTCGAATAAAAATATGCCTACCAAAAATTCGGAACAATGGCTGGCAAAACTACAATTTCTATAATTTAACACTCTTGAGTGAGGGCAGGGCGGAGATCGCGTGCTCCCGATTTATTAGGCACCGAAATATACTAAAAAAATAGTTCGCGCCAACGTACTAATTCTATACGGAAAGCAATAGGAATAAATTACTGTAGCTAATGTTTTTATAGTACGTAATCGAGAACATTTTGAACGGCCTCTGATTGTTGTGAAGAAAATAAAGTCGCCGATAAGCCTCGGATAGTTGGGCTAGCCCGTTAGGGAACTCGAATAGCCTTGGTATAAGTGTCGCTTAGGGCGGGGTACTTTGATGCCGTGTGGAAAATAGCCATTTAAATACTGAAGGGCTGGCGGAAATAGAATACATTCGGCGAATATTATTATGGACTACCTTTTTCCCCGAATATTTTTCTCACAAGTCCTATTCTCGGAAACATTTTATTTGTGTCTTATGAAATCTAATGTATGTCGTGTCTTTGTTGCAGATTGGTTCACTGAAGAATTACTACTTATTATCACACCACGAGGTCCGCAAAAGGTCTGCGGAGCCGAGTCACGAACACCATAAAAAGTTGAATGATGAACCACAGGTAAGGAGATAGAACTAGCCAGAAAGGAAAACGGTTGTAAATATCTTAATAATGCTATGATCATTAACATATATAATCGTAACGTGATGATGAAGAATCTAAATATTTTCCATAAGGTCTTGTCTTTTACCGTGGATGTAGTAAAAAGCTGTAATAAAAAACCGGTCAAGTGCGAGTCGAACTCGTGCCCCGAGGGTTCCGTACCTACCCACTATACCGCCATAATAAAATTTGTATCATTTTTATTGGTGGCTAAGTTTTAAAGATATGGGCAAATTTAGCTTTCGCGAAAACTTGTAAGTAAAATTTCGAAAAATAATTACAAGTTTTCACGAAAATCTAAATTTGCCCTTATCTTTTTATCGTGTTGACTCAGGACCTTGACTTTTATACACCTATAATATCTGGACCTCAGAAATAGACCTCAGTATCTGGTATAAATTTCAACTGGACCTCCATTCGTTCCTGAGAAAATCGGTGATTACACACGGACAGACGGACAAGAGAGTGATCTTATAAGGATTCCTTTTTTACTTTTGAGTTACGGAACCCTGAAAAGCATTGAAATATTGTAAAAACATGCGATTATTACGCGTAATATACGAGCGTACGGATTTTACAGGATTATGTATCTAATCGTAATAATAGTTTTCGTTTTGGTTATAATAATATCTTTGTCATAACAAAAATCGATCTTACTACACTATGAAACGTTAAGACCAAAACTCGCTGGAAAGTGTCTGGGAAATGCACAATTTCCACCTTTATCATCGGCATTGACCTCGTAAATTCATTCCACTCCTCATAGAATATTCCCTAGCACAGTCGTCCTACTCTAAAATGCTTCAATTAAAGCTCCGTTCACACCGCGAGTTAAGTATTCATTTCCTTTTACGTGTTAATCCGGATTTTTCTTTATTGAGCAATCTCGGTGACAGAGTCGCGACATTGTTCCTCGGGTTTGTGAATTGTACAGAATGTGTGATTTAATTCGTGTGTCTTGTGGAAATTTTGAGGGAAATGTGAAAATGAGCTTGCAATATATTCAATACCTGCAATTCTTTGTTTGGCTCATATATTGCACCCATTATATATAAAAAAATAACTTTCTAACTATACGATTAGTTTAAATACTGATTAGCATATTCTAAATTCATGATTCTACTAAATTTGAGTTAAGAATCTGTTAATTTTACCCAGGAAATAAAGACATTTGTTGCGAGAAATTCCTAGTTAAGTACTTTCACCGGAACTATGTCCATTATGGTAATAGAAATGTTGCCTGAGTTCATAAAAATCCCAGAGGAGCAAAAAAAAAAAGGCTGTCAAAGGGCCAAAAAATCAGTTTCTTGCTAAATTTTTCGTAGTTTTTTTTTGCTATTTGCGCTCAGGGTAAGTTTATTCCTTGTACAATTTATTGTGCACAAAAAAAGTGCTGCATAAGATTCACTAATAGTTTTGCGAGATAATTCGCCTTTTCTGGCAACATTTTATCGCAGATTGGCCTCTAAATTTGCAGTTATTTTCCAGGACTAAATTTGAATTTAGAATCTGCTAGATAAGCTACTGGCTGTTTTTAAATTGAAGTTCCTCGTACATTTGAATTAAGACACTTAAGATCCTTTATGTTTGACGTTTAGTTACTCTACTCTATCTAGGTTTACTCTGCATACTTGTTCGACCTAATTTCTATGAAAAAATGTTAATGGGGCCAACTATTGAATAACACGAATGCATGCATTAACAAGAACAAAAGCAGTCCGGCTTCATAAACGCAACTTCATTAATCCAATTCAAACCAATGGAGTGTAGTTTGATACGAAAATAACATTATATGTCTATCATTCTATCTAATTGTTACTGTTATAGCGGTTTGAGAAACCTCTTCATCCTTGTGTCTATCATGAAAAGTGGACTGTATTTGAAGGGTTCTGGCAATAGTGCGTTGAAAATAAGCGGGAAAATATTCACGGATCAATTCGGGCGATCTAGTATGGAAATGAGGGAAGTAGTACGCCTTACCTTGTAGTGGTCGATGCCAGCCCACGTGTGGCAGCGAGCTGGTGTTCTTCTACTCCAAAATGGCTCCTTCAGGATCCACACACTTCACACAATTGTTTTATATCCGCGAGGCGGGTTAATAGACACGGTTCACAAGGTTCTCTGCAATCTAACTAATTAGATGCATCAGTCTCCAGCCAGGTGGCTTGGAAAGCTGGCGGTTGAGATACGAGGCCCGTTCATGTTGAAGTTTCGGTTCGTTCTGGCGACCTGTCATTAAGGCGTACATAAAGGGAAAAGGAATGAGGAAGGAACGAGATAATTAGGATATCGATCGCCCGCGAAATCTCAAATGCGTTTTTCTATGTGTTTTCGGTCATTGATTTATGACATTTACAAGAGATGGCGCTACCATTTGCCCGGCCTTAAAGGGTCACCTTTAATGAAAATTAAACTTAGCCCTATGAGGTGTACTACCGTATACCTATTCAGCAATACGGACTAAGATGCGGATTTTTACATTTCAATTATTAAGATTTAAGATAAATACTGCGAGTTGCATAATACAATAAGTTGCATACCTATAGTTAAATTTTAATAGAAAATTATGTTGCGTCGCTAACTAACTAAAACTAAGAGACCTAACTATCAAGCCAGGCCTTATTGAGTCGGTAATGGACACAGACGCACAACAGGGCGCACATAGCTACCCTTTGCGGTTTTCACAGTAACAACATGGGTTGTACCGTCCTTGGAGGTATGCAATTTATCAATAATGCCTAACGGCCATGAAAGGGGCGGAGAGTTATCAGTAATGATAACTACAATAGTACCCTCTTGTATAGAAGGTGCAGGACTATTCCATGGTTTATTGTTTTTTTAAGTTTAAAATATCGTTACGGAAATGAACATCCTGTACAGCTCGCAGCAATTTAATTTCTGCATATTTCAGATCAGAGCTTGATACAGTACGTGCACTAGGCAGTTGTCTTAAAAACTTATAGACGTAAACAATAGCGCGTAGCAACTTAGACCACGACGAAACACGTAGTGCTAGCGCGTAAATTGGTGATTCCGTAACCTCAGAAACCACGGCATGAGCGACTGATTTCTGTTCGGGTACGCCCTCATGCAGTGCATTGTGTTCGAAAGTATGTATGGGCCACTCAGCTGGGTCATGAGAAACCCACGATGGTCCACGATACCACAATGGATGCTGCAAGAGCTTAGCTGGCGTGACACCACGAGACAGACAATCAACGGGGTTCTCAGTACCTGCGACATGGTTGAAACAATTAGCAGGTATAAGCTCTATCAGCTTAGTAACCCGATTGGCAACAAAAGTTTGCCAGCGGTGCGGTGAGGAATTTATCCAGGCGAGCACTACTTTAGAGTCAGTAAACGCGTATACCTTATGGATGCGGTAGTGGGGCGATATTGTGTCTTGTACCTTGCGAAGCAACTTAGACAACAGTAGGGCCGCGCACAACTCTAGTCTAGCCACCGAAATGGTTTTCACAGGTGAGACTTTAGACTTCGCACTAACTAACTGCACGGAGTAGTTAGAACCATTGTATATTTGCATGTATACGACTCCACCGTAAGCACGCTCGCTGGCGTCAGCGAAACCTACTAAATTCATGGTGCATCCGTCGACCAACCCCAGATGACGCGGGATAATAATTTCATTAAGCGTAGAAAGCTCAGTACAAAACTGCTTCCAAGCGGTGACTATATGTTCAGGTGGTATGTCGTCCCAGTCACACTTTGCTAGCCAAAGTTCCTTAATTAAGAGCTTAGCGTACATAATAGTGGGGGCGACAAAACCCATTAAGTCCCATAGCCGAGCCACTGTGGAAAGCATGGTTCGCTTGGTACATTTATCATCTGGTGTGGTGACGTCAAAGCGGAAACTGTCACAAGACTTGTCCCAGCGTAAACCCAGGACCTTATGCGGTATAGACTTCTCATACTCGATATCGGGCGAAGCCTTATGAGTATCAGGTATGTGTGCGAGAACCTCTTTCGAGTTACTTGTCCATTTGACAAGGTCGAACTGGCCTCGCTTGAAGAGCTGAATAAGCTCATCACAAAGCGAAATTGCTTGCGGTATGGACATGACACTACAGGCAATGTCATCCATATATAGGGTGGAAGAAGCAGCAGCAGACGCTGCAGGGAAATTATCGCCTTCATCAGCGACTAACTGGCGGACTACACGTAACGCGTGATATGGACTAGACTTAAATCCGAAGCAAACACGATTAAATTGGTAGACCATTATAGGTTCATGTTTACTGAATCTGTAAAAGATGCGTTGAAATCTACGGTCCGATTCACGAACGCCGACATTGAGAAACATTTGGCGGCAATCAGCAGACAGGGCTATTTGAAAGAGACGAAAACGAATTATAATATTAAATAAATCACCCTGTAGATTAGGGCCTGCATGTAGAATGTCATTGATCGACTGTCCCGATGTAGTTTGACTACTTCGCGTCTAAAACTACGCGAAATTTAGTGGAAGTCTTATCTTCGCGAACGACACCGTGATGCGGAATGTAATATGACAGATTAGAAACGTTGTCATCTTTTAAAACCGGACTCAAATATACCTTGTTAATGTAGTCCCGCATGACGTCATTGTAAGCGCTGCGTAACCCTAAGGACGCATCAAGTTTGCGCTCCAAACAATGAAAACGCCTAAGTGCGGCAGCGTATGAGTCGCCTAGCGAATAAGGGTCGTCGCAAAATGGCAGCGACACAATATATCTACCACTGTCATCGCGAACAGTGGTAGCGCGAAAATGTTCTTCGCACTCGAGATCCTTACGGCTCTGCGAGGGCGTGGCGGAAATTTCTTCAAGCTCCCAGAATCGCTTGAGAAGCGAACCTAAACTGGGATCTTGAAGAACAGAACAACATGAAGTTGTACTCGTACAGTGTGAAGTATGTGCCGTAGGTACGGAACCCATAACCACATACCCCAACACAGTTTCAATAGCGGGAGGTATATTATATTGCTCGCTATGCACTATGTTAGGCAAAAGCAAGCGCGGGAATATAGCAGCACCAATCAAAACATCGATACCGCTCGGCTCCGCAAACTTCGAATCTGCGAGCGGTAATGTTTTGAGATGTGTAAGTTTAGAGACATCGACGAGAGCGGTCGGCAATGTCTCCGTTATACGTTCAATAATAAGCGAAGAAACGTTAAAATTAATATCATTACTAAAACGAGAATATAATTTAATATCTACGGAACCTTTAACTGGTTTTTCCGACCCACCGATTCCTTTAACTATTAAATTAGAAGTATGAAAGTTCTTCCAAAGTCCTAGACGCTTAAAACATTCAGAAGTAATAAAATTACTTTGAGATGCGCTATCTAGTAAACAACGTATTATGTGCGGCTTATCATTTACATCGTAAATTACGACTTGAGCAGTAGCGAGCAGAACGGTTGTATACGCCGTACATTGCGGGCTATCTCTCGCCGATGGCGACGCCGCAACGCACCGAGCGTCAATCGAACGCGATCGAGCGGCGCCAGCGACAGAGGTCGTACACAACGATACCTCAGACTGTGAGGTAATAGAAGGTACAGTCGGCATAGGCGATGGGACCGGATTCGGCTGTGACGTCACTACAGTTGATAATTGCGGGTTTTTATTAAAATGTAACAATGTATGATGACGTTGATTACATGCGCGACACTTTAATTTAGAAGAACAGTTAACCGTTTTATGTTTAATACTCAAACAATTGACACAAGCATTGTTGTCCTTCACACATTTGAAACGAGCTGTCGGAGTCAAATTATCAAAAGCGGGACATTTATATAAGTGTTCATGGATATATGCTTCGCACAGACACTTGTTTGAATTATTTAACTCAGAGCAAGCTACATAGGATTGTGGATTAGGAGCGGTCATTTTATTATTAAAACTACGCGATTTATTCGACTTATGTGAATTGTCCGAATTATTAGGCTTATTATTGTTAGCTAAGGGTTGTTGGGTATTACGGAATATCCGACACTGATCATTGATGAAGCTGACAAAACTATCTAGAGTGGGAATCTTACGATTACGTTCTGTCATCTCGAAAGCGCGAATAGTTTCAGTGTCAAACTTTTTTATTGCGAGGTGCAATAAAATGAAATCCAGAAGGTCAACTAATTTTAGATTCTTTAGGGAATTAATTGCGGTGATGAACTTGTCCACAAATAGCTGGTAATTCGAAACAGACGCGGGACCGGACAATTTAAGATTTAAAGCTTGATCCAAGTAGGTAGACGCGAGGACACGAATATCCTGGTACCTATCGAGGAGTGCCTGGAACATGACTTGGTAATTCTCAGCACACGGTGTGACTCCCGCGAACACAGACTGTGCCTTCGGCGACAGCTTACCTATTAAATAGTACAACCTGTCTGCATCCGTCAGCGACTTATTGTCATGAACTGTAGATTTAAAACTTGCATAAAATAATGGCCAGTTTCGTATATCACCGTCGAACGACATGAGTTCGATTGGCGGCAACCTTGGTCTACATGTTGCGGAATCACTCATACTGTGCCTCCCGGACGGCTTATCTTCCAATTGAGACATCACACGTTTCACGGAACAATACATATCCTCGAATGAGGCGTAGGCTTGATAGCTAGGCTTCGCATCGGGATATACAGCCAGTAACCTAGCATTATAATCATCCAATAATCTATGAAAGTCCGTTCGAATATCATCTATTGTTACACAAGAACTGAGAAAGCCTTCTCTCACCGATTCGGAAGTATTAGCGACTTTAGAGCGATCATAAATTGACTGAATACGCTCGAAAAGTATATTACGCTTAGCTTCTAAAATCACTAACTGTTGATCTTCCGAAGAAGCGATTGCTTTCGCATCACGCGGCATTGTTATGTTATGTAGTTACAAATAACCACACAAACAAAACAATGTACGGTAATTATTTAAACGAACAACTATATGTAGAAAAGTAATACTACTGATTGTGACTGTACTGTGACAACGGGTTTCGCAATATTTGCGTAATAACGAAATAAGTTTTTTCGTAGTACCCACTAACCAAAGTAATTATATAGTACAAAATGTTAATAGCATTACTATCCTAACCAGTTTTATTGTTAAGTTTTAATATTGTTTAAGATAAATGAATAGGTATAAATATGCAACTTATAGCCCGCAATCGTCTAAACGTATTCGGTAAAGTTATGATATTTATACTGCGTAGGTACCTACAAGTAGTACACCTATTTTATTTTTCTCTTATAGAATGAATGTCTACCCCGCGGTATTCGGAAAGTAACTTATTCCTAACAATTTATAATTGGAGGTAGGTGATTCCTATAAGGGCGGTTAAACTAAAAGACGTTTGAAATATGGAAATTTACAATACGACAAGTTAGTTTTAAATAAAAAATATTTTTAATAATAGCAGATACGTAATTATGAACCTGCTATAGCGGCGTTGATGGAACCACGTATTGGGTTTACAACTTGATTATGTGGGTAGGCGGCTAGGTGCCACGACCCTAGTAGGAATTTATGATTGATTCCTACGTAAGAAATAAAGGAAAATGGATATATTATAGTAATATATCGGGCTACGAAGGACCAAAAAATGTTATAGCGGTTTGAGAAACCTCTTCATCCTTGTGTCTATCATGAAAAGTGGACTGTATTTGAAGGGTTCTGGCAATAGTGCGTTGAAAATAAGCGGGAAAATATTCACGGATCAATTCGGGCGATCTAGTATGGAAATGAGGGAAGTAGTACGCCTTACCTTGTAGTGGTCGATGCCAGCCCACGTGTGGCAGCGAGCTGGTGTTCTTCTACTCCAAAATGGCTCCTTCAGGATCCACACACTTCACACAATTGTTTTATATCCGCGAGGCGGGTTAATAGACACGGTTCACAAGGTTCTCTGCAATCTAACTAATTAGATGCATCAGTCTCCAGCCAGGTGGCTTGGAAAGCTGGCGGTTGAGATACGAGGCCCGTTCATGTTGAAGTTTCGGTTCGTTCTGGCGACCTGTCATTAAAGCGTACATAAAGGGAAAAGGAATGAGGAAGGAACGAGATAATTAGGATATCGATCGCCCGCGAATTCTCAAATGCGTTTTTCTATGTGTTTTCGGTCATTGATTTATGACATTTACAAGAGATGGCGCTACCAGTTACCTTTTTATGTTTTAACGGCTGAACGGCTTTATATAAAACTTGGCATACGGGTAGACCATGTCCTGATAAATATTAAAGCGTTTTGCTAATACTCTCACTGCGCCGAGCTAAGGAGTGGAATTCCCTTCCGGAGTCTTTGTTCCCTGATAGCTACAACCTTGTGGTCTTTAAGTCAAGGAGTGAACAGTTTACTTCTAGGCAAGCGTGCTTCACCGTAGACCACATTATCGCTTACCATCAGGCGAGATAGTGGTCAAACGCGAGCCTACCGATAATAAAAAACAAAAAAAACAAAAACCCGGGAAGAGTATATCCCTATGTTCCTTTGGGCAAATTAAACCGCTGGTTTCTATCAGCGGTTTTGCTTGCTAGTAGTACCTATACATAAAGTACCTGTAGGTATAATCATCGAAGGTTCACAACCCCACACATCAGCTAATCCACGTATTCACTTAATCTTTACGCCATCTAACAAGCGCCTCCTGCTTTCGCCTCATTTTATCTTGCTACTCTCATCTGAGAAATCCGTGCTTTTCCAAATCCACTTTATTTCTCAATGCATCATACGAAATCTAATATTGTCTTCGTGCATTTTATAAAGGTCGTCAATAGACGTTATATGTTTAGTAATCATGATCATCAGTCTTTTAAGAGGAAATGCGGATAGAGAGCCCCGGTTGAATTGCCTTAGTGAAAAGTCAACTGGCTGCCAAAAAGTTGGGGATCCTTACGAAGGTGGGACGGTATTTCACGCCAGAATAGCTGCTTAAGTTATATCAAGCGAATACTGTTCACATCTCTAGGACGGATTTGCCAAATACCAGCTTGGTGCACTAGAATCGATCTAAAAACGGGCCAAGAGGCTCATCGGCAATGAAGCACTGGTCAAGTCAAAGCTCGAGAGCTTCGGGGAGTGTGCGATGGAATTCCATGATCTAATTCCGCCTAGCCTGTTTCTTCATCGGTCTGCTGCAAGACGTATGGCGATGCGCCATCGGTACATGATGGACATCCCACCCATATGCACTAAACGTTTTGGAAATACTTTCATTATGCGTACAGCTAAGGAGTGGAATTCCCTGCCGGAGTCTGTGTTATCCGATAGCTACAACCTGAGGGTCTTTAAGTCAAGAGTGAATAGGTAACTTCGAGGCAAGCGTGCTACACCGTCGACCATATCATCGCTAACCATCAAGTGAGATAATGGTCAAGCGCGAGCCTAACGATAATAAAAATAAAAAGTCATAATTCGAAGTATGCTCATGCCTATTTCCTCCTCCAGTATTGGACAAATTTAAAAGATATTACATAAATTTTATAAAAACGATATATGCTTCTAAGTTTTTCTTTTTTCATTTATAGTTGTCAAATTTGTACAATAGGTCTATGTTGACAGCGCAATTTTGAGCATTTTTGAGGGTTCTAGTGCTTCTAAAGATAATGTATCATCAAAAAATATCTTTTATATATTGGAGGAGGAAATAGGCGAGAGCCAAACCTCGAATTATGACTTTTTACTTAGGATGTTCAGTCGGATGTCTGCGACCGCTTTCCTCTTAATGTTCCCACTGCTGGGACACAGGCCTCCTCTCTGTGAGAGGGAATGGGCCGTAATCCACCACGCGGGACCATTGCGGGTAGGTGGATGTCACATGCCTTCGAATATGTGTAGTCAGAAGCTTCAAATCTAACAAATAGTCTTACTAAGGGACCAAATATGGGTTGAAGACCAAATCGGCATATGCTACATGTAGATACTGATATTCAGCATCTGGTTCAACTGGAATCCGAGCCTAACCAAACTTAATTGGAAAAATACTAGACCAATGATGAAGTTGTAAATACTCACATTATAAAAAAGATTTCTGGACGACAATGTGAAGGAAAGTCACAAAGTCCTCAAGTACGCTCGTAACGTTTTTATGATTTGATTTGTGAGAATAATAGTATATTATGCAACTAGTGAATAAAAGACGGATTTAATGCGAGGGCCGTAGATGAATCACAAGTAAGTGAAGGATTCTAACGACTGAATCACGACCGCAGGGAGTGATTCATGATGATTGAATCACGAGCATAGCGAGTGATTCAAGTGTTAGAATCATGAGCGACACGAGTGATTCATGGCCCTCGATATAAATCCGTTTTATTCAAGAGTTGCATACTATATTTTATACCATGACTACGAGAAAAAGAAAGATTGAAGCGGCACAAGGAATAATAATAAATAAATGGGTTTATTACCTTCAAAATTTACAAAAAAATGTGATACCCTGACCCCTGAGCTAGGTAACAGCACTTGTGTTTCAATCTCTATCTTTAACTCTATCTCTAACTCTATCTCTAACTCTATCTGTAACTCTATCTCTAACTCTATCTGTAACTCTATCTCTAACTCTATCTCTATCTCTAACTCTATCTGTAACTCTATCTCTAACTCTACTATCTCTATCTCTAACTCTATCTCTGACTCTAACTCTATCTCTATCTCTATCTCTAACTCTATCTCTGACTCTAACTCTATCTCTAACTCTATCTCTATCTCTAACTCTATCTGTAACTCTATCTCTAACTCTATCTCTATCTCTAACGCTATCTCTAACTCTATCTCCAACTCTATCTCTAACTCTATCTCTAACTCTATCTATAACTCTATCTCTAACTCTATCTCTAACTCTATCTCTATCTCTAACTCTATCTCTAACTCTATCTCTAACTCTATCTCTATCTCTAACTCTATCTCTATCTCTAACTCTATCTCTAACTCTATTTCTAACTTTATCTCTATCCCTATCTCTAACTCTATCTCTAACTCTAACTCTATCTCTAACTCTAACTCTATCTCTATCTAAGTTTGTATCGAATATTTTATGCGTAAGGAGGTTGTACAGCATTTAGATGGAAATTGAATATTATATTGGTGTGTTCTAAATTCAAACACCAAAACAGTGATTAAAAGTGCTTTTTATTCACTGTTTTCAGTGAATAAAATAAGCTTTTTAGAGGGGGAATGGTATAAACAATGTTTTGCTCAGGTTCTTACTTTTTATCTATGAATACAACAAGGGATTTAGGCTTTGCCGTGTTCCCATGTTATGTTACTGTAAAAATTACGTAATTTTATTCAGCTGTCGACGTGTTCAACCGAATCGTTACGAGCTGTTTATATTATTAACATAAAATTACATAATACCTTCGCAGAACAAAATTCGTTGTGTTTATCTACAATCTCTTTATTTATGCTTGATACCTTTTAATATTAATCAAAACATCCTTTGTGTAAAAGATACACGAAATTTCGTTTCGTGTTTTCTTTTGGTCTCGTTTCGCTAATTAATTCCTGTGAAATTAAATATACTTATTGCTCCTGTTTCTGCCGTGGCCATGATCGTTTCGTACCGGGCTCTCTTTAGTACACAGTAAGTTTTCATCAGAACTACTTAAATTTTATATTCATTTAAATGGATACTACGTTGAAATTTTAAACTGTTTAACTGGAAGCTTTCCGGCGCTTACTTATTTAACCTATTTCGGATATTTCTCATTCTGAGTTTGTGCCTTTCGGGGGGTACCAATCATCATAATCATCATCTACAGCCTTTTTTAACCGACTTACCAAAAAGGAGGAGGTTCTATGTTCGACTTTTTTTATATATGTTCACCGATATCTCCGTCAATAATTTGTTTAAGATCTGATGAAGAACTTTGGAGATATACAACAGAACTGTTGAATAAATAAGGGCAAATCTCTCGGGATTGCTGCAATCGCATGTCTGTTTATTGTTTATACCATTTCATAACATTACATCACGCCAGTACGCTCTAAAGGGCTACGCCGATCTCTCATTTCACCGGTTATGTTTAAGTTTCATAATATTCTGTGATAAATTCTGCCGTTATAGGTACCTTACTAAACAACTTGCCTATTAGGTAAATAAAAAGGGAAAAATAAAAACTTTTATAAAAAAAATACTACCGACTTCCAAATAAAAAACAACAAAGTGAAAAATAACTTTAATTTTTGGAAGTCGGTGTCCATAACTAAAAATATTGGTACCTACGAAAAACACCGACTACCAAAAATTAAAGTTATTTTTCACTATGTAGTTTTTTATTTGGAAGTCGGTAGTATATTTTTGCAAAATAGTTTTTTATATTTTTCTCTCTGCTGGGACATGGCCCTATACTGATGGACGTCACATATATTCGACTTTCTGTCGGTGGTATAAATTAGTTTATTTATATATCTCTATCTTATGAAGTTGGTCCAGATATCTGAGAAATATCTCCAGTAAACGTTAATTTACCACTGATACTGTCTGTAACTTTTAGTTTTTCTCAGCAAAAGTTTCCGAAAGCATCTGTATTGATCCAAAAAATCTTCAGTGTAACAGATAAAGTAGTGGATTGTGCAGATAACGCATCAAAAACTTATTACTTAGTCTCATTCGGATTATTGGCTTTTTTCTTTGATGTAGTCCCGTGGTGCGTGACAAAGCAAAGGCGGCGAAATATCAGCCATCTACATTAGTCGCGGGGGCACACTACACCGGCTCTCTGTGTTTTCTTTTAGGAACACAGTGCTCATTGCGAGTGAGTCAGAGCTTCAAGATTCGTAAAATTTTCTCTCGACGTCATCTAAGAAATGTGACATTTATTATTACTATTATACTTTTGTAAGTACGTCGCTGTCACTGCTCTGAGAAATATGCAAGCTGTATTCAAGAATGTCTTGAACGAAATATCCTTGAGCATGTGGCGCTTTTTCGTGCTCGCTCTGCAACTGAGTTGAGCATTTTTCAGCTGTATGAAATTAATCTATGTTCAACAGAAAATAAAACGAGAAGAAAAAGAAGAAAATCATGCTGTGCAGTCGGAGGATACACATTCGCGAGCTGGCTGACCAAAACCAGATGCATCCTCCAACTGCACAGCATGATTTTCTTCTTTTTCTTCTCGTTTTATTTTCTGTTGAACATAGATTAATTGAACGATTTTCTTCTGGTTTACGTCTTTTTAGTACACTTCTTAAGCAGTCGGGTTTTTTGATTTTTTAAATTAATTTTTTTATTTGTATCTTTATAGTTAACATTTTTTTTCGAATTTGTTACATTAAATAAATAAGTGTTGTGCATTTTTAAATCACTTCATAAAATTCTTTATTTTGATACCCCACACCATGCAGCAGGCAGAAAAATTGGTCCTCCATAATATGGCGCCCAAAAGCCGCCATTTTACTATTTTCCATTTTTTTTTGTACTTTATTAGTAAGAACAGAATTCTTAGTAATTAATTACGATCTAGCCTAAGTGACTAATAAGCAATTTAAATCATCAAAATCGGTGAACGCGTTTGGTATCTAGAACGCCACATAGGAACATACATACATAGACTGATAAACACATTACCCTCCTTCGGCAGTCGGGTAAAACACACTGGTTTTGTTGCGGCATTACGTTTACAACAAAGTTCTTTATTTTATCGTTCCTTTAAACCCACAGTATTTTATTATTCATCATCTTATTAATTCTTTGTATCAAGTATCGTCTTTTCTGTTTCTGACACCAGACACCACAATTATGATATACGATGTAAAAAGACGTGTACGTAAAAGCGTCTAGAGTAACAAACAACAAATAAAAAACTGTAACAGGCCGAGACAGCCAAGTTATAACCAATCCCAACTGATGGCGCCCGTTCACGAACATGACGCATGGATCGGCACCACTCAGCTCAACCATCATGAAGGGAGCCGAATATCCAACACATGTGCCACCATCAGATAGAAATTAGAGAGAGCATGACACACTCAACTGCCAGGGCACACAGAAGTCAGTCAAAGAAATTGAATTTATACAATACAAATAACAAATAACAATACTTCGAAACTTTTCTGCCCATCACTAATTATTCTTGCGCCCTAGTGGCTGCGGAGCAGGACCAGCATTGGACCACCACTGTTTGTTTAATAAAATCTAAAACAAAACTTCTGTGCATCACACATTTAATCACTAGTTCTTATTAGCCATACTGAAAAAAAAAAACAGGAACCCTAACATGTATAAAATAGCACGAAAAGCCAAAGAAAAACCTGCTTAAAAATGTTAACTGTCCAACAAAATAAAGACTATCCAAATCTAACATTTAGAAGGTGCAATTTCACAGTTGTTGGAATGCAACGGACAGGGGAGGGTGGGGACGCTAGCACCAGTGTAGTGTATTAGCATGAGAAAGCCCGGGGCGCCGGGTTTCATTGCTTTTTCACAAGTGCCGAGGTCGAGACGAAACGACACAATTCGTCTGACGCGAAACTTAACAGCAAAAAAGTCGAACAAAATGTACCTTTTTAAAAATATTCTCCGCTGTTGTAAATTGTGTTGTCTTAGCTGCGGTGCTCTAATTTAATTAGCAACAGTGGTGAGAGCAAACGTTGGTGGAGCGGCCATAAGCCACGTAATAGTTGAAGGAAAATGGAATTACTTACGCAAGGCAAAAATTCAAATTCCAAGGAAATTTCGTTATTTGTGGGAATTTCTTAAAATGCAGCTTGTAAACTTTTTGTGGTTTCGTCTTGTACCACGGAAACATTTTGGCATAAAAAGGCAGGAACAAGAGACCTAATTTAATCAGATTTCAGTTTCTAGATTTCGAAAATGTATTTTTTTTTTATAACAAGGAAAAATAAGTTGATGACATTCACACCTCAACAATAAAACAAGACGACAGCCATAATGACAATTTTAATATTTACATCCATATTCAAATCCTTGTTTATTACTTGAAGCAAAATGCAAGGATAAAACGTTTGCAGACAATTGAAATGGTACAAAAGCATTACGTGGTCTGTGGCCGTGCCGAGGGGAGAGTGGGGAGAAATGTCACACGTATTTTATTGGCGCGGTCGCCGCAGCATATGAACGACTCAGGAGCAAACGTCCACTGTTTGTCACAGCACCGCAGCTCTAGTAATTTAATAAAAAAGCCCTGGTTTACTCTTTTACAATGCATGTTTATGAAACGGGAACAACGGGATAACGTCCTCGTGGTCTAAACTGCTGCGTTTAATGTGTGTACAAAAAAAAACCTCTTTGGGAGAAACAATATTTGCTGACAAAGAAAACAAGCACTTATTTTTATAATCTTATCCCGCCCAGAGACAGAGTCACAGTGGAACCAGCTCTAAATCTAATAAGAAAACTTTGTATTTTTCTTCTTTCCACATTAAGTAAAGTTTTTACCTTCACATCAACACGTTACAGTAACACTAACACGATGTGTCTACATAGGCACGGAACTTCGAGGTAAACAATATTTTTATTCAGCTGACGTTGATAAAAATCAGTTTTTGCTTCATCCAAACATTCGTGCCTCGCATATTGTTTTTCTGCGCGTACATTCCGCTGAACAAACAGCAGATGTCGCGCAAACCAAACATAGTTATCCTTCGACTTGGGACGGGCAAAAAGTCGACACGGAGCCGAACATACCGAATGGGGTTTAATAAAGCTCCTTTGTAGTAACACACCGTAACGTAATAGGGTCCTAAACTAATAGGCCAAAGGGGTCTATTGCGAGGACGCAAGTCTACCGGCACGGAGGGGTTTAAACAGATTTACGCCTAAAAGAAACGCACTTCATCAGCGCGGTTGACCCTTGTCTTTTGTTGCACGACCCAATTTGCGCTCCGGTGAACGTATTTGTTTTGAGTCTAATTAAAATTCTTTCTTGTAGTTCATTATGATGTAGACAGGGGACTATGAAAAGGATTTTTTTGTTGTATAATGTAAGCGGTAGGCCGGTGCGACGTGTATGCTCAGAGGACTCGATTTCGAGAATGGTTATTGTGTAACTCATTATTACGTAGAAATATTAACAAAAAAGCTAACTGATATTAATATATAATGTATGAGATCAATATTCAAGTAGTAATGGTCTTCCTATGAAAAATTTGGGTCACTGCGCTCATTACAATAAATGCGGCAAACTTTATGTAACCGCAAACGCAGACAAATCATAATACAAATCTTTGTCATCTACATCTAAACGCGGTTACCCTTATAAAGAAAAGCCTCTGGAAAGGAAAAAGCCTTGGAAAAAGAGACTTAGTCTAAACAGTGCCTTGAATAAATAGGCCTATCTTTAATTAACCGCAAACATTTTTAAAAGAGGACAATAATTAACGAAGAGGACTTGGGGGTTCTAACAAATTAAAAACTAATAAGGGATGATAATGTAGGTTTTAGGATGGCAATAGAGGTAATTGAAAAACTTACATTTGAAATGTTTACTTTCGAGAACGAATAAATAGTTAAAATCAACAACATCATCATATGAATAATGGTTCCTTACGAGGGATAGTTATTAACAAGAAGGACTCGGTCCAAAGTTTTAAGAAATTAACAAACTATATTGGTAAGGGACGTTATGTAGGTTATCTATGTTGGCGTTGGTCTCATCAACATGAGAAAGGCCGGTCGCTGGGGCGGGCACGCCCCGGCGTTTTATTAGTCCACGGTCCACTCCGCCCAAGTCGACCCCAACTCCGCTTGTTACGGCCACAAAGACACAAAATCGTCACGGAACGTTGCTGGAGGAAACTTTCATTCACAATAAATCTGACCAGTGATACAAATAGCAGGGTCTAATATTTGTGCCATGTAAATGGCACAGCTGGTCACGTATTCGGCACATGCCGAGTTAATATTGAAGTAAATGCTTTGTTGCTTTGTAATACAGACTTTTGGGCCTATTGATTTATGTTTGAGACCAGAAGGACCACAAATAGTTAATCTTAGGGGGGCAAATGTTATTTTCCTTGTAGGACAGTTCGGGGCGGAAAATGTATTACATAATTAAATTATTTCATCTTTCTTCGTCTCTTGCACGTGTAGACCCAAGAGAATAATCAAATAGCAGTTCATTTGTTTGGAAAATCCATGATGTTTGGTGACAATGATGCGATATATCAAAAAAACTAAAATCTTGTCGATTCTGTGGGTACTTTTATTGAAAACCGATGCTAACAAAACTGACAATATTGTGCGGATAACTGGATATTGTGCTTAGTACAAGTAAAATGTCAAAATTTTATAAACCCCGGCACATTTTTATTTCATGCTACTTAATTTATCTAGTACATAGTAGATACGCTTCGATCGGCAATCTATTGAACACGTAATTATGACACGATATCTTGCGAAAATACCCCGATTCAAACAGTAAAACGCTCATAACTTTTGAACGGCTGAACTGATTTTATTCAAACATAGCTAAGAACACTTTCGACAAAATCAGCTTTCAAAAAAAAAAAACTAAATCAAGATCGGTTCATCCGTTTAGGAGCTATGATGCCACAGACATATACACAGCAACACACGTCAATCTTATAACACTTCATTTTTCCGTCGGGGGTTAAAAATAAACTCTATTTAGAACAAAGTAAACTCTATGAAACATAATACCCTCGTATTTCCGCTGATAAGCCCAAAATAAATAAAGCATAACAACACAAATAAAAATAACATCGTTTAGAGAGAAAATTTGTTACATACGCGTATTGCCAAAAATGAAAATGACTAGTGGGTACAATTTCAACAGATTCACGGGCAAAGCAAACAGAAGCTTATAACAATATAAGCCATCCGACGGAATGATGTCATTTCCCCCAGAAAAAGGTTAAAAGGGCCATTCCCGAAGAGAAATCTCGTTATTATTGCAGCTCGTTCAGAGGAAGCTAAATATGATACCGAAAATGATGTCCCACGTGTGTTGGTGTAACGTTTATGTTAATACTTTATTTTCTCACCAAATGGCGAATAGAGCTTTTTACACCGCATTTGCCTTGAAAGCGTCAAGCGCTATCGAGACAATGTGAGCACCGCTTAAAGCTAAAGTTGAGCTTTAAGCGGTGCTCGCGATACATGCATAGAAATAGTTGAGATTTGCTTTCTTATTAAGATCACAGATGGCTGGTTTCGTTCTTACGTTTGTATTGAAAAACGCTGAGAGTCGTAATGTACCTAACTTTTCGTAGTCCTTATGTATTTACACTATCACATAACGAGCATGTTTTGAATATAATCATCATTTCGTATAATTACTAAAAAAAAGATGGTCCTAAATATCTACTTGAGGTAATGTTACCTAAACCTGTATTTTGTTGTTAGTACAAAATCTGTAAACCTAATACGTAATTGGATTATTGGTTATATGAAATACTAGCTTTTGCCAGCGGCGAAAAGATTTTTGTTAATCAATTAGAAAAAGAACACAGTAAAAATAAACCAAAAAACCCTGAAAGAAAATCGTAACCTCCCCTTAAAACTTCGAATAAAAATTGCTACAATGTCTTTACTTTGGCAGAAGGCGTACCGCGCCCCGCTGTACCAACAAGGGAATGCATTAGTATGCCAGCCTCGTACCCTTAAGGATAACCCCAGTTACGGTGCAAAGTCGCAGCGTACGATATGTAAAAATATCACATATATGTATGTGGGCGAAGAAAGTACGTGTCTATCGTTTTAGTGAATGTTTTCACTTTTGCGGGAGTTCAATAGCCTTTGTTTTCATGTTGTTTCACTGAGTGCCTGTCCACATTTATCAAGGGTCGCTACAACGTTACAGGAGCTCATATAAAAAGCCCGAAAGGTATTGATTCTGTTCCTAATACCTATATACCCGGGACTAGCGTTCACCGCCTTATTCCGACTAATACTTTCGTATCCCCGCGTCTAATACTATCTTTATAAAAAAGAAAATAAACCTCCTTTTGTTTCGCTATATTAGGTAGTGTTAAGAGGAAAGTAACTTTCCGGTCGGAAGGTCATCTTTTCCTATCGATGTAAGGTTCAGTGCACACAGCTTGGTCATATTTATTAAGGTTTTTGCCACCCCGATACGCTGTAGGATCTGAAGATTCGATTTTGACACTACGAAACCTGTTGTTTCATTGAATATAGATTAAGTACTTAATCAACTTCTTAGAAAAAATAGATTATATTTTCTTCTGCATATGACATGTGTATTTTTCAATAACAGAATGATGTAACCAAAAACATACATCATCATACTGTGTATTAAAACTGATGGAAAAGAGTGTCCGTGGAGTTTCTTGCAAATTCTTCTCCATTGAGACCGACAGACGCTTGCGAATTTGCAACTAGAGTCATCTTTTTATTAATTTTTTTGTTTTACAATTCAAAAGTACCCCCAAGGTTTACTTGAAATAAACTACTATAAATATATTTTTAAAGTGGTTACACCTCTTTTATTAGGTTTTCAGTTAAGTGGGTTGATCTTTTACTACATTGTAAAATGTTACAATTTTTCTCTTAAATTATTTTTTGTGCACTGCCATGATATAGGTATCAAATGAAAGGGTTGGCTAAGAAAAATACGAAAAAAGCTTGTTTAAAAAAAGTTTTTTTTGTATTTTGTCCCCCTTAATCTTTAGGTCGTTCCTTAATTAGTTCAGTGTTGGCAAACAGTTTCTCACAATTAATTCGCTATAAAAGTCTAAAACTAGATCCAGAATATGTTTGTCGGTCCTTTGTCTTTTTGCTTGGCCAGCATCCAGTGCTAAGAGCGTTGTAATTGCGTCTCATGGCTCGCTAAATGTTTTGTATCCAATCTAACGCGTCTTAACAGCCGTAAAAGAGATTGTTTCAGCTTCTCTCTAATCTCTCATTATTTCCCAAGAAAAGTATTTAATGTGTTTGCGAACTAGTTTTCGCAGTGTTTCTTGTTGTTAGTGCTTTGTTATCGCTTGATTTAAAAAGTACGTAAAAGCAGGTTGCTTTAGAAATGCTCTTTTGTTTGGTAGGCTGTTATGTCCCACCGCTGGGCAACGTCTTCCCACTACTCCTTCCAACTTTCGCGATCCCGCGTTTCCTCCTTACAGTTCTGGCAAAATCTGTCTAGTTATTCCCGTCATTTGTGGTTTCGCGCGATCCCGTCTCACTGTCTAAGGGCACTTAAAAATCCTCTTGATTTTTGACCTAAAAGTTCTTTGAGTAATCTTTAACTTAGCTTGGTATCAAAACAAAGTATTTGAATTAATAATAATTTCTCTACTTTTCTTGTTCGTTCTATGTCTAATTGGTAACTTTGTAGTATAAATAATTAAGGCAGTCTAATATTTCGCTAAAAGTCTTTTAAAGTTATTAATTTAAGGTCAAGTTTTCATTCCTTTGCCCTTTTTCAGGGCCTGATTTATTTAACTGTTATATTTTAAGCTACTACCGAGTACCGGCTTGTATTATCATTATGTCAAATTATACTATCCTGCCTTATGGAATTCACCTTTATATTGCATCATTTATTATTAGGAACGTCCTCACTGAGAGCATTCACGCGCAATGAGCATTCGTCGTCGAATATTCGAGTGGTGTGGACGTTGAGCCGAGCGTTACAAAGCTTACACGCAAGCGCAAACTTGGGCCGGTGTGGACGTCGCAACGATTTTCGCGGAAACGGCTCGCATTAGAATGTTCACGCAAATAAAACGCTCGAAAGCGAGTACTCAGATAATGAAATCAATGAGTATGCATGTAGGAATATTACTGGCCACTTGTAAACTAGTAGCTTATAGTTCCTTGGTCTTTGGTCTTAAGTGTTTGTGACCTTCTTGGTCAATCGTTTTATCGAATGAATGACATTTAACGAGATCTTATTCGAATGCTCCAAGCTCGCAAGGGAATGTTCGACTCGAACGTTCATAGTTTTGCTCGAAAGAGAATGCTGGGCTCACTGGGAAGCATTTGTTGCTTGCCTCCGATTGCTAGTTTACAAATGCTCTCGAAAGAATGCTCCCAGTGTGGACGCTCCTTTACAAAAAGATTATTTACTTTGTCGAACTTGGATGAATGAGTCTTGCGTAGAAGCAAAGAGACTGATTCAAACAAGTAGAAATAGTGAAGTCAAGCTGTGGTTGATGACTGCTTATGATTGTTCAGCATTTGTAACTAATTTCTTTCTCCCCAGGTCCGATGGTTCGAGCAGCAGCGTGAAAAGCGGCGTATGAAGCGTGACTACTCGCCGTACGACCGCGCCGCGTTCTCGCAACTCTCGCGCCGGTTACAATCCCACCGGCCGCACTATAGGGCGCTGACATCATCACCTTTCTTCCCTGACCCTCTGTTTAAGGAGCAATGGTACTTGGTATGTATCTTTTGGAAATTTCTTCATTTAATTTTAAAAGTTTCGAAGGAATTGGTGAGGTATAAGATGTACGAGGTTAAATTGCAGAGCTGGCTTCTAATGGCTATAGAACAGATTATTATTCTTTTCTCCCTTGAGTCTAAAGCAACGCAATATTATTTCAAAATGATGGTCAAGATAACACCGTTTCCAATACAAAATCATCAGTCTGTAAAAAAGATTAAGTTTTTATTGATATTTGCAATATTTAAAACAGATATACAAACAAACTTCAGTTTCATTTCAATCAATAGGCATAGTATAAATTACTATAAGTATTAAATGATATTTTATTTTTCACTAGCAATTTAATTTAGTTCAACGTAAGTATAAAAGTATCTCATGCTGAATCTCATGAATCAGTTAATTTTGCAATAAAAGTCTCTATTAAAAGGTTAATATTATTTGTCCTAGTGAATAAACATAACAAAACATCTGAAAACAAAACGGTAAGAGGTCAATTAGATTTAAATACTCTACTTTTTTATGTTGTTCTTTTTAAAATGTTGTCCCCCATTGTCCCATAACCAAAACTGAGGTTGCACAACATCAAAATCTACTTACGAAAAATACCTTCGTCATATACAACAAATATTGTCCTATAAGCTGCTGAACATTACTGAAAACTGTCGCGAAAGAAATAAACATAAAATATCAACTGCGGAAGAGTGGCCGTCTTCTAGCTTCCGTTGTGAAAATATTCTCAGATTTTCATACAGAATGTTTCATTTAGAACGGTGGTGCCAAGGACGGGTTGGATATGAACGTGGCTCCTGCATGGCAAAAAGGATACACTGGCAAAGGAATCGTTGTTTCCATCCTGGATGATGGCATCCAGACCAACCATCCGGATTTGGCGCAGAACTACGTAAGTAGAACATTATTTTATGCTTTTCTTAAAATAATATTAGTATCTGAGAGTGGCATCGTCCGCGTGGAATTCTGATAGTATTACAAGGGAACGAAATCCCGTAATAAAAAGTATCATATGTCCTTCTCAAAGGTTTAATCTAGCTCAAAACCAAAATTCATCAAAATGAGTTCAGCGGTTTAGGCGTGAATGCGTGCGTGATAGCCTTAATTACATTCGCTAGCATGGTCATGGTAAGATTAAGTAGATTTGAATGTAGTCCTGGCGACAAAATATTTTTATTTTTGGCCTGCTTTTGTCGTACTTCGTAAGAATCAAAATGGAAGAAAACAGTAATTTACACCTCTACCGGTTAATGCAACATTTTGACGTGGTTTATCTTCATTTTACAGAAAATTGTCAGCGTTCATAAATCATTTTAATTTTAATCCAATTTGGCACATTTAAAGATGATAATTATGCTGATAACGAAACCTTTCTATTAATGGACTCAAAAAAGCAACGTTATAAAGCTCATATATAATAAGCTCATATCCTTGTTAAAAGGAGCATAAAACCCATAAAAAACAAATGGCTTAGTACAGGTTTAAAAATATCATGCATTAAAAAGAGAGCTTTATATTACGAATATCAACATGATGCTATAAGTAAAGGTTATCACAAGAAAAAATACCACAATTACACAAAGATCTTAAAAAAATGCATATCAAAATCACAACAGATAAACAACAACATTTTTTTATATAATTCAAAAAATAAATGTAAAGCCACATGGACAATCATAAAAAATAGTTTAAACAAACCTAATAATAGCAACTGTTTAAATGAATTAATAATCCTTGATAAAAAAATTAACAATCCTAATGACATATGTAACCAATTTAACAATTATTTCATTGATCTGACACAAAAAACTAACAATAATAATCAATTATGTCAATAAACAACATTAATATTGACAATAATATAAATACTTTATTTCTCACTCCAGTGAATGAAATTGACGTTATTAAAATAATTAATTCATTAAATAATACAAATTCTACCGGATATGATGAAGTAACCACTAAAATTATAAAATTAAGTGCGAAAATTATAGCATCCCCACTTAGCTACCTAAAAAAATTTATCTTTTGAAGAAGGTGTTTTCCCATCTAGACTAAAAGAGTCTATAGTTAAACCGCTGTACAAAAAGGGCAACTGTACTGATATGGGCAATTATAGGCCCCTTACACTGATCCCAATCTTTGCAAATTTTTTTGAAAAAGCAATGCATGAGAAAATAAATAGTTTTGTAACTAAATACAATTTAATTGTGGAGAGTCAGTTTGGTTTTAGGAAAAACAGTTCAACTACTCTAGCCTGTTTTTCTTTAGTGAAACTAATTACCGAAGCTCTTAATAAAAAAATGTCTACTTTATCGGTATTCTTAGATATGAGCAAAGCATTTGATTTTGTATCACACGAACGACTACTCTACAAGCTTGAGAAATATGGAATAAGAGGCAAAGCGCATGATTGGCTTAAAAGCTATTTATCTAATCGCCAACAGAGAACTGTTATCTCTAGAATAGAAAATGATACTAGGACGGCATATTGCTCAGAACTAAGAACTAATGGTTCTGGCGTCCCGCAGGGAACTGTACTGGGTCCGCCACTATTTATATTATATATTAATGTCCTCTATAAATGTTTAAAATATGAATGTATACAATTTGCTGACGATACTACATTGACGATAAAATGTTCCAACAAAACTGACATAGAAATAGATACTAACAATGAATTAATGAATGTAATAAAATGGCTGGGGTACAATAATCTTCATGTTAATATTGAGAAAACCAAACTAGTTCAATTTCAAACATGTTACTTGTCAGTAATACCAACAGCAATTAGACATAATAATGCTATTCTGCAACCAGAACCATTAGCTTTATTTTTAGGTATATTAATCGACAACAAATTGAACTGGAAGAAGCATGTAGAAAGAGTATGCAGTAAACTTGATAAGTTTGTATATGCTCTTCGCAAGTTAAGACTAGTGTCCAGTAAAAACACAGTTCTAAATGCTTACCATGGGTATGTTTCATCGGTATTGCGTTACGGCCTAGTCATATGGGGCAATTCAGTGGATGTCGAAAGACCATTCATAGTGCAAAAGAAATGTATCAGAGCCGTGAGTGGAGCAGAGTATTTGGACCATTGCAGGCCATTATTTAAGAACTTCAAAATTCTCCCCCTCCCATGTCTGTATATTTTTGAAGTTTGTCTGTTTGTAAAAAAAATCCCTCATTTATTTCCATTAAATGAACAAGTCTCCGAAAAACTGAACAAAAAAAATGCGGGGAAATTACTAGTGCCCGCTCAGAGATTGCAGTTATACAGTAGAAATGCCAGTTGCATGACAATTAAAATTTATAATAAATTACCACCTGCCCTGAGAATGCTACCAATTAATAAGTTTAAATGTAAAATGTTTGCTTGGCTCTTGGACATGTGTTTTTATTCCGTCAATGAATTTTTAAATCATAAATTATAATCATTTTCATATCATCATATTGTAATCATTCATCATCAATCATCATTAGTATAGTATTAGTACCTACTTTGACATTATTATTGTACAATATTATTGTATTTTTTAAATGAATGTTTTAGACGTTATGTTTTATATTTTGACATGATGATTTATTTTCTGACAAATTGATTATTTTTTTTTGATATCATGATTTATTTTCTGACCTTTTGATTTTTTTTTGACACTATGTTTGTTTTTTTTTTTGTTGACATTATATTTTAATTTTTGATATTATGATTTATAATTTCGACATTATACAAAATTTGATTAATTTATATAATATTCTTATAATGATACCAATTGATTTGCATGTACCTAGCTTATTGTTTGATATTTCTACACCAGCAATGGTAGTATGTGTGAAACAATGTTAACTGAGAAATAAATATTTACTTACTTACTTACGCTCATATACGCACATATACGACGAATAGTCGTTTTTAATCTCTCCACTCGTACTGGTATCCGATTATCCCTTTTGTTAGTTGAGACCAATAAACTACCATGCAGAATTGCAGGTTTTCTGAAAATTGCTCATATCCACCTACTCGAATTCTTTGTATTTTTCAATTAATCCGAATTCCTAGAAATGCATGGCCAAATAAAGCCTTAAATGTGGTACCAATTGATGAATTTAGTTTTCGGCTTTGAATGTTTTTGTCTGTACAAAAGATAATTTATAATTTGAGCTCTTTACTGCGATTTTCTGAATTTATAATAAAAAATAACTAAAGTAAAAATGTAAAAGTAAAAATTGTATATTATGTAAATGAATATAAAAATGCACACAGATATAGCTTCAATTCCAGTTCCATTGTAACTAATACATAGGAGAATATGTATCTTAAAAACCCCTTCAATAATTCGTTATTACATCTACGAATTTAACATCGTCCCAAAATTCAAAAGCAACACTATTCCAGAACTGTATCAGTAACATATCGATAAGTTACACAGCAGTTACTTGTTCCATAGAGAGCCGTTAATATGGCTGATAACACTATCAGTAGGACTGTTAGTCTAACAGTCTCTGTAAAGGTCTAGCACTAAAGATAAGCTGCCCGCATATTAACTTACAAAAGTTAGGCTTTGGGTGAGAGTTAGAACACTACGCTCATGTTTTACAAAAACCCTGTAACTTGTATCTGGGCCGATTTAGACAAGACCCTTCATCAATCTTGATTGGCTGTTTGGTTGCACGAGTATGTAGTGGATTATTAAGGTATTTTTTCACGTTCATGTGAGTTTTAGAAGCAGTTGTATTTATCTTGAAAATGTATTTTTTTTTTATATTAAGAATTTTTGTCACGGCTTCGATCCAGTGACACAGCACGCAAGACCCATTAAATTATTCGGGATAAAAAGCAACTGATGACACTCAGTAATGCTAAAAAAGCATACAATTTTACCTCTATAAAATATTAGTTAAGATATTATATATTGATATTGTCAGAGATAAAATGCTCTAAAATTTCTCCTAAATAATGCAATGTTTCTAACTTCTGTAAAATGAGCAATTTCAATGCTCAGTAAGTTACGCGAAAGTGAATATCTTGAATGGTCTTCATTCCATTACGGAAAATTGCAAGCATGACTTAGAGAGGGTAGAATTTATGAAGTTAAATAATTATCAAAACGCGCCAAATTACAAACAGTGTAAATGTATCAACATCAAAATTAATTAATTTTGCCGAAATTGCCTTGAATTTTGTAAATTAATCAGGAAACAAGATTTTTGAAATACAATTTCTGTTTTAACGTAATTATGCCATTGGCTTTAATGTTGATCATAAATGTGATTTATTTGTTAAGGATCCCAACGCGTCGACAGACATCAACGGTAACGATGATGATCCTATGCCTCAAGACAATGGCGACAACAAGCACGGCACGCGTTGTGCCGGCGAGGTTGCCGGCGTTGCTTACAACCAGTACTGCGGAGTAGGCATCGCCTACAACGCCAGTATTGGAGGCGTCAGGATGTTGGACGGAGTCGTCAATGATGCTGTCGAAGCTAGAGCTTTAGGTCTCAACCCAGACCACATCGATATCTACAGTGCTTCCTGGGGACCAGAGGATGACGGCAAAACTGTTGATGGTCCTGGACCTCTTGCTAGAAGGTAATGTTATTTGAAAGTTTTGTGAAAAACAGAACTAAGCAATAGAGATTCGAAAATATTTATTGTTATTTGTGTTTTCCAGGGCATTTATCTACGGAGTCACAAGCGGTCGCCGCGGTAAAGGATCCATCTTCGTTTGGGCTTCTGGTAACGGTGGAAGACATACAGACTCTTGTAACTGTGACGGTTACACGAACAGTATATTTACTTTGTCAATTTCTAGTGCAACGCAAGGTGGTTACAAACCTTGGTACCTTGAAGAATGCTCGTCTACTTTAGCTACTACCTACAGTTCAGGCACCCCAGGACATGATAAGAGTGTCGCTACTGTTGACATGGATGGTAGATTGAGGGCCGATCACATCTGTACAGTAGAACATACGGGCACCTCGGCTTCAGCTCCTCTCGCTGCCGGTATATGTGCGTTAGCACTGGAAGCAAATGCAGAACTCACATGGAGGGATATGCAATACTTAGTTGTAATGACGTCACGACCACAGCCTCTCGAGAAAGAGGGAGGCTGGATCATAAACGGAGTCAAGAGGAAAGTTAGTCACAAATTCGGATACGGCCTCATGGACGCATCTGAAATGGTCAGCTTAGCAGAACAATGGGTCGCCGTCCCACCACAACATATTTGCAAATCGCAAGAAATTAACGAAGACAAACAGATAGAATCAAAATTTGGTTACACATTAGCGACGCATATGGACGTAAACGGGTGCAGTTCCACAGTTAACGAAGTGCGTTATCTTGAACATGTTCAATGTAAAATATCGTTAAGGTTCTTCCCTAGAGGTAATCTACGTATACTTTTGACATCACCAATGGGCACTGTATCAACTTTATTGTTTGAAAGGCCACGTGATGTAGTTAGTTCTAACTTTGATGACTGGCCTTTCCTAAGTGTTCACTTCTGGGGCGAACACGCTGAAGGCAGGTGGACACTACAAATAGTTAATGCTGGTAATAGACACGTCAACCAAGCTGGTATACTTAAAAAATGGCAGCTTATATTCTACGGAACATCAGTAGAGCCGGTACGATTAAAAACGAAAAGGCCGTCGCCTGTAGCGCCGCCTTTTGCATTCCCCACCGCCGCGGACGGCTATGAAACTATCGGGGATTCTTTTTACAACACTGACGCGTTTGCCAACTATCAAAACTTTCCAAATCTATTCGCCGCCGGGTCCGACCCGGAGAAGGCGGTAGCTCAGCTCGACGGACATAACGTTCCTTCTCCGCATGGGGAGAATGTCCTCGCTGATAGTAATGACAAGCGCGTCATGCATGACTGTGATCCCGAATGCGATTCTCAAGGATGCTATGGAAAAGGACCTATTCAATGCATTGCGTGTAAGCACTATAGACTGGATGACTCTTGTGTTTCTCGGTGCCCTCCTAGAAGTTACGCGAATCAAGGCGGAGTATGCTGGCCGTGCCACGAGTCCTGTGAGACTTGTGTTGGACCGGGTCAGGACTCGTGTTTGACATGTGCCCCGGCACACTTACTAGTTGCTGACCTGGCCGTGTGTCTCCAACAATGCCCAGATGGTTATTGGGAAGACAGCGAATCTTCCGTCTGCCGGCCATGTGCTGCCCACTGCGCTACTTGCTCCGAACGGGCTGACGGTTGCACGTCTTGCGAACACCATCTAGTTCTTCATGACGGGACATGTTTAGCCTCATGTCCGCCATCTCACTACGAAACTGAAGATTATATGTGCGCAAAATGTCACGAATCCTGCGACACTTGCGAAGGGCCCGGGGAAGCGCAGTGCGTGACGTGTCATCCGTCCACTTATGCATTAGACGGCAAATGTGTTACGTCATGTCCTCCAGCTTATTACGCTGACAAAAAGAGGAAAGAATGTATGAGGTTCGTATCATATATTTCCGTGCTATTTTAATATAAGCTTTGATGTGACCTCGTTTTGATGTTTTTGTTTCTTTTTAGGTGTCCCGTCGGTTGTTCAACATGCACGAGCGCGTTTTGCCTCTCGTGTGAACCGAACTGGGAACTTAATAAAAAGGGAAAATGTATGCCTGTGGGAACTGAGAAGTGCAGTTCGGGCGAATTTGCACAAGAGCAGAAATGCAAGAGATGTAACGAAGCTTGCGACTCGTGCTATGGAGAGAATGATGGGGACTGTCTTACTTGTCAGAATCCCAACTTGCTTCAGGACTACAGGTGAGTAATTGTACAATTTGTTGATTAACTCTTTCCTTTGTGTACTTACTGAGTTCTGCCTTCGAATTCTGCCTCAACAAATCATAAAAGGGAAACTTCTTTATCCAGTTTAATACCGTATTTAAGCCCTTTGTATTCTATTTAATATTCACGCGGATGTCCTAACGAAGCGCGGTTCACATGCACATGGACGTGACCCGTGCTCGTGTTTATTTTTGACTAATGAGTAAGGTCAACATTTATAATTATGTTACCTTGTGGTATTTTTGGATCCTTGTATTTTTTGGCAGCTAAATTTTGCATCCCTCTCGTTTTGTTTTGGTTTAATTTAATTTTGAGTACAGCCTAAGTTAAGTATTCTGGGTATTTTACCTACTATATGTGTTTTGTTTAAGGCTCGTCTTAATTTAAGATTTGTTTAGGTTTTTAAATTGTGTCACCGAAAAAATAAAGTTGTACAAATCCACACTGTTGCATACCAATTGAAGACTTTTTAAATGAGATTTTGGACTGAATACTATGTTATTTTTGACGCGTTCCAAATCTCTCTATCCATATCATTTAATATATCTTATTCCTTTTAGATGTGTATCAGAATGCAGTAGAGGATACTACGCGGAGGCGGGTCGGTGTACGAAGTGCATGCACGGCTGCTCCGAATGCGTTTCAAGACTCAACTGCACGGCATGCGTCAGTGCGCTAAGGCTACAGTCGGGCGCTTGCAGGACGGCCTGTGCTGATGGGTAAGCAATCCTTTCTAAATGTGTTGTGTGGAGGGGGCTCGTTGTGCGTGCTGCATGCACGGCTGCTCCGATTGCGTATCACGACTCAACTGCACGGCGTCAGGCGCTTGCAGGACGGTCTGTGCTGATTGGTAAGTTGTCCTCTCTCTGTTGAGTGGAGGAGGGTCGGTGTGCAAAGTGCATGCACGGCTGCTCCGAATGCATGTCGCGACTGAACTGCACATCGTGCATGCACTGAGGCTACAGCCGAGCGCTTGCAGGGCGGCCAGTGCTGCCGGGTAAGTCCTCGTTATTAATAATGTAAGCCTTTAATGAGAAAAGGCACGAGCATTGATTGCCTAGCTTCCTCAAGCCGGTTTGGCGATTTATATTAGCTAAGTTCAAGGCAAGGCAAGAAAAGCCAAGGTTTCTTCACGATGTACCGCGTAGTCAGTGATGTCAAAGATAACAATTAGAAAGTACAATTGAATTTGATTAAGTCACATTGTTACGTGTCCCGATTTGAACCCAGGACCTGAGTACGAGAGGCGAGGCCTTAGCCACTGGGCCACCACGATGGATTACTTAATCTCCTCATGGTTAGATCTATATTTCAATAAGCGGCAGAATGCAGACGGCCGCTTGCGGCAAATTTTATAGCGATCCGCTGACGCATTTGAAATTTGAGTATCTTAGTGGCAAATACACATGTTTTTGTGTGATACACTTGAAACTTCAAGAAAGCGACTTTTCCCAGCTGAGAATTCGTACATCTTAAGTTTTTCTTTTCTTTATTTTTTATGTTTGTTGTTTCTATCGCAGGTACTACGTAGATCGCGGCACGTGCTCGAAGTGTTACCTATCGTGTAGCACGTGTATCGGACCGAGGCGAGACCAGTGCGCGTCCTGTCCTGAGGGCTGGCGGCTGGCTGCAGGAGAGTGTCATCCTGAGTGTCCTCAAGGTAAGAACATGGAGTATTTATATGCAACCTCTGTTGTAGTTAGTACTGGCCACTACTGGCAGTTTATAACAATGTAAGCCCGATTGTGTTTTGTTATTATACGGCTACTCCAACCCATGGTATAGTAATAAATACTCCACATGGTATTCTCTTCCCGTGACAGCTGGGTCACGTGATTGGCCAAAGAATACGTCATCAGTTGCGATGCGCTAATAATTCAACATATAAAAAATAATTAAATAGATGAATCACACGTGACACGAGTAACTAAATAGTTAAGCTAGTTAGTAATTTATTTAATTTTCATTAGCAAAATGAGAAAGTATCTAAATTAAATGAAAAGGACAATCAATGGTTACACTTACCATGACGTAATTTTAAGCCATCGTGAGAAGAGAATACCAGGCGGTGTATATTATTATACCATGTTCCAGATAGCGTTTTACTATATTGACAATACTACCAGTGGTACTCGACCTGGAAATTTTCGAATTCGTGGCCACGAATTTTGCCGATATCATGTAGTAGAGTCGTTGATGGCTGGCCAGCCATCAACGACTCTACTACATGATATCGGCAAACTTACGAATCAGCAGTTTTAGTGAAATCGATATTTAGGTGAAAACTGTACCTGATGTGGTACCACACAACGTACGTATTGCCATCTCTGACGGTTACAGAATTGAAGTTGTTCGAATCTGCATTTTATGTTAATATTACTTACCAAATTCGTATTCGTTGTTTTAGCACTTATTTACCTAACCTACCTACAAGGTATGAATAAATATCTATTAACTCCAATGTATGATGATGTAAAGTCACAAATTTGTATTTATTTCCGATTCTTGTAAAATATTGACAATCCGTTGATAATAACCTAAAAAAAAGAACCATCTTGATAACCCAAAGCACCAAGGTATGGTATAGTAAGGTTCAGCCTTGGACATCTTCGAATTAAATCATAATGATATCTGTAATTTCAGTTTCTCTTTTAGAGTTCTGCAACATTATCAGCAAAACCAGCCAAATAATTTGAACTACCTAACTACTTTTCAACCCCCGACTGAAAAAAAGGGTGTTATAAGTTTGATGTGTGTACCAGTGTGTTTTTTTTACGTGTATTTGTCTGTGGTATCATAGATGCTAAACGGATGAACCGATATTGATTTCGCTTTTTGAATCGGGCTGCTTCCCCAAGCTATCGTGTCATAATTATGTGTTCAATATAGATTGTCGATCCAAGCGTGTCTACTGCTAGATAAATTTTGTTATATGAAATAAAAATATGACAGGTATCCATGTTTTTATCACGCATTTATTATCTTATCTATCTACTTAATAAATCTACTGCCCACAAACGAATAACGATGATAACAAAGAACATTCGTTCTAATGAATCGTGTGAGGCAAGGGGAAGGGAAAATAACAAAATATGTTCATTCCCTTATTGATTAGTGTGGATAATACAATAGACGAGATTAATGAAGATGTTGCTGAAGGGGTACAAAGGGGATTATAATGTTGTTATTTGTTATTATTATGTGGACGGGGTGAAAACCCAAGGGTGTTCAGGCACTTGTAATCTTGTAATATTTAGTTTTGTGTGCACCTGATGGGCAGTTTGGTTTGATTACAGTAAAAACTAAACAAGTTAACTCGATACATTTTTATTTCATGCTACATATTTTTCCTAATAGTAGACACGCTTCGATCGGCAATCTATTGAACACGTAATTATGACACGATATCTTGCGAAAACCGCCCGATTGAAACAGTAAAACGCCCATAACTTTTGAACAGCTAAACCGATTTTCATAAAAACATAGCTAAGCTCAAGCTAACAACACTGTCGATAAAGTCACCATTCAAACGAAAAAACGAAATCAAAATCGGTTCAACCGCTTAGGAGCTACGATGCCACAGACAGATACACAAATACACACGTCAACGTATGTGTGCAATTCGGTATTCTTCATGATCGCGATTCAGAACGAAATTTAAAATTTTTCATTGCTCTTTTGTATAAAACTTTCTATTGAACTTATAAACTGTCTCTTTTGTGTTGCTTAATTCGGTCGAAGATAGTTATCTGTCACTCGGAATATTTTTAGAATTGCCGGGAGTTGTTTTACATGCATAATTTTTATCGGTAATAATGTTGCTAGGTCCAGAAATAGGGAACTTGTAAAAACCCTATTTGGCGAACCAGGGATAAAACCAAAACTTCTCAAGTTTAACAAAAAGTATAAATTGATAAAAAAAAGTGAATTTTTACATGTGAGCTTTAAATTTAAACAAATAAAATTGCAATTTATAGTTATTTTATCGCCCAGAGGTGTTCGTTTAGTTTAACTGAAAGAGATTTATCACTGCAAGCATCTCGCAGCCTCAAGTAGCTACTAAAGAGTCTCTGCTGAATTCAGACTGCGCACGTGTACACTCAAATTTCAAGTGGCTTCAAGAATTTACGCTTGTAAATCGCGCGGTGGTAATCCCAGGAGGGTTTGCGATAAGATTATTAAATATAGTGCGTTTAATTGGCACGAAAACTTTAATTTAGGTACGAATATATTATTTTCGGAACTGGAAGAAAGCAAATAATATGTATATATACTAGCTTCTGCCAGCGACTTCGCCCGCGTGTATAAAATAGATAGTAGCCGATTCTCAGACCTACTGAATATGCATATGAAATTTCATAAAAATTGGTCAAGCCGTTTCGGAGGAGTATGGTAACTAACATTGTGAAACGAGAATTTTGTATATAAGACGAGAATTTTGTATGTATAAGATTAATTTTTACCTGTCTCTTGCCTTAATTGGCTGGCTTGAGTGGAGATTCGCAAGAGCAAACGTGCTCGGAGGAAGGAAATTAACCCAGTAAGATGCTGGTAGGGATCTTGACCGTACTTCCGGGATTGTCCTGATAGCCGTGGTATACTCCATTCCTCAAGCACCTCCGGATATGTTGCCCGGCGCTTCGTTACTAAAGAGCCAGTGACCCTTCATGAGGACCCATTAATTGAGTGTGTCCTCATCTCCGGCTTCCCTTTATTGGCTGGTCAGAGTGGACACTGACGGGGAACAGAGCTCCCACCTCTCTCTTGCCCTAATTGGCTGGCTTGAGTGGAGATTGGCAAGGGAAAACGTGCTCGGAGAAAAGAAATTAACCCATTAAGATGCTTTGATGATTGTCCTGATAGCCGTGGCATTACCTCTCCACTCCTCAAGCACCTCCGGATATGTTGCCCGGCGCCATCTGCATATTTTGCATTAGTCCTTTTTTTTTTGTTTCGGGGTGGAAAATCCTCATTGGATGTCCTCCGCCCGGGGGGCGAAGGGGTCTGTCAGACTTGTACTGACTAAAAACCACCCCGGTGTTCCGTCTCACACCTGCACCGGGGGTCGCGGGAACAACGATACTTCCGCAACCCCCGGCTAGTGCCGGCCCGCCTCTGCGGGCCACGATCTCGGGTTGGGGAGGGAGTGAGGTGTTGGACTCCCCCCGCGACGTCTAAGAGGGGCGCGCGTGGAACACTACGCGCCACCACCTCGGGTCCTGATATCTGGGGGGCGACGGACGTCCCGAGTCCGTCGCCCCTGGACCCATTTAGGGGGGCTGGAAGAGGGCGTTGTCCGCCCTCCGCCGACGCTCGGCGCGTCTTCTGCGGATCGGGTTAGTGGATGAAATCTCCCTCTCCCTCTCCGCAGCTTCCTTCTGCGAGACGACTGTTTCGCAGAAGGATACCACCGCGTCCCAGGACTCCTCGCTGCCGACCATAGACTCGACTACAGCCGGCAGTGACAGGTCACTGCCTACTTCAGAGATGAGGGCACGGCGTGGCTCCTCCCAAGCGGCACACTCTGCCAGCGTATGCCGCGCCGTGTCCTCCCGGCAGTCGACGCAGTGGTGACACCGGGCGTCCGGCTTCCTGTTTATGCGACACAGGTACTTCCCGAAGCAACCATGCCCCGAGAGCACCTGCGTCACCCGAAACGACAGGGAGCCGTGCCTCCTCCCGAGCCAGCGCTCGAGCACTGGCCGGATATTTTGCATTAGTCCTGCACCAACCGGGGATTGCCCTTGGGTGCATTTGCGCAGTGCTTGTTATATAATCGTTGGTTGGCGTCACATTTCCTGATACATGCCTAACAAGGCCTCTGCGAGTTGGTCTCGGCCGCTCGCACGCCTTTCAAAGGAGACCCCAGGTCCCGAAATTGCCAAAGCAAATTAAGAATTTAACTCGTTAGATAACTACAAAGAAATTGGCTGACACACTGCGGTATACTATTCTTTTCATTGAGAATGAACCCATTATTTTGGGACCTACCAGCTGGCATGTTTGTTTATATGATCCCTTGGAAAGCTTTTGGTCCAAGTTGTTTCTGTGTTCATCTTTTTAACCATCTCAATTTTCCTCCAGGTTTCTACCAAACCATGGGCGGCTGTCGTCACTGCCACCACTACTGCCGCGAGTGTGACGGCTCCGGGCCTCTCCACTGCAAGTCTTGTCCACCTCGGTTCATGCTGGACGGCGGGCTCTGTATGGAGTGCCTTGGCTCACAGTACTATGATGCCGGCACTGGAACGTGTCGTGCTTGCGATGAAACGTGCAGGACTTGCTCCGGACCGGGACAGTTTAGCTGTACAACGTGTTCAAGACCTCTCAGACTAGACAGGTGAGTGTTTCCTCTGTTTCTTGAAGTTTAGAGGCGAAGGGTCCATCAACTCGATTCCTACCGCCTTCCCTTGTAGGACCCAGGACAAGAATCTGTGTGAACTTGTTGACAAATACTACTTAAATATCCTGCCCCGGCTAACCTGTCATGAAAGTTGAACCCCTTGCTACTGGTAGAGTGATTAGTGCAGTCAAGAGACAGAGTTCGTCGAGGGAAGGTATTACCACTATACTTATTTCTGCCACCAAGTTGCGGTAACTGGTTGGACGGGTATGGGTGCAGGCACATAAGACTTTCTTACACTTTGTGTATTGAATGGCAAAGCATTTACGATGATTCTGGTATTGCATTTGCCTTAGGTGGCGGTATCCACTTAAGACGAAATGCGGTCGCAGAATATCCTAAGTGAAAATTCGTAATTCCTTTTTAATGATACATTATATTTAGAAGCACTAGAACCCTCAACAACAGAGGCCTAGTGTACAAATTTGACAACTATAAATAAAAACATAGGGGCATAGTATATGTCTTTCTTTTCCATTTTATGGCATATCTTTTAAATTGGTCCAATATTGGAGTAGGAAATAGGCGAGAGCCAAACCTCCAATTATGACTTTTTACTAAGGAAACCAGTTGGAGTTCTCTGCCCGCATTTCCTTTTACCGTTAGGCTGGCTGGTAGACAAAAAAAACCAAATCCGTGAAACAAGGTTTTACAATAACAAGATTCAAGTTGTTTTCCAAAACTGTCAATCTCCTACAAACTTCATTCCAATTTAATAATTTTTCCGCGTCTATGTGCGGGTCAGTTCAATAGTGCCACGTTACACGTTGGCTCGACAGGTGTGTCATACGTTTCGAGGTTATGACGGTTATGTTTGAAATAGCGGGTGCAACAGTCTGTCAAAGTGGCCTGGAATAGCAGTCGGCGAGAAATGTTGAGAGCACGTGCTCAAAGCACTGCAGTTTTGTGGTCGCATCAAATGAGTTTGATTTTTGATACCATCAAATACTGTAGCATAATTTCATATTTTCCAATATGAAATTATGCTACAGTATTTGATGGTATCAAAAATGCTTCAAAATAATTGAAAAGTTTATTTTCATACGTATCTTAAACACATTAAAGTTTTTTTTTTGGGAATTGTGAAAGATTAAAGTAAGTCCGCCTGTATGTTTCATAACTCTACATGAAACTTAAATACATAAGTATCCTACAATGTTTAAACAAGCTTTTTAGACTTCCGTGTATTTTCATCCAAACCAAACATGTAAACAAAATTTCAGCTCAATTGGTTAGGGATAACTATTTTAAAATTCAGTATCAAGATTTGACCTAAACAACAAGGCAAGTTAAATACAAGCTTGTAAAAATAGGTATATTTTTGGGTAATAAATTCAAAAAATAAAACAGTGAATACAAATTCGTTAAGTCGCATTTCTATTTCCACTGAAGTGAAACATTTTACCCGACACCACTTAGTTTCCACGTCTTGGAGTAAAGGTGGCTCGCCATGAGAGTCCTCGGTGATTGAAGGACACTGACACTCGTAGAAACGCGTCGACCAGAAGCACTTGTGACTAAGCTAGTGGGGACTTACCTTTACAAAGCGTTTGACAGTGTAAGGCACTACTTTTGTGGGATACTTTATTTTTGTTGGGGTTCAAAGGTTGAAGAAACGCAGTAGTTTTTATGTAATTTATGGAAAGAAATTGTGGGACAGTGGGTACTACATGATTCAAATTTCGTCGGTTTTGTATCTGCTCTAGTATCTTGCTAGTGTAGGAAAGCTCTAACCGTCAGAAATCCAGAGATAGGATCAAATTCTGTTCAGTCATCTGTTAACACGTTGCCAGATTCAAATCGAACAGTACCGTATCCTATACACTTTGATTATTATCCTACAAGATAATCGAATAGGTATCTAGTCAGGGCCGCATTTAGGGAAGGATAACAGGGGATCTAGACCTGGTGCCTCTGCAGTATGTTTTATTTCAATTAGAAAAAAATATTAATTTTGTTCGAATAGACATCGTTAAAAAAAAAATTATAAAAATAGACTTCGTACTATAGAGATAGCCGTTTATCAAAGTAATTTTACCAAAATATTATTAATTATTTTGCGTCGAAACCATGAAGTGACTGCAGACGAATTGGTGTTTATTGAAAACTTTGAAAAAATATTTTCGTTCTTTTTCCGAAAATGTTTTCGGACCTTCAGTTCCAGGTTGCCCCAGGGCATCCACGCTTAAATCTGGCCCTGTACCTAGTGCTAGTAGAACACTAGAGAAATACCTGGCATTGCTACCTATAACGTCTGTGTATAGCATGAATTAGATACATATTACCTATTCCTTTGTGTTGTCTATCTAGATAGTTGAGTAGTACTAAGTGGGTTGGATCTTAGATGTTATGTTGGTGTGAAATATCGTTTGAAATGTTGAATTTGCTCTTGAAGTCTAGGTTTATATTATTATTGTTGGTACTCTTTGTATGATTTTATACTTTGATGATCCTTTATAAGACCGTTACCTGGCTAAAATAATAATACGAAATTCGTGAGTGGACAAGAAGTTATAAGATTCATCTCTGTCAAAAAAGGTTTTGTTTTTTGAAAGTAGTTGCTCAATAATTGTCTATTAGTAAATTATACCCCTTGGCAGGGCTTGATCTAGCGATTTTGTCGCTGCGGGCATAGAAAATATTTGTCGCCCTTGGCCCCCTTTAAAATGACGACTTATAAGGAGGTAAATGTTTCAGGATATCTATTAGAAAAAATGCGGTTTTAACCGTCGGATCGGATAAAGCCGTTTTTTTGACAACTTCGAGTGCAGTGAAAACGAATTGAGCTCGAAAATTTCACCTAAGAATTTACGCAACATTATGTTTACAACAATAACCAACAACATTCGACAGCGAAGCGAACTTGAAAAATTGAGCACCAAACCACGAATAAGTTAGGTTTTCTGATGAAATGAAAAGGGGTGTTAGTGTAGTTTGGCCGCCCCTCATTTATGCAGCTCTTGGCATTTGCCAGGCTCGTCCCCCCCTTGATCCGGCCCTGCCCCTTGGTAAAACTTATTGTCACACTTTTGATATTCTGACTACCCGTAACGCCAAAGTATTTACCAGTAAGTGTTCACAGAACAATATGTCCATATAATATTTCCTCATCTTAAAGTTATCTTCTGTCTCAGGTTAAACAACCAGTGCGTTCCGTGTTGTTCTGAACGCGGCGCTACCAACTCTACGCCAGCTACCGACTGCTGCCACTGTAACCCTGATACTGGTAAGTTATTTATTTATTTACACCCAATTTGCGGCCTTATCGCATGCCGCGATCTCTGCCAGGCAACCTGGATGTCAGAGGAGCCTGGAGATATTTATAATTTTTATTTTCTAAAAACGAACAATAAGCAGAAAAGGAACAAACAAATGAGTCATAAGGATAGGTAGAGCTTTTTAGCGACTGCGTAGCGTCACAGCAATCCATCTGCGAAACCTGTGTTTTCTTGGCATCATTAACTCCCTTTGGTAGATAATTTAAACCGCACATGATTAATCGTGGCGAATTGTAAATTAGCTTGGTAACTATAATGACTAATATTCACATTTACAACAGCCAATCACCAATGTGTGGTGCCACTCATAGCTGTACGGAAATTCTGACATGAGTGATGTTATTTCTAACCTCCGACGGAAAAAGAGGGGTGTTATAAGTTTGATGTGTGTTTGTTTATTTGTGTATCTGTCTCTGGCATCATAACTTCTAAACGGATGAACCGGTTTTGATTTAGTTATTTTTTGTTTGAAAGGTAAATTCATCGAGAATAAGAACACTCTAAATATTGTTATTCTTTCAACCAGGAGAGTGCATAAACTCATCAGTAGCGGGCAAGCGGCGCATCGCGGAGTGGGGCGCGCTACACACGGCGCCGAGCGCTCACGCCGCGCCCAGCGCCGTCGTGGTCACGCTCGCCGTGTGCGCGGCCGCCGTGGGGCTGTTCATCGCTGTGCTGGTGGTGTTGCAGGTGGGTGTGAGAGGAAGCATGTGTCCTTTTCTACACAGATTTAGGGTACGCGGTGCAATGCGGAGTGGAGCGCGATCCACATCGTGCCCAGCGCCGCCGTGGTCACTGTAAAGTGGGGTTTTCCTAATGAAGGTAGAAGGATATATATATATTTATATTTCATTTTTTTTTTATAACTAGCTTTTTAGATTACCGTGCGTTGTCATCCAAACCAAACCTGTATTTGTTATGAACCAATTCGAAAAATGCCCAATATGAGTAGGCAATATGATAAAAACTATTAAAATAGTTAAATTGACCGGGCTTTCTGAATAATGTCCAATATGAGTAGGCAATATGGTAAAAACTATTAAAATATTTAAATTGACCGGGCTTTCTGAATAATGACCTTCAGTTATTGGGCTAGGTAATAAAAATATGTTTTTTTATTATTATTTTAACGTTGACATTGATTTTAATCTTATCCGCCAAACCGGAGCTTCTCAAGGAGATCGAGACATTCTATGGGCAGTTGTACACATCAATTAGCAAGCCCGTTGCGAGTCTAGCAAACGACCTAAGAGCTACATTGACCCGACACTATACCGAAGATATCTCGGACGTCAGCCTGTACGAGATTAAGATGGCTCTGAAACCGCTCAAAAACAACAAGGCGCCGGGTGATGACGGAATTACGACCGAACTCCTGAAGGCGGGTGTAAAACTGGTCCTTAGGGCCCTTCAGTAGCTGTTTGATTCTGTCATACTCGAGGGCAAAACGCCACAGGCATGGTGCAGGGGTGTGGTGGTACTCTTCTTCAAGAAGGGCGACAATGCCTTGCTGAAGAACTATAGGCCCATCTCACTTCTTAGCCATGTCTACAAGTTGTTTTCAAGAGTCATCACGAATCGTCTCGCGCGCAGTTTGACGATTTCCAGTCCCCCGAACAAGCCGGATTCCGAAAAGGCTTTAGTACCGTAGACCACAAACATACGCTGCGGCAGGTTATACAGAAGACCGAAGAGTATAACCTGCCTCTCTGTTTAGCGTTTGTGGACTACGAGAAAGCCTTCGATTCGATCGAGACTTGGGCTGTACTGCAGTCTCTCCAACGGTGCCAGATCGACTACCGGTACATTGACGTGTTGAATTGTTTGTACAAAAACGCCACCATGTCAGTCCGTCTTCAGGATCAGACCTCGAAACCAATCCTTCTCCAGCGCGGCGTGAAACAGGGAGACGTCGTTTCTCCGAAACTGTTCACTGCTGCGCTGGAGGATGTCTTCAAGGTTCTGGACTGGAGGACTGGGCATCAACGTTAATGGCGAGTACATCACTCACCTTCGGTTTGCCGACGACATAGTGGTCATGGCAGAGACCATGGAGAGCCTCAGTAAAATGCTCGATGACCTCTGTAGATTATCCGAAAGAATGGGTCTTGAATGAGCATGGACAAAACCAAGGTCATGGTGAATGCCCATGTAACACCCAATCCTATCAAGGTCGGAGACTTTACACTCGAAGTTGTAGATGATTATGTCTACCTGGGACAAACGGTCCAGTTGGGTAGGTCCAATTTCGAGAAAGAGGTCAACCGTCGAATCCGACTCGGTTGGGCGGCGTTCGGGAAGTTGCGTGGTATCTTCTCGTCCAATTTACCGCAGTGTCTCAAGACAAAAGTCTATGACCAGTGTCTGTTGCCAGTGATCACCTATGGGATCGAGACGTGGTCGCTCACAATGGGCCTTATCAGAAAGCTCAAAGTCACCCAAAGGGCAATGGAGAGGGAGATCACGTCAGAAATGATGATATCTGCAGGAGAACCGTTACCGACATAGCCCGAAGAATTGCCAAACTTAAGTGGCAGTGGGCAGGGCACATTGCTCGCAGAACGGATGGCCGATGGGGCCGAAAAGTTCTGTAATGGCGACCACGAACCGGAAGATGATACGTTGGAAGGCCTCCCACTAGGTGGACTGATGACCTGGTTAAGATTCGGGAAGGCGCTGGATGCGAGACGCACGGGATCGGTCAATGTGGCGACGCCTGGGGGAGGCGTATGTCCAGCAGTGGAAACATTATGTATTTTTGTACCAGACACTTTGACCCTGACCCATATTCGAACGTTTCCATCAGAGCCCGGACAACGGTATTCCCAAAAAAAATAAAAGACCGGTTCAGTAAGTCATCAAGGCGGTAATCTTCACAACAGGCTTTTTTATTATTGATAGGCTCACGTTTGACTACAATCTGACCTGATGGTTAGCGATGATGTGGACGATGTGGTTGACGATGAGGCAACGCTTGCCTAGAAATAACCTATTCACTCTTGTCTTAAAAACTTCCAAGTTGTAGGTATCAGGAAATATAGACACCGGCAGGGAATTCGACTCCTTAGCTGTGCGTATAAAAAATAATCTTCTTTTCTATTCACAGGCACACAGTCCACGTGAGCAGAAGCAGAAGCGAACAAGCGCGCGAGGCGTAATATATTCGCCGCTCGCTTGCACTGATGACGGCGACGTCTCCTTTCTCACCTCGCGCATCAACCTCCCCGCGAGAGACAGCGACACGGAGCGAACGCACGCCGAACATGAACACGAACCACTCCTCGAACATTCCACATAGCGCGCGCTGTGATCTTAGATGTAAGTCATGACGTCATCAGTGACCGCGCGAGCGGTAGGTAAGTCAGTCAGTGATACACCGTCACAACTTCCTAGTTATTGAAAATTTTAGTTGTTCAATAATATAAAGATATGAGCAGTAATCCAACTTCGCTACCTTATTACACTTTGACGCGAACGTCAATAAAAGTTGGACTACTGGTCATTTCTTTATTGTGGACGAAGGTGGACCATTACATTTAATTTGGATGTTGTTATAAGACACTTACCTAAATCTTTGTAAGTTGAAAATCTGAAGTATACAAAGCGCAGACTTTTTATCGATAAAGTCAATAAGATATAGTTACTTCCGTTAATTATTTATTTAATCGACATTTATCTAACGATCGATAAAACGTCCGTGCTTACTAGTTAAGACAAGAGTTCGATAAAACACATCTATCGAATATCGATAAAAGTTTAATGACTTTAGTTTGCAGTTACCGCCTTTGCATAATGTTTGGTGAGAATGGAGGAGACTAGGGGCGAGTTTCTTATCTCTAAATTATTCAGAATTAATGTGTCAAATTGTCAAGCATGCTTTATCCGCTGCGATTGGTTGAATGGATTTTCAACAGCCAATCGATGCAGATTACGTGTGCTTGACAATTTGTTACATTAATTCTGCGATAATTTAGAGGTGAGAAACTCGGCCTAGATGTCATCGGTGGCACTCCAAATTTTGTCCGAAATTCGACCATAATATCGACAAAGTTCCAGGGTAGGTCAACTCTCGAATACGTAGCTTTTTATATTGACGTAATAATATTAAACACTACTTGACGTGTTGTATTGTAAAGTAATGAACTTCTGTCTTTTGTCTGTATTATGTATCGATAAAAATTGCATCCCCAGTCGAAGTACTAAAGTCTCGTAATTAAAGTAACTATGTATGTATGTAATATAGCTAGTAATAAAATTGTAAGTTGAACAAAGAGTTCGTGTAACGAAGGTATCGAAGCCTCACTGTTACAATGTGATACTTGGACGATATATCTCTCAATAGTTCCTTCTATATCTCGGAAGTTTGCAAAAGAATCGATCCCATATCAATCATTCAATAGTTAAAGATAGAAATTGTAACATTCCGTCAAACTTTCCAACTCGAATATTAAAAATAACGTCCAAGATTTTTTTTATCGATAACAATTTATCGGTAATCGAAACGTAATCGATTAAGACTATGATAGATCGCAAAAAGTTTCGTATATTTAGGAACACAAGCCCTTATTAGTGGTTCCATGTTTGCTGGTACATCTTGACTTAGCGCTCACTCGACTTAATCAAACCTGCCTTTGATGTTAGCCGCTAAGGTAATTTGCATTACACATGTGGTATGTTCTGTCTCTGTCGCACAAATAACTGAGTGCTGATGACGTCATCCACTGTCTTTTGTTTGGTTCCTTTAATTAAATTTGGACTGTCATGATGCATTATTGTTTTAACTGTTACTTATGAAGTTTGCATTGTTTTGAAGGACTATTTTAGCGTGACTGACCATAAGAGGCTTTGTATGGGCAGTTATGCTAAAATTGAGTACTTATAGAGTTTCTAATAATTGTTTTTGAGACGGACTAAAATGGTTGCTTGCTGTTGGTGTCTGACGCTAAAACTTTGATTGATCAAATTGATAGAGCAGTTATCAGCAGACATGATTCCACCTAGAAGTAATTCAAATATAAGCCATAAGACATGCCACAAATACAATTTAATGTTATATGAATCTGGTTTAAGATCTGGTGAGCTCTCTTATATATGGCGTTACGACCCCTAACTGTAACTAAATGTATTTTAATTATAACTAGTTCATAGGCCCAAAGTTACCATAGCGTTTTAAAAATTGTACAATTTTTAATTTTCAACCTATTCAAGTTACGGAAATATAGTTTAAAATGTTGATTCTATTAGGCAATTTTTTACATAGACCTAAAATATACCTTGACTCGTCATAATTTTAACTTTATTTTATAAGTAGTAAAGCTTCTTAGTTTTTAATTGTAATTAGTTAAAGATAATCATTCATTTAGTTCTGCCGCGACGTTAGTTATATTTTTAGAAGTTAGATTTTTATATTGAAAATAATAAAATTGTCACAAATTTCAATCTCAATTTGTAAAAAGTCTCGAAATTTTTCATGTTTTGTTTTTGACAGGTATGTTATTAATTTTAAATAATGTGATATAAGTACTATAGGATGATACAAGATTTTAACCTCGTCGTATGGAACACGGCGTTCATAGAGAAATTAAATAAAGTCAAAGATTTAATGTTACCATTTACCGTCACAACTGTATATAATGTTAGCTAGATTGTTGAATTGTTAATAAATACAATATTGTCAATAAATTCTTATGGTATTTTAAATATAAACGAATGTCACAATTTCGCTTTGGCTTGAAGTTTTGTCAATTAAAATGTACTCAGAATAATTTATTAGGAAACAAATTTTTATAATCTTAAATGAATTAATTTCCGTTTTATATTTAGGAAAAAACTCTTGACATCTGATTTCTTAGAATATTTTTTTGCATTTCCACTATGATTGCATAATTAGCTGAAATTAAAATTTTCAGACATTTGTATTTGTGTAATATTGATTTTAATTTTGGCAGACTCGCTACCGCTGGTCTCTACATATATTTTTTAGTTTGTTTTAGTGGGAATCTTTTTAATTAAGAATATATTTTTGTATGAAATGTTCTTATGTGCAATTAATATTTGTAATAAAAAGGAAGTCTGTGTCAACGATGCCTGTTTTTTATTTGAATCCTCAAAAACTTTCAAGATAAAAATATTCATTGCTCCATGCGAATTCAGGCCACGTTTCCTATCATACCCTTTAGAAACAACCGGCCTACTACGCCAAAAAGAAAACCCCGAAAATTCTCACATTTCAATATCCTCCTTCGGCAGTCGGGTAAAAAACACTGGTTTTGTTGCGGCATTACGTTTACAACAAAGTTCTTTATTTTATAATTTCTTTAAACCCACAGTATTTTAATATTCATCATCTTATTAATTCTTTGTATCAAGTATCGTCTTTTCTATTTCTGACACTGGACACCATAATTATGTGAGAACGACGTAAAAAGACGTGTACGTAAAAGCGTCTAGAGTAACAAACAATTAAAAAAAAATACTTTAACAGGCCGAGGCAGCTAAGTTATAACCAATCCCAACTGATGGCGCCCGTTCACGAACATGACGCATGGATCGGCACCACTCAGCTCAACCATCATGAAGGGAACCGAATGATCCAACACATGTGCCACCATCAGATAGAAATTAGAGAGAGCATGACACACTCAACTCCCAGAGCACACAGAAGTTAGTCAAAGAAATTGAATTTATACAATACAAATAACAACAATACTTCGAAACTTTTCTGCCCATCACTAATTATTCTTGCGCCCTAGTGGCTGCGGAGCAGGACCAGCACTGTTTGTTTAATAAAACGTAAAACAAAACTTTTGTGCATCACATCACATTTAATCACTAGTTCTTATTAGACATACTGACAAAAAAACAAGAACCCTAACATGTATAAAATAGCACGAAAAGCCAAAGAAAAACCTGCTTAAAAATATTAACTGTCCAACAAAATAAAGACTATCCTAATCTAACATTTAGAAGGTGCAATTTAACAGTTATTGGAACGCAACGGACAGGGGAGGGTGGGGACGCTAGCACCAGCGTAGTGTATTAGCATGAGAAAGCCCGGGGCGCCGGGTTTCATTGCTTTTTCACAAGTGCCGAGGTCGAGACGAAACGACAAAATTCGTCTGACGCGAAACTTAACAGCAAAAAAGTCGAACAAAATGTACCTTTTTAAAAACATTCTCCGCTGTTGTAAATTGTGTTGTCTTAGCTGCGGTGCTTTAATTTCATTAGCAACAGTGGTGAGAGCAAACGTTGGTGGTGCGGCCATAAGCCACGTAATAGTTGAAGGAAAATGGAATTACTTACCCAAGGCAAAAATTCAAATTCCAAGGAAATTTTGTTTATATTTGTGGGAATTTCTTAAAATGCAGCTTGTAAACTTTTTGTGGTTTCGTCTTGTACCACGGAAACATTTTGGCAGAAAAAGGCATGAACAAGAGACCTTATTTAATCAAATTTCAGTTTCTAGATTTCGAAGATGTATTTGTTTTATAACAAGGAAAAATAAGTTGATGGCATTCACACCTCAACAATAAAACAAGACGACAGCCATAATGACAATTTTAATATTTACATCCATATTAAAATCCTTGTTTATTACTTGAAGCAAAATGCAAGGATAAAACGTTTGCAGACCTTTGAAATGGTACAAAAGCATTACGTGGTCTGTGGCTGTGCCGAGGGGAGAGTGGGGAGAAATGTCACACGTATTTTATTGGCGCGGTCGCCGCAGCATATGAACGACTCAGGAGCAAACGGCCACTGTTTGTCACAGCACCGCAGCTCTAGTAATTTAATAAAAAAACCCTGGTTTACTCTTGTAGCCACAACTCAACAACCCACGTTTTGACACTCTGTTTATTAGAAACATTGAAACAAGTAGCTCTGAAAAGAACTTTTGATCACAGTACGTTTTGACACTGTCTACCAGAAATATTGAAGCAAGCAGTTCTCAAAAGAACCTTTTATTAAACGTTTTGACAATCACCAGTTCTAAAAAGAACTCATCTGAGATCCCGAAGGAACTCATTTGTAAAGAAATAGGACACGAACAACCGTCGCACCAGACACGTCTGTCTTGCGCAACGGCCGCTCGAGGAAAAGGCCGAATCAACGCGCCACCTATATTTATAACTTTAGTGCGCAGAATGCCTCGTAGGATACGCGCCTAAACGAACGGAACAAACACCGAACTATGCTTCAACCCTATTGGTCACAAGAATTATGCAACTCTATTGGTTAAGATTTTATTTTTATATTTGTAAATCTGTTTCTGTATTTTCATTGGTTAGAGTATAAGTGTAAAATAGTATTTAAGTGTGTGCAACCAAAAATAAAGCCCTCACTCTTCGCCTGCCATCGCCGCCGAGCGGACGTCTCGCTGCCGCTCGCCGCTCTCGCTGCCCCCACCGCGCGCCCCGCCGCGCCCCTCTCTCCTGCTCGTCGCGCTCTGCGTGACGTCACTGCGGTCGCCGCGTCTCCGCGCGCCGCCCACAGGTGTCGCTACTAGTAACTTCGGTTACTAGTAGGGACATCTATTTTTGGCCCCTTCCGGGTAAAATCCACGACTTAGTGGTCCTTGGTGGAAACCTAACGGTGTTAACGAAGCCAAGTGAAGTGGTGACCCGCCCACTTGCCAAGTCCCGTCTGGACACGGCAGTCAGAAGGAGTCGGGAGCAGGGTAGTTGGCCTTGGTAGATAGCCTAGTCAACCCCTGTCTCTGCCCCACAGCATTCACCTGGCACGGTCGGGTGTCTCTACCCCGGCGTGCCAGACTTCTGGTACACACGTGGTGGGTGGCCCACCTTCGGTGGGTTTACCGGTACCTTAGGGCCCCTGTCACCCAATAAGATTGGTGACAGGAGTACAAGCTTAGGGCTCACCGAGGTACTCACCTCCCAGTCTCACCCGACTGGGAGGGTAGGATTGCACACATCCCCGGGCCCATCCACCCGGGGAAGATTTCCCTTCCGGCCTACCGGAATTATTAATTATTTTCACCGACAATGTCGTTCGCGGCATTAGTCGAGCTCCTCCAGGAGATTCTTTTAGCCGATCCCAAGCTGAAAAAGCGATATGGTACAGCCTTCAAAGCTGCCACCGCCCCCACCCCACCCGATTCGGACCCGATTGTGGCCCCACTTAAGGCTTACAAGCCATTCCCCGACGATGACTCACCGCGGTCACCGTCCCCCATCCCCCAGACTAGTCAAGAGACTATAGCCCCAAACCTCTCTCAGGCCACTGAGCCCACCTCCCGCCCAGACTCCCCTATGGAGCAAACACCGTTCCCCGAAAATCACCATAATAACGGTGAATCACGGGACTCTTCTCCTCCCGTCACTTCCTCAGAGGAAGACGACTCCCACGATTTTCAAGTCGTGGGAGGAAAGAGGAAGAAAAACAAAGCCTCTGCTCAGGCCTCCAAGGCCAAAAAGACATTTGTAGCAACTCCGTTTGCTTCACCAGTCGCATCCCCCTGTCCCTCTCCCGAGCCGACAGGCACCCAGCCCGCCCCCACTACCGCTTCCCAGCGGTCTAGTAGCCCTCCCAGCCCCCCAGTCACTACGGTCAATAAGACCAAGCCCCCGCCGCCTATATTCTTACAAGATAAGGCGAAGTGGACCGATGTGTCCAATCTCTGTAGAGAGAACAAAATTCAGTTTAATAGTGCCCGTGCCTGTCAGCAGGGCATTAAAATTCTTGTCCCCTCTTCAAAAGACTTCCGGGATTTAACCCGATTACTCAAAGTGCGGAAGTGGTCCTTCCACACTTACTCCCTCCCCGAGGAGAAGTCCACCCGGGTCGTCATCCGAAGGATCCCAAAGGAGATCTCGACGGAGGACGTCCGCTTGGACCTCCTAGCTCAAAAAGTTCCCGTCATTGCTGTGCACCGCTTGCATAAAGCGAGAGGTGGACAGCAATATGACATGGTAGTGGTGGAGTGTAGCCCTACCGAATCCCACAATCCCATCTTCGGGATTAAATCCATTTGCTCTCTCACCGGTATCTCAATAGAGAGACCGTATCGCCCCACTATTGTTGGTCAGTGTCACAACTGCCAACTATATGGGCACTCCCAAACAAATTGCTTCGCCACCCCCAGATGCGTTAAATGCTTGGGGGATCATGGCACAAAAGATTGTCCCCGTCCCAAGGACCGCTCAGAGTGCACGGAGCCTCCCAGCTGTGTGCTCTGTGGCCAGGTAGGTCACCCCGCTAGTTACCGTGGCTGCCCCAAAGCCCCAAAACTCGCGCCCATAGTGGCCAAACGCAATGACGCGCGCCAAGCACGCATTGCTCCCCCAGCCCATGCCCCCCCTCGTCTAGCCCCTCAGAGGGACTCTCCATGGGGTAAGCTAAACCACCAAAGTGTGGCGCCCCAAACTAACACTCAGCCCATTCCAGCGCTGATGGATCTTAGGATCCCAGTGCCTATCACAACCCCGGCCACAGTGGCCCCAACGCAAACCAACAAGGTGGCCTCCACCGCCGTCATTGGCAAGCGCCCTCCCCCTGTAGTTCAACCCGCCCAGGGCTCCTATCGTTGTGTCGCTGAGACCATCTTCAACGCATATGCGATCTGGATGACCCCAGAGGCCCGCTCCCTTCATGCTGAATTAACAAATTTAGCCGACCCCAAAAACGCTTTTACAGCCCTCGAGGCCTTCTCTAGGTATCCCTCTATCACCAGGGAACTAGATAGCCTTGTATTTATCAACGGAACATGGGTACGCAATTGAGAAGCAATTGCCTGAAGCCCAGATCCCTTAGGTTAGGTTTTTTCAATGCAAATAGCATTAACAACCAGCGTGATGAGATAGCCACGTTCCTTCGCGATCATCAGCTGGACGTCTTCCTCATTCAGGAGACATTCCTAAAACCCCAACAACGCGATCCCAAAATTGCCAACTATCGTATAGTTCGCAACGATAGGACCCGCTGTCACGGCGGTGGCACTCTCATTTATTATAAAAATGAGCTCCACTGTAGTGCTATCACCCCACTCGATCCCCCTTCGTACCTTGAGTACTCAGCCTGTCGGCTTGGAATGACTGGTCATCAAACGATCACCATCATATCCGCCTATTGCCCTCCTCCCTCGGCGTCATCGGTGGATAACCCAGAGGGTCTCAAAAAAGATCTTACCTCCCTCTTCAATTCGAGTCACCCCGTCATCCTAGCGGGTGATCTCAATGCCAAACATATAGACTGGAACAGTACCGTTGCTAACTCTAGAGGAAAGCTGGTACAGAACCTAAGCAATACCCTTCATTATGACGTCATAGGCCCCCCGAGCTTCACTCATTTCCCAAGTAACGTCACCAGTAACCCAGACGTCCTTGATATAGTGCTATTAAAGAACATTAACCTTCAGTTTCGTTCTATAGAAGTGCTAGATGAATTATCTTCTGATCACCGTCCTGTGATCTTGCACCTAGGTAGTCGTTCAGGCCTCCCAGATCCAGGACAGCCACCCCCCACCAAAATTGTCACTGATTGGAGGAAAGTAAGTGCTAAACTGAAATCCACAATTTCACCCCATTTGGACTCAATCCCCAGTCATATAAACTCGGTCGCTGACACGACAGAGGCGATCGACTCGATTACAACTCACGTACAGACCGTCCTGAACGAATGTTCAAGGGAGGTTCCAGTGCTGGACATCCAGCAAGGGAAACTCCCTGACGATGTACGGAAGTTGTTAACCGAGAAGAACGCAGCTATCCGTGACTACAGTAACTTTCGCTGTGTCGCAAACAGAGTTCACATGCGTAACTTACAGCGTGCTGTAAAGGAACGTATGGCTGAGCTCCGTTCTGCGACATGGAATAAGATGCTGAGCGAACTAGAGCCCAACCACCATGCCTACTGGCACCTTCAGAGGAAGTTACGCTCCACTGAAGACTCTGCCATACCCCCACTTATTCGCCCTGATAAGAGTGTTGCATTTGAAAACACTGAAAAAGCCGAATGTCTGGCTGACAGTCTCGAACTTCAATGCACACCCAGCTCCCAACCAGTAGACAAAGCTCACCTAGATATGGTAGACGCTGAAGTCGAACGTAGGACCTCCCTTCCTCCCGTTGAAGACCCTGATGACCCACTACCTCCCGTCACCCCAGACGAAGTAGTGGAGGTTATCAAAAGGCTTCGCCCCAACAAAGCCCCAGGCATAGATGGCATCACCAATAAGGTGTTGAAACTCCTCCCTGCCCAAATAATATTGCTAATGACGGCCATTTTCAACGCTGCATTGAGCAAAAATATCTTCCCCCAAGCTTGGAAACAGGCTACTGTAATAGGCATCCCTAAACCGGGTAAACCGAAATCGGAGCCTACCAGTTATCGTCCCATTAGTCTGGTGAATTCTCTCGGGAAAGTTTATGAGCGACTTATTTATAAGCGGCTCAAAGACTTTGTCGAGCGAAAGAGCCTTATCCCCAACGAGCAATTCGGCTTTCGCGCTGAACACTCGTGTATTCAACAAGTTCACCGTTTCGTTGAACACACTAGTGCTGGCTTCCAGCAGGGTATGTTCACCGGTGCCTTGTTCTTCGACATAGCGAAAGCGTTCGACAAAGTCTGGCACAATGGCTTAATTTATAAGCTATATAATCTTGGTGTGCCAGATCGTCTCGTGCTCATCTTACGAGACTGGTTGTCGAACAGAACTTTCCGCTATCGTGTCGTGGGAGAACTCTCCTCCCCTCACCCCATACGAGCCGGAGTCCCTCAAGGCTGCGTACTATCCCCTCTAGCTTTCACGCTGTACACCAGCGATATTCCAAAAACCAATGGGGGCCAGTTGGCACTATTCGCTGACGACACGGCCCTCTATTGTAAAGGCTCAGTATCAAATGCCATAGCACTAAAACTCCAGAGAGCCGCCAACACTCTAGCCAAGTGGTTCCGCCTCTGGAGAATAGAAGTCAATCCCGACAAGAGTCAGGCTGTCCTATTCTCGAGGCCTGATCGAAAGTATAACTCTAGATTCAAAGACCCCCTTCCCCCTAGACCCATCACAATGTACGGTAAGCCAATCCCTTGGGAGAAGCAAGCCAAGTACCTAGGTGTAACCCTCGATAACCACCTCACTTTCGCCAAGCACATTAAGGCGGCGCGCTCGCGAGCCGCCTTCGCTATGGGCAGACTTCATGGGATGGTGAACGCAAGCAGCAGCTTGTCACTTAGGTGCAAGCTGCGCATTTACACTGCGGTCATCCGTCCCATCATGACCTATGCCTGTGTTGTATTCGCACACGCAAAACCCCATGAGATACACAAACTTCAGGTTATACAAAACCGATTTCTCCGAAAGATCACGGGAGCCCCCTGGTACGCTCGCGACCAGGAACTCCATGTCGATCTGAGAATCCCCACTCTCCAACAATTCATTAAACGCATTTCCAAGCGTTTCTTTGACTCTGCTGTCAATCATAGCAACCCTCTAATTCAAGCGGTCTCCCGCTATGAACCCTCCAAAATCTCCAAAGTTCGCCGACCAAGGCTTGTCCTCTCTATCCCCGATGACGCCACTACTCTGCTCCAAGAGAGCAATAAAAAGACCAGCACAATTCGCAGACACAGACCGCCTTCGTTCCGCCCTCGCCGCCGAGGCCCGCCGCGACGTCCCCGACAGGATACGCAAGCCAGCCCGCGAGCTGTGCCTTAGTTAAAATATAGTTAGATAATTGGAGTTTCTTATTCGTTCTTCTCCACGTAGGCTTTTCCGAACGAATGGTAGAATCACTTTTAATAAGATCCAGCCATAGTGTTGTCCCCCCAGCGACGGCCTGAGCCGAGGTCCGACCCCACCTGGGGTAGCCCTCAGCGCAGTCGCTTAGATTTAGTAATTTGTGCCCTGGCTGGAGGCTATATAGCTTAGTCTCCACAGGCTAGCCCGGTTAAGCAGTGGACGGTCACTTTGACCGAACTGTGAGACGCCCCGTAGAAAAAAAAAAAAAAAAAAAAAAAAAAAAAAAAAAAAGCCCTTATTATTTTCTACAATCTGGAGTCATTATTATTTCCATCAACCTGCGTCCCATCGCTAAAGTGGTGACCCCGGACAGAACACACCCGAGCAGAACATACCCGGACAGAGCACATCCGACCAGAACATAACTGAAGAATAATTTGGCGAATAACCTCGACTGTACCCATTTCAAGATGCCGAATACCTGCCCAACAGAAGAACAATCAAGCTCAGCGACATCACACACCATCACAAAAGCTGAAGCTGCTGGTATCTCCCTCACCATGCGCATCCCACCATTCTGGCGCGATCGACCACGACTCTGGTTCATTAGCTTCGAAGCCGCAACGAACGACCTCAAGAAAAACCAGTCTCAACTCGCTCAGATGGTTATAGCACAGCTAGAGCGACAAGACATCGAGCAGATCACGGATTTACTCTACAATCCACCAGAGAAGGACCAGTACAAAGCCATCAAAGAAAGACTAATATCTGCCTACGAAGAATCTGACAGCCGCCAATTCCAAAAACTGTTGTCCGAGATGGAACTCGGCGATCAGAAACCCACCCAACTACTCCACCGCATGAGAAATCTTGCCAGAGACAAAGTTCCCGACTCCACGCTGCGTCTCATGTGGACAAATCACCTTCCACCACACGTCCGTTCAGTCCTCGCAGTAAGTGAACAATTCAGCACAAAGACAGCACTCGAAGAACTGGCGCTACTCGCTGACAAAATGATGGAGCAGACTACATCAACAGAAGTCGCAGCCGTGCAGTCAACCGCTGTACCTACACCATCAACACCGCTAGCAGATACGCAATTCATCTTGAATGAGCTAAGAAAGCTATCGCTAGAAATAGCTGAGCTCAAAGCAAGACCGCAATATCCTAATAATTATCGCCGCAGCCGCTACCCTTCTCGGAACCGTTACGCCTCAAGATCACGCAATCGAGCAGAATCGCCATCACCATTCTGTTATTATCACAGACGATTTAAAGAGCAAGCTAGACGCTGCACGTCGCCTTGCTCATTCGTAAAACAAAATGCGGAAAACTAAACAGGACGTTGGCAGAGGCGGACACCGGCGTTCAAGATAAATCTCACCGCCTATACATCACCGATAGAAACTCGAAACTATCATTCTTAGTCGACACTGGAGCTAACATATCCGTGCTACCAAGAAGAAAGGGTCAAGTAACAACGCCGTTACCATTTCAATTATACGCAGCTAACAACACAACAATAGCTACGTATGGCGAGAAAACGCTATCGCTCGACTTCAATCTACGACGCCGCTACAAATGGAAATTCATTGTAGCTGACGTTTCGAAGCCAATACTCGGAGCAGACTTCCTCAAGCATCATCAACTCATCGTCGACCTGAAAAACCGAAAACTCATCGACGGTGTCACGAGCTTAAAGGTAAATGCCCCAATACGAGTATCAAACACGCCTACCGTACGCAGCATTGACATGTCGCAATCATACCACGACATCCTAGCTCAATATCCCAACATAACACGGTTAACATCGATGAAATTAAACTCCGACATCAACGTGCAACATTTTATCGAAACACGTGGTCAACCGTTATATTGCCGCGCCCGACCAATCCCACCGCATCGTTTCGAAACAGTCAAGCGAGAATTCGAAAACATGATTGAACAAGGACTATGCAGACCCAGTAAAAGCCCATGGTCATCACCTCTACATATCGTACCCAAGAAGAATGGCGATATTAGAGTTTGTGGTGATTATCGCCGACTCAACTCCATTACCATACCAGATCGCTACCCCGTTCCACGAATCAAAGACTTCACGCATCATCTATCCGGAAAAACTATCTTCTCTACAATAGACCTCAATCGTGCCTACCAACAACTGAATGTAAGAGAAGAAGACATTGAGAAGACAGCAATCATCACACCAATGGGATTATTCGAATTTCCTCGTATGTGCCCTGGTTTGAAAAACGCGGGACAAACGTTTCAACGTTACATCCATGAAGTGCTACGAGGATTAGATTTTGTTTTCCCGTTCATCGATGATTTGTTACTTGCATCAGAAAACGAAGCTCAACACCGAGAACACCTTCACATCGTGCTAAAGAGGTTAGAAGATAACGGTATCACGATTAACCCCGTTAAATGCAACCTAGGCAAACCAGAAGTCCAATTCCTAGGATACACCGTATCAACAGAAGGCATCAAACCTCCGGATCATAAAATTGATGTTATTATCAACTATCCCAAGCCGACCACAATCGAAGAGCTAAGAAGATTTCTCGGTATGATCAACTTTTATCGCGATCACATACCTAACGCCGCATATCTATAAGCACCATTAAACGCATACCTACATAATGTCAAGAAGAGAGACAAAACTCAGATCACGTGGACCGACGAAGCAACCCAAGCGTTCGAACAATGTAAAGCTAGCATCATTAACGCAGCTCTACTAGCTCACCCATCGCATCATGCAACACTCGCCTTATTTTGTGACGCATCCGATAAATCAGTTGGAGCAGTATTGCAACAATACATCAACGAAGCATGGCAACCGCTCGGATACTATTCCAAGAAATTCACCGACGCACAAAAGAAATATTCTACTTTCGATCGTGAGTTACTTGCAATCTACATGGCAGTCAAACATTTCCGCAAAATATTTGAAGGACGCCATCTTATCGTATTCACCGACCACAAGCCGCTAACATTTGTAATGTCGAAGACTCATACAAACTCGGAAACACAAAGGCGAACGAGACAACTTTTGTTTATCAGCGAATTCACCACGGACATAAGGCACGTGAGCGGTAAACAAAACATTGTCGCCGACACACTCAGCCGCATAGAAACAATTACTTGCTCATCTGGTATCAACTTCACTGAAATAGCCAGCGCACAACAAAAGGATAGCACCATTGAACAATTGCTATTACAAGAAAACATAATTCTTAAGAAAGTAATTATACCCAACACCGACGTAGAGTTATACTGCGAAACATCCACCCAATATTTACGACCTTATATACCCATACAATATCGACAAGAAGCTTTTAACAGCGTGCACAATATCAGTCACCCAGGTACGCGCACGACTCGTAAACTTACAACCCAAAAATTCTTTTGGCCATCAATGAACGCAGACATCAACCTTTGGACTCGATCCTGCATACATTGCCAGAAAAGCAAGATACAACGACACACATTCTCGAACATAGCATCATTCCCACCAAGTGAGCGTTTTCAACATTTACACGTTGACATCGTTGGACCGCTACCTACAACAGCTCAAGGTCACCGTTACTTAGTAACAATGATCGACCGATTAACTAAGTGGCCTGAAGCAATCCCTACCGACGAAATATCAGCTGTTCGTATAGCCGATATCATCTACCAACACTGGATAGCAAGATTTGGATGCCCTACAACACTAACAAGCGATCAAGGACGCCAATTCGAGAGTCAACTATTCCAAAACCTAATGAAGCAAATGGGTATCAAGAAAAATCGCACGACAGCTTATCACCCTCAAAGCAACGGTATCGTCGAACGGTGGCATCGCTCTCTTAAAACTGCGTTGCGCGCGAAAATCACCGACTCAAGCACATGGATCGACAAATTGCCTACCGTGCTACTTGGATTGCGAGCCGCTCTACGCACAGACACCGGCGTGAGCGCCGCCGAACTTACCTATGGTTACAACCTACGCCTACCTGGCGATTTTTTCAATACAAGTACCTGCACACCTGCGATGGATTATACCTACGTTGAGAAACTGCGTGGTATTATTCAAGCAAACAAGCCGCAAGCTGTAACCGAGCATCACAGCAATAACAGACACATGTTCGTGCATCAAGAATTGCCCACGTGTAGTCACGTTTTTGTCAGAACTGATGCAGTAAAAAAACCACTTCAAACTCCATAAATATGAAGGCCCCTATCGAGTTATAAGCCGAACAGATAAAGTGTATCTCATCCAACTACCAGATCGGCAAATCAACATTTCTATCGACCGATTGAAGCCTGCATATGTCATCACAGAAGATACCTTACCACCAACCAATATTACCACATCAAGAAACAGTACCGTTACCATTACCAAACAAACCAATACCAATACCGAGCCAACCGTTACCAAGCAAGCAACAGAGGTACCTGCTGCCAACATTCCGCTACAGCCCGCCGTGAACAAAACAACACGTAAAGGCCGCACCATCAAGCTGCCGGTACGCTTCGCTTGAAGGGGAGTACTGTAGCCACAACTCAACAACCCACGTTTTGACACTCTGTTTATTAGAAACATTGAAACAAGTAGCTCTGAAAAGAACTTTTGATCACAGTACGTTTTGACACTGTCTACCAGAAATATTGAAGCAAGCAGTTCTCAAAAGAACCTTTTATTAAACGTTTTGACAATCACCAGTTCTAAAAAGAACTCATCTGAGATCCCGAAGGAACTCATTTGTAAAGAAATAGGACACGAACAACCGTCGCACCAGACACGTCTGTCTTGCGCAACGGCCGCTCGAGGAAAAGGCCGAATCAACGCGCCACCTATATTTATAACTTTAGTGCGCAGAATGCCTCGTAGGATACGCGCCTAAACGAACGGAACAAACACCGAACTATGCTTCAACCCTATTGGTCACAAGAATTATGCAACTCTATTGGTTAAGATTTTATTTTTATATTTGTAAATCTGTTTCTGTATTTTCATTGGTTAGAGTATAAGTGTAAAATAGTATTTAAGTGTGTGCAACCAAAAATAAAGCCCTTATTATTTTCTACAATCTGGAGTCATTATTATATCCACCACGCTGCGTCTCATCGCTAAACTCTTTTACAATGCATGATTATGAAACGGGAACAACGGGATAAAGTCGTCGTGGTCTAGACTGCAGCGTTTTATGTGTGTACAAAAAAAACCTCTTTGGGCGAAACAATATTTGCTGACAAAGAAAACAAGCACTTATGTTTATAATCTTATCCCGCCCAGAGGCAGAGTAACAGTGAAACCAGCTCTAAATCTAATAAGAAAATTTTGTATTTTTCTTCTTTCCACATTAAGTCAAGTTTTTATCTTCATATCAACACGTTACAGTAACACTAACACGATGTGACTACATAGGCACGGAACTTCGAGGTAAACAATATTTTTATTCAGCTGACGTTGATAAAAATCAGTTTTTGCTTCATCCAAACATTCGTGCCTCGCATATTGTTTTTCTGCGCGTACATTCCGCTGAACAAACAACAGATGTCGCGCAAACCAAACATAGTTATCCTTCGACTTGGGACGGGCAAAAAGTCGACACGGAGCCGAACATACCGAATGGGGTTTAATAAAGCTCCTTTGTAGTAACACACCGTAACGTAATAGGGTCCTAAACTAATAGGCCAAAGGGGTCTATTGCGAGGCCGCAAGTCTACCGGCACGGAGGGGTTTAAACAGATTTATGCCTAAAAGAAACGCACTTCATCAGCGCGGTTGACCCTTGTCTTTTGTTGCACGTCCCAATTTGCGCTCCGGTGAACGTATTTGTTTTGAGTCTAATTAAAATTCTTTCTTGTAGTTCATTATGATGTAGACAGGGGACTATGAAAAGGATTTTTTTGTTGTATAATGTAAGCGGAAGGCCGGTGCGACGTGTAGGCTCAGAGGACTCGATTTCGAGAATGGTTATTGTGTAACTCATTATTACGTAGAAATATTAACAAAAAAGCTAACTGATATATTAATATATAATGTATGAAATCAATATTCAAGTAGTAATGGTCTTCCTATGAAAAATTTGGGTCACTGCGCTCATTACAATAAATGCGGCAAACGTTATGTAACCGCAAACGCAGACAAATCATAATACAAATCTTTGTCATCTACATCTAAACGCGGTTACCCTTATAAAGAAAAGCCTCTGGAAAGGAAAAAGCCTTGGAAAAAGAGACTTAGTCTAAACAGTGTCTTGAATAAATAGGCCTATCTTTAATTAACCGCAAACCTTTTTAAAAGAGGACAATAATTAACGAGGAGGACTTGGGGGTTCTTACAAATTAAAAAACTAATAAGGGATGATAATGTAGGTTTTAGGATGGCAATAGAGGTAATTGAAAAACTTACATTTGAAATGTTTACTTTCGAGAACGAATAAATAGTTAAAATCAACATCATCATCATATGAAAAATGATAGGGTTCCTTACGAGGGATAGTTATTAATAAGAAGGACTCGGTCCAAAGTTTTAAGAAATTAACAAACTATATTGATAAGGGACGTTATGTAGGTTATCTATGTTGGCGTTGGTCTCATCAACATGAGAAAGGCCGGTCGCTGGGGCGGGCACGCCCCGGAGTTTTATTAGTCCACGGTCCACTCCGCCCAAGTCGACCCCAACTCCGCTTGTTACGGCCACAAAGACACAAAATCGTCACGGAACGTTGCTGGAGGAAACTTTCATTCACAATAAATCTGACCAGTGATACAAATAGCAGGGGCTAATATTTGCGCCATGTAAATGGCACAGCTGGTCACGTATTCGGCACATGCCGAGTTAATATTGAAGTAAATGCTTTGTTGCTTTGTAATACAGACTTTTGGGCCTATTGATTTGTGTTTGCGACCAGAAGGACCACAAATAGTTAATCTTAGAGGGAACATTGTTATTTTCCTTGTAGGACAGTTCGGGGCGGAGAATTTGTTACATAATAAAATTATTTCATCTTTCTTCGTCTCTTGCACGTGTAGACTTAAGAGAATGATGAAATAGCAGTTCATTTGTTTGGAAAATCCATGATGTTTGGTGACAATGATGCGACATATCAAAAAAACTAAAATCTTGTCGATTCTGTGGGTACTTTTATTGAATCTTTAAGAAAACCGATGCTGACAAAACTGACAATATTGTGCGGATAACTGGATATTATGCTTACTACAAGTAAAATCTCAAAATTTTAAAAACCCCGACACATTTTTATTTCATGCTACATAATTTATCTAGTACATAGTAGATACGCTTCGATCGGCAATCTATTGAACACGTAATTATGAAAATACCCCGATCAAAACAGTAAATCGCCCATAACTTTTGAACGGCTGAACCGATTTTATTCAAACATAGCTAAGAACACTTTCGACGAAATCACCTTTTAAACAAAAAAACTAAATTAAAATCGGTTCATCCGTTTAGGAGCTATGATGCCACAGACAGACACACAGATACACAGCAACACACGACAATCTTATAACACCCCTTTTTTCCGTCGGGGGTTAAAAATAAACTCTATTTATAACAACGTAAACTCTATGAAACATAATACCCTCGTATTTCCGCTGATAAGCTCAAAATAAATAAAGCATAACAACACAAATAAAAATAACATCGTTTAGAGAGAAAATTTGTTCCATACGCGTATTGCCAAAAATGAAAATGACTAGTGGGTACAATTTCAACAGATTCACGGGCAAAGCACACAGACGCTTATAACAATATAAGCCATCCGACGGAATGATGTCATTTCCCCCAGAAAAAAGGTTAAAAGGGCCATTCCCGAAGAGAAATCTCGTTATTATTGCAGCTCGTTCAGAGGAAGCTAAATATGATACCGAAAATGATGTCCCACGTGTGTTGGTGTAACGTTCATGTTAATACTTTATTTTCTCATCAAATGGCGAATAGAACTCTTTACGCCGCATTTGCCTTGAAAGCGTCAAGCGCTATCGAGACAATGTGAGCACCGCTTAAAGCTCAACTTTAGCTATAAGAACGGTAAATGCTCGCGATACATGCATAGAAATAGTTGAGATTTGCTTTCTTATTAAGATCACAGATGGCTGGTTTCGCTCTTACGTTTGTATTGAAAAACGCTGAGAGTCCTATTGTACCTAACTTTTCGTAGTCCTTATGTATTTACACTATCACATAACGAGCATGTTTTGAATATAATCATCAATTCGTATAATTACTAAAAAAAAATATGGGCCTAAATATCTACTTGAGGTAAATGTTACCTAAACCTGTATTTTGTTGTTAGTACAAAATCTGTAAACCTAATACGTAATTGGATTATTGCACTGAGAAAAACGGGCTACTTAAAATTGGCAAATTTGTAATGTACTGGCAGCCAGATACGTATAATGTACTTTTCACATGAAAATTATAAGAGCCATACTTATAATGAGACGACACCATGTTAAGTAAGTATGCGGCATAATGCTCTGTAAAGACAATGTAAACAAGTTACTTGTAATGAGGCCGCATCATGAAATTACTGTGCCGCATTATTAACGTTTACGTATGAGGTTTAATGATGCCGCATATGTATTAACAGAGCAGCATACGTAATTTACGTACCCGGAAACAGGAAAAATGTATGCGCCATACGAACGAAGTTATACAGCCGCATTATTTCAGTATCTAGGCTCTTTAAAACAGTAACTGGTTGCTAAATCATTGTACTGACTCCGACTCATTAAGTAATGGTCCCGGTTACGTACATAATGTACGAGCATGCGTCGGGGATATGCCGATACATTTTACGCACACTAGATAATTAATAATGTCTCCGCCTACATAATCATTTACGTATCCTGGCTCATTTTACGAACTCCGTTTTCTTACTGACTGTGTTCGGTGCGTATAATCTTTACGACGTCAGCCGCATCATGAAATTACTGTGGCGCACTCTTACCATTTACGTATGCGGTTTTATGATTCCGCACAGAGCAGCATACGTAATTTACTTAACCCGTAACATAAAATATGTATGCGCTATACGTACGACGTTATACAGCCGCCTTATTTCAGTATCCAGGCTCTTTAAAACAGTAACTGCTTGCCAAATCATTGTACTGAATCCGTCTCACTAGGTAATGGTCCCGGTTACGTACTCATAATGTACAAGCAGAGTAGGGGATATGCCGATACATTTTACGCACACTGGATAATTAATAATGTCTCCGCCTACATCATCAGTTATTACGTATCCTGGCTCATTTCACGAACTCCGTTTACTTACTGACTGTGTTCGGTGCGTATAATCTTTATGACGTCAGCCGCATCATGAAATTACTGTGGCGCACTCTTAACATTTACGTATGCGATTCATTGATTCCGCACAGAGCAGCATACGTAATTTACTTAACCCGTAACATAAAATATGTATGCGCTATACGTACGACGTTATACAGCCGCCTTATTTCAGTATCCAGGCTCTTTAAAACAGTAACTGCTTGCCAAATCATTGTACTGAATCCGTCTCACTAGGTAATGGTCCCGGTTACGTACTCATAATGTACAAGCAGAGTAGGGGATATGCCGATACATTTTACGCACACTGGATAATTAATAATGTCTCCGCCTACATCATCAGTTATTACGTATCCTGGCTCATTTCACGAACTCCGTTTACTTACTGACTGTGTTCGGTGCGTATAATCTTTATGACGTCAGCCGCATCATGAAATTACTGTGGCGCACTCTTAACATTTACGTATGCGATTCATTGATTCCGCACAGAGCAGCATACGTAATTTACTTAACCCGTAACATAAAATATGTATGCGCTATACGTACGACGTTATACAGCCGCCTTATTTCAGTATCCAGGCTCTTTAAAACAGTAACTGCTTGCCAAATCATTGTACTGAATCCGTCTCACTAGGTAATGGTCCAACCCGGGGGGCCCCAGATGCCTCGCCGACACCTCCCTCGAAGCCCCCCGGCGCCATTTTTCGCGATCGCCCCGCTCTCAGAAAAACGCCGATTTATCGGAACTTTTGTATGGGAACCATGTATGAATGTTATGTTGTTAGAATTGTTATGAAATAAGCTATCAGATTTCATAGAGATTTACCCAGTTTTACCTTGTAATTTATTTGTAAATATTGTGTAAAGTCAGTGTAAGGGAAATTTTCTCAGGTTTGTGTACACAAATAAAAAAAGATACCATTATTTCACAATGTTTTCAAAATCGGAGTGATTTTGTGCTAAAACGCGTCGGAGCATCATGGAATTTATGGAAGAGATATTAAACGCCGGTTTAGATGAAATAATACCATTCCTTGAAGGTAGGTAAGCCAGTTTCTCGGTTTTATTTAGTCAAGATTTTTTTTCTCTGGTGTGGCATGTTTGAACTTGTTTGATAGCTTTTTCACCCACAAACAACAGACAGACGTATTTTTGACAAGTAGGTAGGTACTTTTATTGTTTTAGTTTTAGTAGGTTTTGTTTTTATTGATTATTGATAATTTTCCTACTAAATTTTCAATTGTGAACCGATTCTGTTGAAATTAACCAAACATTTATGATGTATGATGACACCACAACTCACGGATCCGATGATGGAGTCTCTATCATTAGATCAACTCCAGATCCCTTATGTTGTAGTGAAGTCAGTTCCAAGAGGTCCTCAACAGTGTACAGGCGGCGCCATACAAACTTTGGCGCCAACTCGAAATACATGTGGAGCTTAGCTGGACTAAAAAGTTAATTTTTAATTTTTTGCTTTTTTGTTACTTTTTCGTCGGTTCAATTTTTTGTTAAAAAGGTTTTGTTTTTGTTGAACCTGACTCTCCGACTGAACATGTAGGCAATTACATGTAGTACCAACCTATATAACAAGTTTTGTACATGTTTGTATTTGTATTTTTCAGACAATCGTATAACAACGCTTGAAACTGCCATTCTGTTAAACGATGAAGATTTGAAAGAACTGATTCCAAAGATTGGCCTCAGAATAAAATTTAAAAATTGGCTACTACAACATCAAAAAGCGACCGGTGTCAATGTACGTACCTACTTGTTTACTTGTATTTTAGCAAATAAAAATGTTTTCTTGGTTTTTTTCTCTTGGACCGATGCAATGCCACATACTTTTGTAATACATTGTAATAAAGCTTTTAAATTATTTTTCTAGAACCTTGAAATTAAGAATGCTGAGCTAAACGACTCAACTCAAAACGCTGTACGGGACACTGATGTCAGTGATAATGCAAAAATCTCTACAGATTGTACTATTGCAGATAATAACACTGTGAGTTACTCATAATCATAACATTACTCAGCTTGATAACAAAACGTATTTCGTCGGCCTAATTCGTTAACCTGCTAAGTCCATTTTTGCATAGTTTACAGTAATTGTAATACAATACTGACAGGCGGCCCTACCCTTTTTTGGTGCTCACTTAATTTTTCATTTTGTAGCTTAATTTGGTAGGTACTTTATGTTTGTGATATGGACCATCGCTGGCTAGCGATACTGCCAGTCTCACTGGCTTGAAAAATAGACGGGCGCTCTATTCTCGCCAGCGTTGTGGCTTGGCTTGAAAAACCGGCCAAGTGCGAGTCGGACTCGTGCATGAAGGGTTCCGCACCATCGTAGACAATCGTAGTAGGCGATCCCATTTTTCTTTATTTGTCCGATTGGACAGTTAGAATTAATCGTGTATGGTGTAGGTATATGGACGAACTGCAAGATTGGATCCAATCAGCAGTATCATGCCAATTGAACGATCGAATCGAACGTGTATGGCATCGATAACTGCGCGGCATTTAACCGACTCTAAAAAGGAGGAAGTTCTCAATTCGTCGGAATCAGTTGGAGTGTTGCCTGTAGGATGCTATGGGAAAAAAGACTTAAAAACATTTTAAATTAAAAAAAAAAATCGGTTACCGATGACTTTTGTCCTCTTATTCGATTTAAGGCACATATAGGAACATGTTTAAACTTATAATTCTTTTTTCGTTAAATACATATTGATCGTTTTTCGATCATTGTCCCCATTAATTTATGTCATGGGCATGATGTGTCCCCTACTCACAGTTATTTAATTATTATCACGATATATTTAATTATTAAAAAAAAGTAAAAAAATCTTCAAAGTTAAATTACTTGAAAAATATGCATTTTACGAAAAAAGTGTACAAAGCCTAAATTGTTTTTACGGGTATCCTTAATTAAATAAGAGCAAAAAAGGAGGGATCATCGGTAATCGAAAAAAAATAATTTTACAATTGTAGCACGCGAACTTCTGCTTTCATAAATTTTTAATAAAAAAAAAATAATCTTCTTAAAATAATATTATGGACATTGGACATCGGCTCGTCATACTACAACACCTAAATTCGCAATGTGGACATCATTCCTCATTCTACAACACCAAAAGGCCCGCGCGCCGCTCGCGATTGAAACAGAGAGTGACTCGCACGCTGCGCACCGCGACACACGTCTTCTGCGCCTCCGCGCCACCGGCACGAACTCGCTCAGTCGCGTATCTTTTCCCCACTGTTAAACTATTATATATACCTTTCCAACCAATGTTCGTGTTTGTCATCAGTGTATGTGACGATAATGTTTTTTAATATACGAAGTTTGGCTTGAACTAAAGTTTTCACCTTATTTATCTCGTGCCCCGAAGAAAAAGCCCTTACAGTGACGCCCGTGGAGCCAACTTCGTGTACAATAGATAACTAACTATTAAACTCAGTGGGTGACATATAAAACGATACAAAAACGAGATACGCGTACGCGCGAAATACCTATCCAGTGTGCGTGTGAACCCCGTGCTGAAGTAGTTCGCCGTCCTTTTGCCGCCGGCCCGACATGATGCCGTCGCCGAGGAAAACACGAGCAAGAAAAAACGACGAAGACGAATGCAGTGCGGAAGACGAATCGCCGCCAACGGGTATGACTTTCACCGACCAGCAGGTGAACCACCTCGTGACGTCCATCCAACCACTCCAACATACCAGACGCCAGCGCAAGTAGCTCGACACCTAACCCGTTCGAGATGCCCCAGCCACGCCCCGGCAACTTCGCGAAGTGTACGGCACGCTTCGACGGCGCCGCCCGCAATGAGATAGTTAACCCTTCAGCTGCGACAGTATCCAATATTAACCCTTCATGTGCTACATCTGACCCTATTTCGTATGAAAATACAAAACTAAAGCGAACTCGACCTCGATGCACTTTTTGCAAAAAGTTTGGTCACACGGCAGATGAGTGTCGTAATAAGTTTGATACATTTACCTTACACAATTCTATTTTTTTTTTGTTTTATTGACTGCTCATAGAGCCCCGAAGGCTATACTCCAACTGGACCATTTACTCATTCATTTATCAATTTGTTCAACAACTTATTGTGTTTGTGTTTTACATACAGGAAAGTTTAGACGGCAGAGCAATACTCAAAGAGGGAAAAGGAGGCTTACTCACGGAGGGTTCCCGAAGGAAATTGAGCCAGCTGCTAATACACCACCAACTTGAAAACAATTGTGCGAAGAAAATTTCCAGTGAAGAATTTTATAAACTAGCTACCGAAATTGTGGCAATATTCCACAAGGAACGCGTTGTGGTGTATTATTCTGCATATTTATCAGCTACAAATAAAGTAGCTAAAAAAAATGCTAGCGGAAAGCTCTACGAGAGCTGTATAGCTCGAAGAAGAAAGTGCGAGAAAGTGGACAGTTGCCGAGAACTAGCCATTCATCCTCGAAGTCGTCCAGATCATCGCTCAGATCCACGCCAACTATCACAGATGATGACATTTATAGCCTGGAATTTCTGGAAAGTGGTAAGCAAATAATCGCTAGTCACCTTTTTCGTGATTTAAATGTACCACGGGCGACTGTACTATGGTGCCCTTCCTCTTGTTGACTCATCCCACCATACACATAAATTACAGGTGTTGTCTATGAAGAAACATTACTATGGCTGAATAGTAGTTTATGAAACTGTTGCATAATGAGGGGTATTAAAACATGAGTGTGTGTTTAAAAACCGAGCCGTAGGCGAGGTTTTTAATAGCTTTCACACGAATGTTTTAATACCTAGTTATGTGCAGTTTCATACACTACTTTATCTACACTTCTAAATTGGGATTGAACCTACTAAATACCTACCTCTTTTTGCATTTTCCATGCCATAAAATCGTGATAGCATTTGTCATATACTTTTCTCGACTTTGCTGGTAATAAATTAAGAGTAATTTCCTTCGCCGCATCTAAAATATCGGGCGGAGTCAAATTTTCTTCACATTCACTGATATCAGACATTTCACACACAATCATTTTAATAACTCATGAAATTCAGTACAGCAAAACTTGCAAAACGTATGAATGGCGCCAAAACCCAGCACATCACCGCATTAACCGCGCATGCGCTAAGGCTTAGCACGCACTGCGATCTTTATTCGCGCGATTTTTTTCCGCCCATTCTGCGACCTATGTAATTGTATGAAGTTGTTCGCATCGGTAACGAAATCGTGCGGAAATATTTCCGCAAGAAATCCGTGTTTTGCCACAGAATCCACCGCACCAGGGCGCGAATTTTATTCGCCCCGAATATTTTGAGCTCTATGAACAGGTAGAAGGAAACAAAATTCGCGCGAATAAAAATCACAGTGCGTGCTATGTCTAAAGCGGGCATTGTCATAGACAATTTAAAATTGGAATCAAATCTTTTTATAATAGGTACTATAAAATGGCATTACAAAAAAAATATTGATGGAAACTCCTTAGTGCTTAACTTCTTAGATTTGTCCTGTATCGTAATAGAAAAAAAATTGTTTTATAGCATTATTTTGTTAGAGAAATAGTGTTATAATAAGATTCTATTTTTAAATTTCGGTATTGTGTTTATAAAGTATGCCAATATAAACTCGTTTTGAATTTTATAATTCGAATATTACGATATGAGAGTAGATAAAATCAATTTTGATCCATGGAAATCTGTTGAAGAAAAGTGGGCAGAAACTGCAGATCACCGCCTAAATCGCATCCAATGTGGAAAAGGTGACATAGCGAATTACTTCAAGGATTTCCCAGCCTTAAAACAATCGCAAGGCTATACCTTGGTAAGCATATACCGCAGCCGCTTATTTTTTAACCGACTTCCCAAAAAGGAGGAGGTTCTATGTTCGACTTCAAGTTTGTTTTTTTTTTTTTTTGTGTGTGTGTTCATCGATATCTTCGTGAATTGTGAACCGATTTTGAAAATTATTTTTTTGTTTGAAAGAGTATGTTCCGAAATTGGTCACATTTTAATTTTGTGAAGATCTGATGATGAACTTCGGAGATATACAACAGAACTCTTCAATAAATAACGGCAAATCTCTTGGGATTGCTGCAATCGCATGTCTGTTTGTTGTTTATAACATTTCATAACATAACATCACGCCAGTTCGCTCTTATGGGGTAAGCAGATCTCTCATTTCACCGGTCATGTTCAAGTTTCATGAAATCTATTCTGTCGAAATAGTTCCCTTACTAACTTGCCTATTAGGTACGTACAACAAAAAAGTGAAAAATAAAAAACGTTTTGCAAAAAAATACTACCGACTTCCAAATACAAAACTACAAAGTGAAAAATAACTTAATTTTTTGAAGTCGGTGTCCAAAACGCAAAAAAAATGGTACCTACGAAAAACACCGACTTCAAAAAATTAAGTTATTTTTCACTTTGTAGTTTTGTATTTGGAAGTTGGTAGTATTTTTTTGCAAAAAGTTTTTTTTTACATAATCAAATATAAAAAACTTGTAGAATACTTGTCAAAACTGTCTCAAACATTACTTCGTTCAACTGTGTAGCCAACAAGTATTTTTACAAGTATAAAACACATTTGCGTTTACAATGAAGTCTGTGACATGTATTAACTCGTCTGATACATTGACAGCGTTCTCACCTACAAAATACAAACGTGGTTTAGACAATTATTGTTTATTTTATTGCAATTTCTGTACATGAGATCATAAACATGTAGGCGACTAGAAGTTTTCAACCAATAAGTTTCATACAAGTTTTTTATACTTACAAAAAGTTTTATACATGTAATATAGTTACATAACATGTTTTGTATAAAACATATTTAATACCTACATGCAAAAACGAAAACATTGCATTCAATTTGTAAAATACATGTACTATACCTTGGTGAAAACGATGGGTTATAAGACAAGTATCTGAATTTCGATTGCCATGTAAAATTCATAATGTTTGTTACCGTATCTGCCACGATTCCTCTCTTTTCGCACAGACTCTAGTCACTTGCAACACTCGCGCGCTGCCGACATAGCAGAACGAGATATTGTGCAGGCACTAAAAGAGACAAGCTAAAGCTATTCTAGTTCTCGCTCAACAACCCAATAACCTCTGTGGTAGCGATCCGGACCTTTCTCACCAGTGGAAATAACATACCGTACATTTATTGCATTCTTTTTTTCAGATAATGAACGATTTCAGTCGTCTGTATCCGGGAAAGGAAAACAAATTATTTTCTTCCATCACCCTCAAAAAAGAAGAAATTATAAAATATGCTTCATTAAAATTACGAAAAATTAGAGACCAAGACACGAGAACAAAAACAGCAAATATAGTTGCACTGACTGACGGTAAGAAGTTTTGCTCTAATATTAGTTCTTATTATTAACCTTTAACTATGGAGTGGAGTCTCAGTCCCCGCCCATTCTAGAAATCGCACAGATTTGTGACTTCCCCCTTCCCCTCAGCACTGAGCCGCTCAGTTAGTGTATTGAAAAAATGACGTCCATAGTGTTTTTTATTTTTATTTTAGTTGAAGGTTAAACCTTCGTAAAATTAAGTCTCAAAAATTAACCGAATCTTTTTTTTCTTTGAATACAGAAGATGAACCAGAGATATCTAGCAATGTTGCTTTGATGTTGCTGGCTTATGTCATCAACATTTCACCTGCACGGAAAATGAAAGGAAAGCCAGCGTGGAAGCCATCCAGAGCCGAGGTATGCGACGGCTATATATCGCAAGCTGCTTCTGAAGCCGACGTTACCAACAAGATCATTCAAAAAAAGGAGAACCTGCAGAGGCTAGGCCGCACAGTTCAACCCTACGTAATTTTTGTTGGCCCTGCCGTTACTGAGGTAAAAGTAGCATATGTGGTAATAAATGACACATTGTATAGTTTCAACAAATTAGTAACAGCTGTAGTCTGTGCATTTAAAGTATTTCAATTGATAGGAGCTTGTTACCCGGAGACTGACAATTAATTATGTGACTGACAATAATTAAGCTTGTGTTTTTTTTTTGTATGTCTCAATTTTACGATTGAAAATAAATAATATGAATCTTTTATGTCTATTTACTTAAAATTGCCCTTTACACTATGTCAATCAGATGTATTAGTTTTAGAGATATCGTCGTTAAAAGTAATTAACAGCGAATTTAAAGCTCGGCAAGTCAGCGAGCGTTCTTTCCTTGCCCCGTCCCATCCCCTCTGCCCCGCATCGCTCGACCGCCTGCTCAAGAACCGGGCGATGTAGCACGCAAACCGTTTGCCTATATATAATATTTGAGGAGTTCCATCGAACCATACTTATGTACCATGCTAGCGTACGTACGATACTGCTGCGGGTATAGTAAGGCATGGTGCACTATACGTGTTACGTATGGCACACCATGCCTTACGATACTCGCACCTGTATTTTCCTTATGCTGGCGCATGGTACATACAAATGTGTTAAGATACTTATTTTGAATATTAAACACTCGAAAGTCAATGAAATTTTGTAGACACGATCGAGAAACTAATATCTAGGTCTGTGGTTTATTACATTTTCGTAAAAATGTATAGTTTAAATATTGCAGGGGATTTTCATATTTTTATTCAAAACTCCCTGCAGTATTTAAACTATACATTTCTAAATTGCATTGACTTTGAGTGTTCAATATTCAAAATAAGTATCTGAACACCTTTGTATGTACCATGCGCCAGCATAAGGAAAGTACAGGTGCGAGTATCGTAAGGCATGGTGTGCCATACACAACACGTATAGTGCACCATGCCTTACTATACCCGCAGCAGTATCGTACGTACGCTAGCGTGGTACATAAGTATGGTTCACCGTGCTTTACTGGTCCCGCACCAGTATCGTACGTCCACTGCCGTCGTACATACGCACGGTTCATCATGCCTTACTGTACCGGCAACGGTACCTTACCTCTACTACGACAGTTAATACGTCTGATACATCATGCTTTACTGTGCCTGCCACAGTATACTACGTATGCCGCCATGATGAACACGTATGACGCACCATGATTCACTGTGTCCGCCATAGTATCGTAAGTATGCCGCCGTGGTGTAAACGTATGTCTCACCATGATTCACCGTGTCCGCCATAGTATCGTAAGTATGCCGCCGTGGTGTACAAGTATGTCTCACCGTGCTTTACTAAGCCCGCTACAGTATCGTACGTATGCCGCCGTAGTACACACGTACGGCTCATCGTGATTTACTGTGTCCGCCACAGTATCGTACGTATGCCGCCGTGGTACACACGTACGGCTCATCGTGATTCACTGTGTCCGCCACAGTATCGTACGTATGCCGCCGTGGTACATACGTACGGCTCATCGTGATTTACTGTGCCCGCCACAGTATCGTACGTATGCCGCCGTGGTACACACGTACGGCTCATCGTGATTTACTGTGTCTGCCACAGTATCGTACGTATGCCGCCGTGGTACACACGTACGGCTCATCGTGATTTACTGAGTCCGCCACAGTATCGTACGTATGCCGCCGTGGTACACACGTACGGCTCATCGTGATTTACTGTGTCCGCCACAGTATCGTACGTATGCCGCCGTGGTACACACGTACGGCTCATCGTGATTTACTGTGCCCGCCACAGTATCGTACGTATGCCGCCGTGGTACACACGTACGGCTCATCATGATTTACTGTGTCCGCCACAGTATAGTGCGTATGCCACCGCGGTGCACACATATGGCTCATCATTATTTACTATGCCCGCTACAGTATCGTACGTAAGCCGCCATGGTACACAAGTAAGGTTTACCGTGTTCTACTGTGCCCGCAACAATAGTATACAGGTGTTGCATTCGTAGTTTCAGGAGTATTCAGTGCGACTGGCGCACTACGTATTACGTAGCCGGATGTCGGGCTACGTACGTACGTACAAAAATCGACCACGAGTAAATTACGTAACCCGCTTCATGATGAGCGTCAGTATGCCGACTACGTATGACTGACTACTTACACGTAATGGACCGGGTTACACACGTCATTGTGGTCGATTTTTGTCCTTATTTTACGTAGTGCGGCAGAGGAAATTTTTCTCAGTGTGGTTATATGAAATACTAGCTTTTGCCAGCGGCGAAAAGTTTTTTTTTTGTCTTTAGGCTTGTGCTTGACCACTATCTCACCTGATGGTAAGCGATGATGTGGTCGACGGTGAAGCACGCTTGCCTAGAAAAAACCCATTCACTCTTGATCTAAATACCCCTAGATTGTAGCTATCGGGAAACACAGGCTCCGGCAGGGAATTTCACTCCTTGGCTGTACGCATAATAAAAGTGTCCCGAAAACGTTTTGTGCGTATGGGTGGGATGTCCACCATGTACCGATGACGCATCGTCGTACGTCTGGTAGTCCGATGATGGAACGGGCTGGGTGGAATTAAATCATGCAATTCCATCGCACACTCCCCGAAATGTAACCGATAAAAAACCGACAAGCTGGCAACTCGGCGTCGATGCTCAAGCTTTGATTTGACCAGTGCCTCATTGCCGATGAGTTGCTTGGCCCGCTTTTCAATCGACTCTAGTGCATCAAGCTGGTATTTGGCAGATCCGTCCCAGAGATGAGAACAGTACTCCATGCACGATCGAACTTGCGCTTGATACAAGTTGAGCAGATGTTCCGGCGTGAAGTACCTTCTCACCTTCGCAAGCATCCTCAACTTTTTGGCAGCCAGCTGAGCCTTTCCCTTAATGTATGGTCCAAAATTGAGATTAGATGTCAACCTAACGCCAAGAAGCTCAAGATGGTCCGTTATTGGCACGGTTACATCACGGAAAGTTGGAGCCGGATGAAATTGGCTGAAAAAAGACACGCCTGTGTTTTAACAGCATTAAACTTGACCAGATTGGCATCGCCCCATTCGGAGACTGCTTGCAAGGACAAGTTCAAACGCTCCACCATGGCCTCACGGAGAGACCGGATCAGAGGCCCGGTAGCCCGTGCGTTGGACAAGTATCTCTCAGCAACAGTGCTGTCGTCTGCATACCCAAAGTTGCCGGGTTTTAGCAGATCGTTAATGTGCAACAAGAACAATGTTGCTGAGAGAACCGACCCCTGAGGGACCCCGAAATAAATATCCAATTGGTCCAAAGAGCTGAGATGGGTCCGAAGAGCAGAGATGGGTCTGTAGTTGGCCGGGTCAGCTCGACTGCCCTACTTGAACACGGGATGTACGTTGGCGTTGACGAATGTCCGACATACTCGTCCCGAAACCATCAGGAGAAGGAGGGGGCCGCAAATCACCAGGATTCAGACGCGAAGATTCCGCAAAAAGAGAGGCAAATAAATTTGCCTTCTCCTCAGCGGTGTGAGCCAGCGACCCATCGGGCTTCAGCAGTGGTGGTAGTGAGGGACGGCAGAAGTTCGACTCGACTGACTTAGCCAGGGACCAAAACGCTTTACTACCTGCTGGGTAAGAAGCAAGTTTGGCCCCTATTCGGCCAATGTGGTCAAACCGAGCCCTTCGCAACACCTTCTTGCAGGACTTGGCTGCCCTGTTGTAGGGTCTCTTCTTCTGACCCACGTCACTTGCTTAGCGCGATCGAGCGTCGACCCATGCCAGCCTATGTCACCCGGGGATAGTGTAGCTTCCCAACGGTGAAAGAATTTTTGAAATCAGTCCAGCAGGTTTTAAGTTCATTCGTTACAAACAAAAATAAAAATCTTTCCTCTTTTTAATATTAGTATAGATAAAATCGTTTTCTTTACCTAATACAATGTGTATAAAGTCTCTCTGGAAAAAAAAACTAAAAAAGCTTGTAAGTAATCAATAAGAAAAAGAACACAGTAAAAATAAAACAAAAAACCTTGAAAGAAAATCGTAGCCTCCCCTTAAAACTTCGAATAAAAATTGCTACAATGTCTTTACTTTTGCAGAAGGCGTACCGCGCCCCGCTGTACCAACAAGGGATTGCATTAGTATGCCAGCCTCGTACCCTTAAGGATAACCCCAGTTACGGTGCAAAGTCGCAGCGTACGATATGTAAAAATATCACATATACGTATGTGGGCGAAGAAAGTACGTGTCTATCGTTTCTGTGAATGTTTTCACTTTTGCGGGAGTTCAATAGCCTTTGTTTTCATGTTGTTACACTGAGTGCCTGTCCACATTTATCAAGGGTCGCTACCGCGTTACAGGAGCTCATATAAAAAGCCCGAAAGGTATTGATTCTGTTCCTAATACCTATATACCCGGGACTAGCGTTCACCGCCTTATTCCGACTAATTAATACTTTCGTATCCCCGCGTCTAATACTATCTTTATAAAAAGAAAATAAACCTCCTTTTGTTTCGCTGTATTAGGTAGTGTTATGAGGAAAGTAACTTTCCGGTCGGAAGGTCATCTTTTCCTATCGATGTAAGGTTCAGTGCACACAGCTTGGTCATATTTATTAAGGTTTTTTGCCACCCCGATACGCTGCAGGATCTAAGGATTCGATTTTGACACTACGAAATCTGTTGTTTCATTGAATATAGATTAGGTTCTTAAACAACTTCTTAGAATAAATAGATTATATTTTCTTCTGCATATGACATATGTATTTTTTCACCAACAGAATGATGTAACCAAAAACTTGTAATTAAAACTGATGGAAAAGAGTGTCCGTGGAGTTTCTTGCAAATTCTTCTCCATTGAGACCGACAGACGCTTGCGAATTTGCAACTAGAGTCATCTTTTTATTAATTTTTTGTTTGACAATTCAAAAGTACCCCCAAGGTTTACTTGAAATAAACTACTAGATTTTGATTTTTATAGTGGTTACACCTCTTTTATTAGGTTTTCAGTTAAGTGGGTTGATCTTTTACTACATTGTAAAATGTTACAATTTTTCTCTTAAATTACGGACGTATTTTCTTCGTCGAAGCCGATAATCAGTCTCCTAGTCTACAGCATCGTAACCACACGACCAATTACTGTGTTTCTCATTCATTACTTGGTTTTGACGCAAAACCACGGGATCTCCACGGGCGCTAATAATAAAATCTAATAACAGTGCAGATCTAATTACTTTTTTATCTGTTTTCTTTATTTGTGTCTTTTCTAATTACATACTAATTTAATTAGCGTTGTCCTCTGCTAAGAATAGGTTGTTCTATTTCTTTGTCTGTAGTACAACCTTCTTTATCTCCTATTTCTTTTGGCACGATGTTGCGGAAATAACTCATGGTCTTGAGAAAAAGAGTAACATTGTAAGTCTTACTGTTTAGTGTGGACCAGACGTACTGAAATTTTATCACTTATGGAGGCTCCTTATGTAGGCCATACCTTATAACCGAGTTATAAAAACTGGGTTACTTAAAATTATTAAAAAACCTGTAGAAGGTTAAGATAAAAAAGGCCTGTTGAAAAAAAAAAGTGATCGTTCTGCTAATGAGCTCACATTTTTACAAGCCTACATTTAAGTTTCCCCTGTCCTGACGTCTGATTGCAGGGTAAATTTTAACCACTTCCCAGTGTTCCATTGAGTGCAATTTTTTGCAAATGCAAAAGCAGGTTTGACGTGTGTATCTGTGTATGTCTTTGGCATAATAGATGCACCGATTTTGATTTAGTTTGTTTGAAAGATGATTTTATCGAGAGTGCTCTTAGCTATGTTTGATGAAAATTCAGCGGTTCAAAAGTTATGGGCGGTTTACCGTTTGAATCGGGGTATTTTCGCAAGATATCGTACACTCGTATTCGATAGATTGTTGATCGAAGCGTGTCTACTTTTGGATAAATTATGTAGTTTAAAAACCATAAAATAAATACATAGACGTGGTTTTTGGCATTTTAATTTTTTTTCTTTTCAATGAAGACGAAAATTTAAATTGTACTTTTATTTAACTTGCAATGTATATATGTAAGTATGTTTGTGTCAAATCTTGCAACTGAATTTTAAAGCGGTTATACTCAACCGATTAAGATGCTTTAGTTTGGATGACCATGCATGGTAAGCTAAGTTACGTCATTCTAAATCCAATATAGCGGACGGCCCAAGATGGCGGCTTAATTATTTTTTGTGCACTGCCATGATATGTGTATCAAATGAAAGGGTTAGCTGAGAAAAAAAAAAGAAAAAAGCTTGTGAAAAAAAATACACTTACAAAGACGAAAATTTGTATGTTTGTTACTCTTCCACTCAAAAACTATGGAACGGATCTGGTTAAAATTTGGCAAAGAGGTAGATTATAATCTGGAATAGCACTTCTCATCCCGGTATAATGCTCCCCGGGGATAAAAATAACACTTTCACGCGGGCCAAGCCGCTGGGAGAAGATCATTCCTTAATTAGTTCAGTGTTGGCAAACAGTTTCTCGTCTCTCACAATTAATTCGCTATAAAAGTCTAAAACTAGATCCAGAATATGTTTGTCGGTCCTTTGTCTTTTTGCTTGGCCAGCATCCAGTGCTAAGAGCGTTGTAATTGCGTCTCATGGCTCGCTAAATGTTTTGTATCCAATCTAACGCGTCTTAACAGCCGTAAAAGAGATTGTTTCAGCTTCTCTCTAATCTGTCATTATTTCCCAAGAAAAGTATTTAATGTGTTTGCGAACTAGTTTTCGCAGTGTTTCTTGTTGTTAGTGCTTTGTTATGGCTTGATTTAAAAGTGCGTAAAAGCATGTTGCTTTAGAAATGCTCTTTTGTTTGCTAGGCTGTTATGTCCCACCCCTGGGCAACGTCTGCCCACTACTCCTTCCAACTTTCGCGAACCCGCGTTTCCTCCTTCCAATTCTGGCGAAATCTGTCTAGTTATTCCCGTCATTTGTGGTTTGGCGCGATCCCGTCTCACTGTGTCTGGGCACTTAGTAAAGCCTCTTGATTTTTGACCTAAAAGTTCTTTGAGTAATCCTTAACTTAGCTTGGTATCAAAACAAAGTATTTGAATTTAAAATAATTTCTCTACTTTTCTTGTTCGTTCTACGTCTAATTGGTAACTTTGTAGTATAAATAATTATGGTAGTCTAATATTTCGCTACAAGTCTTTTAAAGTTATTAATTTAAGGTCAAGTTTTCATTCCTTTGTCCTTTTTCAGGGCCTGTTTTATTTAACTGTTATATTTTAAGCTACTACCGAGTACCGGCTTGTATTATCATTATGTCAAATTATACTATCCTGCCTTATGGAATTCACCTTTATATTGCATCATTTATTATTAGGAACGTCCTCACTGAGAGCATTCACGCGCAATGAGCATTCGACGTCGAATATTCGAGTGGTGTGGATGTTGAACCGAGCGTTACAAAGCCTACACGCAAGCGCAAACTTCGGGCATTGTGGACGTCGCAACGATTTTCGCAGCAACGGCTCGCATTAGAATGTTCACGCAAATAAAACGCTCGAAAGCGAGTATTCAGATAATGAAATCAATGAGTATGTATGTAGGAATATTACTGGCCACTTGTAAAGCAGTAGCAGTAGCTTGTAGTTCCTTGGTCTTTGGTCTTAAGTGTTTGTGACCTTCTTAGTCAATCGCTTTATCGAATGAATGACATTTAACGAGTTCTTATTCGAATGCTCCAAGCTCGCAAGGGAATGTTCGACTCGAACGTTCATAGTTTTGTTCGAAAGAGAATGCTGGGCTCACTGGGAAGCATTTGTTGCTTGCCTCCGATTGTTTGTTTACAACTGCTCACGAAAGAATGCTCCCAGTGAGGACGCTCCTTTACAAAAAGATTATTTACTTTGTCGAACTTGGATGAATGAGTCTTGCGTAGAAGCAAAGAGACTGATTCAAACAAGTAGAAATAGTGAATTCAAGCTGTGGTTGATGACTGCTTATGATTGTTCAGCATTTGTAACCAATTTCTTTCTCCCCAGGTCCGATGGTTCGAGCAGCAGCGTGAAAAGCGGCGTATGAAGCGTGACTACTCGCCGTACGACCGCGCCGCGTTCTCGCAACTCTCGCGCCGGTTACAATCCCACCGGCCGCACTATAGAGCGCTGACGTCATCGCCTTTCTTCCCTGACCCTCTGTTTAAGGAGCAATGGTACTTGGTATGTATCTTTTGGAATTTTCTTTATTTTCTTTTAAAAGTTTCGAAGGAATTGGTGAGGTATAAGATGTACGAGGTTAAATTGCAGAGCTGGCTTCTAATGGCTATAGAACAGATTATTATTATTTTCTTCCTTGAGTCTAAAGCAACGCAATATTATTTCAAAATTATGGTCAAGATAACACCGTTTCCACTACAAAATCATCAGTCTGTAAAAAAGATTAAGTTTTTATTGATATTTGCAATATTTAAAACAGATATACAAACAAACTTCAGTTTCATTTCAATCAATAGGCATAGTATAAATTACTATAAGTATTAAATTATATTTTATTTTTCACTAGCAATTTAATTTAGTTCAAAGTAAGTATAAAAGTATCTCATGCTGAATCTCATGAATCAGTTAATTTTGCAATAAAAGTCTCTATTAAAAAGTTAATATTATTTGTCCTAGTGAATAAACAAAACAAAACATCTGAAAATAAAACGGTAAGAGGTCAATTAGATTTAAATACTCTACTTTTTTATGTTGTTCTTTTTAAAATGTCCCCCATTGTCCCATAACCAAAAATGAGGTTGCATAACATCAAAATCTACTTACGAAAAATACCTTCGTCATATACAACAAATATTGTCCTATAAGCTACTGAACATTACTGAAAACTGTCGCGAAAGAAATAAACATAAAATATTAACTGCGGAAGAGTGGCCGTCTTCTGGCTTCCGTTGTGAAAATATTCTCAGATTTTCATACAGAATTTTTCATATAGAACGGTGGTGCCAAGGACGGTCTGGATATGAACGTGGCTCCTGCATGGCAAAAAGGATACACTGGCAAAGGAATTGTTGTGTCCATCCTGGATGATGGTATCCAGACAAACCATCCGGATTTGGCGCAGAACTACGTAAGTAGAACATTATTTTATGCTTTTCTTAAAATAATATTAGTATCTGACAGTGGCATCGTCCACCGGAACGAATTCCCGTGATAAAAAGTATCATATGTCCTTCTCAAAGGTTTAATCTAGCTCAAACCCAAATTCATCAAAATGAGTTCAGCGGTTTAGGCGTGAATGCGTGCGTGATAGCCTTAATTACATTCGCTAGCATGGTCATGGTAAGATTAGGTAGATTTGAATGTAGTCCTGGCGACAAGATATTTTTATTTTCGGCCTGCTTTTGTCGTACTTCGTAAGAATCAGAATGGAAGAAAACAGTAACTTACACCTCTACCGGTTAATGCAACATTTTGACGTGGTTTATCTTTATTTTACAGACAATTGTCAGCGTTCATAAATCATTTTAATTTTAATCCAATTTGGCAAAATTAGACTCGGTTTAAAGCTGTTAATTATGCTGACAACGAAACCTTTCTATTAATGGACTCAAAAAAGCAACGTAATAAAGCTCATATACGCTCATATACGACGAATAGTCGTTTTTAATCTCTCCACTCGTACTGGTATCCGATTTTCCTTTTTGTTAGTTGAGACCAATAAACTACCATGCAGAATTGCAGGTTTTCTGAAAATTGCTCATATCCACCTACTCGAATTCTTTGTATTTTTCAATTAATCCGAATTCCTAGAAAAGCATGGCCAAATAAAGCCTAAAATGTGGTACCAATTGATGAATTTAGTTTTCTGCTTTAAATGTTTTTGTCTGTACAAAAGATAATTTATAATTTGAGCTCTTTACTGGGATTTTCTGAATTTATAATAAAAAAATAACTAAAATATTTGAAAAATTGTATACTATGTAAATGAAGATAAAAATGCACACAGATATAGCTTCAATTCCAGTTCCATTGTAACTAATACATAGGAGAATATTTATCTTAAAAACCCCTTCAATAATTCGTTATTACATCTACGAATTTAACATCGTCCCAAAATTCAAAAGCAACACTATTCCAGAACTGTATCAGTAACATATCGATAAGTTACACAGCAGTTACTTGTTCCACAGAGAGCCGTTAATATGGCTGATAACACTATCAGTAGGACTGTTGGTCTAACAGTCCCTGTAAAGGTCTAGCACTAAAGATAAGCTGCCCGCATATTAACTTACAAAAGTTAGGCTTTGGCTGAGAGTTAGAACACTAGCTCATGTTTTACAAAAAGCCTGTAACTTGTATCTGGGCAGATTATACAAGATCCTTCATTAATCTCTATTGGCTGTTTGGTTGTACGAATATGTAGTGGATTATTAGGGTATTTGTTCACGTTCATGTGAATTTTAGAAGCAGTTGTATTTTTTTTAATTTTTTAATTTTATGTTTTTTTGTCACGGCTTCGATCCAGTGGCATAGACCGCAAGACCCGTTAAATTATTCGGGATAAAAAGCAACTTATGACACTCAGTAATGCTAAAATAACATACAATTTTACCTCTATAAAATATTAGTTAAGATATTATATATTGATATTGTCAGAGACAAAATGCTCTAAAATTTCTCCTAAATAATGCAATGTTTCTAACTTCTGTAAAATGAGCAATTTCAATGCTCAGTAAGTTACGCTAAATAATATCTTGAATGGTCTTCATTCTATTACGGAAAATTGCAAGCATGACTTAGAGATGGTAGAAATTATGAAGTTAAATAATTAACAAAACGCGCCAAATTACAAACAGTGTAAATGTATCAACATCAAAATTAATTTATTTCGCTGAAATTGCCTTGAATTTTGTAAATTAATTAGGAAACAAGATTTTTGAAATATAATTTCTGTTTTAACGTGATTAAGCCATTGGCTTTAATGTTGATCGTAAATGTGATTTATTTGTTAAGGATCCCAACGCGTCTACAGACATCAACGGTAACGATGATGATCCTATGCCTCAAGACAATGGCGACAACAAGCACGGCACGCGTTGTGCCGGCGAGGTTGCCGGCGTTGCTTACAACCAGTACTGCGGCGTAGGCATCGCCTACAACGCCAGTATTGGAGGCGTGAGGATGTTGGACGGAGTCGTCAATGATGCTGTCGAAGCTAGAGCTTTAGGTCTCAACCCAGACCACATCGATATCTACAGTGCTTCCTGGGGACCAGAGGATGACGGCAAAACTGTTGATGGTCCTGGACCTCTTGCTAGAAGGTAATATAATTTGAAAGTTTTGTGAAAAACAGAACTAAGCAATAGAGATTCGAAAATATTTATTGTTATTTGTGTTTTCCAGGGCATTTATCTACGGAGTCACAAGCGGTCGCCGCGGTAAAGGATCCATCTTCGTTTGGGCTTCTGGTAACGGTGGAAGACATACAGACTCTTGTAACTGTGACGGTTACACGAACAGTATATTTACTTTGTCAATTTCTAGTGCAACGCAAGGTGGTTACAAACCTTGGTACCTTGAAGAATGCTCGTCTACTTTAGCTACTACCTACAGTTCAGGCACCCCAGGACATGATAAGAGTGTCGCTACTGTTGACATGGATGGTAGATTGAGAGCCGATCACATCTGTACAGTAGAACATACGGGCACCTCGGCTTCAGCTCCTCTCGCTGCCGGTATATGTGCGTTAGCTCTGGAAGCAAATGCAGAACTCACATGGAGAGATATGCAATACTTAGTTGTAATGACGTCACGACCACAGCCTCTCGAGAAAGAGGGAGGCTGGATCATAAACGGAGTCAAGAGGAAAGTAAGTCACAAATTCGGATACGGCCTCATGGACGCATCTGAAATGGTCAGCTTAGCAGAACAATGGGTCGCCGTCCCACCACAACATATTTGCAAATCGCAAGAAATTAACGAAGACAAACAGATAGAATCAAAATTTGGTTACACATTAGCGACGCATATGGACGTAAACGGATGCAGTTCCACAGTTAACGAAGTGCGTTATCTTGAACATGTTCAATGTAAAATATCGTTAAGGTTCTTCCCTAGAGGTAATCTACGTATACTTTTGACATCACCAATGGGCACTGTATCAACTTTATTGTTTGAAAGGCCACGTGATGTAGTTAGTTCTAACTTTGATGACTGGCCTTTCCTAAGTGTTCACTTCTGGGGCGAACACGCTGAAGGCAGGTGGACACTACAAATAGTTAATGCTGGTAATAGACACGTCAACCAAGCTGGTATACTTAAAAAATGGCAGCTTATATTCTACGGAACATCAGTAGAGCCGGTACGATTAAAAACAAAAAGGCCGTCGCCTGTAGCGCCCCGCCTTTTGCATTCCCCACCGCCGCGGACGGCTATGAAACTATCGGGGATTCTTTTTACAACACTGACGCGTTTGCCAACTATCAAAACTTTCCAAATCTATTCGCCGCCGGGTCCGACCCGGAGAAGGCGGTAGCTCAGCTCGACGGACATAACGTCCCTTCTCCGCATGGGGAGAATGTCCTCGCTGATAGTAATGACAAGCGCGTCATGCATGACTGTGATCCCGAATGCGATTCTCAAGGATGCTATGGAAAAGGACCTATTCAATGCATTGCGTGTAAGCACTATAGACTGGATGACTCTTGTGTTTCTCGGTGCCCTCCTAGAAGTTACGCGAATCAAGGCGGAGTATGCTGGCCGTGCCACGAGTCCTGTGAGACTTGTGTTGGACCGGGTCAGGACTCGTGTTTGACATGTGCCCCAGCACACTTGCTAGTTGCTGACCTGGCCGTGTGTCTCCAACAATGCCCAGATGGTTATTGGGAAGACAGCGAATCTTCGGTCTGCCGGCCATGTGCTGCCCACTGCGCTACTTGCTCCGAACGAGCTGACGGTTGCACGTCTTGCGAACACCATCTAGTTCTTCATGACGGAACATGTTTAGCCTCATGTCCGCCATCTCACTACGAAACTGAAGATTATATGTGCGCAAAATGTCACGAATCCTGCGACACTTGCGAAGGGCCCGGAGAAGCGCAGTGCGTGACGTGTCATCCGTCCACTTATGCATTAGACGGCAAATGTGTTACGTCATGTCCTCCAGCTTATTACGCTGACAAAAAGAGGAAAGAATGTATGAGGTTCGTATCATATATTTCCGTGCTATTTTAATATAAGCTTTGATGTGACCTCGTTTTGATGTTTTTGTTTCTTTTTAGGTGTCCCGTCGGTTGTTCAACATGCACGAGCGCGTTTTGCCTCTCGTGTGAACCGAACTGGGAACTTAATAAAAAGGGAAAATGTATGCCTGTGGGAACTGAGAAGTGCAGTTCGGGCGAATTTGCACAAGAGCAGAAATGCAAGAGATGTAACGAAGCTTGCGACTCGTGCTATGGAGAGAATGATGGGGACTGTCTTACTTGTCAGAATCCCAACTTGCTTCAGGACTACAGGTGAGTAATTGTACAATTTGTTGATTAACTCTTTCCTTTGTGTACTTACTGAGTTCTGCCTTCGAATTCTGCCTCAACAAATCATAAAAGGGAAACTTCTCTATCCAGTTTAATACCGTATTTAAGCCTTTTGTATTCTATTTAATATTCACGCGGATGTCCTAACGAAGCGCGGTTCACATGCACGTGGACGTGACCCGTGCTCGTGTTTATTTTTGACTAATGTGTAAGGTCAACATTTATAATTATGTTACCTTGTGGTATTTTTGGATCCTTGTATTTTTTGGCAGCTAAATTTTGCATCCCTCTCGTTTTGTTTTGGTTTAATTTAATTTTGAGTACAGCCTAAGTTAAGTATTCTGGGTATTTTACCTACTATATGTGTTTTGTTAAAGGCTCGTCTTAATTTAAGATTTGTTTAGGTTTTTAAATTGTGTCACCGTAAAAATAAAGTTGTACAAATCTACACTGTTGCATACCAATTGAAGACTTAAAATCAGATTTTGGAGTGAATACTATGTTATTTTTGACACGTTCCAAATCTCTCTATCCATATCACTTAATATTTCTTATTCCTTTTAGATGTGTATCAGAATGCAGTAGAGGATACTACGCGGAGGCGGGTCGGTGTGCGAAGTGCATGCACGGCTGCTCCGAATGCGTTTCAAGACTTAACTGCACGGCATGTGTCAGTGCGCTAAGGCTACAGTCGGGCGCTTGCAGGACGGCCTGTGCTGATGGGTAAGCAGTCCCTTTATATGTGTTGTGTGGAGAGAGGTCGTTGTGCATGCTGCATACACGGCTGCTCTGAATGTGTATCTCAACTCAACTGCACGGCGTCAGGCGCTTGCAGGACGGCCTGTGCTGTATGGTGTGTTGTCCTCTCTCTCTGTTGTGTGGAGGAAAGTCAGTGTGCAAAGTGCATGCACGGTTCCGAATGCGTTTGACGACTGAACTACACGGCATGCATCAGTGCGTTAAGGCTACAGTCGGGCGCTTGCAGGACGGCCTGTACTGATGGGTAAGCAGTCCCTTTATATGTGTTGTGTGGAGGGAGGTCGTTGTGCATGCTGCATACACGGCTGCTCTGAATGTGTATCTCAACTCAACTGCACGGTGTCAGGCGCTTGCAGGACGGCCTGTGCTGTATGGTGTGTTGTCCTCTCTCTCTGTTGTGTGAAGGAAAGTCAGTGTGCAAAGTGCATGCACGGTTCCGAATGCGTTTGACGACTGAACTACACGGCATGCATCAGTGCGTTAAGGCTACAGTCGGGCGCTTGCAGGACGGCCTGTACTGATGGGTAAGCAGTTCCCTCTATATGTGTTGTGTGGGTAATTCCTCGTTATTAATAATATAAGCCTTTAACTGTGTCACTGCAGGGTAAATGCAACTTTTAATAAAGAAAATGCACGAGCATTGATTACTCTTCTTCAAGGCGGGGTAGTGAGTTATATTAGCTAAGTTCAAGGCAAGAAAAGGAAAGGTTTCTTCACTATGTACCGCGTCGTCAGTGATGTCAAAGATACAATTTAGAAAGTAAAGACAGCTGCAGAGAAACTTCACCCCCTAGAAGTGAATCTATACACTACTAGTGGGTGAAGTTTCTCTGCCGCTGTCTGTACATATGAATTTGATTAAGTCACACCGATACTTGCCCGGTTTTGAACCCAGGACCTCATTACGAGAGGCGATATCTTAGCCACTGGGCCACCACGACAGATTAATTAACTTAATCTCTTCATGGTTAGACCTATATTTCAATAAACGATAGAATGGAGGCGGCCGCTTGCGGCAAATTTTACAGCGATCTGCTAGCGCGTTTGAATATCTTAGTGGCAAATACACAGGTTTTTGAGTGGAACTCTTGAAACTTCAATAGAGCTTTTGCCAGCTGAGAATTTGAACACCTTAAGTTTTCTTTTCTTTATTTTATATGTTTGTTGTTTCTATCGCAGGTACTACGTAGATCGCGGCACGTGCTCGAAGTGTTACCTATCGTGTAGCACGTGTATCGGACCGAGGCGGGACCAGTGCGCGTCCTGTCCTGAGGGCTGGCGGCTGGCTGCAGGAGAGTGTCATCCTGAGTGTCCTCAAGGTAAGAACATGAACCATTTATATACAGCCTGTTGTAGTTAGTACTGGCCACTACTGGCAGTTTGTAACAATTGTGTTTTGGATATTATACGGCTACTCCAACCCATGGTATAGTAATAAATACTTCACCTGGTATCCTCTTCCCGTGACAGCTGGGTCACGTGATTGGCCAAGGAATACGTCATCAGTTACGATGCGCTAATAATTCAGTATATAAAAGTAACTAAATAGATGAATCAAACGTGACAAGAGTTACTAAATAGTTAAGCTAGTTAGTAATTTATTTAATTTTCATTGCAAACTGAGAAAGAATCTAAATTTACTGAAAAGGGCAATCAATGGTTACACTTACCATGACGTAATCTCAAGCCTTCGTGAGAAGAGAATACCAGGCTGTGTATATTTTATACCATGTTCCAACCAGCGTTTTACTATATTCTACAGAATATTGGACGAAGTTTCTTATTCTATACTAATGCCATAGTCACAGTAATTTGACAATACCACCAGTGGTACTCGACCTGGAAATTTTCGAATTCGTGGCCACGAATTTTGCCGATATCATGTAGTAGAGTCGTTGATGGCTGGCCAGCCATCAACGACTCTACTACATGATATCGGCAAACTTACGAATCAGCAGTTTTAGTGAAATCGATATTTAGGTGAAAACTGTACCTGATGTGGTACCACACAACGTACGTATTGCCATCTCTGACGGTTACAGAATTGAAGTTGTTCGAATCTGCATTTTATGTTAATATTACTTACCAAATTCGTATTCGTTGTTTTAGCACTTATTTACCTAACCTACCTACAAGGTATGAATAAATATCTATTAACTCCAATGTATGATGATGTAAAGTCACAAATTTGTATTTATTTCCGATTCTTGTAAAATATTGACAATCCGTTGATAATAACCTAAAAAAAAGAACCATCTTGATAACCCAAAGCACCAAGGTATGGTATAGTAAGGTTCAGCCTTGGACATCTTCGAATTAAATCATAATGATATCTGTAATTTCAGTTTCTCTTTTAGAGTTCTGCAACATTATCAGCAAAACCAGCCAAATAATTTGAACTACCTAACTACTTTTCAACCCCCGACTGAAAAAAAGGGTGTTATAAGTTTGATGTGTGTACCAGTGTGTTTTTTTTACGTGTATTTGTCTGTGGTATCATAGATGCTAAACGGATGAACCGATATTGATTTCGCTTTTTGAATCGGGCTGCTTCCCCAAGCTATCGTGTCATAATTATGTGTTCAATATAGATTGTCGATCCAAGCGTGTCTACTGCTAGATAAATTTTGTTATATGAAATAAAAATATGACAGGTATCCATGTTTTTATCACGCATTTATTATCTTATCTATCTACTTAATAAATCTACTGCCCACAAACGAATAACGATGATAACAAAGAACATTCGTTCTAATGAATCGTGTGAGGCAAGGGGAAGGGAAAATAACAAAATATGTTCATTCCCTTATTGATTAGTGTGGATAATACAATAGACGAGATTAATGAAGATGTTGCTGAAGGGGTACAAAGGGGATTATAATGTTGTTATTTGTTATTATTATGTGGACGGGGTGTAAACCCAAGGGTGTTCAGGCACTTGTAATCTTGTAATATTTAGTTTTGTGTGCACCTGATGGGCAGTTTGGTTTGATTACAGTAAAAACTAAACAAGTTAACTCGATACATTTTTATTTCATGCTACATATTTTTCCTAATAGTAGACACGCTTCGATCGGCAATCTATTGAACACGTAATTATGACACGATATCTTGCGAAAACCGCCCGATTGAAACAGTAAAACGCCCATAACTTTTGAACAGCTAAACCGATTTTCATAAAAACATAGCTAAGCTCAAGCTAACAACACTGTCGATAAAGTCACCATTCAAACGAAAAAACGAAATCAAAATCGGTTCAACCGCTTAGGAGCTACGATGCCACAGACAGATACACAAATACACACGTCAACGTATGTGTGCAATTCGGTATTCTTCATGATCGCGATTCAGAACGAAATTTAAAATTTTTCATTGCTCTTTTGTATAAAACTTTCTATTGAACTTATAAACTGTCTCTTTTGTGTTGCTTAATTCGGTCGAAGATAGTTATCTGTCACTCGGAATATTTTTAGAATTGCCGGGAGTTGTTTTACATGCATAATTTTTATCGGTAATAATGTTGCTAGGTCCAGAAATAGGGAACTTGTAAAAACCCTATTTGGCGAACCAGGGATAAAACCAAAACTTCTCAAGTTTAACAAAAAGTATAAATTGATAAAAAAAAGTGAATTTTTATATGTGAGCTTTAAATTTAAACAAATAAAATTGCAATTTATAGTTATTTTATCGCCCAGAGGTGTTCGTTTAGTTTAACTGAAAGAGATTTATCACTGCAAGCATCTCGCAGCCTCAAGTAGCTACTAAAGAGTCTCTGCTGAATTCAGACTGCGCACGTGTACACTCAAATTTCAAGTGGCTTCAAGAATTTACGCTTGTAAATCGCGCGGTGGTAATCCCAGGAGGGTTTGCGATAAGATTATTAAATATAGTGCGTTTAATTGGCACGAAAACTTTAATTTAGGTACGAATATATTATTTTCGGAACTGGAAGAAAGCAAATAATATGTATATATACTAGCTTCTGCCAGCGACTTCGCCCGCGTGTATAAAATAGATAGTAGCCGATTCTCAGACCTACTGAATATGCATATGAAATTTCATAAAAATTGGTCAAGCCGTTTCGGAGGAGTATGGTAACTAACATTGTGAAACGAGAATTTTGTATATAAGACGAGAATTTTGTATGTATAAGATTAATTTTTACCTGTCTCTTGCCTTAATTGGCTGGCTTGAGTGGAGATTCGCAAGAGCAAACGTGCTCGGAGGAAGGAAATTAACCCAGTAAGATGCTGGTAGGGATCTTGACCGTACTTCCGGGATTGTCCTGATAGCCGTGGTATACTCCATTCCTCAAGCACCTCCGGATATGTTGCCCGGCGCTTCGTTACTAAAGAGCCAGTGACCCTTCATGAGGACCCATTAATTGAGTGTGTCCTCATCTCCGGCTTCCCTTTATTGGCTGGTCAGAGTGGACACTGACGGGGAACAGAGCTCCCACCTCTCTCTTGCCCTAATTGGCTGGCTTGAGTGGAGATTGGCAAGGGAAAACGTGCTCGGAGAAAAGAAATTAACCCATTAAGATGCTTTGATGATTGTCCTGATAGCCGTGGCATTACCTCTCCACTCCTCAAGCACCTCCGGATATGTTGCCCGGCGCCATCTGCATATTTTGCATTAGTCCTTTTTTTTTGTTTCGGGGTGGAAAATCCTCATTGGATGTCCTCCGCCCGGGGGGCGAAGGGGTCTGTCAGACTTGTACTGACTAAAAACCACCCCGGTGTTCCGTCTCACACCTGCACCGGGGGTCGCGGGAACAACGATACTTCCGCAACCCCCGGCTAGTGCCAGCCCGCCTCTGCGGGCCACGATCTCGGGTTGGGGAGGGAGTGAGGTGTTGGACTCCCCCCGCGACGTCTAAGAGGGGCGCGCGTGGAACACTACGCGCCACCACCTCGGGTCCTGATATCTGGGGGGCGACGGACGTCCCGAGTCCGTCGCCCCTGGACCCATTTAGGGGGGCTGGAAGAGGGCGTTGTCCGCCCTCCGCCGACGCTCGGCGCGTCTTCTGCGGATCGGGTTAGTGGATGAAATCTCCCTCTCCCTCTCCGCAGCTTCCTTCTGCGAGACGACTGTTTCGCAGAAGGATACCACCGCGTCCCAGGACTCCTCGCTGCCGACCATAGACTCGACTACAGCCGGCAGTGACAGGTCACTGCCTACTTCAGAGATGAGGGCACGGCGTGGCTCCTCCCAAGCGGCACACTCTGCCAGCGTATGCCGCGCCGTGTCCTCCCGGCAGTCGACGCAGTGGTGACACCGGGCGTCCGGCTTCCTGTTTATGCGACACAGGTACTTCCCGAAGCAACCATGCCCCGAGAGCACCTGCGTCACCCGAAACGACAGGGAGCCGTGCCTCCTCCCGAGCCAGCGCTCGAGCACTGGCCGGATATTTTGCATTAGTCCTGCACCAACCGGGGATTGCCCTTGGGTGCATTTGCGCAGTGCTTGTTATATAATCGTTGGTTGGCGTCACATTTCCTGATACATGCCTAACAAGGCCTCTGCGAGTTGGTCTCGGCCGCTCGCACGCCTTTCAAAGGAGCCCCCAGGTCCCGAAATTGCCAAAGCAAATTAAGAATTTAACTCGTTAGATAACTACAAAGAAATTGGCTGACACACTGCGGTATACTATTCTTTTCATTGAGAATGAACCCATTATTTTGGGACCTACCAGCTGGCATGTTTGTTTATATGATCCCTTGGAAAGCTTTTGGTCCAAGTTGTTTCTGTGTTCATCTTTTTAACCATCTCAATTTTCCTCCAGGTTTCTACCAAACCATGGGCGGCTGTCGTCACTGCCACCACTACTGCCGCGAGTGTGACGGCTCCGGGCCTCTCCACTGCAAGTCTTGTCCACCTCGGTTCATGCTGGACGGCGGGCTCTGTATGGAGTGCCTTGGCTCACAGTACTATGATGCCGGCACTGGAACGTGTCGTGCTTGCGATGAAACGTGCAGGACTTGCTCCGGACCGGGACAGTTTAGCTGTACAACGTGTTCAAGACCTCTCAGACTAGACAGGTGAGTGTTTCCTCTGTTTCTTGAAGTTTAGAGGCGAAGGGTCCATCAACTCGATTCCTACCGCCTTCCCTTGTAGGACCCAGGACAAGAATCTGTGTGAACTTGTTGACAAATACTACTTAAATATCCTGCCCCGGCTAACCTGTCATGAAAGTTGAACCCCTTGCTACTGGTAGAGTGATTAGTGCAGTCAAGAGACAGAGTTCGTCGAGGGAAGGTATTACCACTATACTTATTTCTGCCACCAAGTTGCGGTAACTGGTTGGACGGGTATGGGTGCAGGCACATAAGACTTTCTTACACTTTGTGTATTGAATGGCAAAGCATTTACGATGATTCTGGTATTGCATTTGCCTTAGGTGGCGGTATCCACTTAAGACGAAATGCGGTCGCAGAATATCCTAAGTGAAAATTCGTAATTCCTTTTTAATGATACATTATATTTAGAAGCACTAGAACCCTCAACAACAGAGGCCTAGTGTACAAATTTGACAACTATAAATAAAAACATAGGGGCATAGTATATGTCTTTCTTTTCCATTTTATGGCATATCTTTTAAATTGGTCCAATATTGGAGTAGGAAATAGGCGAGAGCCAAACCTCCAATTATGACTTTTTACTAAGGAAACCAGTTGGAGTTCTCTGCCCGCATTTCCTTTTACCGTTAGGCTGGCTGGTAGACAAAAAAAACCAAATCCGTGAAACAAGGTTTTACAATAACAAGATTCAAGTCGTTTTCCAAAACTGTCAATCTCCTACAAACTTCATTCCAATTTAATAATTTTTCCGCGTCTATGTGCGGGTCAGTTCAATAGTGCCACGTTACACGTTGGCTCGACAGGTGTGTCATACGTTTCGAGGTTATGACGGTTATGTTTGAAATAGCGGGTGCAACAGTCTGTCAAAGTGGCCTGGAATAGCAGTCGGCGAGAAATGTTGAGAGCACGTGCTCAAAGCACTGCAGTTTTGTGGTCGCATCAAATGAGTTTGATTTTTGATACCATCAAATACTGTAGCATAATTTCATATTTTCCAATATGAAATTATGCTACAGTATTTGATGGTATCAAAAATGCTTCAAAATAATTGAAAAGTTTATTTTCATACGTATCTTAAACACATTAAAGTTTTTTTTTTGGGAATTGTGAAAGATTAAAGTAAGTCCGCCTGTATGTTTCATAACTCTACATGAAACTTAAATACATAAGTATCCTACAATGTTTAAACAAGCTTTTTAGACTTCCGTGTATTTTCATCCAAACCAAACATGTAAACAAAATTTCAGCTCAATTGGTTAGGGATAACTATTTTAAAATTCAGTATCAAGATTTGACCTAAACAACAAGGCAAGTTAAATACAAGCTTGTAAAAATAGGTATATTTTTGGGTAATAAATTCAAAAAATAAAACAGTGAATACAAATTCGTTAAGTCGCATTTCTATTTCCACTGAAGTGAAACATTTTACCCGACACCACTTAGTTTCCACGTCTTGGAGTAAAGGTGGCTCGCCATGAGAGTCCTCGGTGATTGAAGGACACTGACACTCGTAGAAACGCGTCGACCAGAAGCACTTGTGACTAAGCTAGTGGGGACTTACCTTTACAAAGCGTTTGACAGTGTAAGGCACTACTTTTGTGGGATACTTTATTTTTGTTGGGGTTCAAAGGTTGAAGAAACGCAGTAGTTTTTATGTAATTTATGGAAAGAAATTGTGGGACAGTGGGTACTACATGATTCAAATTTCGTCGGTTTTGTATCTGCTCTAGTATCTTGCTAGTGTAGGAAAGCTCTAACCGTCAGAAATCCAGAGATAGGATCAAATTCTGTTCAGTCATCTGTTAACACGTTGCCAGATTCAAATCGAACAGTACCGTATCCTATACACTTTGATTATTATCCTACAAGATAATCGAATAGGTATCTAGTCAGGGCCGCATTTAGGGAAGGATAACAGGGGATCTAGACCTGGTGCCTCTGCAGTATGTTTTATTTCAATTAGAAAAAAATATTAATTTTGTTCGAATAGACATCGTTAAAAAAAAAATTATAAAAATAGACTTCGTACTATAGAGATAGCCGTTTATCAAAGTAATTTTACCAAAATATTATTAATTATTTTGCGTCGAAACCATGAAGTGACTGCAGACGAATTGGTGTTTATTGAAAACTTTGAAAAAATATTTTCGTTCTTTTTCCGAAAATGTTTTCGGACCTTCAGTTCCAGGTTGCCCCAGGGCATCCACGCTTAAATCTGGCCCTGTACCTAGTGCTAGTAGAACACTAGAGAAATACCTGGCATTGCTACCTATAACGTCTGTGTATAGCATGAATTAGATACATATTACCTATTCCTTTGTGTTGTCTATCTAGATAGTTGAGTAGTACTAAGTGGGTTGGATCTTAGATGTTATGTTGGTGTGAAATATCGTTTGAAATGTTGAATTTGCTCTTGAAGTCTAGGTTTATATTATTATTGTTGGTACTCTTTGTATGATTTTATACTTTGATGATCCTTTATAAGACCGTTACCTGGCTAAAATAATAATACGAAATTCGTGAGTGGACAAGAAGTTATAAGATTCATCTCTGTCAAAAAAGGTTTTGTTTTTTGAAAGTAGTTGCTCAATAATTGTCTAGCTTGTCTAGCTTTTTCCCAACTATGTTCGAGTCGGCTTTCAGTCGCACAGCTGAAAACTTGTTTTCAACTGACAAAAAATAACTTGGAGCGACTACCTATCCTACCTCAGCGACCCATTTGCTTAGTAAATTATACCCCTTGGCAGGGCTTGATCTAGCGATTTTGTCGCTGCGGGCATAGAAAATATTTGTCGCCCTTGGCCCCCTTTAAAATGACGACTTATAAGGAGGTAAATGTTTCAGGATATCTATTAGAAAAAATGCGGTTTTAACCGTCGGATCGGATAAAGCCGTTTTTTTGACAACTTCGAGTGCAGTGAAAACGAATTGAGCTCGAAAATTTCACCTAAGAATTTACGCAACATTATGTTTACAACAATAACCAACAACATTCGACAGCGAAGCGAACTTGAAAAATTGAGCACCAAACCACGAATAAGTTAGGTTTTCTGATGAAATGAAAAGGGGTGTTAGTGTAGTTTGGCCGCCCCTCATTTATGCAGCTCTTGGCATTTGCCAGGCTCGTCCCCCCCTTGATCCGGCCCTGCCCCTTGGTAAAACTTATTGTCACACTTTTGATATTCTGACTACCCGTAACGCCAAAGTATTTACCAGTAAGTGTTCACAGAACAATATGTCCATATAATATTTCCTCATCTTAAAGTTATCTTCTGTCTCAGGTTAAACAACCAGTGCGTTCCGTGTTGTTCTGAACGCGGCGCTACCAACTCTACGCCAGCTACCGACTGCTGCCACTGTAACCCTGATACTGGTAAGTTATTTATTTATTTACACCCAATTTGCGGCCTTATCGCATGCCGCGATCTCTGCCAGGCAACCTGGATGTCAGAGGAGCCTGGAGATATTTATAATTTTTATTTTCTAAAAACGAACAATAAGCAGAAAAGGAACAAACAAATGAGTCATAAGGATAGGTAGAGCTTTTTAGCGACTGCGTAGCGTCACAGCAATCCATCTGCGAAACCTGTGTTTTCTTGGCATCATTAACTCCCTTTGGTAGATAATTTAAACCGCACATGATTAATCGTGGCGAATTGTAAATTAGCTTGGTAACTATAATGACTAATATTCACATTTACAACAGCCAATCACCAATGTGTGGTGCCACTCATAGCTGTACGGAAATTCTGACATGAGTGATGTTATTTCTAACCTCCGACGGAAAAAGAGGGGTGTTATAAGTTTGATGTGTGTTTGTTTATTTGTGTATCTGTCTCTGGCATCATAACTTCTAAACGGATGAACCGGTTTTGATTTAGTTATTTTTTGTTTGAAAGGTAAATTCATCGAGAATAAGAACACTCTAAATATTGTTATTCTTTCAACCAGGAGAGTGCATAAACTCATCAGTAGCGGGCAAGCGGCGCATCGCGGAGTGGGGCGCGCTACACACGGCGCCGAGCGCTCACGCCGCGCCCAGCGCCGTCGTGGTCACGCTCGCCGTGTGCGCGGCCGCCGTGGGGCTGTTCATCGCTGTGCTGGTGGTGTTGCAGGTGGGTGTGAGAGGAAGCATGTGTCCTTTTCTACACAGATTTAGGGTACGCGGTGCAATGCGGAGTGGAGCGCGATCCACATCGTGCCCAGCGCCGCCGTGGTCACTGTAAAGTGGGGTTTTCCTAATGAAGGTAGAAGGATATATATATATTTATATTTCATTTTTTTTTTATAACTAGCTTTTTAGATTACCGTGCGTTGTCATCCAAACCAAACCTGTATTTGTTATGAACCAATTCGAAAAATGCCCAATATGAGTAGGCAATATGATAAAAACTATTAAAATAGTTAAATTGACCGGGCTTTCTGAATAATGTCCAATATGAGTAGGCAATATGGTAAAAACTATTAAAATATTTAAATTGACCGGGCTTTCTGAATAATGACCTTCAGTTATTGGGCTAGGTAATAAAAATATGTTTTTTTATTATTATTTTAACGTTGACATTGATTTTAATCTTATCCGCCAAACCGGAGCTTCTCAAGGAGATCGAGACATTCTATGGGCAGTTGTACACATCAATTAGCAAGCCCGTTGCGAGTCTAGCAAACGACCTAAGAGCTACATTGACCCGACACTATACCGAAGATATCTCGGACGTCAGCCTGTACGAGATTAAGATGGCTCTGAAACCGCTCAAAAACAACAAGGCGCCGGGTGATGACGGAATTACGACCGAACTCCTGAAGGCGGGTGTAAAACTGGTCCTTAGGGCCCTTCAGTAGCTGTTTGATTCTGTCATACTCGAGGGCAAAACGCCACAGGCATGGTGCAGGGGTGTGGTGGTACTCTTCTTCAAGAAGGGCGACAATGCCTTGCTGAAGAACTATAGGCCCATCTCACTTCTTAGCCATGTCTACAAGTTGTTTTCAAGAGTCATCACGAATCGTCTCGCGCGCAGTTTGACGATTTCCAGTCCCCCGAACAAGCCGGATTCCGAAAAGGCTTTAGTACCGTAGACCACAAACATACGCTGCGGCAGGTTATACAGAAGACCGAAGAGTATAACCTGCCTCTCTGTTTAGCGTTTGTGGACTACGAGAAAGCCTTCGATTCGATCGAGACTTGGGCTGTACTGCAGTCTCTCCAACGGTGCCAGATCGACTACCGGTACATTGACGTGTTGAATTGTTTGTACAAAAACGCCACCATGTCAGTCCGTCTTCAGGATCAGACCTCGAAACCAATCCTTCTCCAGCGCGGCGTGAAACAGGGAGACGTCGTTTCTCCGAAACTGTTCACTGCTGCGCTGGAGGATGTCTTCAAGGTTCTGGACTGGAGGACTGGGCATCAACGTTAATGGCGAGTACATCACTCACCTTCGGTTTGCCGACGACATAGTGGTCATGGCAGAGACCATGGAGAGCCTCAGTAAAATGCTCGATGACCTCTGTAGATTATCCGAAAGAATGGGTCTTGAATGAGCATGGACAAAACCAAGGTCATGGTGAATGCCCATGTAACACCCAATCCTATCAAGGTCGGAGACTTTACACTCGAAGTTGTAGATGATTATGTCTACCTGGGACAAACGGTCCAGTTGGGTAGGTCCAATTTCGAGAAAGAGGTCAACCGTCGAATCCGACTCGGTTGGGCGGCGTTCGGGAAGTTGCGTGGTATCTTCTCGTCCAATTTACCGCAGTGTCTCAAGACAAAAGTCTATGACCAGTGTCTGTTGCCAGTGATCACCTATGGGATCGAGACGTGGTCGCTCACAATGGGCCTTATCAGAAAGCTCAAAGTCACCCAAAGGGCAATGGAGAGGGAGATCACGTCAGAAATGATGATATCTGCAGGAGAACCGTTACCGACATAGCCCGAAGAATTGCCAAACTTAAGTGGCAGTGGGCAGGGCACATTGCTCGCAGAACGGATGGCCGATGGGGCCGAAAAGTTCTGTAATGGCGACCACGAACCGGAAGATGATACGTTGGAAGGCCTCCCACTAGGTGGACTGATGACCTGGTTAAGATTCGGGAAGGCGCTGGATGCGAGACGCACGGGATCGGTCAATGTGGCGACGCCTGGGGGAGGCGTATGTCCAGCAGTGGAAACATTATGTATTTTTGTACCAGACACTTTGACCCTGACCCATATTCGAACGTTTCCATCAGAGCCCGGACAACGGTATTCCCAAAAAAAATAAAAGACCGGTTCAGTAAGTCATCAAGGCGGTAATCTTCACAACAGGCTTTTTTATTATTGATAGGCTCACGTTTGACTACAATCTGACCTGATGGTTAGCGATGATGTGGACGATGTGGTTGACGATGAGGCAACGCTTGCCTAGAAATAACCTATTCACTCTTGTCTTAAAAACTTCCAAGTTGTAGGTATCAGGAAATATAGACACCGGCAGGGAATTCGACTCCTTAGCTGTGCGTATAAAAAATAATCTTCTTTTCTATTCACAGGCACACAGTCCACGTGAGCAGAAGCAGAAGCGAACAAGCGCGCGAGGCGTAATATATTCGCCGCTCGCTTGCACTGATGACGGCGACGTCTCCTTTCTCACCTCGCGCATCAACCTCCCCGCGAGAGACAGCGACACGGAGCGAACGCACGCCGAACATGAACACGAACCACTCCTCGAACATTCCACATAGCGCGCGCTGTGATCTTAGATGTAAGTCATGACGTCATCAGTGACCGCGCGAGCGGTAGGTAAGTCAGTCAGTGATACACCGTCACAACTTCCTAGTTATTGAAAATTTTAGTTGTTCAATAATATAAAGATATGAGCAGTAATCCAACTTCGCTACCTTATTACACTTTGACGCGAACGTCAATAAAAGTTGGACTACTGGTCATTTCTTTATTGTGGACGAAGGTGGACCATTACATTTAATTTGGATGTTGTTATAAGACACTTACCTAAATCTTTGTAAGTTGAAAATCTGAAGTATACAAAGCGCAGACTTTTTATCGATAAAGTCAATAAGATATAGTTACTTCCGTTAATTATTTATTTAATCGACATTTATCTAACGATCGATAAAACGTCCGTGCTTACTAGTTAAGACAAGAGTTCGATAAAACACATCTATCGAATATCGATAAAAGTTTAATGACTTTAGTTTGCAGTTACCGCCTTTGCATAATGTTTGGTGAGAATGGAGGAGACTAGGGGCGAGTTTCTTATCTCTAAATTATTCAGAATTAATGTGTCAAATTGTCAAGCATGCTTTATCCGCTGCGATTGGTTGAATGGATTTTCAACAGCCAATCGATGCAGATTACGTGTGCTTGACAATTTGTTACATTAATTCTGCGATAATTTAGAGGTGAGAAACTCGGCCTAGATGTCATCGGTGGCACTCCAAATTTTGTCCGAAATTCGACCATAATATCGACAAAGTTCCAGGGTAGGTCAACTCTCGAATACGTAGCTTTTTATATTGACGTAATAATATTAAACACTACTTGACGTGTTGTATTGTAAAGTAATGAACTTCTGTCTTTTGTCTGTATTATGTATCGATAAAAATTGCATCCCCAGTCGAAGTACTAAAGTCTCGTAATTAAAGTAACTATGTATGTATGTAATATAGCTAGTAATAAAATTGTAAGTTGAACAAAGAGTTCGTGTAACGAAGGTATCGAAGCCTCACTGTTACAATGTGATACTTGGACGATATATCTCTCAATAGTTCCTTCTATATCTCGGAAGTTTGCAAAAGAATCGATCCCATATCAATCATTCAATAGTTAAAGATAGAAATTGTAACATTCCGTCAAACTTTCCAACTCGAATATTAAAAATAACGTCCAAGATTTTTTTTATCGATAACAATTTATCGGTAATCGAAACGTAATCGATTAAGACTATGATAGATCGCAAAAAGTTTCGTATATTTAGGAACACAAGCCCTTATTAGTGGTTCCATGTTTGCTGGTACATCTTGACTTAGCGCTCACTCGACTTAATCAAACCTGCCTTTGATGTTAGCCGCTAAGGTAATTTGCATTACACATGTGGTATGTTCTGTCTCTGTCGCACAAATAACTGAGTGCTGATGACGTCATCCACTGTCTTTTGTTTGGTTCCTTTAATTAAATTTTGACTGTCATGATGCATTATTGTTTTAACTGTTACTTATGAAGTTTGCATTGTTTTGAAGGACTATTTTAGCGTGACTGACCATAAGAGGCTTTGTATGGGCAGTTATGCTAAAATTGAGTACTTATAGAGTTTCTAATAATTGTTTTTGAGACGGACTAAAATGGTTGCTTGCTGTTGGTGTCTGACGCTAAAACTTTGATTGATCAAATTGATAGAGCAGTTATCAGCAGACATGATTCCACCTAGAAGTAATTCAAATATAAGCCATAAGACATGCCACAAATACAATTTAATGTTATATGAATCTGGTTTAAGATCTGGTGAGCTCTCTTATATATGGCGTTACGACCCCTAACTGTAACTAAATGTATTTTAATTATAACTAGTTCATAGGCCCAAAGTTACCATAGCGTTTTAAAAATTGTACAATTTTTAATTTTCAACCTATTCAAGTTACGGAAATATAGTTTAAAATGTTGATTCTATTAGGCAATTTTTTACATAGACCTAAAATATACCTTGACTCGTCATAATTTTAACTTTATTTTATAAGTAGTAAAGCTTCTTAGTTTTTAATTGTAATTAGTTAAAGATAATCATTCATTTAGTTCTGCCGCGACGTTAGTTATATTTTTAGAAGTTAGATTTTTATATTGAAAATAATAAAATTGTCACAAATTTCAATCTCAATTTGTAAAAAGTCTCGAAATTTTTCATGTTTTGTTTTTGGATTCAGGGATTTGCCGAATGAAAACTTCAGGAATACTCAGTGCAAGAAAAATTACTATAATAGGTGTTGACTACACGGGTTAAGTACAGCAAGTGAAAAACATGAACAAAGAATACATTTGCACATCGCAATTAGAGGTAATTGCTCATTAAGTGAGTTGCTGCCATGCTGTGATGATCAGGCGCTCCAACATGCCCCCGGGCGTTGAAAGCAACGGTTTCAACCAGATTCCGAAGACACGGGCAATGGGCAGATTCTGTTGAAGGCTCGTCGAACGAGACCAGTGGACGTCTGAATGTCTGCGACACGAGCAATGCCATCCGTTCCTGGGTGAACAGCCACAATTCGTCCAAGTCTCCACTTCAGAGGCGGCAGACCATCCTCCTTAATCACGACCAAGGAGTTTAGTTTTAGACCATCCTTGCAGGAACGCCATTTGGACCGCACTTGTAATTCTGCAACATACTCCTTACTCCATCTGCTCCAGAAGTGTTGGCGGAGTTGTTCAATTCTTTGGAATCGAGACAGATGGTTGACAGAGTTGTCCTGGTAGTCAGGTTGCGGCAACGAAGTTAAAGGCCGTCCAACAAGAAAATGTCCTGGCGTAAGCGGTGTATAATCTGCTGGATCTGAAGACAACGGTGTAAGTGGACGAGAGTTCAAGATGGCTTCAATTTTAGTTAATGCGGTGTAAAGCTCCTCGAAAGTCAAATTACAATTTCCCAACACTCTTTGAAGGTGGTATTTTGTTGACTTGACACCCGCCTCCCAGAGTCCGCCGAAATGCGGTATATAAGCGGGTATAAAGTGGAACCTGATTCCATCGTTCGCTGCACTTTCACCCAAGGACGAACTATTTCATTTTAAAAATTTAGAAAGGTCGTTGTACGCACCGACAAATGAGGTACCGTTATCCGAAAAAATATCAACGGGTTTACCTCTCCTAGAAATAAATCGATACAAAGCTAGTAAGTAACTATTGCTAGTTAAATCGCCAACAAGCTCCAAATGAATGGCCTTGGTTGTGAAACAAATAAAAATTGCGACATATACCTTTATTAGCCTACATCCACGACCTTGACTACTAGCACACATAATAGGGCCGGCATAATCTACGCCCGTGCTCTCAAAGGGATAACCTGGACGAAGGCGTTCTTTTGGTAAGTTACCCATTAACGGAGGTACGACCTTACCCTTCATACGATGACACAGAACACACTTATGATAACAGGCCTTCGCCAAGTAGCGACCTCCTATTGGCCAGTAAGATCCCCTAATGGAAGCTAGCAGTAATTGCGGGCCAGCGTGCATCAGCCTTCGGTGCTCGAAATAAAATAATAATTTTGTAAACTCATGAGTGGACTGTAATAAAATAGGGTGCTTTTTACTGTAAACAAAATTAGAATTATCGAGACGTCCTCCTACTCGCATTATATTTTTATCATCCAAAAAAGTATTAAACTTTAGAAGGACGCTCCCTTTAGGTAAGCTTCTTTTATTTAAAAGTAATTCGTACTCGGGAAACGATTGAGATTGACTTTGAATAATGACTACGTTTAATGCATCTTGTAAATCATCATGTGACAAATAGTTAGTCTTTGGATAGTGTTTTCTACATGCCTTAATAAATCGCAATAGGTAAGCAACAGAACGTATAAGCCGTGAGTAATTAGAATAACGACTAAAATCAATTAAACCCTCACTTTTTAAATAATTAATAACAGCATTTAACACTACATTAGGTCGAGTCTCCGGTAACGTTTCAAATACTGGACATTTAATTTGAGAAGGCCACTCAGACTGGTCTAGTCCTAAGAATGTTGGTCCATACCACCACAGATCTGAACCCTGCAGAACACTGATTTCCACACCACGAGAAATTAGGTCTGCTGGGTTTTGATCGGTTGGGACGTGCCGCCATTTACAGTTACCCGCCTTATCCAAAACTTCAGCAACGCGGTTGCGTACAAACGGTTGAAGTTTGGTAGGCATCATCTGTAACCATCCCAACACGATGGTCGAATCAGTCCAACAATAGACCCGACTGATCTTCACTCGGAGTGAGCTCATCACCTTCTCACAGAGACGGGAACCGATTACCGCACCACACAACTCCAGTCGCGGGATTGTTGTAGGCTTTATGGGAGCCACTCGACTTTCGGCCATCAATAAACGAACCAAATGCTCACCCTTATCATAAACACTACTAATGTAACGCCAAACAATCCGTTGCAAATACCTATCTGACGGGTGGACTACTATTTGTCTATACATCTTCTCCACATCCGCAGATAAGACATACTTGTGGAATCTGAACCGAAGAATTATAGACAATAGATCGTCCTGTACAGTTGGCCCGACCATCTGAAGGTCATTTAAGGACACTCCCGTCGTAGTAGGACAACTTGCGTTAAAGACAACACGAAGTTTGGTCGTGCTACTCGACTCACGTAATATTCCGTGATGCGGAATAAAATAACCAATACACAAATTGGGGTTATTAATTTTTGTCATATGACCGAGTGACTCGTATTCTAACAAAAACTCATGATACATTTTATTAAAGTCTGGCTTAACCTTTAATCTACGCTCTAAAGAATGTAAACAATGTGCAGCTTTCATAAAAGAATTGCCCAGAACTAAAGGATCTTTCTTAAGGGGTATGCGAACACAAAACCGACCATCAGACAATCGCGTCGTATTTTTAACGAAATTATCCTCACATGACTTTTCTTCGGGCATGTAAGAATTGGAATATTTCGCATTCACCTCCTCTAATTGCCAAAACTTTGTCAATTCTGTTCTAAGCCTTTCCCAGTCACTGTCGCCATCGGAAATAGTTTTAGAAAAATTACAATTTACATCATTCGACAGCAGTGAAATATAATTTTGAGTAATTGGACCGGAAACTATCCATCCTAAACGGGTTTCACATAATACTGGTTTTCCGGTACCTAACTTTAGACGTTGCGATCCTAACAACTCCCAAAAAAGGTCAGCACCTATTAATATATCAATATTAGCAGGCTTATAAAAAGTAGGATCAGCTAAAATAATATTCGACGGTATGTCGAAATTAGAAATGTTAATTTCACGGCACGGTACGTTACTCGTAATATATGGCAGAACAAACAATGAAGTTCGAACGTAAAACTATCATCCAATGACGTCATCTTAACACGACATGTTTTGCCTACGCGCGAAATGACATTGTTAATGCCAATAATGGATTTATTTATTTGTCTAGTTGTTAAACTGAGTTGTTTACATAATCTGTCCGTTATGAATGACGAAGTGCTACCGCTATCCAGAACCGCGCGAACGAGATGCACATAGCCATTGTGGTCCCGCAGTTTCATCAGGGCGGTCGACAACAACACATCTCGCTGCTTATGATCACAGGGAGATGCAATGTTTGTTGACAAAACTATGTTATTTGTATCAGTGGTAGTAGACGGTAAGACGGATGCAGAGAAGTTGTTATTTGAATTATCACGAAGTGTATTCGCAATAGTGATTTTAGAATCGATGTGAATTAGTGTGTTATGCCTACGTTTGCATAGTTTGCAACCTGGTTTTTTACATTTGTTAGCATAGTGACCTGAGCGAAAACAGTTGAAACAAACTTTATAACTGGGTAGTAATTTGAGACGATCGTCATTGCTTAATGCGAGAAACTGTGGACAATTATTTAAAGTGTGATCATTGTTATTACATTTAGGGCACACTTTAGGGTCTAATTCAGTGCTTGAACTATTAAGGGATTGGGCTGCTACCATAGACTTGATCTTAGGGCTTGATTTACCTGGCGTTTGGCAATGATTATGGCGAACTAGTTCTAAGGTCTCGATTAGATCGGCTCGATTACATAGGAATTGCATAAATGCGTCGAACTTACTCGTGCTATCTTTGTCCTTCCTACCTTTGTACTCCTCCCAATCACGAAAAGTCCTTTGATCAAGCTTACGTGTAACAATATAAATCAATAGTGTGTCCCAATATTTAACAGGCTCCCCTAATGACTGTAAAGCTCGCAAATCTTTATTTAGGTTATCGATTAAACTCTTTATAGCAACAGAAGATTCCCTTGAGATAGACTCGACATTAAACAATGCTGATACATGATTATGAACCAATAATCCTTTGTTGTCAAATCGATCACATAACAACTTCCATGCCACAGAGTAATTGCTCGAAGAAAACTCGATAGATTTAATTACTACTGCAGCAGTTCCCTCAAGAGATGCTCTCAAGTAATGGAACTTATTAATTTCGTCAATGTCATCGTTACAATTAATTAGGCTAGTAAAGGAATCGCGAAACTCCAGCCAATTAGAATATAAACCGCTAAACTTTGGTAACTGGATTGTTGGCAATTTAACTGGCTTGTGCACGCTAGCATGTGTGCTTTTACAGCTTTCCATCGATTTACTATCCTTATTAAAATCACTCAGAATATTCTGGGCTCTAGACAAGGATTTATAATAAAGAGACTCAAATTCAGAACGCTCAGAATATTGTAATTTGAGATCATCTACAATGCATTCCAGACGTAACTGTACCTCATCATACTGCTCGTACAACGACTCGATCTTGCCCATGCGCAATTGCAATTCTGAAACATCACAGTTTGATAACTCTTTGTCCTTGAGTGAGTCCAGAAAGTGGACAAACGCAGTCAAACGACCCTTGAAGCTGCCTCGCTTTTTGATTAAATCCCTTTCCTCGGACATGCTGGGAGATGAGTGTTGTCAACCTGAAATTGATACAGGAATACAATTGTAAAAGACGAATAATATGACCTTAATACACGCATAAAATTACACCTAAGTGCAATAGCAAAACAACATAAACCTAATGATGTAACTACCCAACGGTATAAATAAACTATACATACAATCCAGATCCAAACTTATTATTTGCAAACACTAATCGTTGTTGAATACATAAATGATTCTAAATAAGTAATAATAACTTTACTATGTTTTAACAATGACTTTCAATAATATCAAGCACTCACAACTTATAATATGTATTATGTTAAGATACCTGCTAATAATATAATGAACAACTACTGTTTTGTAGATAGTTACGTGAATTAGTTACAGCTTTATAACTTAAGTTTAATTGATGTAGCTAACTATACTATAATCATTATGATATTAAACTTAATTTTGCTGATGAATATAATACTAATTACACTGCAACAAGTACCTAATGATTTTCATATAACACAATACAATCGGTAGTACAATAAATAAAACTGACCTTTTATGAATATTTACTTTCACTTATACTACCTGAGTGTTGGGTGACGATATTAGACTTAATTTTATGTAACTTTAACGCCGTACACCGCTAATAGTTTGCTCGAGATCACTCCAATCCACCGGCAATTAACCTCCACGGCACGTGGATAATAAAATCCTTAATTCCTTGATTATGATCGCTGATCTTCTTGATATAAAACGTTATCCAGCTCGTTACGGACCATGTGCGGGTATTTAAGGGATTTGCCGAATGAAAACTTCAGGAATACTCAGTGCAAAAAAAATGACTATAATAGGTGTTGACTACACGGGTTAAGTACAGCAAGTGAAAAACATGAACAAAGAATACATTTGCACATCGCAATTAGAGGTAATTGCTCATTAAGTGAGTTGCTGCCATGCTGTGATGATCAGGCGCTCCAACAGACAGGTATGTTATTAATTTTAAATAATGTGATATAAGTACTATAGGATGATACAAGATTTTAACCTCGTCGTATGGAACACGGCGTTCATAGAGAAATTAAATAAAGTCAAAGATTTAATGTTACCATTTACCGTCACAACTGTATATAATGTTAGCTAGATTGTTGAATTGTTAATAAATACAATATTGTCAATAAATTCTTATGGTATTTTAAATATAAACGAATGTCACAATTTCGCTTTGGCTTGAAGTTTTGTCAATTAAAATGTACTCAGAATAATTTATTAGGAAACAAATTTTTATAATCTTAAATGAATTAATTTCCGTTTTATATTTAGGAAAAAACTCTTGACATCTGATTTCTTAGAATATTTTTTTGCATTTCCACTATGATTGCATAATTAGCTGAAATTAAAATTTTCAGACATTTGTATTTGTGTAATATTGATTTTAATTTTGGCAGACTCGCTACCGCTGGTCTCTACATATATTTTTTAGTTTGTTTTAGTGGGAATCTTTTTAATTAAGAATATATTTTTGTATGAAATGTTCTTATGTGCAATTAATATTTGTAATAAAAAGGAAGTCTGTGTCAACGATGCCTGTTTTTTATTTGAATCCTCAAAAACTTTCAAGATAAAAATATTCATTGCTCCATGCGAATTCAGGCCACGTTTCCTATCATACCCTTTAGAAACAACCGGCCTACTACGCCAAAAAGAAAACCCCGAAAATTCTCACATTTCAATATCCTCCTTCGGCAGTCGGGTAAAAAACACTGGTTTTGTTGCGGCATTACGTTTACAACAAAGTTCTTTATTTTATAATTTCTTTAAACCCACAGTATTTTAATATTCATCATCTTATTAATTCTTTGTATCAAGTATCGTCTTTTCTATTTCTGACACTGGACACCATAATTATGTGAGAACGACGTAAAAAGACGTGTACGTAAAAGCGTCTAGAGTAACAAACAATTAAAAAAAAATACTTTAACAGGCCGAGGCAGCTAAGTTATAACCAATCCCAACTGATGGCGCCCGTTCACGAACATGACGCATGGATCGGCACCACTCAGCTCAACCATCATGAAGGGAACCGAATGATCCAACACATGTGCCACCATCAGATAGAAATTAGAGAGAGCATGACACACTCAACTCCCAGAGCACACAGAAGTTAGTCAAAGAAATTGAATTTATACAATACAAATAACAACAATACTTCGAAACTTTTCTGCCCATCACTAATTATTCTTGCGCCCTAGTGGCTGCGGAGCAGGACCAGCACTGTTTGTTTAATAAAACGTAAAACAAAACTTTTGTGCATCACATCACATTTAATCACTAGTTCTTATTAGACATACTGACAAAAAAACAAGAACCCTAACATGTATAAAATAGCACGAAAAGCCAAAGAAAAACCTGCTTAAAAATATTAACTGTCCAACAAAATAAAGACTATCCTAATCTAACATTTAGAAGGTGCAATTTAACAGTTATTGGAACGCAACGGACAGGGGAGGGTGGGGACGCTAGCACCAGCGTAGTGTATTAGCATGAGAAAGCCCGGGGCGCCGGGTTTCATTGCTTTTTCACAAGTGCCGAGGTCGAGACGAAACGACAAAATTCGTCTGACGCGAAACTTAACAGCAAAAAAGTCGAACAAAATGTACCTTTTTAAAAACATTCTCCGCTGTTGTAAATTGTGTTGTCTTAGCTGCGGTGCTTTAATTTCATTAGCAACAGTGGTGAGAGCAAACGTTGGTGGTGCGGCCATAAGCCACGTAATAGTTGAAGGAAAATGGAATTACTTACCCAAGGCAAAAATTCAAATTCCAAGGAAATTTTGTTTATATTTGTGGGAATTTCTTAAAATGCAGCTTGTAAACTTTTTGTGGTTTCGTCTTGTACCACGGAAACATTTTGGCAGAAAAAGGCATGAACAAGAGACCTTATTTAATCAAATTTCAGTTTCTAGATTTCGAAGATGTATTTGTTTTATAACAAGGAAAAATAAGTTGATGGCATTCACACCTCAACAATAAAACAAGACGACAGCCATAATGACAATTTTAATATTTACATCCATATTAAAATCCTTGTTTATTACTTGAAGCAAAATGCAAGGATAAAACGTTTGCAGACCTTTGAAATGGTACAAAAGCATTACGTGGTCTGTGGCTGTGCCGAGGGGAGAGTGGGGAGAAATGTCACACGTATTTTATTGGCGCGGTCGCCGCAGCATATGAACGACTCAGGAGCAAACGGCCACTGTTTGTCACAGCACCGCAGCTCTAGTAATTTAATAAAAAAACCCTGGTTTACTCTTGTAGCCACAACTCAACAACCCACGTTTTGACACTCTGTTTATTAGAAACATTGAAACAAGTAGCTCTGAAAAGAACTTTTGATCACAGTACGTTTTGACACTGTCTACCAGAAATATTGAAGCAAGCAGTTCTCAAAAGAACCTTTTATTAAACGTTTTGACAATCACCAGTTCTAAAAAGAACTCATCTGAGATCCCGAAGGAACTCATTTGTAAAGAAATAGGACACGAACAACCGTCGCACCAGACACGTCTGTCTTGCGCAACGGCCGCTCGAGGAAAAGGCCGAATCAACGCGCCACCTATATTTATAACTTTAGTGCGCAGAATGCCTCGTAGGATACGCGCCTAAACGAACGGAACAAACACCGAACTATGCTTCAACCCTATTGGTCACAAGAATTATGCAACTCTATTGGTTAAGATTTTATTTTTATATTTGTAAATCTGTTTCTGTATTTTCATTGGTTAGAGTATAAGTGTAAAATAGTATTTAAGTGTGTGCAACCAAAAATAAAGCCCTCACTCTTCGCCTGCCATCGCCGCCGAGCGGACGTCTCGCTGCCGCTCGCCGCTCTCGCTGCCCCCACCGCGCGCCCCGCCGCGCCCCTCTCTCCTGCTCGTCGCGCTCTGCGTGACGTCACTGCGGTCGCCGCGTCTCCGCGCGCCGCCCACAGGTGTCGCTACTAGTAACTTCGGTTACTAGTAGGGACATCTATTTTTGGCCCCTTCCGGGTAAAATCCACGACTTAGTGGTCCTTGGTGGAAACCTAACGGTGTTAACGAAGCCAAGTGAAGTGGTGACCCGCCCACTTGCCAAGTCCCGTCTGGACACGGCAGTCAGAAGGAGTCGGGAGCAGGGTAGTTGGCCTTGGTAGATAGCCTAGTCAACCCCTGTCTCTGCCCCACAGCATTCACCTGGCACGGTCGGGTGTCTCTACCCCGGCGTGCCAGACTTCTGGTACACACGTGGTGGGTGGCCCACCTTCGGTGGGTTTACCGGTACCTTAGGGCCCCTGTCACCCAATAAGATTGGTGACAGGAGTACAAGCTTAGGGCTCACCGAGGTACTCACCTCCCAGTCTCACCCGACTGGGAGGGTAGGATTGCACACATCCCCGGGCCCATCCACCCGGGGAAGATTTCCCTTCCGGCCTACCGGAATTATTAATTATTTTCACCGACAATGTCGTTCGCGGCATTAGTCGAGCTCCTCCAGGAGATTCTTTTAGCCGATCCCAAGCTGAAAAAGCGATATGGTACAGCCTTCAAAGCTGCCACCGCCCCCACCCCACCCGATTCGGACCCGATTGTGGCCCCACTTAAGGCTTACAAGCCATTCCCCGACGATGACTCACCGCGGTCACCGTCCCCCATCCCCCAGACTAGTCAAGAGACTATAGCCCCAAACCTCTCTCAGGCCACTGAGCCCACCTCCCGCCCAGACTCCCCTATGGAGCAAACACCGTTCCCCGAAAATCACCATAATAACGGTGAATCACGGGACTCTTCTCCTCCCGTCACTTCCTCAGAGGAAGACGACTCCCACGATTTTCAAGTCGTGGGAGGAAAGAGGAAGAAAAACAAAGCCTCTGCTCAGGCCTCCAAGGCCAAAAAGACATTTGTAGCAACTCCGTTTGCTTCACCAGTCGCATCCCCCTGTCCCTCTCCCGAGCCGACAGGCACCCAGCCCGCCCCCACTACCGCTTCCCAGCGGTCTAGTAGCCCTCCCAGCCCCCCAGTCACTACGGTCAATAAGACCAAGCCCCCGCCGCCTATATTCTTACAAGATAAGGCGAAGTGGACCGATGTGTCCAATCTCTGTAGAGAGAACAAAATTCAGTTTAATAGTGCCCGTGCCTGTCAGCAGGGCATTAAAATTCTTGTCCCCTCTTCAAAAGACTTCCGGGATTTAACCCGATTACTCAAAGTGCGGAAGTGGTCCTTCCACACTTACTCCCTCCCCGAGGAGAAGTCCACCCGGGTCGTCATCCGAAGGATCCCAAAGGAGATCTCGACGGAGGACGTCCGCTTGGACCTCCTAGCTCAAAAAGTTCCCGTCATTGCTGTGCACCGCTTGCATAAAGCGAGAGGTGGACAGCAATATGACATGGTAGTGGTGGAGTGTAGCCCTACCGAATCCCACAATCCCATCTTCGGGATTAAATCCATTTGCTCTCTCACCGGTATCTCAATAGAGAGACCGTATCGCCCCACTATTGTTGGTCAGTGTCACAACTGCCAACTATATGGGCACTCCCAAACAAATTGCTTCGCCACCCCCAGATGCGTTAAATGCTTGGGGGATCATGGCACAAAAGATTGTCCCCGTCCCAAGGACCGCTCAGAGTGCACGGAGCCTCCCAGCTGTGTGCTCTGTGGCCAGGTAGGTCACCCCGCTAGTTACCGTGGCTGCCCCAAAGCCCCAAAACTCGCGCCCATAGTGGCCAAACGCAATGACGCGCGCCAAGCACGCATTGCTCCCCCAGCCCATGCCCCCCCTCGTCTAGCCCCTCAGAGGGACTCTCCATGGGGTAAGCTAAACCACCAAAGTGTGGCGCCCCAAACTAACACTCAGCCCATTCCAGCGCTGATGGATCTTAGGATCCCAGTGCCTATCACAACCCCGGCCACAGTGGCCCCAACGCAAACCAACAAGGTGGCCTCCACCGCCGTCATTGGCAAGCGCCCTCCCCCTGTAGTTCAACCCGCCCAGGGCTCCTATCGTTGTGTCGCTGAGACCATCTTCAACGCATATGCGATCTGGATGACCCCAGAGGCCCGCTCCCTTCATGCTGAATTAACAAATTTAGCCGACCCCAAAAACGCTTTTACAGCCCTCGAGGCCTTCTCTAGGTATCCCTCTATCACCAGGGAACTAGATAGCCTTGTATTTATCAACGGAACATGGGTACGCAATTGAGAAGCAATTGCCTGAAGCCCAGATCCCTTAGGTTAGGTTTTTTCAATGCAAATAGCATTAACAACCAGCGTGATGAGATAGCCACGTTCCTTCGCGATCATCAGCTGGACGTCTTCCTCATTCAGGAGACATTCCTAAAACCCCAACAACGCGATCCCAAAATTGCCAACTATCGTATAGTTCGCAACGATAGGACCCGCTGTCACGGCGGTGGCACTCTCATTTATTATAAAAATGAGCTCCACTGTAGTGCTATCACCCCACTCGATCCCCCTTCGTACCTTGAGTACTCAGCCTGTCGGCTTGGAATGACTGGTCATCAAACGATCACCATCATATCCGCCTATTGCCCTCCTCCCTCGGCGTCATCGGTGGATAACCCAGAGGGTCTCAAAAAAGATCTTACCTCCCTCTTCAATTCGAGTCACCCCGTCATCCTAGCGGGTGATCTCAATGCCAAACATATAGACTGGAACAGTACCGTTGCTAACTCTAGAGGAAAGCTGGTACAGAACCTAAGCAATACCCTTCATTATGACGTCATAGGCCCCCCGAGCTTCACTCATTTCCCAAGTAACGTCACCAGTAACCCAGACGTCCTTGATATAGTGCTATTAAAGAACATTAACCTTCAGTTTCGTTCTATAGAAGTGCTAGATGAATTATCTTCTGATCACCGTCCTGTGATCTTGCACCTAGGTAGTCGTTCAGGCCTCCCAGATCCAGGACAGCCACCCCCCACCAAAATTGTCACTGATTGGAGGAAAGTAAGTGCTAAACTGAAATCCACAATTTCACCCCATTTGGACTCAATCCCCAGTCATATAAACTCGGTCGCTGACACGACAGAGGCGATCGACTCGATTACAACTCACGTACAGACCGTCCTGAACGAATGTTCAAGGGAGGTTCCAGTGCTGGACATCCAGCAAGGGAAACTCCCTGACGATGTACGGAAGTTGTTAACCGAGAAGAACGCAGCTATCCGTGACTACAGTAACTTTCGCTGTGTCGCAAACAGAGTTCACATGCGTAACTTACAGCGTGCTGTAAAGGAACGTATGGCTGAGCTCCGTTCTGCGACATGGAATAAGATGCTGAGCGAACTAGAGCCCAACCACCATGCCTACTGGCACCTTCAGAGGAAGTTACGCTCCACTGAAGACTCTGCCATACCCCCACTTATTCGCCCTGATAAGAGTGTTGCATTTGAAAACACTGAAAAAGCCGAATGTCTGGCTGACAGTCTCGAACTTCAATGCACACCCAGCTCCCAACCAGTAGACAAAGCTCACCTAGATATGGTAGACGCTGAAGTCGAACGTAGGACCTCCCTTCCTCCCGTTGAAGACCCTGATGACCCACTACCTCCCGTCACCCCAGACGAAGTAGTGGAGGTTATCAAAAGGCTTCGCCCCAACAAAGCCCCAGGCATAGATGGCATCACCAATAAGGTGTTGAAACTCCTCCCTGCCCAAATAATATTGCTAATGACGGCCATTTTCAACGCTGCATTGAGCAAAAATATCTTCCCCCAAGCTTGGAAACAGGCTACTGTAATAGGCATCCCTAAACCGGGTAAACCGAAATCGGAGCCTACCAGTTATCGTCCCATTAGTCTGGTGAATTCTCTCGGGAAAGTTTATGAGCGACTTATTTATAAGCGGCTCAAAGACTTTGTCGAGCGAAAGAGCCTTATCCCCAACGAGCAATTCGGCTTTCGCGCTGAACACTCGTGTATTCAACAAGTTCACCGTTTCGTTGAACACACTAGTGCTGGCTTCCAGCAGGGTATGTTCACCGGTGCCTTGTTCTTCGACATAGCGAAAGCGTTCGACAAAGTCTGGCACAATGGCTTAATTTATAAGCTATATAATCTTGGTGTGCCAGATCGTCTCGTGCTCATCTTACGAGACTGGTTGTCGAACAGAACTTTCCGCTATCGTGTCGTGGGAGAACTCTCCTCCCCTCACCCCATACGAGCCGGAGTCCCTCAAGGCTGCGTACTATCCCCTCTAGCTTTCACGCTGTACACCAGCGATATTCCAAAAACCAATGGGGGCCAGTTGGCACTATTCGCTGACGACACGGCCCTCTATTGTAAAGGCTCAGTATCAAATGCCATAGCACTAAAACTCCAGAGAGCCGCCAACACTCTAGCCAAGTGGTTCCGCCTCTGGAGAATAGAAGTCAATCCCGACAAGAGTCAGGCTGTCCTATTCTCGAGGCCTGATCGAAAGTATAACTCTAGATTCAAAGACCCCCTTCCCCCTAGACCCATCACAATGTACGGTAAGCCAATCCCTTGGGAGAAGCAAGCCAAGTACCTAGGTGTAACCCTCGATAACCACCTCACTTTCGCCAAGCACATTAAGGCGGCGCGCTCGCGAGCCGCCTTCGCTATGGGCAGACTTCATGGGATGGTGAACGCAAGCAGCAGCTTGTCACTTAGGTGCAAGCTGCGCATTTACACTGCGGTCATCCGTCCCATCATGACCTATGCCTGTGTTGTATTCGCACACGCAAAACCCCATGAGATACACAAACTTCAGGTTATACAAAACCGATTTCTCCGAAAGATCACGGGAGCCCCCTGGTACGCTCGCGACCAGGAACTCCATGTCGATCTGAGAATCCCCACTCTCCAACAATTCATTAAACGCATTTCCAAGCGTTTCTTTGACTCTGCTGTCAATCATAGCAACCCTCTAATTCAAGCGGTCTCCCGCTATGAACCCTCCAAAATCTCCAAAGTTCGCCGACCAAGGCTTGTCCTCTCTATCCCCGATGACGCCACTACTCTGCTCCAAGAGAGCAATAAAAAGACCAGCACAATTCGCAGACACAGACCGCCTTCGTTCCGCCCTCGCCGCCGAGGCCCGCCGCGACGTCCCCGACAGGATACGCAAGCCAGCCCGCGAGCTGTGCCTTAGTTAAAATATAGTTAGATAATTGGAGTTTCTTATTCGTTCTTCTCCACGTAGGCTTTTCCGAACGAATGGTAGAATCACTTTTAATAAGATCCAGCCATAGTGTTGTCCCCCCAGCGACGGCCTGAGCCGAGGTCCGACCCCACCTGGGGTAGCCCTCAGCGCAGTCGCTTAGATTTAGTAATTTGTGCCCTGGCTGGAGGCTATATAGCTTAGTCTCCACAGGCTAGCCCGGTTAAGCAGTGGACGGTCACTTTGACCGAACTGTGAGACGCCCCGTAGAAAAAAAAAAAAAAAAAAAAAAAAAAAAAAAAAAAAAAGCCCTTATTATTTTCTACAATCTGGAGTCATTATTATTTCCATCAACCTGCGTCCCATCGCTAAAGTGGTGACCCCGGACAGAACACACCCGAGCAGAACATACCCGGACAGAGCACATCCGACCAGAACATAACTGAAGAATAATTTGGCGAATAACCTCGACTGTACCCATTTCAAGATGCCGAATACCTGCCCAACAGAAGAACAATCAAGCTCAGCGACATCACACACCATCACAAAAGCTGAAGCTGCTGGTATCTCCCTCACCATGCGCATCCCACCATTCTGGCGCGATCGACCACGACTCTGGTTCATTAGCTTCGAAGCCGCAACGAACGACCTCAAGAAAAACCAGTCTCAACTCGCTCAGATGGTTATAGCACAGCTAGAGCGACAAGACATCGAGCAGATCACGGATTTACTCTACAATCCACCAGAGAAGGACCAGTACAAAGCCATCAAAGAAAGACTAATATCTGCCTACGAAGAATCTGACAGCCGCCAATTCCAAAAACTGTTGTCCGAGATGGAACTCGGCGATCAGAAACCCACCCAACTACTCCACCGCATGAGAAATCTTGCCAGAGACAAAGTTCCCGACTCCACGCTGCGTCTCATGTGGACAAATCACCTTCCACCACACGTCCGTTCAGTCCTCGCAGTAAGTGAACAATTCAGCACAAAGACAGCACTCGAAGAACTGGCGCTACTCGCTGACAAAATGATGGAGCAGACTACATCAACAGAAGTCGCAGCCGTGCAGTCAACCGCTGTACCTACACCATCAACACCGCTAGCAGATACGCAATTCATCTTGAATGAGCTAAGAAAGCTATCGCTAGAAATAGCTGAGCTCAAAGCAAGACCGCAATATCCTAATAATTATCGCCGCAGCCGCTACCCTTCTCGGAACCGTTACGCCTCAAGATCACGCAATCGAGCAGAATCGCCATCACCATTCTGTTATTATCACAGACGATTTAAAGAGCAAGCTAGACGCTGCACGTCGCCTTGCTCATTCGTAAAACAAAATGCGGAAAACTAAACAGGACGTTGGCAGAGGCGGACACCGGCGTTCAAGATAAATCTCACCGCCTATACATCACCGATAGAAACTCGAAACTATCATTCTTAGTCGACACTGGAGCTAACATATCCGTGCTACCAAGAAGAAAGGGTCAAGTAACAACGCCGTTACCATTTCAATTATACGCAGCTAACAACACAACAATAGCTACGTATGGCGAGAAAACGCTATCGCTCGACTTCAATCTACGACGCCGCTACAAATGGAAATTCATTGTAGCTGACGTTTCGAAGCCAATACTCGGAGCAGACTTCCTCAAGCATCATCAACTCATCGTCGACCTGAAAAACCGAAAACTCATCGACGGTGTCACGAGCTTAAAGGTAAATGCCCCAATACGAGTATCAAACACGCCTACCGTACGCAGCATTGACATGTCGCAATCATACCACGACATCCTAGCTCAATATCCCAACATAACACGGTTAACATCGATGAAATTAAACTCCGACATCAACGTGCAACATTTTATCGAAACACGTGGTCAACCGTTATATTGCCGCGCCCGACCAATCCCACCGCATCGTTTCGAAACAGTCAAGCGAGAATTCGAAAACATGATTGAACAAGGACTATGCAGACCCAGTAAAAGCCCATGGTCATCACCTCTACATATCGTACCCAAGAAGAATGGCGATATTAGAGTTTGTGGTGATTATCGCCGACTCAACTCCATTACCATACCAGATCGCTACCCCGTTCCACGAATCAAAGACTTCACGCATCATCTATCCGGAAAAACTATCTTCTCTACAATAGACCTCAATCGTGCCTACCAACAACTGAATGTAAGAGAAGAAGACATTGAGAAGACAGCAATCATCACACCAATGGGATTATTCGAATTTCCTCGTATGTGCCCTGGTTTGAAAAACGCGGGACAAACGTTTCAACGTTACATCCATGAAGTGCTACGAGGATTAGATTTTGTTTTCCCGTTCATCGATGATTTGTTACTTGCATCAGAAAACGAAGCTCAACACCGAGAACACCTTCACATCGTGCTAAAGAGGTTAGAAGATAACGGTATCACGATTAACCCCGTTAAATGCAACCTAGGCAAACCAGAAGTCCAATTCCTAGGATACACCGTATCAACAGAAGGCATCAAACCTCCGGATCATAAAATTGATGTTATTATCAACTATCCCAAGCCGACCACAATCGAAGAGCTAAGAAGATTTCTCGGTATGATCAACTTTTATCGCGATCACATACCTAACGCCGCATCTCTACAAGCACCATTAAACGCATACCTACATAATGTCAAGAAGAGAGACAAAACTCAGATCACGTGGACCGACGAAGCAACCCAAGCGTTCGAACAATGTAAAGCTAGCATCATTAACGCAGCTCTACTAGCTCACCCATCGCATCATGCAACACTCGCCTTATTTTGTGACGCATCCGATAAATCAGTTGGAGCAGTATTGCAACAATACATCAACGAAGCATGGCAACCGCTCGGATACTATTCCAAGAAATTCACCGACGCACAAAAGAAATATTCTACTTTCGATCGTGAGTTACTTGCAATCTACATGGCAGTCAAACATTTCCGCAAAATATTTGAAGGACGCCATCTTATCGTATTCACCGACCACAAGCCGCTAACATTTGTAATGTCGAAGACTCATACAAACTCGGAAACACAAAGGCGAACGAGACAACTTTTGTTTATCAGCGAATTCACCACGGACATAAGGCACGTGAGCGGTAAACAAAACATTGTCGCCGACACACTCAGCCGCATAGAAACAATTACTTGCTCATCTGGTATCAACTTCACTGAAATAGCCAGCGCACAACAAAAGGATAGCACCATTGAACAATTGCTATTACAAGAAAACATAATTCTTAAGAAAGTAATTATACCCAACACCGACGTAGAGTTATACTGCGAAACATCCACCCAATATTTACGACCTTATATACCCATACAATATCGACAAGAAGCTTTTAACAGCGTGCACAATATCAGTCACCCAGGTACGCGCACGACTCGTAAACTTACAACCCAAAAATTCTTTTGGCCATCAATGAACGCAGACATCAACCTTTGGACTCGATCCTGCATACATTGCCAGAAAAGCAAGATACAACGACACACATTCTCGAACATAGCATCATTCCCACCAAGTGAGCGTTTTCAACATTTACACGTTGACATCGTTGGACCGCTACCTACAACAGCTCAAGGTCACCGTTACTTAGTAACAATGATCGACCGATTAACTAAGTGGCCTGAAGCAATCCCTACCGACGAAATATCAGCTGTTCGTATAGCCGATATCATCTACCAACACTGGATAGCAAGATTTGGATGCCCTACAACACTAACAAGCGATCAAGGACGCCAATTCGAGAGTCAACTATTCCAAAACCTAATGAAGCAAATGGGTATCAAGAAAAATCGCACGACAGCTTATCACCCTCAAAGCAACGGTATCGTCGAACGGTGGCATCGCTCTCTTAAAACTGCGTTGCGCGCGAAAATCACCGACTCAAGCACATGGATCGACAAATTGCCTACCGTGCTACTTGGATTGCGAGCCGCTCTACGCACAGACACCGGCGTGAGCGCCGCCGAACTTACCTATGGTTACAACCTACGCCTACCTGGCGATTTTTTCAATACAAGTACCTGCACACCTGCGATGGATTATACCTACGTTGAGAAACTGCGTGGTATTATTCAAGCAAACAAGCCGCAAGCTGTAACCGAGCATCACAGCAATAACAGACACATGTTCGTGCATCAAGAATTGCCCACGTGTAGTCACGTTTTTGTCAGAACTGATGCAGTAAAAAAACCACTTCAAACTCCATATGAAGGCCCCTATCGAGTTATAAGCCGAACAGATAAAGTGTATCTCATCCAACTACCAGATCGGCAAATCAACATTTCTATCGACCGATTGAAGCCTGCATATGTCATCACAGAAGATACCTTACCACCAACCAATATTACCACATCAAGAAACAGTACCGTTACCATTACCAAACAAACCAATACCAATACCGAGCCAACCGTTACCAAGCAAGCAACAGAGGTACCTGCTGCCAACATTCCGCTACAGCCCGCCGTGAACAAAACAACACGTAAAGGCCGCACCATCAAGCTGCCGGTACGCTTCGCTTGAAGGGGAGTACTGTAGCCACAACTCAACAACCCACGTTTTGACACTCTGTTTATTAGAAACATTGAAACAAGTAGCTCTGAAAAGAACTTTTGATCACAGTACGTTTTGACACTGTCTACCAGAAATATTGAAGCAAGCAGTTCTCAAAAGAACCTTTTATTAAACGTTTTGACAATCACCAGTTCTAAAAAGAACTCATCTGAGATCCCGAAGGAACTCATTTGTAAAGAAATAGGACACGAACAACCGTCGCACCAGACACGTCTGTCTTGCGCAACGGCCGCTCGAGGAAAAGGCCGAATCAACGCGCCACCTATATTTATAACTTTAGTGCGCAGAATGCCTCGTAGGATACGCGCCTAAACGAACGGAACAAACACCGAACTATGCTTCAACCCTATTGGTCACAAGAATTATGCAACTCTATTGGTTAAGATTTTATTTTTATATTTGTAAATCTGTTTCTGTATTTTCATTGGTTAGAGTATAAGTGTAAAATAGTATTTAAGTGTGTGCAACCAAAAATAAAGCCCTTATTATTTTCTACAATCTGGAGTCATTATTATATCCACCACGCTGCGTCTCATCGCTAAACTCTTTTACAATGCATGATTATGAAACGGGAACAACGGGATAAAGTCGTCGTGGTCTAGACTGCAGCGTTTTATGTGTGTACAAAAAAAACCTCTTTGGGCGAAACAATATTTGCTGACAAAGAAAACAAGCACTTATGTTTATAATCTTATCCCGCCCAGAGGCAGAGTAACAGTGAAACCAGCTCTAAATCTAATAAGAAAATTTTGTATTTTTCTTCTTTCCACATTAAGTCAAGTTTTTATCTTCATATCAACACGTTACAGTAACACTAACACGATGTGACTACATAGGCACGGAACTTCGAGGTAAACAATATTTTTATTCAGCTGACGTTGATAAAAATCAGTTTTTGCTTCATCCAAACATTCGTGCCTCGCATATTGTTTTTCTGCGCGTACATTCCGCTGAACAAACAACAGATGTCGCGCAAACCAAACATAGTTATCCTTCGACTTGGGACGGGCAAAAAGTCGACACGGAGCCGAACATACCGAATGGGGTTTAATAAAGCTCCTTTGTAGTAACACACCGTAACGTAATAGGGTCCTAAACTAATAGGCCAAAGGGGTCTATTGCGAGGCCGCAAGTCTACCGGCACGGAGGGGTTTAAACAGATTTATGCCTAAAAGAAACGCACTTCATCAGCGCGGTTGACCCTTGTCTTTTGTTGCACGTCCCAATTTGCGCTCCGGTGAACGTATTTGTTTTGAGTCTAATTAAAATTCTTTCTTGTAGTTCATTATGATGTAGACAGGGGACTATGAAAAGGATTTTTTTGTTGTATAATGTAAGCGGAAGGCCGGTGCGACGTGTAGGCTCAGAGGACTCGATTTCGAGAATGGTTATTGTGTAACTCATTATTACGTAGAAATATTAACAAAAAAGCTAACTGATATATTAATATATAATGTATGAAATCAATATTCAAGTAGTAATGGTCTTCCTATGAAAAATTTGGGTCACTGCGCTCATTACAATAAATGCGGCAAACGTTATGTAACCGCAAACGCAGACAAATCATAATACAAATCTTTGTCATCTACATCTAAACGCGGTTACCCTTATAAAGAAAAGCCTCTGGAAAGGAAAAAGCCTTGGAAAAAGAGACTTAGTCTAAACAGTGTCTTGAATAAATAGGCCTATCTTTAATTAACCGCAAACCTTTTTAAAAGAGGACAATAATTAACGAGGAGGACTTGGGGGTTCTTACAAATTAAAAAACTAATAAGGGATGATAATGTAGGTTTTAGGATGGCAATAGAGGTAATTGAAAAACTTACATTTGAAATGTTTACTTTCGAGAACGAATAAATAGTTAAAATCAACATCATCATCATATGAAAAATGATAGGGTTCCTTACGAGGGATAGTTATTAATAAGAAGGACTCGGTCCAAAGTTTTAAGAAATTAACAAACTATATTGATAAGGGACGTTATGTAGGTTATCTATGTTGGCGTTGGTCTCATCAACATGAGAAAGGCCGGTCGCTGGGGCGGGCACGCCCCGGAGTTTTATTAGTCCACGGTCCACTCCGCCCAAGTCGACCCCAACTCCGCTTGTTACGGCCACAAAGACACAAAATCGTCACGGAACGTTGCTGGAGGAAACTTTCATTCACAATAAATCTGACCAGTGATACAAATAGCAGGGGCTAATATTTGCGCCATGTAAATGGCACAGCTGGTCACGTATTCGGCACATGCCGAGTTAATATTGAAGTAAATGCTTTGTTGCTTTGTAATACAGACTTTTGGGCCTATTGATTTGTGTTTGCGACCAGAAGGACCACAAATAGTTAATCTTAGAGGGAACATTGTTATTTTCCTTGTAGGACAGTTCGGGGCGGAGAATTTGTTACATAATAAAATTATTTCATCTTTCTTCGTCTCTTGCACGTGTAGACTTAAGAGAATGATGAAATAGCAGTTCATTTGTTTGGAAAATCCATGATGTTTGGTGACAATGATGCGACATATCAAAAAAACTAAAATCTTGTCGATTCTGTGGGTACTTTTATTGAATCTTTAAGAAAACCGATGCTGACAAAACTGACAATATTGTGCGGATAACTGGATATTATGCTTACTACAAGTAAAATCTCAAAATTTTAAAAACCCCGACACATTTTTATTTCATGCTACATAATTTATCTAGTACATAGTAGATACGCTTCGATCGGCAATCTATTGAACACGTAATTATGAAAATACCCCGATCAAAACAGTAAATCGCCCATAACTTTTGAACGGCTGAACCGATTTTATTCAAACATAGCTAAGAACACTTTCGACGAAATCACCTTTTAAACAAAAAAACTAAATTAAAATCGGTTCATCCGTTTAGGAGCTATGATGCCACAGACAGACACACAGATACACAGCAACACACGACAATCTTATAACACCCCTTTTTTCCGTCGGGGGTTAAAAATAAACTCTATTTATAACAACGTAAACTCTATGAAACATAATACCCTCGTATTTCCGCTGATAAGCTCAAAATAAATAAAGCATAACAACACAAATAAAAATAACATCGTTTAGAGAGAAAATTTGTTCCATACGCGTATTGCCAAAAATGAAAATGACTAGTGGGTACAATTTCAACAGATTCACGGGCAAAGCACACAGACGCTTATAACAATATAAGCCATCCGACGGAATGATGTCATTTCCCCCAGAAAAAAGGTTAAAAGGGCCATTCCCGAAGAGAAATCTCGTTATTATTGCAGCTCGTTCAGAGGAAGCTAAATATGATACCGAAAATGATGTCCCACGTGTGTTGGTGTAACGTTCATGTTAATACTTTATTTTCTCATCAAATGGCGAATAGAACTCTTTACGCCGCATTTGCCTTGAAAGCGTCAAGCGCTATCGAGACAATGTGAGCACCGCTTAAAGCTCAACTTTAGCTATAAGAACGGTAAATGCTCGCGATACATGCATAGAAATAGTTGAGATTTGCTTTCTTATTAAGATCACAGATGGCTGGTTTCGCTCTTACGTTTGTATTGAAAAACGCTGAGAGTCCTATTGTACCTAACTTTTCGTAGTCCTTATGTATTTACACTATCACATAACGAGCATGTTTTGAATATAATCATCAATTCGTATAATTACTAAAAAAAAATATGGGCCTAAATATCTACTTGAGGTAAATGTTACCTAAACCTGTATTTTGTTGTTAGTACAAAATCTGTAAACCTAATACGTAATTGGATTATTGGTTATATGAAATACTAGCTTTTGCCAGCGGCGAAAAGTTTTTTTTTTGTCTTTAGGCTTGTGCTTGACCACTATCTCACCTGATGGTAAGCGATGATGTGGTCGACGGTGAAGCACGCTTGCCTAGAAAAAACCCATTCACTCTTGATCTAAATACCCCTAGATTGTAGCTATCGGGAAACACAGGCTCCGGCAGGGAATTTCACTCCTTGGCTGTACGCATAATAAAAGTGTCCCGAAAACGTTTTGTGCGTATGGGTGGGATGTCCACCATGTACCGATGACGCATCGTCGTACGTCTGGTAGTCCGATGATGGAACGGGCTGGGTGGAATTAAATCATGCAATTCCATCGCACACTCCCCGAAATGTAACCGATAAAAAACCGACAAGCTGGCAACTCGGCGTCGATGCTCATGGCAACCAGTGCCTCATTGCCGATGAGTTGCTTGGCCCGCTTTTCAATCGACTCTAGTGCATCAAGCTGGTATTTGGCAGATCCGTCCCAGAGATGAGAACAGTACTCCATGCACGATCGAACTTGCGCTTGATACAAGTTGAGCAGATGTTCCGGCGTGAAGTACCTTCTCACCTTCGCAAGCATCCTCAACTTTTTGGCAGCCAGCTGAGCCTTTCCCTTAATGTATGGTCCAAAATTGAGATTAGATGTCAACCTAACGCCAAGAAGCTCAAGATGGTCCGTTATTGGCACGGTTACATCACGGAAAGTTGGAGCCGGATGAAATTGGCTGAAAAAAGACACGCCTGTGTTTTAACAGCATTAAACTTGACCAGATTGGCATCGCCCCATTCGGAGACTGCTTGCAAGGACAAGTTCAAACGCTCCACCATGGCCTCACGGAGAGACCGGATCAGAGGCCCGGTAGCCCGTGCGTTGGACAAGTATCTCTCAGCAACAGTGCTGTCGTCTGCATACCCAAAGTTGCCGGGTTTTAGCAGATCGTTAATGTGCAACAAGAACAATGTTGCTGAGAGAACCGACCCCTGAGGGACCCCGAAATAAATATCCAATTGGTCCAAAGAGCTGAGATGGGTCCGAAGAGCAGAGATGGGTCTGTAGTTGGCCGGGTCAGCTCGACTGCCCTACTTGAACACGGGATGTACGTTGGCGTTGACGAATGTCCGACATACTCGTCCCGAAACCATCAGGAGAAGGAGGGGGCCGCAAATCACCAGGATTCAGACGCGAAGATTCCGCAAAAAGAGAGGCAAATAAATTTGCCTTCTCCTCAGCGGTGTGAGCCAGCGACCCATCGGGCTTCAGCAGTGGTGGTAGTGAGGGACGGCAGAAGTTCGACTCGACTGACTTAGCCAGGGACCAAAACGCTTTACTACCTGCTGGGTAAGAAGCAAGTTTGGCCCCTATTCGGCCAATGTGGTCAAACCGAGCCCTTCGCAACACCTTCTTGCAGGACTTGGCTGCCCTGTTGTAGGGTCTCTTCTTCTGACCCACGTCACTTGCTTAGCGCGATCGAGCGTCGACCCATGCCAGCCTATGTCACCCGGGGATAGTGTAGCTTCCCAACGGTGAAAGAATTTTTGAAATCAGTCCAGCAGGTTTTAAGTTCATTCGTTACAAACAAAAATAAAAATCTTTCCTCTTTTTAATATTAGTATAGATAAAATCGTTTTCTTTACCTAATACAATGTGTATAAAGTCTCTCTGGAAAAAAAAACTAAAAAAGCTTGTAAGTAATCAATAAGAAAAAGAACACAGTAAAAATAAAACAAAAAACCTTGAAAGAAAATCGTAGCCTCCCCTTAAAACTTCGAATAAAAATTGCTACAATGTCTTTACTTTTGCAGAAGGCGTACCGCGCCCCGCTGTACCAACAAGGGATTGCATTAGTATGCCAGCCTCGTACCCTTAAGGATAACCCCAGTTACGGTGCAAAGTCGCAGCGTACGATATGTAAAAATATCACATATACGTATGTGGGCGAAGAAAGTACGTGTCTATCGTTTCTGTGAATGTTTTCACTTTTGCGGGAGTTCAATAGCCTTTGTTTTCATGTTGTTACACTGAGTGCCTGTCCACATTTATCAAGGGTCGCTACCGCGTTACAGGAGCTCATATAAAAAGCCCGAAAGGTATTGATTCTGTTCCTAATACCTATATACCCGGGACTAGCGTTCACCGCCTTATTCCGACTAATTAATACTTTCGTATCCCCGCGTCTAATACTATCTTTATAAAAAGAAAATAAACCTCCTTTTGTTTCGCTGTATTAGGTAGTGTTATGAGGAAAGTAACTTTCCGGTCGGAAGGTCATCTTTTCCTATCGATGTAAGGTTCAGTGCACACAGCTTGGTCATATTTATTAAGGTTTTTTGCCACCCCGATACGCTGCAGGATCTAAGGATTCGATTTTGACACTACGAAATCTGTTGTTTCATTGAATATAGATTAGGTTCTTAAACAACTTCTTAGAATAAATAGATTATATTTTCTTCTGCATATGACATATGTATTTTTTCACCAACAGAATGATGTAACCAAAAACTTGTAATTAAAACTGATGGAAAAGAGTGTCCGTGGAGTTTCTTGCAAATTCTTCTCCATTGAGACCGACAGACGCTTGCGAATTTGCAACTAGAGTCATCTTTTTATTAATTTTTTGTTTGACAATTCAAAAGTACCCCCAAGGTTTACTTGAAATAAACTACTAGATTTTGATTTTTATAGTGGTTACACCTCTTTTATTAGGTTTTCAGTTAAGTGGGTTGATCTTTTACTACATTGTAAAATGTTACAATTTTTCTCTTAAATTACGGACGTATTTTCTTCGTCGAAGCCGATAATCAGTCTCCTAGTCTACAGCATCGTAACCACACGACCAATTACTGTGTTTCTCATTCATTACTTGGTTTTGACGCAAAACCACGGGGTCTCCACGGGCGCTAATAATAAAATCTAATAACAGTGCAGATCTAATTACTTTTTTATCTGTTTTCTTTATTTGTGTCTTTTCTAATTACATACTAATTTAATTAGCGTTGTCCTCTGCTAAGAATAGGTTGTTCTATTTCTTTGTCTGTAGTACAACCTTCTTTATCTCCTATTTCTTTTGGCACGATGTTGCGGAAATAACTCATGGTCTTGAGAAAAAGAGTAACATTGTAAGTCTTACTGTTTAGTGTGGACCAGACGTACTGAAATTTTATCACTTATGGAGGCTCCTTATGTAGGCCATACCTTATAACCGAGTTATAAAAACTGGGTTACTTAAAATTATTAAAAAACCTGTAGAAGGTTAAGATAAAAAAGGCCTGTTGAAAAAAAAAAGTGATCGTTCTGCTAATGAGCTCACATTTTTACAAGCCTACATTTAAGTTTCCCCTGTCCTGACGTCTGATTGCAGGGTAAATTTTAACCACTTCCCAGTGTTCCATTGAGTGCAATTTTTTGCAAATGCAAAAGCAGGTTTGACGTGTGTATCTGTGTATGTCTTTGGCATAATAGATGCACCGATTTTGATTTAGTTTGTTTGAAAGATGATTTTATCGAGAGTGCTCTTAGCTATGTTTGATGAAAATTCAGCGGTTCAAAAGTTATGGGCGGTTTACCGTTTGAATCGGGGTATTTTCGCAAGATATCGTACACTCGTATTCGATAGATTGTTGATCGAAGCGTGTCTACTTTTGGATAAATTATGTAGTTTAAAAACCATAAAATAAATACATAGACGTGGTTTTTGGCATTTTAATTTTTTTTCTTTTCAATGAAGACGAAAATTTAAATTGTACTTTTATTTAACTTGCAATGTATATATGTAAGTATGTTTGTGTCAAATCTTGCAACTGAATTTTAAAGCGGTTATACTCAACCGATTAAGATGCTTTAGTTTGGATGACCATGCATGGTAAGCTAAGTTACGTCATTCTAAATCCAATATAGCGGACGGCCCAAGATGGCGGCTTAATTATTTTTTGTGCACTGCCATGATATGTGTATCAAATGAAAGGGTTAGCTGAGAAAAAAAAAAGAAAAAAGCTTGTGAAAAAAAATACACTTACAAAGACGAAAATTTGTATGTTTGTTACTCTTCCACTCAAAAACTATGGAACGGATCTGGTTAAAATTTGGCAAAGAGGTAGATTATAATCTGGAATAGCACTTCTCATCCCGGTATAATGCTCCCCGGGGATAAAAATAACACTTTCACGCGGGCCAAGCCGCTGGGAGAAGATCATTCCTTAATTAGTTCAGTGTTGGCAAACAGTTTCTCGTCTCTCACAATTAATTCGCTATAAAAGTCTAAAACTAGATCCAGAATATGTTTGTCGGTCCTTTGTCTTTTTGCTTGGCCAGCATCCAGTGCTAAGAGCGTTGTAATTGCGTCTCATGGCTCGCTAAATGTTTTGTATCCAATCTAACGCGTCTTAACAGCCGTAAAAGAGATTGTTTCAGCTTCTCTCTAATCTGTCATTATTTCCCAAGAAAAGTATTTAATGTGTTTGCGAACTAGTTTTCGCAGTGTTTCTTGTTGTTAGTGCTTTGTTATGGCTTGATTTAAAAGTGCGTAAAAGCATGTTGCTTTAGAAATGCTCTTTTGTTTGCTAGGCTGTTATGTCCCACCCCTGGGCAACGTCTGCCCACTACTCCTTCCAACTTTCGCGAACCCGCGTTTCCTCCTTCCAATTCTGGCGAAATCTGTCTAGTTATTCCCGTCATTTGTGGTTTGGCGCGATCCCGTCTCACTGTGTCTGGGCACTTAGTAAAGCCTCTTGATTTTTGACCTAAAAGTTCTTTGAGTAATCCTTAACTTAGCTTGGTATCAAAACAAAGTATTTGAATTTAAAATAATTTCTCTACTTTTCTTGTTCGTTCTACGTCTAATTGGTAACTTTGTAGTATAAATAATTATGGTAGTCTAATATTTCGCTACAAGTCTTTTAAAGTTATTAATTTAAGGTCAAGTTTTCATTCCTTTGCCCTTTTTCAGGGCCTGTTTTATTTAACTGTTATATTTTAAGCTACTACCGAGTACCGGCTTGTATTATCATTATGTCAAATTATACTATCCTGCCTTATGGAATTCACCTTTATATTGCATCATTTATTATTAGGAACGTCCTCACTGAGAGCATTCACGCGCAATGAGCATTCGACGTCGAATATTCGAGTGGTGTGGATGTTGAACCGAGCGTTACAAAGCCTACACGCAAGCGCAAACTTCGGGCATTGTGGACGTCGCAACGATTTTCGCAGCAACGGCTCGCATTAGAATGTTCACGCAAATAAAACGCTCGAAAGCGAGTATTCAGATAATGAAATCAATGAGTATGTATGTAGGAATATTACTGGCCACTTGTAAAGCAGTAGCAGTAGCTTGTAGTTCCTTGGTCTTTGGTCTTAAGTGTTTGTGACCTTCTTAGTCAATCGCTTTATCGAATGAATGACATTTAACGAGTTCTTATTCGAATGCTCCAAGCTCGCAAGGGAATGTTCGACTCGAACGTTCATAGTTTTGTTCGAAAGAGAATGCTGGGCTCACTGGGAAGCATTTGTTGCTTGCCTCCGATTGTTTGTTTACAACTGCTCACGAAAGAATGCTCCCAGTGAGGACGCTCCTTTACAAAAAGATTATTTACTTTGTCGAACTTGGATGAATGAGTCTTGCGTAGAAGCAAAGAGACTGATTCAAACAAGTAGAAATAGTGAATTCAAGCTGTGGTTGATGACTGCTTATGATTGTTCAGCATTTGTAACCAATTTCTTTCTCCCCAGGTCCGATGGTTCGAGCAGCAGCGTGAAAAGCGGCGTATGAAGCGTGACTACTCGCCGTACGACCGCGCCGCGTTCTCGCAACTCTCGCGCCGGTTACAATCCCACCGGCCGCACTATAGAGCGCTGACGTCATCGCCTTTCTTCCCTGACCCTCTGTTTAAGGAGCAATGGTACTTGGTATGTATCTTTTGGAATTTTCTTTATTTTCTTTTAAAAGTTTCGAAGGAATTGGTGAGGTATAAGATGTACGAGGTTAAATTGCAGAGCTGGCTTCTAATGGCTATAGAACAGATTATTATTATTTTCTTCCTTGAGTCTAAAGCAACGCAATATTATTTCAAAATTATGGTCAAGATAACACCGTTTCCACTACAAAATCATCAGTCTGTAAAAAAGATTAAGTTTTTATTGATATTTGCAATATTTAAAACAGATATACAAACAAACTTCAGTTTCATTTCAATCAATAGGCATAGTATAAATTACTATAAGTATTAAATTATATTTTATTTTTCACTAGCAATTTAATTTAGTTCAAAGTAAGTATAAAAGTATCTCATGCTGAATCTCATGAATCAGTTAATTTTGCAATAAAAGTCTCTATTAAAAAGTTAATATTATTTGTCCTAGTGAATAAACAAAACAAAACATCTGAAAATAAAACGGTAAGAGGTCAATTAGATTTAAATACTCTACTTTTTTATGTTGTTCTTTTTAAAATGTCCCCCATTGTCCCATAACCAAAAATGAGGTTGCATAACATCAAAATCTACTTACGAAAAATACCTTCGTCATATACAACAAATATTGTCCTATAAGCTACTGAACATTACTGAAAACTGTCGCGAAAGAAATAAACATAAAATATTAACTGCGGAAGAGTGGCCGTCTTCTGGCTTCCGTTGTGAAAATATTCTCAGATTTTCATACAGAATTTTTCATATAGAACGGTGGTGCCAAGGACGGTCTGGATATGAACGTGGCTCCTGCATGGCAAAAAGGATACACTGGCAAAGGAATTGTTGTGTCCATCCTGGATGATGGTATCCAGACAAACCATCCGGATTTGGCGCAGAACTACGTAAGTAGAACATTATTTTATGCTTTTCTTAAAATAATATTAGTATCTGACAGTGGCATCGTCCACCGGAACGAATTCCCGTGATAAAAAGTATCATATGTCCTTCTCAAAGGTTTAATCTAGCTCAAACCCAAATTCATCAAAATGAGTTCAGCGGTTTAGGCGTGAATGCGTGCGTGATAGCCTTAATTACATTCGCTAGCATGGTCATGGTAAGATTAGGTAGATTTGAATGTAGTCCTGGCGACAAGATATTTTTATTTTCGGCCTGCTTTTGTCGTACTTCGTAAGAATCAGAATGGAAGAAAACAGTAACTTACACCTCTACCGGTTAATGCAACATTTTGACGTGGTTTATCTTTATTTTACAGACAATTGTCAGCGTTCATAAATCATTTTAATTTTAATCCAATTTGGCAAAATTAGACTCGGTTTAAAGCTGTTAATTATGCTGACAACGAAACCTTTCTATTAATGGACTCAAAAAAGCAACGTAATAAAGCTCATATACGCTCATATACGACGAATAGTCGTTTTTAATCTCTCCACTCGTACTGGTATCCGATTTTCCTTTTTGTTAGTTGAGACCAATAAACTACCATGCAGAATTGCAGGTTTTCTGAAAATTGCTCATATCCACCTACTCGAATTCTTTGTATTTTTCAATTAATCCGAATTCCTAGAAAAGCATGGCCAAATAAAGCCTAAAATGTGGTACCAATTGATGAATTTAGTTTTCTGCTTTAAATGTTTTTGTCTGTACAAAAGATAATTTATAATTTGAGCTCTTTACTGGGATTTTCTGAATTTATAATAAAAAAATAACTAAAATATTTGAAAAATTGTATACTATGTAAATGAAGATAAAAATGCACACAGATATAGCTTCAATTCCAGTTCCATTGTAACTAATACATAGGAGAATATTTATCTTAAAAACCCCTTCAATAATTCGTTATTACATCTACGAATTTAACATCGTCCCAAAATTCAAAAGCAACACTATTCCAGAACTGTATCAGTAACATATCGATAAGTTACACAGCAGTTACTTGTTCCACAGAGAGCCGTTAATATGGCTGATAACACTATCAGTAGGACTGTTGGTCTAACAGTCCCTGTAAAGGTCTAGCACTAAAGATAAGCTGCCCGCATATTAACTTACAAAAGTTAGGCTTTGGCTGAGAGTTAGAACACTAGCTCATGTTTTACAAAAAGCCTGTAACTTGTATCTGGGCAGATTATACAAGATCCTTCATTAATCTCTATTGGCTGTTTGGTTGTACGAATATGTAGTGGATTATTAGGGTATTTGTTCACGTTCATGTGAATTTTAGAAGCAGTTGTATTTTTTTTAATTTTTTAATTTTATGTTTTTTTGTCACGGCTTCGATCCAGTGGCATAGACCGCAAGACCCGTTAAATTATTCGGGATAAAAAGCAACTTATGACACTCAGTAATGCTAAAATAACATACAATTTTACCTCTATAAAATATTAGTTAAGATATTATATATTGATATTGTCAGAGACAAAATGCTCTAAAATTTCTCCTAAATAATGCAATGTTTCTAACTTCTGTAAAATGAGCAATTTCAATGCTCAGTAAGTTACGCTAAATAATATCTTGAATGGTCTTCATTCTATTACGGAAAATTGCAAGCATGACTTAGAGATGGTAGAAATTATGAAGTTAAATAATTAACAAAACGCGCCAAATTACAAACAGTGTAAATGTATCAACATCAAAATTAATTTATTTTGCTGAAATTGCCTTGAATTTTGTAAATTAATTAGGAAACAAGATTTTTGAAATATAATTTCTGTTTTAACGTGATTAAGCCATTGGCTTTAATGTTGATCGTAAATGTGATTTATTTGTTAAGGATCCCAACGCGTCTACAGACATCAACGGTAACGATGATGATCCTATGCCTCAAGACAATGGCGACAACAAGCACGGCACGCGTTGTGCCGGCGAGGTTGCCGGCGTTGCTTACAACCAGTACTGCGGCGTAGGCATCGCCTACAACGCCAGTATTGGAGGCGTGAGGATGTTGGACGGAGTCGTCAATGATGCTGTCGAAGCTAGAGCTTTAGGTCTCAACCCAGACCACATCGATATCTACAGTGCTTCCTGGGGACCAGAGGATGACGGCAAAACTGTTGATGGTCCTGGACCTCTTGCTAGAAGGTAATATAATTTGAAAGTTTTGTGAAAAACAGAACTAAGCAATAGAGATTCGAAAATATTTATTGTTATTTGTGTTTTCCAGGGCATTTATCTACGGAGTCACAAGCGGTCGCCGCGGTAAAGGATCCATCTTCGTTTGGGCTTCTGGTAACGGTGGAAGACATACAGACTCTTGTAACTGTGACGGTTACACGAACAGTATATTTACTTTGTCAATTTCTAGTGCAACGCAAGGTGGTTACAAACCTTGGTACCTTGAAGAATGCTCGTCTACTTTAGCTACTACCTACAGTTCAGGCACCCCAGGACATGATAAGAGTGTCGCTACTGTTGACATGGATGGTAGATTGAGAGCCGATCACATCTGTACAGTAGAACATACGGGCACCTCGGCTTCAGCTCCTCTCGCTGCCGGTATATGTGCGTTAGCTCTGGAAGCAAATGCAGAACTCACATGGAGAGATATGCAATACTTAGTTGTAATGACGTCACGACCACAGCCTCTCGAGAAAGAGGGAGGCTGGATCATAAACGGAGTCAAGAGGAAAGTAAGTCACAAATTCGGATACGGCCTCATGGACGCATCTGAAATGGTCAGCTTAGCAGAACAATGGGTCGCCGTCCCACCACAACATATTTGCAAATCGCAAGAAATTAACGAAGACAAACAGATAGAATCAAAATTTGGTTACACATTAGCGACGCATATGGACGTAAACGGATGCAGTTCCACAGTTAACGAAGTGCGTTATCTTGAACATGTTCAATGTAAAATATCGTTAAGGTTCTTCCCTAGAGGTAATCTACGTATACTTTTGACATCACCAATGGGCACTGTATCAACTTTATTGTTTGAAAGGCCACGTGATGTAGTTAGTTCTAACTTTGATGACTGGCCTTTCCTAAGTGTTCACTTCTGGGGCGAACACGCTGAAGGCAGGTGGACACTACAAATAGTTAATGCTGGTAATAGACACGTCAACCAAGCTGGTATACTTAAAAAATGGCAGCTTATATTCTACGGAACATCAGTAGAGCCGGTACGATTAAAAACAAAAAGGCCGTCGCCTGTAGCGCCGCCTTTTGCATTCCCCACCGCCGCGGACGGCTATGAAACTATCGGGGATTCTTTTTACAACACTGACGCGTTTGCCAACTATCAAAACTTTCCAAATCTATTCGCCGCCGGGTCCGACCCGGAGAAGGCGGTAGCTCAGCTCGACGGACATAACGTCCCTTCTCCGCATGGGGAGAATGTCCTCGCTGATAGTAATGACAAGCGCGTCATGCATGACTGTGATCCCGAATGCGATTCTCAAGGATGCTATGGAAAAGGACCTATTCAATGCATTGCGTGTAAGCACTATAGACTGGATGACTCTTGTGTTTCTCGGTGCCCTCCTAGAAGTTACGCGAATCAAGGCGGAGTATGCTGGCCGTGCCACGAGTCCTGTGAGACTTGTGTTGGACCGGGTCAGGACTCGTGTTTGACATGTGCCCCAGCACACTTGCTAGTTGCTGACCTGGCCGTGTGTCTCCAACAATGCCCAGATGGTTATTGGGAAGACAGCGAATCTTCGGTCTGCCGGCCATGTGCTGCCCACTGCGCTACTTGCTCCGAACGAGCTGACGGTTGCACGTCTTGCGAACACCATCTAGTTCTTCATGACGGAACATGTTTAGCCTCATGTCCGCCATCTCACTACGAAACTGAAGATTATATGTGCGCAAAATGTCACGAATCCTGCGACACTTGCGAAGGGCCCGGAGAAGCGCAGTGCGTGACGTGTCATCCGTCCACTTATGCATTAGACGGCAAATGTGTTACGTCATGTCCTCCAGCTTATTACGCTGACAAAAAGAGGAAAGAATGTATGAGGTTCGTATCATATATTTCCGTGCTATTTTAATATAAGCTTTGATGTGACCTCGTTTTGATGTTTTTGTTTCTTTTTAGGTGTCCCGTCGGTTGTTCAACATGCACGAGCGCGTTTTGCCTCTCGTGTGAACCGAACTGGGAACTTAATAAAAAGGGAAAATGTATGCCTGTGGGAACTGAGAAGTGCAGTTCGGGCGAATTTGCACAAGAGCAGAAATGCAAGAGATGTAACGAAGCTTGCGACTCGTGCTATGGAGAGAATGATGGGGACTGTCTTACTTGTCAGAATCCCAACTTGCTTCAGGACTACAGGTGAGTAATTGTACAATTTGTTGATTAACTCTTTCCTTTGTGTACTTACTGAGTTCTGCCTTCGAATTCTGCCTCAACAAATCATAAAAGGGAAACTTCTCTATCCAGTTTAATACCGTATTTAAGCCTTTTGTATTCTATTTAATATTCACGCGGATGTCCTAACGAAGCGCGGTTCACATGCACGTGGACGTGACCCGTGCTCGTGTTTATTTTTGACTAATGTGTAAGGTCAACATTTATAATTATGTTACCTTGTGGTATTTTTGGATCCTTGTATTTTTTGGCAGCTAAATTTTGCATCCCTCTCGTTTTGTTTTGGTTTAATTTAATTTTGAGTACAGCCTAAGTTAAGTATTCTGGGTATTTTACCTACTATATGTGTTTTGTTAAAGGCTCGTCTTAATTTAAGATTTGTTTAGGTTTTTAAATTGTGTCACCGTAAAAATAAAGTTGTACAAATCTACACTGTTGCATACCAATTGAAGACTTAAAATCAGATTTTGGAGTGAATACTATGTTATTTTTGACACGTTCCAAATCTCTCTATCCATATCACTTAATATTTCTTATTCCTTTTAGATGTGTATCAGAATGCAGTAGAGGATACTACGCGGAGGCGGGTCGGTGTGCGAAGTGCATGCACGGCTGCTCCGAATGCGTTTCAAGACTTAACTGCACGGCATGTGTCAGTGCGCTAAGGCTACAGTCGGGCGCTTGCAGGACGGCCTGTGCTGATGGGTAAGCAGTCCCTTTATATGTGTTGTGTGGAGAGAGGTCGTTGTGCATGCTGCATACACGGCTGCTCTGAATGTGTATCTCAACTCAACTGCACGGCGTCAGGCGCTTGCAGGACGGCCTGTGCTGTATGGTGTGTTGTCCTCTCTCTCTGTTGTGTGGAGGAAAGTCAGTGTGCAAAGTGCATGCACGGTTCCGAATGCGTTTGACGACTGAACTACACGGCATGCATCAGTGCGTTAAGGCTACAGTCGGGCGCTTGCAGGACGGCCTGTACTGATGGGTAAGCAGTCCCTTTATATGTGTTGTGTGGAGGGAGGTCGTTGTGCATGCTGCATACACGGCTGCTCTGAATGTGTATCTCAACTCAACTGCACGGTGTCAGGCGCTTGCAGGACGGCCTGTGCTGTATGGTGTGTTGTCCTCTCTCTCTGTTGTGTGGAGGAAAGTCAGTGTGCAAAGTGCATGCACGGTTCCGAATGCGTTTGACGACTGAACTACACGGCATGCATCAGTGCGTTAAGGCTACAGTCGGGCGCTTGCAGGACGGCCTGTACTGATGGGTAAGCAGTTCCCTCTATATGTGTTGTGTGGGTAATTCCTCGTTATTAATAATATAAGCCTTTAACTGTGTCACTGCAGGGTAAATGCAACTTTTAATAAAGAAAATGCACGAGCATTGATTACTCTTTTTCAAGGCGGGGTAGTGAGTTATATTAGCTAAGTTCAAGGCAAGAAAAGGAAAGGTTTCTTCACTATGTACCGCGTCGTCAGTGATGTCAAAGATACAATTTAGAAAGTAAAGACAGCTGCAGAGAAACTTCACCCCCTAGAAGTGAATCTATACACTACTAGTGGGTGAAGTTTCTCTGCCGCTGTCTGTACATATGAATTTGATTAAGTCACACCGATACTTGCCCGGTTTTGAACCCAGGACCTCATTACGAGAGGCGATATCTTAGCCACTGGGCCACCACGACAGATTAATTAACTTAATCTCTTCATGGTTAGACCTATATTTCAATAAACGATAGAATGGAGGCGGCCGCTTGCGGCAAATTTTACAGCGATCTGCTAGCGCGTTTGAATATCTTAGTGGCAAATACACAGGTTTTTGAGTGGAACTCTTGAAACTTCAATAGAGCTTTTGCCAGCTGAGAATTTGAACACCTTAAGTTTTCTTTTCTTTATTTTATATGTTTGTTGTTTCTATCGCAGGTACTACGTAGATCGCGGCACGTGCTCGAAGTGTTACCTATCGTGTAGCACGTGTATCGGACCGAGGCGGGACCAGTGCGCGTCCTGTCCTGAGGGCTGGCGGCTGGCTGCAGGAGAGTGTCATCCTGAGTGTCCTCAAGGTAAGAACATGAACCATTTATATACAGCCTGTTGTAGTTAGTACTGGCCACTACTGGCAGTTTGTAACAATTGTGTTTTGGATATTATACGGCTACTCCAACCCATGGTATAGTAATAAATACTTCACCTGGTATCCTCTTCCCGTGACAGCTGGGTCACGTGATTGGCCAAGGAATACGTCATCAGTTACGATGCGCTAATAATTCAGTATATAAAAGTAACTAAATAGATGAATCAAACGTGACAAGAGTTACTAAATAGTTAAGCTAGTTAGTAATTTATTTAATTTTCATTGCAAACTGAGAAAGAATCTAAATTTACTGAAAAGGGCAATCAATGGTTACACTTACCATGACGTAATCTCAAGCCATCGTGAGAAGAGAATACCAGGCGGTGTATATTATTATACCATGTTCCAGATAGCGTTTTACTATATTGACAATACTACCAGTGGTACTCGACCTGGAAATTTTCGAATTCGTGGCCACGAATTTTGCCGATATCATGTAGTAGAGTCGTTGATGGCTGGCCAGCCATCAACGACTCTACTACATGATATCGGCAAACTTACGAATCAGCAGTTTTAGTGAAATCGATATTTAGGTGAAAACTGTACCTGATGTGGTACCACACAACGTACGTATTGCCATCTCTGACGGTTACAGAATTGAAGTTGTTCGAATCTGCATTTTATGTTAATATTACTTACCAAATTCGTATTCGTTGTTTTAGCACTTATTTACCTAACCTACCTACAAGGTATGAATAAATATCTATTAACTCCAATGTATGATGATGTAAAGTCACAAATGTGTATTTATTTCCGATTCTTGTAAAATATTGACAATCCGTTGATAATAACCTAAAAAAAGTACCATCTTGATAACCCAAAGCACCAAGGTATGGTATAGTAAGGTTCAGCCTTGGACATCTTCGAATTAAATGATAATGATATCTGTAATTTCAGTTTCTCTTTTAGGGTTCTGCAACATTATCAGCAAAACCAGCCAAAAAATTTGAACTACCTAACTACTTTTTAACCCCCGACTGAAAAAAAAGGTGTTATAAGTTTGATGTGTGTACCAGTGTGTTTTTTTTATGTGTATTTGTCTGTGGTATCATAGATGCTAAACGGATGAACCGATATTGATTTCGATTTTTGAATCGGGCTGCTTCCCCAAGCTATCGTGTCATAATATTGTTGTGTAATAGTGTAATTATGTGTTCAATATATATTGTCGATCGAAGCGTGTCTACTGCTAGATAAATTTTGTTATAATAACAAAAAAATTAACATAACAATTAACATTTTGTTTTGTTATAATTTTGTTATTGTTTTGTTTTTTAATTTTGTTTTGTTATTTTGTTATGTTTTATTATTTGTAATATTTTTGGAATTGCCGGGAGTTGTTTTACATGCATAATTTTATCGGTAATAATGTTGCTAGGTCCAGTAATAGGAACTTGTAAAAACCCTATTTGGCGAACCAGATATAAAACCAAAACTTCACAAGTTTAACAAAAAGTATAAATTGATAAAACAAAGTAAATTTATACATGTGAACAACCTAAACAAATAAATTCGCAATTTATAGTTATTTTATCGCCCAGAGGTGTTCGTTTAGTTTAACTGAAAGAGATTTATCACTGCAAGCATCTCGCCGCCTCAAGTAGCTACTAAAGAGTCTCTGCTGAATTCAGACTGCGCACGTGTACACTCAAATTTCAAGTGGCTTCAAGAACTTACGCTTGTTTATTTCAACTGGGCCATTAAGCGGCACTTTTGAACGTTAACAATTATTTACAAGTAATAAAAATTGATTCTACCGTGCATTCGGAAAAGTAGCTTGTTATGGAAAAGAACGCACAAGAAACTCCATACTTACTCTTAAAAAAATATAAGTATTTTATAATATTTACATAAGTACAAACATTAATAAATTCTTATACGTGAGAACGATGCACCCAGAACTACTATACTACATATAGGTATAAAGTATTAAGCACTAAAAGGTAAATTCCTTCACTTGATAAATAGGAACATGGTTCTCACATACTTCCAAATATTGCAAACATAGGTAAATTACCTAATTCAACAATAATAATATTCTTTCATTTAGTTTTAATATCTGACAAGGTATTTTGTTATAGACTTTAACACATTGCCCCATGAAAGATGTGTGTACTTTAGCTAATCTATAAGATGGTTGATCCCTTGGAAAGCTTTTGGTCCAAGTTGTTTCTGTTTTGTTCATCTTTTTAACCATCTCAATTTTCCTCCAGGCTTCTACCAAACCATGGGCGGCTGTCGTCACTGCCACCACTACTGCCGCGAGTGTGACGGCTCCGGGCCTCTCCACTGCAAGTCTTGTCCACCTCGGTTCATGCTGGACGGCGGGCTCTGTATGGAGTGCCTTGGCTCACAGTACTATGATGCCAGCACTGGAACGTGTCGTGCTTGCGATGAGACGTGCAGGACTTGCTCCGGACCGGGACAGTTTAGCTGTACAGCGTGTTCAAGACCTCTTAGACTAGACAGGTGAGTGTTTCCTCTGTTTCTTGAAGGTCAGAGGCGAAGGGTTCATCAACTCGATTCCTGCCGCCCCAGGACAACGAATCTGTGTGAACTTGTTGACAAATACTACTTAAATATCCTGCACCGGCTAACCTGTCATGAAAGTTGAACCCCTTGCTACTGGTAGAGTGATTAGTACAGTCAAGAGACAGAGTTCGTCGAGGGAAGGTATTACCACTATACTTATTTCTACCACCAAGCTGTGCGGTAACTTGTTGGACGGGTATGGGTGCAGGCACATGAAACTTTCTTATGCTTTGTGTCTTGAATGGCAACGCATTTGCGATGATTCTGGTATATTGCATTTGGCCTAAGTGCCGGTGCCAACTTAAGAGAAAATGCGTTCGCAGACATTCGACTGAACATTCTAAGTAAAAATTGCATTTGCCCTAGGTGGCGGTGTCAACTTAATAGGAAATGCGGTCGCAGACATTCGACTGAATATCCTAATTAAAAAATGTATTTTCCCTAGGTAGCGGTGTCAACTTAATAGTAAATGCGGTCGCATACATTCGACTGAATATCCTAAGTAAAAATTGTATTTGCCCTAGGTAGCGGTGTCAATTTAATAGTAAATGCGGTCGCAGACATTCGACTGAATATCCTAAGTAAAAATTGTATTTGCCCTAGGTAGCGGTGTCAACTTAATAGTAAATGCGTTCGCAGACATTCGACTGAATATCCTAAGTAAAAATTGTATTTGCCCTAGGTAGCGGTGTCAACTTAATAGTAAATGCGGTCGCATACAATCGACTGAATATCCTAAGTAAAAATTGTATTTGCCCTAGGTAGCGGTGTCAATTTAATAGTAAATGCGGTCGCAGACATTCGACTGAATATCCTAAGTAAAAATTGTATTTGCCCTAGGTAGCGGTGTCAACTTAATAGTAAATGCGTTCGCAGACATTCGACTGAATATCCTAATTAAAAATTGTATTTGCCCTAGGTAGCGGTGTCAACTTAATAGTAAATGCGGTCGCAGACATTCGACTGAATATCCTAAGTAAAAATTGTATTTGCCCTAGGTAGCGGTGTCAACTTAATAGTAAATGCGGTCGCAGACATTCGACTGAATATCCTAAGTATAAAAATTGTATTTGCCCTAGGTAGCGGTGTCAACTTAATAGTAAATGCGGTCGCAGACATTCGACTGAATATTCTAAGTAAAAATTGTATTTGCCCTAGGTAGCGGTGTCAACTTAATAGTAAATGCGGTCGCAGACATTCGACTGAATATCCTAAGTAAAAATTGTATTTGCCCTAGGTAAGCGGTGTCAACTTAATAGTAAATGCGGTCGCAGACATTCGACTGAATATCCTAAGTAAAAGTTCGTAATTTGAGGTTGGGCTCTCGTCTATTTTCTCCTCCAGTATTGGACCAATTTAAAAGATATTCCATAAACTGAAAAATAAAGATATACTATGCCCCTATGTTTTAATTTTTAATAGTCTTTAAAAGGACTAGAACCCTCAAAAATGCTCAAAATTGCGCTGTCAACAGAGGCCTAGTGTACAAATTTCATAACTATATATGAAAAAGAAAGACATAGGCTAGTATATATCTTTCTTTTATATTGTTGCAATATTGGAAGAGGAAATAGGCGAGAGCCGAACCTCGAATTATGACTTTTTACTTAGTATATTCAGTTAGAGTTCTCTGCCCGCATTTCCTCTTACCGTTATAGGCTGGCTGGTAGACGACAATAACCAAATCCGTGAAACAAGGTTTTACAATAACAAGCTTCAAGTAGTTTTCCAAAAATGTCAAACTCCTACAAACTTCATTCCAAATTCCTAGTTTTTCCGCGTCTATGTGCAGGGTAGTTCAATAGTCCCACGTTACTCGTTGGCTCGACAGGTGGGTCATACGTTTAAAGGTTACTTTAGTACGGTTATGTTTGAAATAGCGGGTGTAACAGTCTTGAAAAGTGGCCTGGAATACCAGTCGGCGAGAAATGTTGAGAGCACGTGCTCAAGCACTGCAGCTTTGTGGTCGCGTTAAAAGAGTTTGCTTTGTACTAACCTCTGTGAGCATAGACTACCGAGATAGTAGAAAATAGGCTATACTAATATTGATTTTGAAAAAAATATAAATTCTGAAAACAATTCTTTTAAAACCTTCAGGATGGAAAAATATGAATTTATAAGTATTTCAAAAATGTTAAATACTTTTAAGCTTACCGTGCATTGTCATCCAAACCAAACATGTAAACAAAATGTCAGCTCAATTGGGACAGTGAGTACCTACTACATCTTCTATACAGAATGACGACATTTCCAGGAAATGTTATTTTAATGATATGTCATAAGATGTTTCCGGGAACTTCCGTTTTGTAAATTGCGTCAATAGGCGATATCGTACAAGCATCACACTAATATTATAAGTTTGTGAATGTTGCGTGTGTTTGTTACTTCATCACGCTCAAACGGCTAGACGCATCTGGATGAAATATTGGCACAGACACGATTGGCACAGAGATAGATTATAGTCAGGAATAGCACATAAGGTTCTTTCTATCCCGGGCATATGTCCTCTCGGGATAATTTTCGGCAGAAGCTACTATAAAAATTCAAGTGCAAATAGGTCGAATTTCATCGCATAGCGTCCTTGCAATTTCGCTTAATAAAAAATTCATATAGGTGAGATATAAATCAAAACGCATCGAATCATCGGGAAGATCGCTCGGTGATTGAAGGACACTGATACAAGTACTACTGTAGTACTACAGTACACTGATACTTGTACAAGTATTTCGCGTCGACCAGAAGGACTTGTGACGACTTATGAGTAAGCTCTAGATCTTTACAAAGCGTTTGACAGTGTAAGACACTACTTTTGTGGGTTACTTTTCTTTTTTGTTGGGGTTCAAAGGTTGAAGAAACGCAGTAGTTTTTATGTAATTTAAGGAAAGAAACATTTTGCGACAGTGTGTACTACATGAGTAAAATTTCGTCGGTTCTGTATCTGCTCTAGTGTAGGAAAGCTCGAACCGTCAGAAATCGAGAGATAGAATCAAATTCCGTTCAGTCATCTGTTAACACGTTGCCAGATTCAAATCGAACAGCACCGTATCCTGTACACTTTGATTATCATCTACAAGATAATCGATAGTCAGGGCCGTATTTAGGGAAGGGTAGCAGGGGCTCTAGACCTGGTGTCTTCGCAGTATGTTTTTTTGATTCATTTAGAAAAATACTGAAAATTATAAAAAAAATAGATTTAGAAATGTTATTAATTATTTTTCGACGAACACGCGAAGTGACTACAGACGAATTGAGAACCTGCTCCTTTTATTGAAGAAAGTTAATAATTATAAATGGCTTATATTGAAAACTTCGAAAAAATATTTTTGTTCTTTTTCCAAAAATGTTTTTGGACGTTCAGTTCCTGGTTGCCCCAGGGCATCCACGCTTTAATCCGGCCCTGTATCTAGTGCTAGAAGAAAACTAGAGAAATACCTGGCATTGCTACCTATAACGTCTGTGTATAACATGAATTAGGTACATATTACCTATTCCTTTGTGTTGTCTAGCTAGATAGTTGAGTTCTAAATGGGTTGGATCTTAGATGTCATGTTGGTGTGGTGGTTGAAAGGTTGAATTTGCTCGTGAAGTATAGGTTTATATTATTATTGTTGGTACTCTTTGTATGATTTTTATACTTTGATGATGTTTTATAAGACCGTTACCTGGCTAAAATAATAATACGAAGTTCGTGTGTAGACAAGAAGTTATAAGGTTCATCTATGTCAAAAAGGTTTTGTTTTTTGAAAGTAGTTGCTCAATAATTGTCAAGCTTGTTTAGCTTTTCCCTAACTATGTTCGAGTCGGCTTTCAGTCGTACAGCTGAAAACATGTTTATGAACTGACAGAAAAGAACTTGGAGCGACTACCTATCCAACCTCAGAGATCCATTTGCTTAGTAAAACTATACCCCTTGGTTGGTAGGGCCCGATTTAGCAATTTCGTCGCTCCGGGCATAGACAATATTTGTCGCCCTTTAAAATGACGTCTTATAATATAAGGAAGTACATGTTTCAGGATATTATCTATTGAAAAAATGCGGTCATTAACCGTCGGATCGGATTAAGCCGCTTTTTTAACAACTTCGAGCGAAATGAAAAATTTGAACAAAAATATTAAAGTTATTTAACGGTGGGTTTACAACAAGAACCAATAACATTCGGCAGCGAAGCGAACTTGAAAATTTGAGCACAACACCCTAAATATGATGAAATGAATAGGGCTGTTAGTTTAGTTTGGCCGCTCTGGGCATTTGCGCGGCTCGTCCGAGTCTAGATGTCGTCTAGATCCGGCCCTGCCCCTTGGTAAGACTTATTGTCACACTTTTGATATTCTGACTACCCGTAACGAAGATCTACAAATTGTAGTATTTACCAGTTATTGTTCACAGAACAATATGTCCATATAATATTTCCTCATCATAACGTTATATTTTGCCACAGGTTAAACAACCAGTGCGTGCCGTGCTGTTCTGAGCGCGGCGCTACCAACTCTACGCCAGCTACCGACTGCTGCCACTGTAACCCTGATACTGGTAAGTTATTTATTTATACACTAGCTGTGCCCGCGGCTTCGCTCCCGTCAACTGACTGCCTACCCTACCCTACTTACCTATCTACCAATACTATTTCTAGTGTCATCATTCTTTCGCGGAGAAAGTTAACACCGCCATTCAAAAAATGACTTCAAATGCACAACGCCATCTATCGAATATCGAGTTTAACTGTCCGAGTATCTGAGTTGTGTAGTGAACGGATTGCGATGAAACAATAACTAAAAAATACTTACGCACAATTTTTATGTATAAAAGTTATCTACATTGGTTTTGTACATTTCACGTGATGCATGCACAAATAAACCGACAAACATTCGAAAAATGCTGGAAATGGGTTCTGTTGGTTATCCTTTAAAGGTGAACGCGCACCTGTCCGCGCCGCACTTGCCGCACGCGCCGCAGTCATCGTATTTTCTTAAGGCCCCGCGCCGAACGCGCCGCAAGCATTGTATCCACTTCTGTACATCTTGAACTTTATTTTCATACGAATACGGATGATGTTTCCGCGCCGCCCGCATCGCCTGCCGAATCTGATGACGTCATCCGCACGCGCTGGTGGAATCCGTATACTTATAGCATTTTGCTGAAAATGCGGGTAGTGCGGCGCGGATAGGTGCGCGAGGCTGCATACGATTTCATATAAAGATTTATGAAATGCGATGACGGTGGCGCGTGCGGCTCCTGCGGCGCGGGTAGGTGCGCGTTCACCTTAACAAAACTACAATTGGCGGCCTTATCGCATTCCGCGATCTCTGCCTGGCAAACTGGATATTATAGGAGCCTAAATACCTGGATATATTTATATTTTTTATTTCCTTAAATCAAGGAATAAGCAGAAAAGGAACAAACGAAGGAATCATAAGGATGGGTAGAGCTTTTTGTCGACTGCTTATGCGTCACAGCATTCCATCTGCGAAACCTGTAATTTTCATGGAATCATTAGGGCAATCTCCCTTTGGTAGATAATTTAAACCGCACATGATTAGTTGTGGCGAATTGTTAATTTGCTTGCTAACTATAATGACTAATATTCACATTTAGAACAACCAGTCACCAATATAAGGCTCCAACCAGAGCTGTACGGAAATTCTGGCCACTCATGTTTACTTCACTTACAAAATTATAATTCTTATTAGTTTGATGTGTGCCTGTGTGTTTGTTTATTTGTGTACCTATATGTGTAATTGTGTATCTGTCTCTGGCATCATAGCTCCTAAGCGGATGAACCAATTTTGATTTCGTTTGAAAGGTGACTTCATCGAGAGTAAGAACTCTCTAAATATTGTTATTCTTTCAACCAGGAGAGTGCATAAACTCATCAGTAGCGGGCAAGCGGCGCATCGCGGAGTGGGGCGCGCTACACACGGCGCCGAGCGCTCACGCCGCGCCCAGCGCCGTCGTGGTCACGCTCGCCGTGTGCGCGGCCGCCGTGGGGCTGTTCATCGCTGTGCTGGTGGTGTTGCAGGTGGGTGTGAGAGGAAGCATGTGTCCTTTTCTACACAGTTTTAGGGTAAGCGGCGCAATGCAGAGTGGAGCGCGATCCACATCGTGCCCAGCATTGCCGTGGTCACTGTTAAGTGGGGGTTTTCCTAATGAAGGTAGAAGGATATATCAAATATTTATTCCAATATAAAATATTTTTTGAATCAAGCTTTTTAAATTACCGTGCGTTGTCATCCAAACCAAACCTGTATTAGTTATGGACCAATTTGAAAAATGCCCTGTATGAGTAGGCAATATGACAAAAACTATTAAAATAGTTAAATGGACCGGGCTTTCTGAATAATGCCCAATATTAGTAGGCAATATGGTAAAAACTATTAAAATAGTTAAATTGACCGGGCTTTCTGAGTAATGCCCAATATGAGTAGGCAATATGGTAAAACTATTAAAATAGTTAAATTGACCGGGCTTTCTGAATAATTAAGAGTCTCGGTGACCCAGTGGCCCAGATACTTGAATATGATACATGACCTGTGGGACAGTGTCATAAGTTTTTGATCCCGCCTTAAACACCATGAGCTCGCTTTTAATGGTGTTATATCTGAGCCCGTGGGCCCCCGCATACCGTTCGCAGATCAAAATAAATTTTCGAAGGGCACTGATCGATGGACTCAGCAGCACCATATCGTCCGCGTAGCTGATGTTGTTGACAGTAATACCACCAATCGAACAGCCCACACCGGCGCCACTGAGTTCACGGATCAGACGGTCAATATACAAGTTGAAGAGAGTCGGCGAGGTTAGCCCGCCTTGCCTATCACCACATTCCAACCTGTACTCAACCGATAGCGACCCCGACCATCGCACAAAATTGCTCTGGTTGCCATACCAATACTTTAGGAGACTTGTGTACTCAGGAGGTAGATCCGTATCATCCGACAACTTTTGACACAACCTGTCGTATGCAACAAGATCAAATGCTTTAGATAAATCTAAGAAGCAGGCATAGACAGGCTTCAGTGCTTCTGTCGGTATAGTATCGGACGGTATGCTTGAGATTCAGTATGGCCATTTCTGTTGACAAACCAGGGGAAAGCCAAACTGTGCATCATGTAGCTGTAGGTGTTGCCTTAACTGAATATCAATAACACCGTCCAACACTTTAGCAATGACTGTCGCGAGTGATATGGGCCTGTAGTTACTTAATGTAGAGGCGTCTCCTGTCTTACTCTTTGTTATAGGGACAACCAAAGTTTTCATCATTGCTTCAGGGAGGTATGAATGCCTTAAGCAGAATGTAAACAACATAGCGAGCACCCTCGGCAGATGAACACCCGCATGCTGCAAGTGTTCTATACTGAGCGAGTCATGGCCCGGGGATTTTCCTCGCTTCATGTCTCTGATCACAATGGCAACCTGTTTCGCAGTGATCCGAACAAGCGGTTTCACCAGACCAGTACCTTCCGCCTCTGTACTGGTCGACGCGGGTACCAATGGTTTCTCCGTACCCTAAAATGCTCTTTGAATAAGTTGGCAATTTGATCGGCGTCACTAACCCCCTCCACACTAACTGGAAACACTCGGCCTCGGATTCAATTTACTGGTCTCCTTCCAAAACTTACTAAAGTTTTTTGTGGTATGCTGTGATGCAAGGCTGTCTATTTTTAATTGATTTTTATTGTCCTTACACCACTTGAGCTGATGTTTAAACCAACTTCGCGAGTTTCGTATTCGGTCATAAGTCTGACCGGACGTATTTTTGCCCTGGGCGACCCACTCATGAAACCGAAGCCTAGCCTCCTCATATGCCTTTTTGAAATGCTTGTTCCAGCCTGGCACATACCTTTTCTTTTTATTTGTAAGTATACTACTTCTAGAGCACGCCACCGCAGCGTCTCTAAGCACATTCACTACATTACCATACAATTTATCAATTATTTGTCTGTGGTCTACTTTCTTACACATTACATCTGCGCAGTTATGTAATTTACATGGAAAGTTGATATCTCGCAGCTTAGTTGAACAAATGTACAAATATTTATTGAGCTGATCTTTATCTCTTTCACCCCATATAGCCTTATCCGGCAATGAGCCTCTCACCTGTACTTTAGGTACCAAAACATTAAGGTCACATAACAGTTCGACAGCGAAATGATCGGAACATGACATCTCATACCTTATACTTGTGCTCAGAATAGTTTCTTTAGCAACTTCAGTAATGATGACATGGTCCAACCATGACGTAGTCCCGTAAGCATTACTAAAGAATGTATATGTACCTGAATCTAGTCCCAACCCTTCTATGTCTGCACAAGTCCACCGTTGCTCAGCACAGAACTTCAAAAGCTCATTGCCAAATAAGGCGCCTGGATTAGCGTTGAAATCCCCTAGTATATACACTGTGTCAGTACCACTAGTCTCTATAATAGCACTAACCTCGCCGAGGCAACTGACAAAAATTTCAAAATTGTCAAGACTATCCGTTGGCATATATACCGACATCACTAAAAATTCGCGATCATTAAGCACAACCTTAACGGCCACTATCCGCTCACTCTCACAGTTAACGACCGAAACCGATTGAAACACACTTTTACGCCATAGAAGAGCCACTCCACCATATGGCCTGCCCCTCAGCATACCCGACGAAGTGTCTACTGAAGATTTCCCGGTGTACGCAAAATCTTGATCTATTTCTCCCAGATATGGAATGTCGTCCGGTAGTAGCCATGTCTCCTGTAATGCTAAAAAGTCTGCCGTGTGACACAGCGTCCTGACGTACTCAATGGAGTTCTTAACAGAATAGCAGTTAAAACTCACGAACCTAGTTCTGTTTATTCTCTTGCCTGTGTTGTGATCCATTATTCTTATTTTTAAATTCAATAAATTTTCTAACAGTTATGCCCTCGGGCCATAAAGTGTCATCTAGAAAAAGTGAGAGCTTCATACTAGGCACCTGCATTTTATTCGAACTGTACTTCCTCTGCACCTTCGCTTTTATCTTCTGCAAGGTGACATGAACTCGGGTTTTTTCTAATATGTAGTCAACAATGTCCGTCTCTGATGTGCATCTGTCAACGTTATTAATGAACAAAGGCACCTGTATAGTAGCAGCTTTGAAATTTTCACTGCCTGTATATCGGGCTTTGCCTTCCAGTGTATTAAAACGATTTTTTAATCTCTTTTGTTGTACCAAAACCCACTGCTCGTTCGGTTTCTCAAACTTCCATTGTTTTTCTGTATTTATTACATTCGCAAAAGAATCATGTAAACACGTATTCACACTCGTTCTACAATCCCGATACATTGGCGCTGATGACTCAAGCGACGACAGCGGCACGGGCGGCGGCGGCGGCACCGGCACATTCATGTTCGAGGTCGCGGTACGTGCGCACCCTTTCATTTGCGCTGGAACTTGCGGGCTGGGCGTCGCAGAGGAACGCATGAGCGCGGGCGCAGGGGATCCTGCCACCGCCGCTCGCGCCGCAGCGATACAAGTAGCGCCCGGCAATGACTCATTTCGCTCATCTTGTCTTTGTGTTGTATTTTGGACCGCTTCCAAAACGGGGGTTAGACCGGCTGGTCCGCTATCCAAAAAATAACTATTTGATATATTAGTACCTCCGCCTCTCTTTTTATTAACATAACAGTCAAAGTTATTGTTCACCAAAGATGCATTTCTCAAATTAGTAAGTTCATTTTTAACTTCGTTAAACTTTTCTTTAGTAACATACGACTCCTTAATCGTTCTTAATTCATTTTGGATGACCAGCACATTCTTTAAGAGCTTTGTCGGATCAACATGATCAAAATGAACTGGAGGTAGCTTCTGTAAGTCCCTCGCAACAAAAACTGGAATTAAATCCGGATCAGTCTCTTTAAAAAGGCTTATAACGTCAAATAAATCTCTTTTCGAGCGTCCATCCTTTCTTCTACTTATCCTTTTCTTTGAGGTAGGCACAGATTCGAATAGCAAGCTCTTTGCACTTTCGATCTCCTCCGAACAAAAACTTGACACACACAGATTCACCAAACTTTCTTTGTTCATAGTGTCTATTTTATATTGAATAAAGGCTCACTAACTACTAAATTGCACTGATTGCATTTCACAATATTATTAGACGTCATCTTCGTGCGATGAATCACCGACTCGACCGTACGTTCGCTCGCTAGCGCTTGCGGACGCATAATGCCCAATATGAGTAGGCAATATGGTAAAAACTATTAAAATAGTTAAATTGACCGAGCTTTCTGAATAATGCCCAATATGAGTAGGCAATATGGTAAAAACTATTAAAATAGTTAAATTGATCGGGCTTTCTGAATAATGCCCAATATGAGTAGGCAATATGGTAAAAACTATTAAAATAGTTAAATTTATTGGGCTTTCTGAATAATGCCCAATATGAGTAGGCAATATGTTAAAAACTATTAAAATAGTTAAATTGACCGGGCTTTCTGAATAATGCCCAATATGAGTAGGCAATATGGTAAAAACTATTAAAATAGTTAAATTTATCGGGCTTTCTGAATAATGCCCAATATGAGTAGGCAATATGGTAAAAACTATTAAAATAGTTAAATTGACCGGGCTTTCTGAATAATGCCCAATATGAGTAGGCAATATGGTAAAAACTATTAAAATAGTTAAATTGACCGGGCTTTCTGAATAATGCCCAATATGAGTAGGCAATATGGTAAAACCTATTAAAATAGTTAGATTGACCGGGCTTTCTGAATAATGCCCTTCACTTATTGGGCTAGGTAATAAAAATATGTTTTTTATATTATTTTAACGTTGACATTGATTTAAAATAAAATAGGTAGATGAGTACGATTATCATTTTCCTGCCCTTATCTCATGAAACTTGGGGTCGGCGCAACACGTTTTATTATTCCATAACGTCCTGTCCATTTCTGTATGCAGGGTCTAAAGTAACCTAACATAAACGTTTATCTTTTCTTCATATCTTGCAGGAATTACAATCGATCATAATATCAGCTGAATATGCTAAATAAAGTACCAATTTCTCATCACACAGTACTAATAATAGTACATTGTGATACTAGGGTGGAAAGTAGGTTACAATAACCTACACACCCGTGTATCACACGACGTTTTTCAATACAGTTGTGGGAAATAGTAAAAACAAGTCAAAGAATTAAATTTTATTTTTCCATAAAATAAAATTATCGTAAGTCGCCATATATATCTTTCTCGAGAGTTTGGAGGCAAAATTTCATCTTGCGCAGTTTTTGCCTCAGATAAAATATCGGGTGTAGTTAATTCCATTTCATCAATTGTACTTGAACTCATATAAAAAAAAAGAATCAATTTATCACAAAAAAATAAAAATAAATCAGAAAATGGCGCGTTTTTGCAACTGGCCTTTTTTTGTACAACGAAAACAGCCTATACAGCCTATTCGATTTTTGACAAATGTTGATGTAAAAATAATGAAATTAAAACTGGTAATTAAACATATTGAACAACCATTTAAAAGAATTTTGAGAATTCCATGCTAAAACGTACGGAATCATCATCATTTCCTCGTATAAAATCTATCCAATTTTATTCTATGTATGAAAACTCCTTGCTACTAAACTTTTTTAAATTGACTTATAAGTTTAAAACTAAACTGCAAAACTAATGATCGAGCTCGTAAACAAAAGTCACGACCGCGTAACAGAAAATGCCTGTGCAAAAGATTTAATTTTCAAATCATAATTATGGCCCTTGAAAGTGCGCCATGTTTAACAACTGTATTGAAAACCATATTACGGTCTGTACATCCCTAAACATTCATACTTTACGGCGGATAACCTTTTTAATGTGTCTATCGACATTCTCGTAAGAGTAGCATACGAAATGAAGATGTTTCATGTCACATAAATACTCCTTTTGTTTTTGTAGGCATAATAAACTTAGGATACGTCCATTTCGTGTTTATTCAGATCTAGAGACAAATAAGAAAGTTCTAGAGATTATTGTTTTAGCGTTCATCAATACTGGGCTTTGTTTCTTGAGAAAACACAAATATACCTTCTAGACCAATAATATTTTCCCTAGTTAGTTATAAAAGTTTTCACTAAGGAAACATTTTTGGACTAGACAATTTGACCCCGACCTATATTTGGACGTTTCTATCAGAGCCCGGACAACGGTATTCCCAAAAAAAAATAAAGACCGGTTCAGTAGGTCATCAAGGTGGTAATCTTGACAACAGGCTTTTTTATTATTGATAGGCTCACGTTTGACCACAATCTGACCTGATGGTTAGCGATGATGTGGACGATGTGGTTGACGATGAGGCAACGCTTGCCTAGAAGTAACCTATTCACTCTTGTCTTAAAAACTCCCAAGTTGTAGGTATCAGGAAATACAGACTCCGGCAGGGAATTCGACTCCTTAGCTGTGCGTTTAAAAAATATTCTTCTTTTCTATTCACAGGCACACAGTCCGCGTGAGCAGAAGCAGAAGCGAACAAGCGCGCGAGGCGTAATATATTCGCCGCTCGCGTGCACCGATGACGGCGACGTCTCCTTTCTCACCTCGCGCATCAACCTCCCCGCGAGAGACAGCGACACGGAGCGAACGCACGCCGAACATGAACACGAACCACTCCTCGAACATTCCACATAGCGCGCGCTGTGATCTTAGATGTAAGTCATGACGTCATCAGTGACCGCGCGAGCGGTAGGTAAGTCAGTCAGTGATACGCCGTCACAACTTCCTAGTTATTGAAAATTTTAGTTGTTCAATAATATAAAGACATGAGCAGTAATCCAACTTCGCTACCTTGTTACACTTTGACGCGAACGTCAATAAAAGTTGGACTACTGGTCATTTCTTTATTGTGGACGAAGGTGGACCATTACATTTAATTTGGATGTTGTTATAAGACACTTACCTAAATCTTTGTAAGTTGAAAATCTGAAGTATACAAAGCGCAGACTTTTTATCGATAAAGTCAATAAGATATAGTTACTTCCGTTAATTATTTATTTAATCGACATTTATCTAACGATCGATAAAACGTCCGTGCTTACTAGTTAAGACAAGAGTTCGATAAAACACATCTATCGAATATCGATAAAAGTTTTACGACTTTAGTTTGCAGTTACCGCCTTTGCATAATGTTTGGTGAGAATGGAGGAGACTAGGGGCGAGTTTCTCACCTCTAAATTATATAAGTTAATGTGACAAATTGTCAAGCACGCTTAATCCACAGCCAATCGCAACAGATAACGTGTGCTTGACAATTTGTTACATTAATTCTGCGATAATTTAGAGGTGAGAAACTCCGCCTAGATGTCATCGGTGGCACTCCAAATTTTGTCCGAAATTCGACCATAATATCGACAAAGTTCCAGGGTAGATCAACTCTCGAATACGTAGCTTTTTATATTGACGTAATAATAATAAACACTACTTGACGTGTTGTATTGTAAAGTAATGAACTTCTGTCTTTTGTCTGTATTATGTATCGATAAAAATCGCATCACCAGTCTCGTAATTAAAGTTATTATGTATGTATGTAATATAGCTAGTAATAAAATTGTAAGTTGAACAAAGAGTTCGTGTAACGAAGGTTTCGAAGCCTCACTGTTACAATGTGATACTTGGACGATATATCTCTCAATAGTTCCTTCTATATCTCGGAAGTTTGCAAAAGAATCGATCCCATATCAATCATTCAATAGTTAAAGATAGATATTGTAACATTCCGTCAAACTTTCCAACTCGAATATGAAAAATAACGTCTAAGATTTTTTTTTATCGATAACAATTTATCGATAATCGAAACGTAATCGATTAAGACTATGATAGATCGCAAAAAGTTTCGTATATTTAGGAACACAAGCTCTTATTAGTGGTTCCATGTTTGCTGGTACATCTTGACTTAGCGTTCACTCGACTTAATCAAACCTGCCTTTGATGTTAGCCGCTAAGGTAATTTGCATTACACATGTGGTATGTTCTGTCTCTGTCGCACAAATAACTGAGTGCCGATGACGTCATCCACTGTCTATTGTGTGGTCCCTTTAATTAAATTTAGACTGTCTTGATGCATTATTGTTTTATCTGTTACTTATGAAGTTTGCATTGTTTTGAAGGACTATTTTAGCGTGGCTGCCCATAAGAGGCTTTGTATGCGCAGTTATGCTAAAATTGAGTACTTATAGAGTTTCTAATAATTGTTTTTGAGACGGACTAAAATGGTTGCTTGCTGTTGGTGTCTGATGCTAAAACTTTGATTGATCAAATTGATAGTGTAGTTATCAGCAGACATGATTCCACCTAGAAGTAATTCAAATATAAGCCATAAGACATGCCACAAATACAATTTAATGTTATATGAATCTGGTTTAAGATCTGGTGAGCTCTCTTATATATGGCGTTACGACTAGTGATGCAACGGAACTGGCATAACGGAAGCAGAAACGGAAACAGATGTCAAAAGTAAATCTTAACGGAAGCGGAAACGGAAACGGAAGCGGAAACGGAAGCGTTAACACTATGAAAAAAAGCACAATTGTAGTAATTGTACATTTAAAACATTTTTTATTAAATTTGTATTTTAGTAGTCAAAATTATATCAAGCAAACAATAACAGAAGAAAAAACAACTGAAAATGTCACTACTCAAAGTCACGGGGCGCGGAGATGCGCATAGTGAACTAAAAACAATAATTAAATAAACGAACGAACTCGTTGTGACACGTTTGTCGTTTGTTTACCGCGCGCCCCTCCCTCCCAAAATACGCGGAAGGGATTCGGCAATTATCGGCAGCACGCGCGCCTGGACGCTCGACGCTCGTGTCATTCGTCCACGCGCGGCCGGCCTCCGCAACCGCCCGCACCGTGCCGCCGTCGCGTCTGATGCACCGCTCCTCATCGCTTTCTCCCCGCTTCCGTTCAAAGTTCTGTTATAAAGTTTGCGGAACCAGAAGCAGAAACGGAAGTGAAAAAACATGCGGAACTTCTGCAGTTGCGGAAGCGGAAGCAGAGTTCTGTTGCAACACTAGTTACGACCCCTAACTGTAACTAAATGTATTTTAATTATAACTAGTTCATAGGCCCAAAGTTACCATAGCGTTTTAAAAATTGTACAATTTTTAATTTTCAACCTATTCAAGTTACGAAAATATAGTTTAAAATGTTGATTCTATTAGGCAATTTTTTACATAGACCTAAAATATACCTTGACTCGTCATAATTTTAACTTTATTTTATAAGTAGTAAAGCTTCTTAGTTTTTAATTGTAATTAGTTAAAGATAACCATTCATTTAGTTCTGCCGCGACGTTAGATATATTTTTAGAAGTTAGATTTTTATATTGAAAATAATAAAATTGTCTCAAATTTCAATCTCAATTTGTAAAAAGTCTCGAAATTTTTCATGTTTTGTTTTTGACAGGTATGTTAATAATTTTAAATAATGTGATATAAGTACTATAGGATGATACAAGATTTTAACCTCGTCGTATGGAACACGGCGTTCATAGAGAAATTAAATAAAGTCAAAGATTTAATGTTACCATTTACCGTCACAACTGTATATATTGTTAGCTAGATTGTTGAATTAATAAATACAATATTGTCAATAAATTCTTATGGTATTTTAAATATGAACGAATGTCACAATTTCGCTTTGGCTTGATGATGAGTTTTGTCAATTAAAATGTACCCAGAATAATTTATTAGGAAACAAATTTTTATAATCTTAAATGAATTAATTTCTGTTTTATATTTAGGAAAAAACTCTTGACATCTGATTTCTTAGAATATTTTTTTTTGCATTTCCACTATGATTGCATAATTAGCTAAAATTAAAATTTTCTGATAATTGTATTTGTGTAATATTGATTTTAATTTTGGCAGACTCGCTACCGCTGGTCTCTACATATATTTTTTAGTTTGTTTTAGTGGGAATCTTTTTAATTAAGAATATATTTTTATATGAAATGTTCTTATGTGCAATTAATATTTGTAATAAAAAGGAAGTCTGTGTCAACGATGCCTGCTTTTTATTTGAATCCTCAGAAACTTTCAAGGCAAAAATATTCATTGCTCCATGCGAATTCAGACCACGTTTCCCATCATACCCTTTAGAAACAACCGGCCTACTACGCCAAAAAGAAAACCCAGAAAATTCTCACATTTCACTACATAATAGTAGAAAATATTCGTACACAGGTATAACAAGTATTAGTTTGGGCGGGGGAAGGTCCGTTTTGCGACTAGGACCGGATTATTTTAAACACAATACCAAATTACTGGCAAACTCGTGTAATTTATTTAAATCACATAACAATACACTTTACACAGAACAAATACAGCTACTTACATAGTACACGCAGAAAAGCAGAAGTGGAAGAGGCTACCATAACGTCAATGGAGCAAAAAAGGGCCGCGTCCTACACGCAGGTAGGATATTTGGCGACTGGCTTGTTTGTGCCCTGCGCCAGTACTGTTCGTGGCGTTGCCAAGAGCGGCAACGTTGGCTACAGAGCAACAAGGCCGCACAGGGGCGACAAGGACAGCAACATACGGCGCATGCGATGCTGCCAGCTCGCATGCCACAGATAACAATTAACTACAACTAACACAATACAATAATAGACATAGACTAAAAACACAGCACAGATAATGAAGAAATAGTTGCCTACAGTCCGTGTCATCCCCTCGCATACATTACTGGGCCAATATAGGGGGATGATATTTGCATAGTATTGTCCCGTGGTCCACGCATTAACATTTAGACCACACGCCGATCCCTAGAAAGCAGATGCCAATACGTACCTGCTTATAATAGGATTTGGAACGCAAATATTATGTATCACTTTCTATTGGGCGGCCTATATCTTGTACTAATATATACTGCGTCTAAAAAGATATATTGGTTTGCCCCGCCTTGGTAGATACTCTTGCTATTTTGCACTAACTTCAAAAAGCGATGTTACATTGTAAGCGTAGCTTATTTGGCTTTTCGAGTTCAATTCTAGATAACGGTAGTAAAATACCACTATGCTTTTGTAACACAGCCCTAGACGCCAACGCCCTACGCTAGGTACACGTGCCCACCAAAACCTAAACTCAGACGTTTCGTAAAAACAACTTTTTAGCAAAAAATCAAACAGACTTAAAAAACTTTTTAACAAATAATCAAACTGACTTTCAAAACACAACACTACAAAGCGAAAAATAACTTTATTTTCCGAAGTCTGTGTCGAATAACGGATAACAATGGGTACAGTTTGATTATTTGTTAAAAAGTTTTTTTTTTCTCTTTTTAGTTTTGGTACCACCAAATCACATGAAAATTATTTATAACCAAAGTACATGTCATGATTCATGAATATTCCAATAAGCCCAAACACGACTAGGATGCATTGTTTTATTTCGGAGTACCAGTGGCTATTGTGGTCTTCTTCATCAGTTCCACTTCACCAAATCATACTTTCGAGTGCAAATTATTGCATTATTGATGAAAATACTAAAATCGCTATATGTATGCCTATAATATTTGTGGAGTTCTCTCAATTTCTCTAGGATCCCATCACCTGATCCTGGTTTCCTTATCATGGTACCACCCTTGAGATAACTCATTTCTAACAAAAAAAAGAATCATCAAAATCGGTGTGGCGTCTCGATAGCAGTCAAAGTGACCGACATATGCTTAACCAGGCTTCCCTGTGGAGACTAATCTCTTAGCCTCCGGCCAGGCTTCAAAGTACTAAACCTAAAGCGACAGGAACTCGATCACCTTGTCTTCAAGGACGGTCAGTGGGTTCGTAAATAGTACAAACACCAATTCGATACACACGTAGCATACAAAAAACCGTATTCGTTCATAAACGACGAAGCCATCCGCGAATATATATTTAAAAAAAAACTGTCAAATTGAGAAACCTCCTCCTTTTCGGGAAGTCGGTTAAAACAAAACATCCCTAGCCGATTAAACAGCATGCATGCATGCATTGTAATCCTTTATTCAGACGCAGTTTTTTTTTATTAATACAATCTTATCCTGCGAACGACTCTGGTGAGTCGGTGACACCAACAACCTGAGGCCCTAGACATGTCACATTCTATCAATGAAAGCGGGGTGATAGCGATTTAGTGCAGGAATATTAGGGGTTCAGCTCGGGATGAGAGATTGTCCGCTTAAAACTTGTATAAACCTTTATTTTGACACCCTAAAACTTGTCTCAAAAACTACTTATCGTAGGGTGTCAGCGACTTCAGATCTTCCAAGGTCAAAGATCAAAAAATAATTATTCTCAGCAAAAGATTCCAAAAGCATCTGTATTGATCCAAAAAACCTTCAGTGTAACAGATAAAGTAGTGGATTGTGAAGATAACGCATCAAAAACTTATTACTTGGTCTCATTCGGATTATGGGCTTTTTTCTTTGATGTAGTCCCGTGGTGCGTGACAAAGCAAAGGCGGCGAAATATCAGCCATCTACATTAGTCGTGGGGCGGCACACGAAACCGGTTCTCTGTGTTTTTCTTTTAGGAACACAGTGCTCATTGCGAGTGAGTCAGAGCCTCAAGATTCGTAAAATTTTCTCTCGACGTCATCTAAGAAATGTGACATTTATTATTACTATTATACTTTTGTAAGTACGTCGCTGTCACTGCTCTGAGAAATATGCAAGCTGTATTCAAGAATGTCTTGAACGAAATATCCTTGAGCATGTGGCGCCTTTTCGTGCGTTTCGTGCTCGCTCTGCAACTGAGTTGAGCATTTTTCAGCTGTATGAAATTAATCTATGTTCAACAGAAAATACAACGAGAAAAAAAGAAGAAAATCATGTTGTGCAGTCGGAGGATACACATTCGCGAGCTGGATGACCAAAACCAGATGCATCTACGTCTTTTTAGTACGCTTCTTAAGCAGTCGGGTTTTTTGATTTATTGAATTAACTTTTTTAATTGTAACTTTATAGTTAATGTTTTTTTTTCGGAATTTGTTACATTTAAATAAATAAGTGTTGTGCATTTTTTTAATCCTATATAAGATATAAATCCCTTAAATCCTATATAGATACTCTACACAATGCAGAAGGCAGAAAAAAAATTGGGCCTCCTATGGCGCCCAAAAACCGCCATTTTACTATTTTCCAATTTTTTTTTGTACTTTATTAGTAAGAACATAATTCTTAATAATTAATTACGATCTAGCCTAAAAGACTTATAAGCAATTTAACTCTAACTTAATATGTTACGTTTTAGATTATGTTAAAACTAAGGATAGTGTCCATTTGCACTTTTACACAAGTCCGTAGCACTTTCTTAGAGTCTGATATAATTGTAAAAACACTATGTTCATGTGTTATATATATAGCACAGCATTGTCACTATTCTTCATTCACTTTGTACACTACACTAATTCAAAAGATTTAGTTCTTTTTAGCCTACGCACTAAGTCTGTATAGTCTAGCAGCTGGATAGCTTCAACATTCACGTGTCGATGAAGTTTGTGACACTCGCAGGGTTAAGACGAATCGATCGATTCATCAAAATCGGTGAACGCGTTTGGTATCTAGAACGCCAAATAGGAACATACATACATAGACTGATAAACAAATTACCCTCCATCGGCAGTCGGGTAAAAAATACTGGTTTTGTTGCGGCATTACGTTTACAACAAAGTTCTTTATTTTATGATTCCTTTAAACCCACAGTATTTTATTATTCATCATCTTATTAATTCTTTGTATCAAGTATCGTCTTTTCTGTTTCTGACACCAGACACCACAATTATGTGAGAACGATGTAAAAAGACGTGTACGTAAAATGGTCTAGAGTAACAAAAAATTAAAAAAAATACTTTAACAGGCCGAGACAGCTAAGTTATAACCAATCTCAACTGATGGCGCCCGTTCACGAACATGACGCATGGATCGGCACCACTCAGCTCAACCATCATGAAGGGAACCGAATGATCCAACACATAGAAATACCACACCATCAGATAGAAATTAGAGAGAGCATGACACACTCAACTGCCAGGGCACACAGAAGTCAGTCAAAGAAATTGAGTTTATACAATACAAATATATTCGTACATTCTTCTGCAGGTCCAACAATACTTCGAAACTTTTCTGACCATCACTAATTATTCTTGCGCCCTAGTGGCTGCGGAGCAGGACCAGCATTGGATCACCACTGTTTGTTTAATAAAATCTAAAACAAAACTTTTGTGTATCACATCACATTTAATCACTAGTTCTTATTAGACATACTGACAAAAATACAAGAACCCTAACTGAAATGTATAAAATAGCACGAAAAGCCAAAGAAAAACCTGCTTAAAAATGTTAACTGTCCAACAAAATAAAGACTATCCAAATCTAACATTTAGAAGGTGCAATTTCACAGTTGTGGGAACGCAACGGACAGGGGAGGGTGGGGACGCTAGCACCAGCGTAGTGTATTAGCATGAGAAAGCCCGGGGCGCCGGGTTTCATTGCTTTTTCACAAGTGCCGAGGTCGAGACGAAACGACACAATTCGTCTGACGCGAAACTTAACAGCAAAAAAGTCGAACTAAATGTACCTTTTTAAAAATATTCTCCGCTGTTGTAAATTGTGTTGTCTTAGCTGCGGTGCTCTAATTTAATTAGCAACAGTGGTGAGAGCAAACGTTGGTGGAGCGGCCATAAGTCACGTAATAGTTGAAGGAAAATGGAATTACTTACGCAAGGCAAAAATTCAAATTCCAAGGAAATTTCGTTTATATTTGTGGGAATTTCTTAAAATGCAGCTTGTAAACTTTTTGTGGTTTCGTCTTGTACCACGGAAACATTTTGGCATAAAAAGGCATGAACAAGAGACCTCATTTAATCAAATTTCAGTTTCTAGATTTCGAAAATGTATTTTTTTTATAACAAGGAAAAATAAGTTGATGGCATTCATACCTCAACAATAAAACAAGACGACAGCCATAATGACAATTTTAATATTTACATCCATATTCAAATCCTTGTTTATTACTTGAAGCAAAATGCAAGGATAAAACGTTTGCACACAATTGAAATGGTACAAAAGCATTACGTGGTCTGTGGCTGTGCCGAGGGGAGAGTGGGGAGAAATGTCACACGTATTTTATTGGCGCGGTCGCCGCAGCATATGAACGACTCAGGAGCAAACGTCCACTGTTTGTCACAGCACCGCAGCTCTAGTAATTTAATAAAAAAGCCCTGGTTTACTCTTTTACAATGCATGGTTATGAAACGGGAACAACGGGATAACGTCCTCGTGGTCTAAACTGCAGCGTTTTATGTGTGTACAAAAAAAAACCTCTTTGGGAGAAACAATATTTGCTGACAAAGAAAACAAGCACTTATTTTTATAATCTTATCCCGCCCAGAGGCAGAGTCACAGTGGAACCAGCTCTAAATCTAATAAGAAAACTTTGTATTTCTCTTCTTTCCACATTAAGTAAAGTTTTTACCTTCACATCAACACGTTACAGTAACACTAACACGATGTGTCTACATAGGCACGGAACTTCGAGGTAAACAATATTTTTATTCAGCTGACGTTGATAAAAATCAGTTTTTGCTTCATCCAAACATTCGTGCCTCGCATATTGTTTTTCTGCGCGTACATTCCGCTGAACAAACAGCAGATGTCGCGCAAACCAAACATAGTTATCCTTCGACTTGGGACGGGCAAAAAGTCGACACGGAGCCGAACATACCGAATGGGGTTTAATAAAGCTCCTTTGTAGTAACACACCGTAACGTAATAGGGTCCTAAACTAATAGGCCAAAGGGGTCTATTGCGAGGCCGCAAGTCTACCGGCACGGAGGGGTTTAAACAGATTTACGCCTAAAAGAAACGCACTTCATCAGCGCGGTTGACCCTTGTCTTTTGTTGCACGACCCAATTTGCGCTCCGGTGAACGTATTTGTTTTGAGTCTAATTAAAATTCTTTCTTGTAGTTCATTATGATGTAGACAGGGGACTATGAAATCTATGAAAAGGATTTTTTTGTTGTATAATGTAAGCGGAAGGCCGGTGCGACGTGTATGCCCAGAGGAAAATATTGCATCAAAAACGTTAGGGTTGCAGTGGCTTTGCGAGCCTGACGTATTGGGTTTCTCTATAGACATCGAGTCCAAAAAGAAGGTAACGAAGAGGCACATTTTGTCTGTTATTAGTCAGATCTTCGATCCACTCGGTTTGGTCGGGCCATGTATAATCGAGGCAAAAATAATCATGCAACAATTATGGATTTCTAATTGTGATTGGGACGCCGAAGTTCCGACACAATTACGTGACGATTGGTTGTCTTTTGCAAATTCATTACCTTTCCTAAATAATTTAATGGTTCCTCGACGAGTCTTTGTTGATTCTACGTTGCATGAACTTCATATTTTCACAGATGCAAGTGAACGCGCTTACGGCGCAGCAATTTATGCCAGATCAATTCACGAAAACGGAGAATATCATGTTCAGTTACTAGCTTCAAAAAGCAGAATAGCTCCCATCAAGAACATGACTATTCCACGCCTCGAATTGTCTGGCGCGTTACTAGGATCGCGATTGTACACAAAAGTTTTGAGTTCACTCACCTTATCAATCACTAAATGTCGTTTTTGGAGTGATTCAACCATCGTTTTGTGCTGGCTTAGGTCAAAATCGAATCTATTGAAACCTTTTGTTCGCAATCGAGTTAGTGAAATCCAGGACACGACTGCAGCCCGCACACTTGGGGTTATGTCGATACTAAACAAAATCCAGCAGATATTATTTCGCGTGGTTTGAAGGCAGATCTCATCTCTGATTGTACTTTATGGTGGTCTGGGCCAACATTCTTAACTCAAGAAGAATCTCATTGGCCAAAAATGCCTAATGATATTAAACAAGATTTTTCAGAAATCGTAGTCAACAATCAACCTCAAGTTAGTTATCATACACAAGTAAATAACGACTCAATCGCAAATCAAATTCACAAACATTCAGATATGAGTCGTTTACAGAGAATATTAGCTTATATGTATAGATTTATTCATAATTGCAAAACTAAAACCAACAAACAACAAGGACATTTACAACCATTAGAGCTTTCAAAATCATTAACTACAATTATTAAACACGCTCAACTTGAAATGTTTCCCAATGAGCATCATCTGCTTCAATCACAAAAATCATTACCGGGCAAAAATAGATTGATAGCATTCAGCCCATTCATTGATAATGATGGTGTAATTCGCGTGGGCGGCAGACTTGACAATGCTCCTTATGATTATAATGTAAAGCATGTGGAACAGACATGAGTGACCGTCCAATTAAAAGGTGAGCAGGAGTTAGGGCCGTCAAGTCTAGAGGATCAGAGGACATCGGGGTAAGAGGGCGAGAGTTTAAGATAGCTTCTATCTGAGCCAAACAAGTTGACATTTCCTCATAAGTGAAATGTGTAATCTGAAGTAACCTTTTCAGGTGATGTTTTGTCGAGCGGACGGCTGCCTCAGCTAAGCCGTTGAAATGGGGAGTATATGGAGGGACGAAGGAGAATTCGATACCCTTTTGAGCGATGTCGTATGAGATGTCAGATTCTTGTATGAAACGTTGTAGCTCATTGCATGTACCTACGAAGTTAGTGGCGTTATCAGACAAGATACTTTTAGGCTTGCCGCGACGAGACACAAATCTATTTAGCGCTGCCATGTAAGCCTCCTTCGTGAGTTCTGTAACGAGTTCGATATGGATACATTTAACTGCTTGGCATATGAAAATGCATATGTAGGCTTTTGTAAGCTTACATCCTCTTCCCTTGCGATCAGCCAAGAGTATTGGCCCAGCATAGTCTACATTACAATGTAAAAAGGGGAATTCTAAGACAGTTCTTGTACTAGGTAGTTGACCCATAATAGGTTGCACGGTTTGACATTTGTACCTAAAACATTTAACGCATTGTTTGACAGTAGTTTTAGACAAATTCCTACCACCCAGCGGCCAGTAGGCTTGCCGTATGTTGGCAAGTAAAAGTTGTGGCCCCGCATGCAGAAGCTTGACATGCTCCTTCTGAAACAGACATTTTGTAAAATGATGTTTGCTGCATAATAAGATGGGATGCTTTACATTATAATCATAAGGAGCATTGTCAAGTCTGCCGCCCACGCGAATTACACCATCATTATCAATGAATGGGCTGAATGCTATCAATCTATTTTTGCCCGGTAATGATTTTTGTGATTGAAGCAGATGATGCTCATTGGGAAACATTTCAAGTTGAGCGTGTTTAATAATTGTAGTTAATGATTTTGAAAGCTCTAATGGTTGTAAATGTCCTTGTTGTTTGTTGGTTTTAGTTTTGCAATTATGAATAAATCTATACATATAAGCTAATATTCTCTGTAAACGACTCATATCTGAATGTTTGTGAATTTGATTTGCGATTGAGTCGTTATTTACTTGTGTATGATAACTAACTTGAGGTTGATTGTTGACTACGATTTCTGAAAAATCTTGTTTAATATCATTAGGCATTTTTGGCCAATGAGATTCTTCTTGAGTTAAGAATGTTGGCCCAGACCACCATAAAGTACAATCAGAGATGAGATCTGCCTTCAAACCACGCGAAATAATATCTGCTGGATTTTGTTTAGTATCGACATAACCCCAAGTGTGCCCTGCAGTCGTGTCCTGGATTTCACTAACCTCCTTTATGTAATCGCAAACGCAGACAAATCATAATACAAATCTTTGTCATCTACATCTAAACGCGGTTACCCTTAAAAAGAAAAGCCTCTGAAAAGGAAAAAGCCTCGCAAAAAGAGACTGAGTCTAAACAATGCCTTGAATAAATAGGCCTTTCTTTAATTAACCGCAAACCTTTTTAAAAGAGGACAATAATTAACGAGGAGGACTTGGGATCTGACAAATTAAAAAAACTAATAAGGCATGATAATGTAGGTTTTAGTACGGCAATAGAAGTAATTGAAAATTGTGTATTTGAAATTCTTAGTTTCGAGAACGAATAAAGAGTTAAAATCAACATCATCATCATATGAAAAATGATAGGGTTCCTTACGAGGGATAGTAATTACCAAGAAGGACTCGGTCCAAAGTTATAAGAAATTAACAAACTATATTGATAAGGGACGTTATGTAGGTTATCTATGTTGGCGTTGGTCTCATCAACATGAGAAAGGCCGGTTGCTGGGACGGGCACGCCCCGGAGTTTTATTAGTCCACGGTCCACTCCGCCCAAGTCAACCCCAACTCCGCTTGTTACGGCCACAAAGACACAAAATCGTCACGGAACGTTGCTGGAGGAAACTTTCATTCACAATAAATCTGACCAGTGATACAAATAGCAGGGGCTAATATTTGCGCCATGTAAATGGCACAGCTGGTCACGTATTCGGCACATGCCGAGTTAATATTGAAGTAAATGCTTTGTTGCTTTGTAATACAGACTTTTGGGCCTATTGATTTGTATTTGCGACCAGAAGGACCACAAATAGTTAATCTTAGGGGGAAAATTGTTATTTTCCTCGTAGGACAGTTCGGGGTGGAGAATTTATTACATATTTAAATTATTTCATCTTTCTTCGTCTCTTGCACGTGTAGACCCACGAGAATGATGAAATAGCAGTTCATTTGTTTGGAAAATGTTTGATGTTCGGTGACAATGATGCGACATATCAAAAAATTATTGAATCTTTAGGAAAACCGATGCTGACAAAACTGACAATATTGTGCGGATAACTGGATATTGTGCTTACTACAAGTAAAATGTCAAAATTTTAAAAACCCCGACACATTTTTATTTCATGCTACATAATTTATCTAGTACATAGTAGAGACGCTTCGATCGGCAATCTATTGAACACGTAATTATGACACGATATCTTGCGAAAATACCCCGCTTCAAACAGTAAAACGCCCGTAACTTTTGAACGGCTGAACCGATTTTATTCAAACATAGCTAAAAACACTTTCGACGAATTACCTTTCAAAAAAAAAACTAAATCAAAATCGGTTCATCCGTTTAGGAGCTATGATGCCACAGACATATACACAGCAACACACGTCAATCTTATAACACCCCTATTTTTCCGTCGGGGGTTAAAAATAAACTCTATTTATAACAACGTAAACTCTATGAAACATAATAGCCTCGTATTTCCGCTGATAAGCTCAAAATAAATAAAGCATAACAACTCAAATAAAAATAACATAACGATGTGTTAAAAATAACATACCAAATTTTCTCTCTAAACGTAGAGACAAAATTTGTTCCATACGCGTACTGGCAAAAAAAAAAATTTCTATCTGTTTTCTTTATTTGTGTCTTTTCTAATTACATACTAATTTAATTAGCGTTGTCCGCTACTTAGAATAGGTTTTTCTATTTCTTTGTCTGTAATTTCTTTAACCTTCTTTATCTCCTACTTCTTTTGGCACGATGTTGCGGAAATAACTCATGGTCTGGGGGAAAAGAGTAACATTGTAAGTGTGTCTTACTGTTTAGTGTGGGCCAGACGTACTGAAATTTTATCACTGATGGAGGGAGCTTATGTAGACCATACCTTAGAACCGAGTTATAAAAACGGGGTTACTTAAAATTATAAAAATACCTGTAGAAGGTTAAGATAAAAAAGGCCTGTTGGAAAAAATATCTGATCGTTCTGCTAATGAGCTCACATTTTTACAAGCCTTCATTTAGGTTTCCCCTGTCTGATTGCAGGGTAAATTTTAACCACTTCCCAGTGTTCGATTGAGTGCAATTGGTTTGACGTGTGTATCTGTGTATGTCTGTGGCATCATAACTCCTAAAGGATGCACCGATTTTGATTTGGTTTGTTTGAAAGATGATTTATCGAGAGTGCTATGTTTGATGAAAATTCAGCGGTTCAAAAGTTATGGGCGGTTTACCGTTTGAATCGGGGTATTTTCGCAAGATATCGTACACTCGTATTCGATAGATTATTGATCGATGCGTGTCTACTTCTGGATAAATTATGTAGTTTAAAATGCATAAAATAAAAACATAGACGTGGGTTTTGGCATTTTAATTTTTTACTTTTCAATGAAGACGAAAATTTAAATGCTTAAAAGCTTGTACTTTTATTTAACTTGCAATGTATGTATGTAAGCCATGTTTGGGTCAAATCTCTGAATTTTAAAGCAGTTATCCTCAACCGATTAAGATTCTTTAGTTTGGATGACAATGCATGGTAAGCTAAGTTACGTCATTCTAAATCCAATATAGCGGACGGCCCAAGATGGCGGCCTAATTATTTTTTGTGCACTGCCATGATATGGGTATCAAATGAAAGGTTTGGCTGAGAAAAATACGTAGACTGATTTGTGTGTGTGTGTGTGTGTGTTTGTATGTTTGTTACTCTTCCACGCAAAAACCACTTAACGGATCGGGTTGAATTTTGGCAAAGAGGTAGATTATAATCTGGAATAGCACATACTTTTCATCCCGGTATAATGCTCCCCTGGGATAAAAATAACACTTACTCGCGGGCCAAGCCGCTGGGAGAAGGTCATTCCTTAATTAGTTCAGTGTTGGCAAACAGTTTGTTGTCTCTCACAATTAATTCGCTATAAAAGTCTAAAACTAGATCCAGAATATGTTTGTCGGTCCTTTGTCTTTTTGCTTGGCCAGCATCCAGTGCTAAGAGCGTTGTAATTGTGTCTCATGGCTCGCTAAATGTTTTGTATCCAATCTAACGTGTCTTAACAGCCGTGAAAGAGATTGTTTCAGCTTCTCTCTAATCTCTCTTTTTTCCCAAGAAAAGTATGTAATATGTTTGCGAACTAGTTTTCGCAGTGTTTCTTGTTGTTGGTGCTTTATTACAGCTTGATTTAAAAAAGTGCGTAAAAGCTGGTTGCTTTAGAAATACTTTTCTGTTTGCTAGGCTGTTCTGTCCCACCCCAGGGTAACGTTCCCTTCACTCCTTCCAGCTTTTAAGAGCCCACGTTTCCTCCTTCCTGTTCTGGCGAAATCTGTCTAGTTATTCCCCTCATTTGTGGTTTGCCGTGACCCCGTCTCCCTGTCTCAGAGCACTTAGAAAAGCCTTTAGGCTTTTAACCTAAAAGTTCTTAGAAGTTATCTTTAACTTAGCTTGGTATCAAAACAAAGTATTTGAATTTAAAATAATTTTCTCTAGTTTTCTTGTTCGTTCTACGTCTAATTGATAACTTTGTAGGATAAATAATTTAGGCAGTCTGATATTTCGCTAAAAGTCTTTCAAAGTTATTAATTTAAGGTTACACTAGTCGATCATTCTTCCATACAAACTTAGTCTGGCGATTACTCCACTGTTTGACGAAATACGTTAAAAAAAAAATGATATCAATTTGTCTTATCATTAATTTATCTAGCCCTGTATGGAAACAAAAAAGTAAAAATGACAGTTATGAGCGTCGAAAGTTCCATATTTCAACACTAATTTTAACGCATCTTTGGGCGGAAATAAATACCATAAGAAGAAGGAAAATTGCAAAACGGCCACCATACAGGGATAGATTAGTAGTTCAAAAATGCAAATAATTATATTTTGAAAATATATATTTCATCGTTTTTTCATGATATCTAGACTCCCAAAGGTCGGTTACTAAAATTTCGCGCGCTCGTTTTTGTCCTAAATCATCATCCATTTCGCTACAAACTTGCAAAAGTGCTAGCTCGTACGCGAACTAGCTTCTTACTGGTCATCACAGCACCTATCTCATTCGCACGTGTTATCGGATGAGATAGCATGCATTTTATTTACAAAATAGTTCGTGCCGTCGAATAGGGAGGTCAAGCTTTTCATTCCTTTGCACTTTTTCAGGACCTATTTTATTCAACTCTTGTCTTGTAAGCTAAGCTTTCCTACGCTACTACCGAATTGAATTTTCATTTTGCCAAATTCAACTTTCCTGCCAGCAATTCACTTTTACATTTCACCATTTATTATTGAAAAGGGTTATTTATCTTGTCGAACTTGGATAAGTCTTACGTAGAAACATTGAGACTCACTCAATCAAGTAGAAAGGGTGATATTGGGCTGTGGATGACGACGAATAATGATTATCACTCATCTTATTCTTAACCAAGTTCTTACTCCCCAGGTCCGATGGTTCGAGCAGCAGCGTGAAAAGCGGCGTATGAAGCGTGACTACTCGCCGTACGACCGCGCCGCGTTCTCGCAACTCTCGCGCCGGTTACAATCCCACCGGCCGCACTATAGAGCGCTGACGTCATCGCCTTTCTTCCCTGACCCTCTGTTTAAGGAGCAATGGTACTTGGTATGTATCTTTTGGAAATTTCTTCATTTAATTTTAAAAGTTTCGAAGGAATTGGTGAGGTATAAGATGTACGAGGTTAAATTGCAGAGCTGGCTTCTAATGGCTATAGAACAGATTATTATTCTTTTCTCCCTTGAGTCTAAAGCAACGCAATATTATTTCAAAATGATGGTCAAGATAACACCGTTTCCAATACAAAATCATCAGTCTGTAAAAAAGATTAAGTTTTTATTGATATTTGCAATATTTAAAACAGATATACAAACAAACTTCAGTTTCATTTCAATCAATAGGCATAGTATAAATTACTATAAGTATTAAATGATATTTTATTTTTCACTAGCAATTTAATTTAGTTCAACGTAAGTATAAAAGTATCTCATGCTGAATCTCATGAATCAGTTAATTTTGCAATAAAAGTCTCTATTAAAAGGTTAATATTATTTGTCCTAGTGAATAAACATAACAAAACATCTGAAAACAAAACGGTAAGAGGTCAATTAGATTTAAATACTCTACTTTTTTATGTTGTTCTTTTTAAAATGTTGTCCCCCATTGTCCCATAACCAAAAATGAGGTTGCACAACATCAAAATCTACTTACGAAAAATACCTTCGTCATATACAACAAATATTGTCCTATAAGCTGCTGAACATTACTGAAAACTGTCGCGAAAGAAATAAACATAAAATATCAACTGCGGAAGAGTGGCCGTCTTCTAGCTTCCGTTGTGAAAATATTCTCAGATTTTCATACAGAATGTTTCATTTAGAACGGTGGTGCCAAGGACGGGTTGGATATGAACGTGGCTCCTGCATGGCAAAAAGGATACACTGGCAAAGGAATCGTTGTTTCCATCCTGGATGATGGCATCCAGACCAACCATCCGGATTTGGCGCAGAACTACGTAAGTAGAACATTATTTTATGCTTTTCTTAAAATAATATTAGTATCTGAGAGTGGCATCGTCCGCGTGGAATTCTGATAGTATTACAAGGGAACGAAATCCCGTAATAAAAAGTATCATATGTCCTTCTCAAAGGTTTAATCTAGCTCAAAACCAAAATTCATCAAAATGAGTTCAGCGGTTTAGGCGTGAATGCGTGCGTGATAGCCTTAATTACATTCGCTAGCATGGTCATGGTAAGATTAAGTAGATTTGAATGTAGTCCTGGCGACAAAATATTTTTATTTTTGGCCTGCTTTTGTCGTACTTCGTAAGAATCAAAATGGAAGAAAACAGTAATTTACACCTCTACCGGTTAATGCAACATTTTGACGTGGTTTATCTTCATTTTACAGAAAATTGTCAGCGTTCATAAATCATTTTAATTTTAATCCAATTTGGCACATTTAAAGATGATAATTATGCTGATAACGAAACCTTTCTATTAATGGACTCAAAAAAGCAACGTAATAAAGCTCATATATAATAAGCTCATATCCTTGTTAAAAGGAGCATAAAACCCATAAAAAACAAATGGCTTAGTACAGGTTTAAAAATATCATGCATTAAAAAGAGAGCTTTATATTACGAATATCAACATGATGCTATAAGTAAAGGTTATCACAAGAAAAAATACCACAATTACACAAAGATCTTAAAAAAATGCATATCAAAATCACAACAGATAAACAACAACATTTTTTTATATAATTCAAAAAATAAATGTAAAGCCACATGGACAATCATAAAAAATAGTTTAAACAAACCTAATAATAGCAACTGTTTAAATGAATTAATAATCCTTGATAAAAAAATTAACAATCCTAATGACATATGTAACCAATTTAACAATTATTTCATTGATCTGACACAAAAAACTAACAATAATAATCAATTATGTCAATAAACAACATTAATATTGACAATAATATAAATACTTTATTTCTCACTCCAGTGAATGAAATTGACGTTATTAAAATAATTAATTCATTAAATAATACAAATTCTACCGGATATGATGAAGTAACCACTAAAATTATAAAATTAAGTGCGAAAATTATAGCATCCCCACTTAGCTACCTAAAAAAATGTATCTTTTGAAGAAGGTGTTTTCCCATCTAGACTAAAAGAGTCTATAGTTAAACCACTGTACAAAAAGGGCAACTGTACTGATATGGGCAATTATAGGCCCCTTACACTGATCCCAATCTTTGCAATTTTTTTTGAAAAAGCAATGCATGAGAAAATAAATAGTTTTGTAACTAAATACAATTTAATTGTGGAGAGTCAGTTTGGTTTTAGGAAAAACAGTTCAACTACTCTAGCCTGTTTTTCTTTAGTGAAACTAATTACCGAAGCTCTTAATAAAAAAATGTCTACTTTATCGGTATTCTTAGATATGAGCAAAGCATTTGATTTTGTATCACACGAACGACTACTCTACAAGCTTGAGAAATATGGAATAAGAGGCAAAGCGCATGATTGGCTTAAAAGCTATTTATCTAATCGCCAACAGAGAACTGTTATCTCTAGAATAGAAAATGATACTAGGACGGCATATTGCTCAGAACTAAGAACTAATGGTTCTGGCGTCCCGCAGGGAACTGTACTGGGTCCGCCACTATTTATATTATATATTAATGTCCTCTATAAATGTTTAAAATATGAATGTATACAATTTGCTGACGATACTACATTGACGATAAAATGTTCCAACAAAACTGACATAGAAATAGATACTAACAATGAATTAATGAATGTAATAAAATGGCTGGGGTACAATAATCTTCATGTTAATATTGAGAAAACCAAACTAGTTCAATTTCAAACATGTTACTTGTCAGTAATACCAACAGCAATTAGACATAATAATGCTATTCTGCAACCAGAACCATTAGCTTTATTTTTGAGTATATTAATCGACAACAAATTGAACTGGAAGAAGCATGTAGAAAGAGTATGCAGTAAACTTGATAAGTTTGTATATGCTCTTCGCAAGTTAAGACTAGTGTCCAGTAAAAACACAGTTCTAAATGCTTACCATGGGTATGTTTCATCGGTATTGCGTTACGGCCTAGTCATATGGGGCAATTCAGTGGATGTCGAAAGACCATTCATAGTGCAAAAGAAATGTATCAGAGCCGTGAGTGGAGCAGAGTATTTGGACCATTGCAGGCCATTATTTAAGAACTTCAAAATTCTCCCCCTCCCATGTCTGTATATTTTTGAAGTTTGTCTGTTTGTAAAAAAAATCCCTCATTTATTTCCATTAAATGAACAAGTCTCCGAAAAACTGAACAAAAAAAATGCGGGGAAATTACTAGTGCCCGCTCAGAGATTGCAGTTATACAGTAGAAATGCCAGTTGCATGACAATTAAAATTTATAATAAATTACCACCTGCCCTGAGAATGCTACCAATTAATAAGTTTAAATGTAAAATGTTTGCTTGGCTCTTGGACATGTGTTTTTATTCCGTCAATGAATTTTTAAATCATAAATTATAATCATTTTCATATCATCATATTGTAATCATTCATCATCAATCATCATTAGTATAGTATTAGTCCCTACTTTGACATTATTATTGTACAATATTATTGTATTTTTTAAATGAATGTTTTAGACGTTATGTTTTATATTTTGACATGATGATTTATTTTCTGACAAATTGATTATTTTTTTTTGATATCATGATTTATTTTCTGACCTTTTGATTTTTTTTTGACACTATGTTTGTTTTTTTTTTTGTTGACATTATATTTTAATTTTTGATATTATGATTTATAATTTCGACATTATACAAAATTTGATTAATTTATATAATATTCTTATAATGATACCAATTGATTTGCATGTACCTAGCTTATTGTTTGATATTTCTACACCAGCAATGGTAGTATGTGTGAAACAATGTTAACTGAGAAATAAATATTTACTTACTTACTTACGCTCATATACGCACATATACGACGAATAGTCGTTTTTAATCTCTCCACTCGTACTGGTATCCGATTATCCCTTTTGTTAGTTGAGACCAATAAACTACCATGCAGAATTGCAGGTTTTCTGAAAATTGCTCATATCCACCTACTCGAATTCTTTGTATTTTTCAATTAATCCGAATTCCTAGAAATGCATGGCCAAATAAAGCCTTAAATGTGGTACCAATTGATGAATTTAGTTTTCGGCTTTGAATGTTTTTGTCTGTACAAAAGATAATTTATAATTTGAGCTCTTTACTGCGATTTTCTGAATTTATAATAAAAAATAACTAAAGTAAAAATGTAAAAGTAAAAATTGTATATTATGTAAATGAATATAAAAATGCACACAGATATAGCTTCAATTCCAGTTCCATTGTAACTAATACATAGGAGAATATGTATCTTAAAAACCCCTTCAATAATTCGTTATTACATCTACGAATTTAACATCGTCCCAAAATTCAAAAGCAACACTATTCCAGAACTGTATCAGTAACATATCGATAAGTTACACAGCAGTTACTTGTTCCATAGAGAGCCGTTAATATGGCTGATAACACTATCAGTAGGACTGTTAGTCTAACAGTCTCTGTAAAGGTCTAGCACTAAAGATAAGCTGCCCGCATATTAACTTACAAAAGTTAGGCTTTGGGTGAGAGTTAGAACACTACGCTCATGTTTTACAAAAACCCTGTAACTTGTATCTGGGCCGATTTAGACAAGACCCTTCATCAATCTTGATTGGCTGTTTGGTTGCACGAGTATGTAGTGGATTATTAGGGTATTTTTTCACGTTCATGTGAGTTTTAGAAGCAGTTGTATTTATCTTGAAAATGTATTTTTTTTTTATATTAAGAATTTTTGTCACGGCTTCGATCCAGTGACACAGCACGCACGACCCATTAAATTATTCGGGATAAAAAGCAACTGATGACACTCAGTAATGCTAAAAAAGCATACAATTTTACCTCTATAAAATATTAGTTAAGATATTATATATTGATATTGTCAGAGATAAAATGCTCTAAAATTTCTCCTAAATAATGCAATGTTACTAACTTCTGTAAAATGAGCAATTTCAATGCTCAGTAAGTTACGCGAAAGTGAATATCTTGAATGGTCTTCATTCCATTACGGAAAATTGCAAGCATGACTTAGAGAGGGTAGAATTTATGAAGTTAAATAATTATCAAAATGCGCCAAATTACAAACAGTGTAAATGTATCAACATCAAAATTAATTAATTTTGCCGAAATTGCCTTGAATTTTGTAAATTAATCAGGAAACAAGATTTTTGAAATACAATTTCTGTTTTAACGTAATTATGCCATTGGCTTTAATGTTGATCATAAATGTGATTTATTTGTTAAGGATCCCAACGCGTCGACAGACATCAACGGTAACGATGATGATCCTATGCCTCAAGACAATGGCGACAACAAGCACGGCACGCGTTGTGCCGGCGAGGTTGCCGGCGTTGCTTACAACCAGTACTGCGGAGTAGGCATCGCCTACAACGCCAGTATTGGAGGCGTCAGGATGTTGGACGGAGTCGTCAATGATGCTGTCGAAGCTAGAGCTTTAGGTCTCAACCCAGACCACATCGATATCTACAGTGCTTCCTGGGGACCAGAGGATGACGGCAAAACTGTTGATGGTCCTGGACCTCTTGCTAGAAGGTAATGTTATTTGAAAGTTTTGTGAAAAACAGAACTAAGCAATAGAGATTCGAAAATATTTATTGTTATTTGTGTTTTCCAGGGCATTCATCTACGGAGTTACAAGCGGTCGCCGGGGTAAAGGATCCATCTTCGTTTGGGCTTCTGGTAACGGTGGAAGACATACAGACTCTTGTAACTGTGACGGTTACACGAACAGTATATTTACTTTGTCAATTTCTAGTGCAACGCAAGGTGGTTATAAACCTTGGTACCTTGAAGAATGCTCGTCTACTTTAGCTACTACCTACAGTTCAGGCACCCCAGGACATGATAAGAGTGTCGCTACTGTTGACATGGATGGTAGATTGAGGGCCGATCACATCTGTACAGTAGAACATACGGGCACCTCGGCTTCAGCTCCTCTCGCTGCCGGTATATGTGCGTTAGCTCTGGAAGCAAATGCAGAACTCACATGGAGAGATATGCAATACTTAGTTGTAATGACGTCACGACCACAGCCTCTCGAGAAAGAGGGAGGCTGGATCATAAACGGAGTCAAGAGGAAAGTAAGTCACAAATTCGGATACGGCCTCATGGACGCATCTGAAATGGTCAGCTTAGCAGAACAATGGGTCGCCGTCCCACCACAACATATTTGCAAATCGCAAGAAATTAACGAAGACAAACAGATAGAATCAAAATTTGGTTATACATTAGCGACGCATATGGACGTAAACGGATGCAGTTCCACAGTTAACGAAGTGCGTTATCTTGAACATGTTCAATGTAAAATATCGTTAAGGTTCTTCCCTAGAGGTAATCTACGTATACTTTTGACATCACCAATGGGCACTGTATCAACTTTATTGTTTGAAAGGCCACGTGATGTAGTTAGTTCTAACTTTGATGACTGGCCTTTCCTAAGTGTTCACTTCTGGGGCGAACACGCTGAAGGCAGGTGGACACTACAAATAGTTAATGCTGGTAATAGACACGTCAACCAAGCTGGTATACTTAAAAAATGGCAGCTTATATTCTACGGAACATCAGTAGAGCCGGTAAGATTAAAAACGAAAAGGCCGTCGCCTGTAGCGCCGCCTTTTGCATTCCCTACCGCCGCGGACGGCTATGAAACTATCGGGGATTCTTTTTACAACACTGACGCGTTTGCCAACTATCAAAACTTTCCAAATCTATTCGCCGCCGGGTCCGACCCGGAGAAGGCGGTAGCTCAGCTCGACGGACATAACGTCCCTTCTCCGCATGGGGAGAATGTCCTCGCTGATAGTAATGACAAGCGCGTCATGCATGACTGTGATCCCGAATGCGATTCTCAAGGATGCTATGGAAAAGGACCTATTCAATGCATTGCGTGCAAGCACTATAGATTGGATGACTCTTGTGTTTCTCGGTGCCCTCCAAGAAGTTACGCGAATCAAGGCGGAGTATGCTGGCCGTGCCACGAGTCCTGTGAGACTTGTGTTGGACCGGGTCAGGACTCGTGTTTGACATGTGCCCCAGCACACTTGCTAGTTGCTGATCTGGCCGTGTGTCTCCAACAATGCCCAGATGGTTATTGGGAAGACAGCGAGTCTTCCGTCTGCCGGCCATGTGCTGCCCACTGCGCTACTTGCTCCGAACGAGCTGACGGTTGCACGTCTTGCGAACACCATCTAGTTCTTCATGACGGAACATGTTTAGCCTCATGTCCGCCATCTCACTACGAAACCGAAGATTATATGTGCGCAAAATGTCACGAATCCTGCGACACTTGCGAAGGGCCCGGGGAAGCGCAGTGCGTGACGTGTCATCCGTCCACTTATGCATTAGACGGCAAATGTGTTACGTCATGTCCTCCAGCTTATTACGCTGACAAAAAGAGGAAAGAATGTATGAGGTTCGTATCATATATTTCCGTGCTATTTTAATATAAGCTTTGATGTGACCTCGTTTTGATGTTTTTGTTTCTTTTTAGGTGTCCCGTCGGTTGTTCAACATGCACGAGCGCGTTTTGCCTCTCGTGTGAACCGAACTGGGAACTTAATAAAAAGGGAAAATGTATGCCTGTGGGAACTGAGAAGTGCAGTTCGGGCGAATTTGCACAAGAGCAGAAATGCAAGAGATGTAACGAAGCTTGCGACTCGTGCTATGGAGAGAATGATGGTAACTGTCTTACTTGTCAGAATCCCAACTTGCTTCAGGACTACAGGTGAGTAATTGTACAATTTGTTGATTAACTCTTTCCTTTGTGTACTTACTGAGTTCTGTTTTCGAATTCTGCCTCAACAAATCGTAAAAGGGAAACTTCTCTATCCAGTTTAATACCGTATTTAAGCCCTTTGTATTCTATTTAATTTTCACGCGGATGTCCTAACGAAGCGCGGTTCACATGCACGTGGACGTGACCCGTGCTCGTGTTTATTTTTGACTAATGAGTAAGGTCAACATTTATAATTATGTTACCTTGTGGTATTTTTGGATCCTTGTATTTTTTGGCAGCTAAATTTTGCATCCCTCTCGTTTTGTTTTGGTTTAATTTAATTTTGAGTACAGCCTAAGTTAAGTATTCTGGGTATTTTACCTACTATATGTGTTTTGTTAAAGGCTCGTCTTAATTTAAGATTTGTTTAGGTTTTTAAATTGTGTCACCGTAAAAATAAAGTTGTACAAATCCACACTGTTGCATACCAATTGAAGACTTAAAATCAGATTTTGGAGTGAATACTATGTTATTTTTGACGCGTTCCAAATCTCTCTATCCATATCACTTAATATTTCTTATTCCTTTTAGATGTGTATCAGAATGCAGTAGAGGATACTACGCGGAGGCGGGTCGGTGTGCGAAGTGCATGCACGGCTGCTCCGAATGCGTTTCAAGACTTAACTGCACGGCATGCGTCAGTGCGCTAAGGCTACAGTCGGGCGCTTGCAGGACGGCCTGTGCTGATGGGTAAGCAATCCTTTCTATGTGTGTTGTGTGGAGGGGGTTCGTTGTGCGTGCTGCATGCACGGCTGCTCCGATTGCGTATCACAACTCAACTGCACGGTGTCAGGCGCTTGCAGGACGGTCTGTGCTGATTGGTACGTTGTCCTCTCTCTGTTGAGTGGAGGAGGGTTGGTGTGCAAAGTGCATGCACGGCTGCTCCGAATGCGTGTCGCGACTGAACTGCACATCGTGCATGCACTGAGGCTACAGCCGAGCGCTTGCAAGACGGCCAGTGCTGCCGGGTAAGTCCTCGTTATTAATAATATAAGCCTTTAATGAGAAAAGGCACGAGCATTGATTGCCCAGCTTCCTCAAGCCGGTTTGGCGATTTATATTAGCTAAGTTCAAGGCAAGGCAAGAAAAGCCAAGGTTTCTTCACGATGTACCGCGTAGTCAGTGATGTTAAAGATAACAATTAGAAAGTACAATTGAATTTGATTAAGTCACATTGTTACGTGTCCCGATTTGAACCCAGGACCTGAGAACGAGAGGCGAAGTCTTAGCTACTGGGCCACCACGATAGATTACTTAATCTCCTCATAGTTATATCTATATTTCAATAAGCGACAGAATGCAGACGGCTGCTAGCGGCAAATTTTATAGCGATCCGCTAACGCATTTGAAATTTGAGTATCTTAGTGGCAAATACACATGTTTTTGTGTGTTACACTTGAAACTTCAAGAAAGCGACTTTTCCCAGCTGAGAATTTGAACCTTAAGTTTTTCTTTTCTTTATTTTTTATGTTTTTTGTTTCTATCGCAGGTACTACGTAGATCGCGGCACGTGCTCGAAGTGTTACCTATCGTGTAGCACGTGTATCGGACCGAGGCGAGACCAGTGCGCGTCCTGTCCTGAGGGCTGGCGGCTGGCTGCAGGAGAGTGTCATCCTGAGTGTCCTCAAGGTAAGAACATGGAGTATTTATATGCAACCTCTGTTGTAGTTAGTACTGGCCACTACTGGCAGTTTATAACAATGTAAGCCCGATTGTGTATTGTTATTATACGGCTACTCCAACCCATGGTATAGTAATAAATACTCCACATGGTATTCTCTTCCCGTGACAGCTGGGTCACGTGATTGGCCAAAGAATACGTCATCAGTTGCGATGCGCTAATAATTTAATATATAAAAATTAATTAAATAGATGAATCACACGTGACACAAGTAACTAAATAGTTAAGCTAGTTAGTAATTTATTAAATTTTCATTAGCTAACTGAGAAAGTATCTAAATTTACTGAAAAAGACATGCAATGGCAACACTTACCATGACGTAATCTTAGGCCATCGTGGGAACAGAATACCAGGCGGCGTTTATTATTATACCAGGCTCCAACCAGCGTATAATATAGTTAAAACTATATTCTACAAATTAGTTGACGTAGTTTCTTATTCTATACTAATGCCATAGTCATCCTAATTTAAAAATGCCGCCAGTGGTACTCGACCTGGCAAAATTTTCGAATTCGTGGCCAGCTATCAAAGACTTTTTTTTTTTTTTTTTACTTTGACTAAGTTATATGCTGTTATAATGTTTGTGTTGTGTAATGCTGTTGTTTATGTTGCTGTTTATGTGCATTGTCCTAAAGGTACAGTTCTGTAGTTCAGTTTCTCTTGTAGGGTCCTACACCATTATCAACTAAACGTGCCAAATAATTTAAACCTTACTCTTTTTAACCCCCGACGGAAAAAGAGGGATTTTATAACATTGATGTGTGTACCTGTGTATTTGTGTATATGTCTGTGGCATCATAGCTCCTAAACGGATGAACCGATATTGATTTCGATTTTTGAATCGGGCTGTTTCCGCAAGATATCATGTCATAATTACGTGTTCAATTTATTGTCGTTCGAAGTGTGTCTGCTACTAGATAAATTTTGTAGTATGAAATAAAAATATGACAGGTATTCATGTTTTTATCACGAATTTGTTACCTTATCTATCTACTTAATAAATTAATAAATCCACTGCCCACAAACGAATAACAATGATAACAAAGAACATTCGTTCTAATGAATCGTGTGAGGCAAGCGGAAGGGAAAATAACAAAATATGTTCATTCCCTTATTGATTAGTATGGGTAATACAATAGACGAGATTAATGAAGATGTTGCTGAAGGGGAACAAAGTAGATTATAATGTTGTTGTATTATGTGGACGTGTAAACCCAAGGGTGTTCAGGAACTTGTAATCTTGTAATATTTAGTTTTGTGTGGACCTGGGCAGTTTGGTTTGATTACAGTAAAAACTAAACAAGTAAACTCGATACATTTTTATTTCATGCTACATATTTTTCTAATAGTAGACACACTTCGATCGGCAATCTATTGAACACGTAATTATGACACGATATCTTGCGAAAACCGCCCGATTGAAACAGTAAAACGCCCATAACTTTTGAACAGCACTAAACTGATTTTCATAAAAACATAGCTAAGCATAAGCTAACAACACTGTCGATAAAGTCACCATTCAAACGAAAAAAACAAGATCAAAATCGGTTCAACCGCTTAGGAGCTATGATGCCACAGACAGATACACAAATACACAGGTACACACGTCAACGTATGTGTGCAATTCGGTATTCTTCATGACCGCGATTCAGAGGCGAAATTAAAAAATTTTCATTGCTCTTTTGTATAAAACTTTCTCTTGAACTTATAAACTGTCTCTTTTGTGTTGCTTAATTGGTCGAAGATAGTTATCTGTCACTCGGATTTTTTTGGAATTGCCGGGAGTTGTTTTACATGCATCATTTCTATCGGTAATAATGTTGCTAGGTCCAGAAATAGGGAACTTGTAAAAACCCTATTTGGCGAACCAGGGATAAAACCAAAACTTCTCAAGTTTAACAAAAAGTATAAATTGATAAAAAAAAGTAAATTTTTACATGTGAGCTTTAAATCTAAACAAATAAAATTGCAATTTATAGTTATTTTATCGCCCAGAGGTGTTCGTTTAGTTTAACTGAAAGAGATTTATCACTGCAAGCATCTCGCGGCCTCAAGTAGCTACTAAAGAGTCTCTGCTGAATTCAGACTGCGCACGTGTACACTCAAATTTCAAGTGGCTTCTGTGGTAATTCCAGGAGGGGTTGGGATAAGATTCTTAAATAAAGTGCGTTTAATTGACATGAAAACTTCAGTCTTACAATGTAGGTACGATTATATTATTTTCAGAACTGAAAGAAAGCAAAATAATATATGGGTGTCCCAGAAATCGACGTCAAGCCGTAAATGGGTGATAGACCAAGTTATAACAGTTCTCAGAAAAATACGAAAAAAAATCTATCTCATGTTTTTAAAAAATTATGTTCACTTTAAAAATTTACTAAAAAAATCAATCTGTAATGGTTCTTTAACTCCAATTGCTACAAATCCCATAATTTATCAATTTTTTTTATTATTATGTAATCTTGAATAATGCTTGTGTAGATTTTTGCCTAAAATTTAAAGCCAACTCCTCCTACTTACTCCATACTTCCTTAAAATGACTTTAGCTTACCTAAAGCTTTGCTAAACTCCGTTTCTAATTCGATAGAGACGGAGAGAGTCATTTTAACTCTGGGAGCGTAATTCCGTGGTAGTAATGATTGTACTCGCTGTACATGATACGGGTGGAACTCGTTCTTTTTTAAGATTCGGTGGGCGGTACTCTTAGATACACCTGTGCTTGTTTCGATTCCACGTACAGAAGCACTTGGGTCTTCTTGGACTGCTTGTAATACGACGTCTTCGTACGGATTACGATGTCTTCCTTCACCATGTACTTGGTTAGGGAATCGTCCCTCTGATAGTGAACGGTGCACATTAATAAAAACTCGATGATCTGGGTGACGATTGTTCGGGTACCTCTCACGATAAAGTCTAGCGGCTGCATTGGCATTGCATCTGCATTCCCCATAAACGAGGTGCATGTTCGCATATTCCAATGCAGTGTACACAGCCATGGTAGTACTACACAATCACAGGATCAGCAACAGTCCAGAGTAAAGCACAGGTCAGAAAGAGGAATTAAACAGTCCAAATCACAAGCAATTAAGTCCAGAAAACAACGCAAAAAGTGGTAAGTTTGGAATCAACATGAACGAATACGGAGATGCGCAGTAAACAAAGCAGCGTAACGTACTGATTTGTAATTGTGTGTGCGTCTGCGCTTACAAAACAGAACAATAACTACTGCTGTCTCATTCGCACTCATCGGTAAATTGTATCTCCGTTTCATGATAAAGGTTGTGTCACTGATAAAGGTGGCGTCACTCTCTGTCTCGCTCACACTTCGTAAAATGACTCTCTCCGTCTCTATCGAACTAGAAACGGAGTTTAGCAAAGCTTTAGGTAAGCTAAAGTCATTTTAAGGAAGTATGGACATTTTGTGTAAAAACTGAGACTATTTACAAAAAAAAACTTGACCAATTATTGAAAACGTAATCTAGCAAGTGTTACACCATTTTTGAATCCTTATTAAATGCGCCAATTTTTCATGTTACTTGCCAAACTAGCGTAGTACATTTTTTTTTCAGTACAGTCAGTTAAAGTTGGGCGAAATAGTAAATTTGAATAATTTGGTTTTGAAAAAGTTTAATTTTCTTCCAAGTAGGAGGAGTTGGCTTTGAATTTTAGGCAAAAATCTACACAAGCATTATTCAAGATTACATAATAATAAAAACATTAGATAAATTATGGGATTTGTAGCAATTGGAGTTAAAGAACCATTACAGGGATTGATTTTTTTAGTAAATTTTTAAAGTGACCATAATTTTTTTAAAACATGAGATAGATTTTTTTTCGTATTTTTCTGAGAACTGTTATAACTTGGTCTATCACCCATTTACGGCTTGACGTCGATTTCTGGGACACCCTGTATAATATTTTTTTACCTCTCTCTTGCCTTAATTGGCTGGCTTGAGTGGAGATTCTTAAGAGCAAACGTGCTCGGAGGAAGGAAGTTAACCCAGTAGGATGCTGGTAGGGATCTTGACGTGTACTTGCGGGATTGTCCTGATAGCCGTGGTATACCTCTCCATTCCTCAAGCACCTCCGAATATGTTGCCCGGCGCTTCGTTACTAAAGTGCAAGCGACCCTTTATGGGGATCTATTAATTGAGTGTGACCTCACCTCTCTCTTGCCTTAATTGGCTGGCTTGAGTGGAGATTGACAAGAGAAAACGTGCTCGGAGGAAGGAATTTAACCCATTAAGATGCTTTGATGATTGTTCTGATAGCCGTGGCATTACCTGTCCACTCCTCAGTCACCTCCGTATATGTTGCCCCCTTGGGGCTACGTCACTAAAGTGCTAGCGACTATTTATGGGGAAGCCCATTCATAATTGAATGTGAAAGTCATCCCATACCATTTTATAGCCGTGTAGTTCAACAGTTGTCAGGCAGGGGCCAGTAGTCCTCCTATAGTTTTAGGCAATCGATCCAGTAAACCTAGCAAACCCATAGCCATCTCCATATTTTGCATTAGCCCTGCACCAACCGGGGATTGCCCTTGGGTGCACTTGCGCTGTGCTTGTTATATAATCGTCGGTTGGTGTCACATTTGCTGATACATGCCTAACAAGGCCTCTGCGAGTTGGTTTCGGCCCCTCGCACGCCTTTCAAAGGTCCGGGACCCCAGGTCCCGAAATTGCCAAAGCAAATTAATAATTTAACTCGTTAGATAACTACAAAGAAATGGACTGACACACTGCGATATACTATTCCTTCCATTGAGAATGAACCCATTATTATGGTACCTACCAGCTGGCATGTTTGTTTAAAAGATCCCTTGGAAAGCTTTTGTTCCAAGTTGTTTCTGTTTTGTTTATTTTTTTAACCATCTCGTATTTCCTCCAGGTTTCTACCAAACCATGGGCGGCTGTCGTCACTGCCACCACTACTGCCGCGAGTGTGACGGCTCCGGGCCTCTCCACTGCAAGTCTTGTCCACCTCGGTTCATGCTGGACGGCGGGCTCTGTATGGAGTGCCTTGGCTCACAGTACTATGATGCCAGCACTGGAACGTGTCGTGCTTGCGATGAGACGTGCAGGACTTGCTCCGGACCGGGACAGTTTAGCTGTACAGCGTGTTCAAGACCTCTTAGACTAGACAGGTGAGTGTTTCCTCTGTTTCTTGAAGGTCAGAGGCGAAGGGTTCATCAACTCGATTCCTGCCGCCCCATGACAACGAATCTGTGTGAACTTGTTGACAAATACTACTTAAATATCCTGCACCGGCTAATCTGTCATGAAAGTTGAACCCCTGCTACTGGTAGAGTGATTAGTACAGTCAAGAGACAGAGTTCGTCGAGGGAAGGTATTACCACTATACTTATTTCTACCACCAAGCAGTGCGGTAACTTGTTGGACGGGTATGGGTGCAGGCACATGAAACTTTCTTATGCTTTGTGTCTTGAATGGCAACGCATTTGCGATGATTCTGGTATATTGCATTTGGCCTAGGTGGCGGTGCCAACTTAAGAGAAAATGCGTTCGCAGACATTCGACTGAATATTCCAAGTAAAAATTGCATTTGCCCTAGGTGGCGGTGTCAACTTAATAGGAAATGCGGTCGCAGACATTCGACTGAATATCCTAATTAAAATTGTATTTGCCCTAGGTAGCGGTGTCAACTTAATAGTAAATGCGGTCGCAGACATTCGACTGAATATCCTAAGTAAAAATTGTATTTGCCCTAGGTAGCGGTGACAATTTAATAGTAAATGCGGTCGCAGACATTCGACTGAATATCCTAAGTAAAAATTGTATTTGCCCTAGGTAGCGGTGTCAACTTAATAGTAAATGCGTTCGCAGACATTCGACTGAATATCCTAATTAAAAATTGTATTTGCCCTAGGTAGCGGTGTCAACTTAATAGTAAATGCGGTCGCAGACATTCGACTGAATATCCTAAGTAAAAATTGTATTTGCCCTAGGTAGCGGTGTCAACTTAATAGTAAATGCGTTCGCAGACATTCGACTGAATATCCTAATTAAAAATTGTATTTGCCCTAGGTAGCGGTGTCAACTTTATGGGATTGCCCTTGGGTGCACTTGCGCTGTGCTTGTTATATAATCGTCGGTTGGTGTCACATTTGCTGATACATGCCTAACAAGGCCTCTGCGAGTTGGTTTCGGCCCCTCGCACGCCTTTCAAAGGTCCGGGACCCCAGGTCCCGAAATTGCCAAAGCAAATTAATAATTTAACTCGTTAGATAACTACAAAGAAATGGACTGACACACTGCGATATACTATTCCTTCCGTTCGCAGACATTCGACTGAATATTCCAAGTAAAAATTGCATTTGCCCTAGGTGGCGGTGTCAACTTAATAGGAAATGCGGTCGCAGACATTCGACTGAATATCCTAATTAAAATTGTATTTGCCCTAGGTAGCGGTGTCAACTTAATAGTAAATGCGGTCGCAGACATTCGACTGAATATCCTAAGTAAAAATTGTATTTGCCCTAGGTAGCGGTGACAATTTAATAGTAAATGCGGTCGCAGACATTCGACTGAATATCCTAAGTAAAAATTGTATTTGCCCTAGGTAGCGGTGTCAACTTAATAGTAAATGCGTTCGCAGACATTCGACTGAATATCCTAATTAAAAATTGTATTTGCCCTAGGTAGCGGTGTCAACTTAATAGTAAATGCGGTCGCAGACATTCGACTGAATATCCTAAGTAAAAATTGTATTTGCCCTAGGTAGCGGTGTCAACTTAATAGTAAATGCGTTCGCAGACATTCGACTGAATATCCTAATTAAAAATTGTATTTGCCCTAGGTAGCGGTGTCAACTTAATAGTAAATGCGGTCGCAGACATTCGACTGAATATCCTAAGTAAAACTTGTATTTGCCCTAGGTAGCGGTGTCAACTTAATAGTAAATGCGGTCGCAGACATTCGACTGAATATCCTAAGTAAAAATTGTATTTGCCCTAGGTAGCGGTGTCAACTTAATAGTAAATGCGGTCGCAGACATTCGACTGAATATCCTAAGTAAAAATTCGTAATTTGAGGTTGGGCTCTCGTCTATTTTCTCCTCTAGTATTGGACCAATTTAAAAGATATTCCATAAACTGAAAAATAAAGATATACTATGCCCCTATGTTTTCATTTTTAATAGTCTTTAAAAGGACTAGAACCCTCAAACTAAATCAAAAATGCTCAAAAATGCGCAAAATTTCATAACTATATATGAAAAAGAAAGACATAGGCTAGTATATATCTTTCTTTTATATTGTTGCAATATTGGAAGAGGAAATAGGCGAGAGCCAAACCTCGAATTATGACTTTTTACTTAGTATATTCAGTTAGAGTTCTCTGCCCGCATTTCCTCTTACCGTTATAGGCTGGCTGGTAGACGAAAATAACCAAATCCGTGAAACAAGGTTTTACAATAACAAGCTTCAAGTAGTTTTCCAAAACTGTCAAACTCCTACAAACTTCATTCCAAATTCCTAGTTTTTCCGCGTCTATGTGCGGGGTAGTTCAATAGTCCCACGTTACTCGTTGGCTCGACAGGTGGGTCATACGTTTAAAGGTTACTTTAGTACGGTTATGTTTGAAATAGCGGGTGTAACAGTCTTGAAAACTGGCCTGGAATAACAGTCGGCGAGAAATGTTGAGAGCACGTGCTCAAGCACTGCAGCTTTGTGGTCGCGTCAAAAGAGTTTGCTTTGTAGTAACCTCTGTGAGCATAGACTACCGAGATAGTAGAAAATAGGCTATACTAATATTGATTTTGAAAAAAATATAAATTCTGAAAACAATTCTTTTAAAACCTTCAGGATGGAAAAATATGAATTTTTAAGTATTTCAAAAATGTTAAATACTTTTTAGCTTACCGTGCATTGTCATCCAAACCAAACATGTAAACAAAATGTCATCTCAATTGGTTGGGTATAACTGTTTTAAAACCCAGTTGCAAGATTTGACCCAAACAACAAGGCAAGTTAAATACAAGCTTGTAAAAATAAGACTATTTTCGAGTCATAAATACAAAAAATAAAACGGTGAATGAAAATTTTCTAACTCGCATTTCCATTTCCACTGAAATGAAACATTTTACCCGACACCACTTAGTTTCTACGTCTTGGAGTAAAGGTGGCTCGCCATGAGAGTCTTCGGTGATTGAAGGACACTGACACACGTAGTAACGCGTCGACCAGAAGCACTTGTGACTAAGCTAGTGGGGACTTACCTTCACAAAGCGTTTGACAGTGTAAGGCACTATTTTTTGGGTTACTTTAATTTTCTTTGAGGTTAAAAGGTTGAAAACGGTCGTAGTTTTTATGTAATTTGAGGATATAAACATTTTGGGACAGTGAGTACCTACTACATCTTCTAAACAGAATGACGACATTTCCAGGAAATTTTAACGTATGTCATAAGATGTCTCCGGGATCTTCCTTTTTGTAAATTGCGTCAATAGGCGATATCGTACAAGCATTACACTAATATTATAAGTTTGTGAATGTTGCGTGTGTTTGTTACGTCATCACGCTCAAACGGCTAGACGCATCTGGATGAAATATTGGTACAGAAACGATTGGCACAGAGATAGATAGGAATAGCACATAGGATACTTTCTATCCCGGGCATATGTCCTCTCGGGATAATTTTCGGCAGAAGCTAGTTTACTATAAAAATTCAAGTGCAAATAGGTCGATTTGCATCGCATAGTGTCCTTGCAATTTCGCTTAATAAAATATTCATATTGGTGTGATATAAATCAAAACGCATCGAATCATCGGGAAGACCGCTCGGTGATTGAAAGACTCTGATACAAGTATTTCGCGTCGACCAGAAGCACTTGTGACGACTTATGAGTAAGCTCTAGATCTTTACAAAGCGTTTGACAGTGTAAGACACTACATTTGTGGGTTACTTTTCTTTTTTGTTGAGGTTCAAAGGTTGAAGAAACGCAGTAGTTTTTATGTAATTTAAGGAAAAAAACATTTTGCGACATGAGTAAAATTTCGTCGGTTCTGTATCTGCTCTAGTGTAGGAAAGCTCTAACCGTCAGAAATCGAGAGATAGAATCAAATTCCGTTCAGTCATCTGCAAACACGTTGCCAGATTCAAATCGAACAGCACCTTATCCTGTACACTTTGATTGTCATCTACAAGATAATCGATAGTCAGGGCCGTATTTAGGGAAGGGTAGCAGGGGCTCTAGGCCTGGCGTCTTTTCATTTAGAAAAAATTTGAAAGTTATAAAAAAAAATAGACTTCGAACTAGAGACATAGCCGTCTATCAAAGTTATTTTACCAAAATGTTATTAATTATTTTTCGACGAAAACGCGAATGGTATTGAAAACTTTTAAAAAAAAGATCGTTCTTTTTTCAAAAATGTTTTTCGGACCTTCAGTTCCAGGTTGTCCCAGGGCAACCATTCTTAAATCCGGCCCTGTATCTAGTGCTAGTAGAACACTAGAGAAATACCTGGCATTGCTACCTATAACGCCTGTGTACATGAATTAGATACATATTACCTATTCCTTTGTGTTGTCTAGCTAGATAGTTGAGTACTAAGTGGGTTGGATCTTAGATGTCATGTTGGTGTGAAATATCGTTTGAAAGGTTGAATTTGCTCGTGAAGTCTAGTAGTCGTGAAGTATTATTGTTGGTACTCTTTGTGTGATTTTTATACTTTGATTATGTTTTATAAGACCGTTACCTAGCTAAAATAATAATAGGAAATTCGTGTGTGGACAAGAATTTATAGATTTCACCTATGTCAATCAAGGTTTTGTTTTTTGAAAGTAGTTGCTCAATAATTGTCTAGCTTTTTCCCAATTATGTTCGAATCGGCTTTCAGTCGTACAGCTGAAAACATGTTTTTCAACTGGCAGAATAGAACTTGGAGCGACTACCTATCCTACCTCAGCGACCAATTTGCTTAGTAAATTATACCCCTTGACAGGGCTCGATCTAGCAATTTCGTCGCACAATATTTGTCGCACTGGGCGCCCTTTAAAATGACGCCTTATAAGGAGGTAAATGTTTCAGGATATCTATTGAAATAAATGCGGTTTTAACCGTCGGATCGGATAATGTCGCTTTTCCGACAACTTCGAGCGAAGTGAAAACGAAGTGAGCTCGAAAATTTCACCTAAGAATTTACGCAACATTATGAATGTTATGTTATTTAACGGTGGGTTTACAACGAGAACCAATAACATTCGACAGCGAAGCGAACTTGAAAATTTGTGCACTACACCACGAATAAGTTAGGTTTTCTGATGAAATGAAAAGGGCTGTTAGTCTAGTTTGGCCGCCCCTCATTTATGCAGCTCTGGGCGTTTGCCCGGCTCGTCCCCCCCTTGATCCGGCCTGCCCCTTGGTAAAACTTATTGTCACACTTTTGATATTCTGACTACCCGTAACGCCAAAGTATTTACCAGTAAGTGTTCACAGAACAATATGTCCATATAATATTTCCTCATCTTAAAGTTATCTTCTGTCTCAGGTTAAACAACCAGTGCGTCCCGTGTTGTTCTGAGCGCGGCGCTACCAACTCTACACCAGCTACCGACTGCTGCCACTGTAACCCTGATACTGGTAAGTTATTTATTTATTTACACCCAATTTACGGCCTTATCGCATGCCGCGATCTCTGCCAGGCAACCTGGAAATCAGAGGAGCCTGGAGATATATGTAATTTTTATTTTCTAAAAACGAACAATAAGCAGAAAAGGAACAAACAAATGAGTCATAAGGATAGGTAGAGCTTTTTAGCGACTGCGTAGCGTCACAGCAATCCATCTGCGAAACCTGTGTTTTCTTGGGATCATTATCTCCCTTTTGTAGATAATTTAAACCGCACATGATTAGTCGTGGCGAATTGTAAATTTGCTTGGTAACTATAATGACTAATATTCACATTTGCAACAGCCAGTCACCAATGTGTGGTGCCACTCATAGCTGTACGGAAATTCTGACATGAGTGATGTTATTTCTAACCTCCGATGGAAAAAGAGGGGTGTTATAAGTTTGATGTATATTTGTGTATCTGTCTCTGGCATCATAGCTCCTAAAAGGATGAACCGAATTTGATTTAGTTATTTTTTGTTTGAAAGGTGACTTCATCGAGAGTAAGAACACTCTAAATATTGTTATTCTTTCCACCAGGAGAGTGCATAAACTCATCAGTAGCGGGCAAGCGGCGCATCGCGGAGTGGGGCGCGCTACACACGGCGCCGAGCGCTCACGCCGCGCCCAGCGCCGTCGTGGTCACGCTCGCCGTGTGCGCGGCCGCCGTGGGGCTGTTCATCGCTGTGCTGGTGGTGTTGCAGGTGGGTGTGAGAGGAAGCATGTGTCCTTTTCTACACAGATTTAGGGAATGCGGAGTGGGATCCACATCGTGCCCAGCGCTGCCGTGGTCACTGTTAAGTGGGGGTTTTCCTAATGAAGGTAGAAGGATATATAAATTTTTTTTCCAATAAAAAAATTAAATAAAACAAGCTTTTTAGCTTACCGTGAATTGTCATCCAAACGAAACGTGTATTTGTTATGGAACAATTGATTAATACGGCAGTATTCATAATGCCCATGCAATTTGAAAACTGCCCAATATGAGTAGGCAATATGCTGAAAACTTGATATAGTTAAAATTGACCGGGCATTCTGAATAATGCCCGTCACTTATTGGGCTGGGTAATATTTTTTTATTTTTTTCTATTACTAATTAAACAACTAAGTCGACGGGCTCCTATTTCTGTCTCATCATTTTCCTGCCCTTATCCCATGAAACTTGCGGTCGACGCAACACGTTTTATTCTTCCTGAAGGTCCTGTCCATTTCTGTATGCAGGGTCTAAAGTAACCTAACATAAACCTTTATTTTTCTTCATATCTTGCAGGACTTACAATCGATCATAATATCAGCTGAATATGCTAAATAAAGTACCAATTTCTGATCACACAGTACTAATAAACCATATTACGGTCTGTACATCCATAAACATTCATACTTTACGGAGGATAACCTCATTAATGTGTCTATCGTCATTCTCGTACGAGTAGCGTACGAAATGAAGATGTTTGATGTCACATAAATACTCCTTTTATTTTTGTAGGCATAATAAACTTAGGATACGTCCATTTCATGTTTATTCAGATCTATAGAGAGACAAAAAAGAAAGTTCTAGAAATTATTGTTATAGCGTAAATCAATGGGATTTGTTTCTTGAGAAAACCATTATACCTGCTAGGCCAATATATTTTTTTCCCTAATATGTAAGAAAAGGTCCCACTAAGGAAACATTATGTATTTTTGTACCAGACACTTTGACCCTGACCCATATTCGAACGTTTCCATCAGAGCCCGGACAACGGTATTCCCAAAAAAATAAAAGACCGGTTCAGTAGGTCATCAAGGCGGTAATCTTCACAACAGGCTTTTTTATTATTGATAGACTCACGTTTGACCCAATCTGAACTGATGGTTAGCGATGATATGGACGATGTGGTTGACGATGAGGCAACGTTTGCCTAGAAGTAACCTATTCACTCTTGTCTTAAAAACTTCCAAGTTGTAGGTATCAGGAAATATAGACTCCGGCAGGGAATTCGACTCCTTAGCTGTGCGTATAAAAAATAATCTTCTTTTCTATTCACAGGCACACAGTCCACGTGAGCAGAAGCAGAAGCGAACAAGCGCGCGAGGCGTAATATATTCGCCGCTCGCTTGCACTGATGACGGCGACGTCTCCTTTCTCACCTCGCGCATCAACCTCCCCGCGAGAGACAGCGACACGGAGCGAACGCACGCCGAACATGAACACGAACCACTCCTCGAACATTCCACATAGCGCGCGCTGTGATCTTAGATGTAAGTCATGACGTCATCAGTGACCGCGCGAGCGGTAGGTAAGTCAGTCAGTGATACACCGTCACAACTTCCTAGTTATTGAAAATTTTAGTTGTTCAATAATATAAAGATATGAGCAGTAATCCAACTTCGCTACCTTATTACACTTTGACGCGAACGTCAATAAAAGTTGGACTACTGGTCATTTCTTTATTGTGGACGAAGGTGGACCATTACATTTAATTTGGATGTTGTTATAAGACACTTACCTAAATCTTTGTAAGTTGAAAATCTGAAGTATACAAAGCGCAGACTTTTTATCGATAAAGTCAATAAGATATAGTTACTTCCGTTAATTATTTATTTAATCGACATTTATCTAACGATCGATAAAACGTCCGTGCTTACTAGTTAAGACAAGAGTTCGATAAAACACATCTATCGAATATCGATAAAAGTTTAATGACTTTAGTTTGCAGTTACCGCCTTTGCATAATGTTTGGTGAGAATGGAGGAGACTAGGGGCGAGTTTCTTATCTCTAAATTATTCAGAATTAATGTGTCAAATTGTCAAGCATGCTTTATCCGCTGCGATTGGTTGAATGGATTTTCAACAGCCAATCGATGCAGATTACGTGTGCTTGACAATTTGTTACATTAATTCTGCGATAATTTAGAGGTGAGAAACTCGGCCTAGATGTCATCGGTGGCACTCCAAATTTTGTCCGAAATTCGACCATAATATCGACAAAGTTCCAGGGTAGGTCAACTCTCGAATACGTAGCTTTTTATATTGACGTAATAATAATAAACACCACTTGACGTGTTGTATTGTAAAGTAATGAACTTCTGTCTTTTGTCTGTATTATGTATCGATAAAAATCGCATCCCCAGTCGAAGTACTAAAGTCTCGTATTTAAAGTAACTATGTATGTATGTAATATAGCTAGTAATAAAATTGTAAGTTGAACAAAGAGTTCGTGTAACGAAGGTTTCGAAGCCTCACTGTTACAATGTGATACTTGGACGATATATCTCTCAACAGTTCCTTCTATAACTCGGAAGTTTGCAATAGAATCGATCCCATATCAATCAATTAATAGTTAACGATAGAAATTGTAACATTCCGTCAAACTTTCCAACTCGAATATTAAAAATAACGTCCAAGATTTTTTTTTATCAATAACTATTTATCGATAATCGAAACGTAATCGATTAAGACTATGATAGATCGCAAAGAGTTTCGTATATTTAGGAATACAAGCCCTTATTAGTGGTTCCATGTTTGCTGGTACATCTTGACTTAGCGTTCACTCGACTTAATCAAACCTGCCTTTGATGTTAGCCGCTAAGGTAATTTGCATTACACATGTGGTATCTTCTGTCTCTGTCGCACAAACAACTGAGTGCCGATGACGTCATCCACTGTCAATTGTGTGGTCCCTTTAATTAAATTTAGACTGTCTTGATGCATTATTGTTTTATCTGTTACTTATGAAGTTTGCATTGTTTTGAAGGACTATTTTAGCGTGGCTGCCCATAAGAGGCTTTGTATGCGCAGTTATGCTAAAATTGAGTACTTATAGAGTTTCTAATAATTGTTTTTGAGACGGACTAAAATGGTTGCTTGCTGTTGGTGTCTGATGCTAAAACTTTGATTGATCAAATTGATAGTGTAGTTATCAGCAGACATGATTCCACCTAGAAGTAATTCAAATATAAGCCATAAGACATGCCACAAATACAATTTAATGTTATATGAATCTGGTTTAAGATCTGGTGAGCTCTCTTATATATGGCGTTACAACCCCTAACTGTAACTAAATGTATTTTAATTATAACTAGTTCATAGGCCCAAAGTTACCATAGCGTTTTAAAAATTGTACAATTTTTAATTTTCAACCTATTCAAGTTACGGAAATATAGTTTAAAATGTTGATTCTATTAGGCAATTTTTTACATAGACCTAAAATATATCTTGACTCGTCATAATTTTAACTTTATTCTATAAGTAGTAAAGCTTCTTAGTTTTTAATTGTAATTAGTTAAAGATAATCATTCATTTAGTTCTGCTGCGACGTTAGATATATTTTTAGAAGTTAGATTTTTATATTGAAAATAATAAAATTGTCACAAATTTCAATCTCAATTTGTAAAAAGTCTCGAAATTTTTCATGTTTTGTTTTTGACAGGTATGTTAATAATTTTAAATAATGTGATATAAGTACTATAGGATGATACAAGATTTTAACCTCGTCGTATGGAACACGGCGTTCATAGAGAAATTAAATAAAGTCAAAGATTTAATGTTACCATTTACCGTCACAACTGTATATAATGTTAGCTAGATTGTTGAATTGTTAATAAATACAATATTGTCAATAAATTCTTATGGTATTTTAAATATGAACGAATGTCACAATTTCGCTTTGGCTTGAAGTTTTGTCAATTAAAATGTACTCAGAATAATTTATTAGGAAACAAATTTTTATAATCTTAAATGAATTAATTTCTGTTTTATATTTAGGAAAAACTCTTGACATCTGATTTCTTAGAATATTTTTTTTGCATTTCCACTATGATTGCATAATTAGCTAAAATTAAAATTTTCTGACAATTGTATTTGTGTAATATTGATTTTAATTTTGGCAGACTCGCTACCGCTGGTCTCTACATATATTTTTTAGTTTGTTTTAGTGGGAATCTTTTTAATTAAGAATATATTTTTGTATGAAATGTTCTTATGTGCAATTAATATTTGTAATAAAAAGGAAGTCTGTGTCAACGATGCCTGTTTTTTATTTGAATCCTCAGAAACTTTCAAGATAAAAATATTCATTGCTCCATGCGAATTCAGGCCACGTTTCCCATCATACCCTTTAGAAACAAGCGACCTACTACACCAAAAGGAAAACCCGAAAATTCTTACATTTTAATACATAAAAGTAGAAAATATTCGTACACAGGTATCACAAGTATTAGTTTGGGCGGGGGGAGGTCCGTGTCATCCCCTCGCATACATTACTGGGCCCAATATAGGGGGATGATATTTGCATAGTATTGTCCCGTGGTCCACGCATTAACATTTAGACTACACGCCGATCCCTAGAAAGCAGATGCCAATACGTACCTGCTTATAATAGGATTTGGAACGCAAATATTATGTATCACTTTTTATTGGGCGGCCTATATCTTGTACTAATATATCCTGCGTCTAAAAAGATATATTGGTTTGCCCCGCCTTGGTAGATACGCTTGCTATTTTGTACAACTTCAAAAAGCGATGTCACATTGTAAGCGTAGCGTATTTGGCTTTTTTAGTTCAATTCTAGATAACGGTAGTAAAATACCACTATGCTTTTGTAACACAGCCCTAGACGCCAACGCCCTACGCTAGGTACACGTGCCCAACAAAACCTAAAATCAGACGTTTCCTAAAAACAACTTTTTTGCAAAAAATCAAACAGACTTCCAAAACATAACACTACAAAGCGAAAAATAACTTTCTTTTCCGAAGTCGGTGTCTTTTGTACCCATTGTTTTCCGTTATTCGACACCGACTTCGGAAAAGAAAGTTATTTTTCGCTTTGTAGTGTTATGTTTTGAAAGTCAGTTTGATTATTTGTTAAAAAGTTTTTTTTCTCTTTATAGTTTTGGTAGGTACCAATTAACATGAATATTATTTATAGCCAAAATACATCTCATGATTCATGAATATTCCAATAAGCCCAAACATGACTAGGATGCATTGTTTTATTTCGGAGTACCAGTGGCTTTTGTGGTCTTCTTCATCAGTTCCACTTCACCAAAAGATACTTTCTGAGTACAAATTATTGCATTATTGATGAAAATACCAAAATCGCTATATGTATGCCTATAATATTTGTGGAGTTCCCTCAATTTCTCTAGGATCCCATCATCGGATCCTAGTTTCCTTATCATGGTTCCACCCTTGAGATAACTCAATTCCAACAAAAAAAGAATCATCAAAATCGGTTCATAAACGACGAAGCTATCCGCGAATAAATATTTAAAAAAAACTGTCGAATTGAAAAACCTCCTCCTTTTCGGGAAGTCGGTTAAAAACAAAACATCCCTAGCCGATTAAACAGCATGCATGCATGCATTGTAATCCTTTATTCAGACGCAGATTTTTTATATTAATTCAATCTTATCCTGCGAACGACTCTGGTGAGTCAGTGACACCAACAACCTGAGGTCCTAGACATGTCATATTCTATCAATGAAAGCGGGGCGATGGCGATTTTGTTTTTGTCCAGGAATATTAGGGACTTCAACTCGGGATGAGAGATAGTCCGCTATAAACTTGTATAAACCACTATTTTGACACCCTAAAACTTGTCTGTAAAACTACTTACCGTAGGGTGTCACTTGTCAGCGACTACAGATCTTCCAAGGTCGAAGCTCAAAAAATAGGTTTTCTCAGTAAAAGTTTCCAAAAGCAGCTGTATTGATCCAAAAAATCTTCAGTGTAACACATAAAGTAGTGGATTGTGGAGATAACGCATCAAAAACTTATTACTTAGTCTCATTCGGATTATTGGCTTTTTTCTTTGATGTAGTCCCGTGGTGCGTGACAAAGCAAAGAGGGCGAAATATCAGCCATCTACATTAGTCGCGGGGGCACACTACACCGGCTCTCTGTTTTTCTTTTAGGAACACAGTGCTCATTGCGAGTAAGTCAGAGCTTCAAGATTCGTGGAATTTCCTCTCGACGTCATCTAAGAAATATGACATTTATTATTACTATAATACTTTTGTAAGTACGTCGCTGTCACCGCTCCGAGAATATGCAAGCTGTATTCAAGAATGTCTTGAACGAAATATCCTTGAGCATGTGGCGCCTTTTCGTGCGTTTTGTGCTCGCTCTGCAACTGAGTTGAGCATTTTTCAGCTGTATGAAATTAATCTATGTTCAACAGAAAATACAAAAAGAAGAACAAGAAGAAAATCATGGTGTGCAGTCGGAGGATACCCATTCGCGAGCTGGATGACCAAAACCAGATGCATCCTCCGACTGCACAGCATGATTTTCTTCTTGTTTACGTCTTTTTAGTACGCTTCTTAAGCAGTCGGGTTTTTAGATTTTTGAATTAACTTTTTATTTGTAACTTTATAGTTAACATTTTTTTTCGATTTTGTTACATTTAAATAAATAAGTGTTGTGCATTTTTGAAATCACCTCGTAAAAGCCTTTATTTTGATACCCTACACCATGCAGCAGGCTGAAAAAAAATTGGGCCTCCATAATATGGCGCCCAAAAGCCGCCATTTTACTAATTTCCATTTTTTTTTGTACTTTATTAGCAAGAACATAATTCTTAATAATTAATTACGATCTAACCTAAAAGACTAATAAGCTATTTAACTCTAACTTAATATGTTACGCTTTGGATTATGTTAAAACTAAGAATTGCGTCCATTTGCACTTTTACACAAGTCCGTAGCACTTTCTTAGAGTCTGATATATTTGTAAAACCAATATGTTCATATGTTATATGTATAGCACAGCTTTGTCACTATTATTCATTCACTTTGTACACTACACTAATTCAAAAGGTTTAGTTCTTTTTAGCCTACGCACTAAGTCTGTATTGTCTAGCAGCTGGGTAGCCTCAACATTCACGTGTCGATGAAGTCAGTGACACTCGCAGGGTTAAGACGAATCGATTGACGTAAGAATCATCAAAATCTGTGAATGCGTTTGGTATCTAGAACGCCACATAGGAACATACATACATAGACTGAAAAACACGTTACCCTCCTTCGGCAGTCGGGTAAAAATACTGGTTTTGTTGCGGCATTAGGTACCTTTACAACAAAGTTCTTTATTTTATCATTCCTTTAAATCCAAAGTATTTTATTATTCATCATCTTAATAATTATTTGTACAAGTATCGTCTTTTCTATTTCTGATACCAGACACCACAATTATGTGAGAACGATGTAATAAAACTTATACGTAAAAGCGTCTAGAGTAACAAACAATAAAAAAAAAATACTTTAACATGCCGAGACAGCTAAGTTATAACCAATCCCAACTGACGGCGCCCGTTCACGAACATGACGCATGGATCGGCACCACTCAGCTCAACCATCATGAAGGGAACCGAATGATCCAACACATGTGCCACCACCAGAGAGAAAAAAAGTTTATACAATACAAATATATTTGTACAGTCTTCAGCAGGTAAAACAATACTTCGAAACTTTTCTGCCCATCACTAATTGTTCTTGCGCCCTAGTGGCTGCGGAGCAGGACCAGCATTGGACCACCACTGTTTGTTTAATAAAATCTAAAACAAAACTTTTGTGCATCACATCACATTTTATCACTAGTTCTTATTAGACATACTGACAAAAAAACAAGAACCCTAACATGTATAAAATAGCACGAAAAGCCAAAGAAAAACCTGCTTAAAAATGTTAACTGTCCAACAAAATAAAGACTATCCAAATCTAACATTTAGAAGGTGCAATTTCACAGTTGTTGGAACGTAACGGACAGGGGAGAGTAGGGACGCTAGCACCAGCGTAGTGTATTAGCATGAGAAAGCCCGGGGCGCCGGGTTTCATTGCTTTTTCACAAGTGCCGAGGTCGAGACGAAACGACACAATTCGTCTGACGCGAAACTTAACAGCAAAAAAGTCGAATAAAATGTACCTTTTTAAAAATATTCTCCGCTGTTGTAAATTGTGTTGTCTTAGCTGCGGTGCTCTAATTTCATTAGCAACAGTGGTGAGAGCAAACGTTGGTGGAGCGGCCATAAGCCACGTAATAGTTGAAGGAAAATGGAATTACTTACGCAAGGCAAAAATTCAAATTCCAAGGAAATTTCGTTTATATTTGTGGGAATTTCTTAAAATGCAGCTTGTAAACTTTTTGTGGTTTCGTCTTGTACCACGGAAACATTTTGGCATAAAAAGGCATGAACAAGAGACCTAATTTAATCAGATTTCAGTTTCTAAATTTCGAAAATATATTTTTTTTATAACAAGAAAAAATAAGTTGATGACATTCACACCTCAACAATAAAACAAGACGACAGCCATAATGACAATTTTAATATTTACATCCATATTCAAATCCTTGTTTATTACTTGAAGCAAAATGCAAGGATAAAACGTTTGCAGATAATTGAAATGGTACAAAAGCATTACGTGGTCTGTGGCTGTGCCGAGGGGAGAGTGGGGAGAAATGTCACACGTATTTTATTGGCGCGGTCGCCGCAGCATATGAACGACTCAGGAGCAAACGGCAACTGTTTGTCACAGCACCGCAGCTCTAGTAATTTAATAAAAAGCCCTGGTTTTTCTTTTACAATGCATGATTATGAAACGGGAACAACGGGATAACGTCCTCGTGGTCTAAACTGCAGCGTTTTATGTGTGTACAAAAAAAAACCTCTTTGGGCGAAACAATATTTGCTGACAAAGAAAACAAGCACTTATGTTTATAATCTTATCCCGCCCAGAGGCAGAGTCACAGTGGAACCAGCTCTAAATCTAATAAGAAAACTTTGTATTTCTCTTCTTTCCACATTAAGTAAAGTTTTTACCTTCACATCAACACGTTACAGTAACACTAACACGATGTGTCTACATAGGCACGGAACTTCGAGGTAAACAATATTTTTATTCAGCTGACGTTGATAAAAATCAGTTTTTGCTTCATCCAAACATTCGTGCCTCGCATATTGTTTTTCTGCGCGTACATTCCGCTGAACAAACAGCAGATGTCGCGCAAACCAAACATAGTTATCCTTCGACTTGGGACGGGCAAAAAGTCGACACGGAGCCGAACATACCGAATAGGGTTTAATAAAGCTCCTTTGTAGTAACACACCGTAACGTAATAGGGTCCTAAACTAATAGGCCAAAGGGGTCTATTGCGAGGCCGCAAGTCTACCGGCACGGAGGGGTTTAAACAGATTTACGCCTAAAAGAAACGCACTTCATCAGCGCGGTTGACCCTTGTCTTTTGTTGCACGACCCAATTTGCGCTCCGGTGAACGTATTTGTTTTGAGTCTAATTAAAATTCTTTCTTGTAGTTCATTATGATGTAGACAGGGGACTATGAAAAGGATTTTTTTGTTGTATAATGTAAGCGGAAGGCCGGTGCGACGTGTATGCCCAGAGGACTCCATTTCGAGAATGGTTATTGTGTAACTCATTATTACGTAGAAATATTAACAAAAAAGATAACTGATATTAATATATAATGTATGAGATCAATATTCAAGTAGTAATGGTCTTCCTATGAAAAATTTGGGTCACTGCGCTCATTACAATAAATGCGGCAAACTTTATGTAACCGCAAACGCAGACAAATCATAATACAAATCTTTATTATCTACATCTAAACGCGGTTACCCTTATAAAGAAAAGCCTCTGGAAAGGAAAAAGCCTTGGAAAAAGAGACTTAGTCTAAACAGTGCCTTGAATAAATAGGCCTATCTTTAATTAACCGCAAACCTTTTTAAAAGAGGACAATAATTAACGAGGAGGACTTGGGGGTTCTAACAAATTAAAAACTAATAAGGGATGATAATGTAGGTTTTAGGATGGCAATAGAGGTAATTGAAAAACTTACATTTGAAATGTTTACTTTCGAGAACGAATAAATAGTTAAAATCAACATCATCATCATATGAATAATGGTTCCTTACGAGGGATAGTTATTAACAAGAAGGACTCGGTCCAAAGTTTTAAGAAATTAACAAACTATATTGGTAAGGGACGTTATGTAGGTTATCTATGTTGGCGTTGGTCTCATCAACATGAGAAAGGCAGGTCGCTGGGGCGGGCACGCCCCGGAGTTTTATTAGTCCACGGTCCACTCCGCCCAAGTCGACCCCAACTCCGCTTGTTACGGCCACAAAGACACAAAATCGTCACGGAACGTTGCTGGAGGAAACTTTCATTCACAATAAATCTGACCAGTGATACAAATAGCAGGGTCTAATATTTGTGCCATGTAAATGGCACAGCTGGTCACGTATTCGGCACATGCCGAGTTAATATTGAAGTAAATGCTTTGTTGCTTTGTAATACAGACTTTTGGGCCTATTGATTTATGTTTGAGACCAGAAGGACCACAAATAGTTAATCTTAGGGGGGCAAATGTTATTTTCCTTGTAGGACAGTTCGGGGCGGAAAATGTATTACATAATTAAATTATTTCATCTTTCTTCGTCTCTTGCACGTGTAGACCCAAGAGAATGATGAAATAGCAGTTCATTTGTTTGGAAAATCCATGATGTTTGGTGACAATGATGCGACATATCAAAAAAACTAAAATCTTGTCGATTCTGTGGGTACTTTTATTGAAAACCGATGCTGACAAAACTGACAATATTGTGCGGATAACTGGATATTGTGCTTAGTACAAGTAAAATGTCAAAATTTTATAAACCCCGGCACATTTTTATTTCATGCTACATAATTTATCTAGTACATAGTAGATACGCTTCGATCGGCAATCTATTGAACACGTAATTATGACACGATATCTTGCGAAAATACCCCGATTCAAACAGTAAAACGCTCATAACTTTTGAACGGCTGAACTGATTTTATTCAAACATAGCTAAGAACACTTTCGACAAAATCAGCTTTCAAAAAAAACTAAATCAAGATCGGTTCATCCGTTTAGGAGCTATGATGCCACAGACATATACACAGCAACATACGTCAATCTTATAACACTTCATTTTTCCGTCGGGGGTTAAAAATAAACTCTATTTAGAACAAAGTAAACTCTATGAAACATAATACCCTCGTATTTCCGCTGATAAGCTCAAAATAAATAAAGCATAACAACACAAATAACAAGTAAAATTTCAAAATTTAAAAAACCCCCGACACATTTATCTTGCGAAAACATCCCGATTTAAACAGTAAAACGCCCATAACTTTTGAACGGCTGAACCGTTTTTTTTTAAACATAGCTAAGACACTCTCGACACAATCACCTTTCCAACAAAAAAAACTAAATCAAAATCGGTTCATCCGTTGAGGCGCTATGATGCCACAGACAGACACACAGATACACAGATACACAGCAACACACCTCAAACTTATAACACCCCTCTTTTTCCGTCGGGGGTTAAAAATAACATCGTTTAGAGAGAAAATTTGTTCCATACGCGTATTGCCAAAAATGAAAATGACTAGTGGGTACAATTTCAACAGATTCACGGGCAAAGCACACAGAAGCTTATAACAATATAAGCCATCCGACGGAATGATATCATTTCCCCCAGAAAAAAGGTTAAAACGGCCATTCCCGAAGAGAAATCTCGTTATTATTGCAGCTCGTTTAGAGGAAGCTAAATATGATACCGAAAATGATGTCCCACGTGTGTTGGTGTAACGTTTATGTTAATACTTTATTTTCTCACCAAATGGCGAATAGAGCTTTTTACACCGCATTTGCCATGAAAGCGTCAAGCGCTATCGAGACAATGTGAGCACCGCTTAAAGCTCAACTTTAGCTATAAGAACGGTAAATGCTCGCGATACATGCATAGAAATAGTTGAGATTTGCTTTTTATTAAGATCACAGATGGCTGGTTTCGCTCTTACGTTTGTATTGAAAAACGCTGAGAGTCCTATTGTACCTAACTTTTCGTAGTCCTTATGTATTTACACTATCACATAACGATCATGTTTTGAATATAATCATCAATACGTATAATTACAAAAAAAAAAAGATGGGCCTAAATATCAACTTGAGGTAAATGTTACCTAAACCTGTATTTTGTTGTAAGTACAAAATCTTTAAACCTAATACGTAATTGGATTATTGTTTATATGAAATACTAGCTTGTGCCAGCGGCGAAAAGTTTTTCGTTAATCAATTAGAAAAAGAACACAGTAAAAATAAAACAAAAATCCCTGAAAGAAAATCGTAGCCTCCCCTTAAAACTTCGAATAAAAATTGCTACAATGTCTTTACTTTTGCAGAAGGCGTACCGCGCCCCGCTGTACCAACAAGGGATTGCATTAGTATGCCAGCCTCGTACCCTTAAAGATAACCCCAGTTACGGTGCAAAGTCGCAGCGTACGATGTGTAAAAATATCACATATACGTATGTGGGCAAAAAAGTACGTGTCTATCGTTTTAGTGAATGTTTTCACTTTTGTGGGAGTTCAATAGCTTTTGTTTTCATGTTGTTTCACTGAGTGCCTGTCCACATTTATCAAGGGTCGCTACAACGTAATAGGAGCTCATATAAAAAGCCCGAAAGGTATTGATTCTGTTCCTAATACCTATATACCCGGGACTAGCGTTCACCGCCTTATTCCGACTAATACTTTCGTATCCCCGCGTCTAATACTATCTTTATAAAAAGAAAATAAACCTCCTTTTGTTTCGCTGTATTAGGTAGTGTTATGAGGAAAGTAACTTTCCGGTCGGAAGGTCATCTTTTCCTATCGATATAAGGTTCAGTGCACACAGCTTGGTCATATTTATTAAGGTATTTTGCCACCCCGATACGCTGCAGTATCTATGGATTCGATTTTGACACTACGAAACCTGTTGTTTCATTGAATATAGAATAAGTACTTAAACAACTTCTAAGAATAAATAGATTATATTTTCTTCTGCATATGACAATTATGTATTTTTTCAACAACAGAATGATGTAACCAAAATCTTGTTATTAAAACTGATGGAAAAGAGTGTCCGTGGAGTTTCTTGCAAATTCTTCTCCATTGAGACGAATTCGCAACTAGAGTCATCTTTTTATTAATTTTTTGTTTGACAATTCAAATGTACCTCCGAGGTTTACTTAAAATAAACTACTTGATTTTGATTTTTAATGTGGTTACACCTCTTTTATTAGGTTTTCAGTTAAGTGGATTGATCTTTTACTACATTGTAAAAGGCTACAATTTTTCTCTTCAATTACGGACGGATTTTTTTTCGTCGAAACCGATAATCAGTCTCCTATTCTACAGCATCGTAACCACACGACCAATTACTGTGTTTCTCATTAATTAATTGGTTTTGACGCAAAACCACAAGTCTCCACGAGCCCTAATAAAAAATCTAATAACAGTGCAGATCTAATTACTTTTCTATCTGTTTTCTTTATTTTTGTCTTTTCTAATTACACACTAATTTAATTAGCGTTGTCCTCTACTAAGAATAGGTTGCTCTATTTATTTGTATGTAATACAACCTTCTTTATCTCCTACTTCTTTTGGCACGATGTTGCGGAAATAACTCATGGTCTGGGGAAAAAGAGTAACATTGTAAGTGTGTCTTACTGTTTAGTGTGTACCAGACGTACTGAAATTTTATCACTGATGGAGGCTCCTTATGTAGACTATACCTTATAACAGAGTTATAAAAACTGGGTTACTTAAAATTATAAAAATACCTGTAGAAGGTTAAGATAAAAAGGCCTCTATTAAGGTTAAATTTTAACCACTTCCCAGTGTTCGATTGAGTGCAATTTTTTGCAAATGCAAAAGCAGGTTTGACGTGTGTATCTGTGTATGTCTGTGGCATCATAGCTCCTAAAGGATGCACCGATTTTGATTTAGTTTGTTTGAAAGATGATTTTATCGAGAGTGCTCTTAGCTATGTTTGATGAAAATTTAGCGGTTCAAAAGTTATGGGCGGTTTACCGTTTGAATCGGGGTATTTTCGCAAGATATCGTACACTCGTATTCGATAGATTATTGATCGAAGCGTGCCTACTTCTGGATAAATTATGTAGTTTAAAAAGCATAAAATAAATACATAGACGTGGTTTATGGCATTTTTTACTTTTCAATGAAGACGAAAATTTAAATTGTACTTTTATTTAACTTGCAATGTGTGTATGTAAGTATGTTTTGGTCAAATCTGGCAACTGAATTTTAAAGCAGTTATCCTCAACCGATTAATATGCTTTAGTTTGAATGACAATGCATGGTAAGCTAAGTTACGTCATTCTAAATCGTATATAGCGGACGGCCCAAGATGGCGGCTTAATTATTTTTCGTGCACTGCCATGATATGTGTATCAAATGAAAGGGTTAGCTGAGAAAAATACGAAAAAAGCTTGTCATAAAAAAAATACACTTTTAAGACTAAAATTTGTGTGTGTGTGTGTTTGTATGTTTGTTACTCTTCCACGCAAAAACCAGTGAACGGATCTGGTTGAAATTTGGCAAAGAGGTAGATTATAATCTGGAATAGCACAAATGACACTTTCACGCGGGCCAAGCCGCTGGGAGAAGGTCATTCCTTAATTAGTTCAGTGTTGGCAAACAGTTTCTCGTCTCTCACAATTAATTCGCTATAAAAGTCTAAAACTAGATCCAGAATATGTTTGTCGGTCCTTTGTCTTTTTGCTTGGCCAGCATCCAGTGCTAAGAGCGTTGTAATTGCGTCTCATGGCTCGCTAAATGTTTTGTATCCAATCTAACGCGTCTTAACAGCCGTGAAAGAGATTGTTTTAGCTTGTCTCTAATCTCTCTTATTCCCAAGAAAAGTATTTAATGTGTCTAGAAACTAATTTTCGCAGTGTTTCTTGTTGTTGGTGCTTTGTTACAGCTTGATATAATAAGTGCGTAAAAGCTGGTTGCTTCAGAAATGCTCTTCTGTTTGCTAGGCTGTTCTGTCCCACCCCTGGGCAACGTCTTCCCACTACTCCTTCCAACTTTCGCGATCCCGCGTTTCCTCCTTCCTGTTCTGGCGAAATCTGTCTAGTTATTCCCCTCATTTGTGGTTTGCCGTGACCCCTTCTCCCTGTCTCAGGGCACTTAGAAAAGCCTTTAGGCTTTTAACCTAAAAGTTCTTAGAAGTTATCTTTAACTTAGCTTGGTATCAAAACAGTTCGGAATATCATTAATAAAAAAGTTAAATAAAACCGGCCCCAAATGAGACCCTTGTGGCACGCCCGAGGATATGTGTCTGAGGGTTGATCGAAAGCCATTGACTACTACAAAGAAAGTTCTATTCTTTTGACGTTTCATGATACGAACTCAACCATGACAGTAAAGTTCCAGCGATACCATAACTTCTTAATTTGTCAATAAGAATTTGATGCGAGACTCGATCGAACGCTTTGCTGAAATCTGTATATATGACATTAGCTTGATGGCCAGAATCTATTGCTGTCGTCAGCAACTCAGTAAAAAGCGTCAGATTGGTATTTGTGGATCGAGACTCCACGAAGCCATGTTGTCCCTCACTTAAGTATTTGAATTTAAAATAATTTTCTCTACTTTTCTTGTTCGTTCTACGACTAATTGGTAACTTTATAGGATAAATAATTTAGGCAGTCTGATATTTCGCTAAAAGTCTTTCAAAGTTATTAATTTAAGGTTACACTAGTCGATCATTCTTCCATACAAACTTAGTCTGGCGATTACTCCACTGTTTGACGATATACGTTCAAAAATTATCATCATTAATTATCTAGCCCTGTATGGAACCAAAAAAGTAAAAATAAAAAATGACAGTTATGAGCGTCGAAAGTTCCATATTTCAACACTAATTTTAACGCATCTTTGGGCGGAAATAAATACCATAAGAAGAAGGAAAATTGCAAAACGGCTACCATACAGGGATAGATTAGTAGTTCAACAATGCAAATAATTTTATTTTGAAAATATACATTTAGTCGTTTTTTCATGATATCTAGACACCCAAAGGTCGGTTACTAAAATTTATATATTCGCACGTGTTGTCGGATGAGATAGCATGCTTTTTATTAACAAATTACTTCGTGCCGTCGAATAGGGCAACCTTTAGGTCAAGCTTTTCATTCCTTTGTCCTTTTTCAGGACCTATTCTATTTAACTCTTGTCTTGTAAGCTAAGCTTTCCTACGCTACTACCGAATTGAATTTTCATTATGCCAATTTCAACTTTCCTGCCAGCAATTCACTTTTACATTTCACCATTTATTATTGAAAACGGTTATTTATTTTGTCGAACTTGGATAATTCTTACGTAGAAACATGGAGACTCACTCAATCAAGTAGAAAGGGTGATACTGGGCTGTGGATGACGATGAATAATGATTTATCACCTTTCTTAACCAAGTTCTTACTCCCCAGGTCCGATGGTTCGAGCAGCAGCGTGAAAAGCGGCGTATGAAGCGTGACTACTCGCCGTACGACCGCGCCGCGTTCTCGCAACTCTCGCGCCGGTTACAATCCCACCGGCCGCACTATAGGGCGCTGACGTCATCACCTTTCTTCCCTGACCCTCTGTTTAAGGAGCAATGGTACTTGGTATGTATCTTTTGGAATTTTCTTTATTTAATTTTAAAAGTTTCGAAGGAATTGGTGAGGTATAAGATGTACGAGGTTAAATTGCAGAGCTGGCTTCTAATGGCTATAGAACAGATTATTATTATTTTCTCCCTTGAGTCTAAAGCAACGCAATATTATCTCAAAATGATGGTCAAGATAAACCGTTTCCACTACAAAATCATCAGTCTGTATAAAAGATTACGTTTTTATTGATATTTGCAATATTTAAACCAGATATACAAACAAACTTCAGTTTCATTTCAATCAATAGGCATAGTATAAATCACTATAAGTATTAAATTATATTTTTATTATTCCCTAGCAATATAATATAGTTCAAAGTAAGTCTAAAAGTATCTCATGCTGAATCTCATGAATCAGTTCATTTTGCAATAAAAGTCTCTATTAAAAGGTTAATATTATTTGTCCTAGTGAATAAACAAAACAAAACATCTGAAAATAAAACGGTAAGAGGTCGATGAGATTTAAATACTCAACTTTTTTATTTTGTACTTTTAAATGTCGCATAATCAAAAATGAGGTTGCACAACATCAAAATCTACTTACGAAAAATACCTTCGTCATATACCACAAATATTGTCCTATAAGCTACTGAACATTACTGAAAACTGTCGCGAAAGAAATAAACATAAAATATCAACTGCGGAAGAGTGGCCGTCTTCTGGCTTCCGTTGTGAAAATATTCTCAGATTTTCATACAGAATTTTTCATATAGAACGGTGGTGCCAAGGACGGGCTGGATATGAACGTGGCTCCTGCATGGCAAAAAGGATACACTGGCAAAGGAATCGTTGTGTCCATCCTGGATGATGGTATCCAGACCAACCATCCGGATTTGGCGCAGAACTACGTAAGTAGAACATTATTTTATGCTTTTCTTAAAATAATATTAGTATCTGACAGTGGCATCGTCCGCGTGAAATTCTGATAGTATTACAAGGGAACGAAATCCCGTGATAAAAAGTATCATATGTCCTTCTCAAAGGTTTAATCTAGCTCAAAACCAAAATTCATCAAAATGAGTTCAGCGGTTTAGGCGTGAATGCGTGCGTGATAGCCTTAATTACATTCGTTAGCATGGTCATGGTAAGATTAGGTAGATTTGAATGTAGTCCTGGCGACAAGATATTTTTATCTTTGGCCTGCTTTTGTCGTACTTCGTAAGAATCAAGATGGAAGAAAACAGTAACTTACACCTCTACCGGTTAATGCAACATTTTGACGTGGTTTATCTTTATTTTACGGGATTTGTCAGCGTTCATAAATCATTTTAATTTTAATCCAATTTGGCAACATTAGACTCGGTTTATTAGAATTGTTAATTATGCTGATAAGGAAACCTTTTAATTAATGGACTCAAAAAAGCAACGTAATAAAGCTCATATGTATACGCTCATATACGACGAATAGTCGTTTTTAATCTCTCCACTCGTACTGGTATCCGATTTTCCTTTTTGTTAGTTGAGACCAATAAACTACCATGCAGAATTGCAGGTTTTCTGAAAATTGCTCATATCCACCTACTCGAATTCTTTGTATTTTTCAATTAATCCGAATTCCTAGAAAAGCATGGCCAAATAAAGCCTAAAATGTGATACCAATTGATGAATTTAGTTTTCGGCTTTAAATGTTTTTGTCTGTACAAAAGATAATTTATAATTTGAGCTCTTTACTGGGATTTTCTGAATTTATAATAAAAAAATAACTAAAATATTTGAAAAATTGTATACTATGTAAATCAAGATAAAAATGCACACAGATATAGCTTCAATTCCAGTTCCATTGTAACTAATACATAGGAGAATATTTATCTTAAAAACCCCTTCAATAATTCGTTATTACATCTACGAATTTAACATCGTCCCAAAATTCAAAAGCAACACTATTTCAGAACTGTATCAGTAACATATCGATAAGTTACACAGCAGTTACTTGTTCCACAGAGAGCCGTTAATATGGCTGATAACACTATCAGTAGGACTGTTGGTCTAACAGTCCCTGTAAAGGTCTAACACTAAAGATAAGCTGCCCGCATAGTAACTTACAAAAGTTAGGCTTTGGGTGAGAGTTAGAACACTACGCTCATGTTTTACAAAAACCCTGTAACTTGTATCTGGGCCGATTTAGACAAGACCCTTCATCAATCTTGATTGGCTGTTTGGTTGCACGAGTATGTAGTGGATTATTAGGGTATTTTTTCACGTTCATGTGAGTTTTAGAATCAGTTGTATTTATCTTGAAAATGTATTTTTTTTTTATATTAAGAATTTTTGTCACGGCTTCGATCCAGTGACACAGCACGCACGACCCATTAAATTATTCGGGATAAAAAGCAACTGATGACACTCAGTAATGCTAAAAAAGCATACAATTTTACCTCTATAAAATATTAGTTAAGATATTATATATTGATATTGTCAGAGATAAAATGCTCTAAAATTTCTCCTAAATAATGCAATGTTTCTAACTTCTGTAAAATGAGCAATTTCAATGCTCAGTAAGTTACGCGAAAGTGAATATCTTGAATGGTCTTCATTCCATTACGGAAAATTGCAAGCATGACTTAGAGAGGGTAGAATTTATGAAGTTAAATAATTATCAAAACGCGCCAAATTACAAACAGTGTAAATGTATCAACATCAAAATTAATTAATTTTGCCGAAATTGCCTTGAATTTTGTAAATTAATCAGGAAACAAGATTTTTGAAATACAATTTCTGTTTTAACGTAATTATGCCATTGGCTTTAATGTTGATCATAAATGTGATTTATTTGTTAAGGATCCCAACGCGTCGACAGACATCAACGGTAACGATGATGATCCTATGCCTCAAGACAATGGCGACAACAAGCACGGCACGCGTTGTGCCGGCGAGGTTGCCGGCGTTGCTTACAACCAGTACTGCGGAGTAGGCATCGCCTACAACGCCAGTATTGGAGGCGTCAGGATGTTGGACGGAGTCGTCAATGATGCTGTCGAAGCTAGAGCTTTAGGTCTCAACCCAGACCACATCGATATCTACAGTGCTTCCTGGGGACCAGAGGATGACGGCAAAACTGTTGATGGTCCTGGACCTCTTGCTAGAAGGTAATGTTATTTGAAATATTTGTGAAAAACAGAACTAAGCAATAGAGATTCGAAAATATTTATTGTTATTTGTGTTTTCCAGGGCATTCATCTACGGAGTCACAAGCGGTCGCCGGGGTAAAGGATCTATCTTCGTTTGGGCTTCTGGTAACGGTGGAAGACATACAGACTCTTGTAACTGTGACGGTTACACGAACAGTATATTTACTTTGTCAATTTCTAGTGCAACGCAAGGTGGTTACAAACCTTGGTACCTTGAAGAATGCTCGTCTACTTTAGCTACTACCTACAGTTCAGGCACCCCAGGACATGATAAGAGTGTCGCTACTGTTGACATGGATGGTAGATTGAGGGCCGATCACATCTGTACAGTAGAACATACGGGCACCTCGGCTTCAGCTCCTCTCGCTGCCGGTATATGTGCGTTAGCTCTGGAAGCAAATGCAGAACTCACATGGAGAGATATGCAATACTTAGTTGTAATGACGTCACGACCACAGCCTCTCGAGAAAGAGGGAGGCTGGATCATAAACGGAGTCAAGAGGAAAGTAAGTCACAAATTCGGATACGGCCTCATGGACGCATCTGAAATGGTCAGCTTAGCAGAACAATGGGTCGCCGTCCCACCACAACATATTTGCAAATCGCAAGAAATTAAGGAAGACAAACAGATAGAATCCAAATTTGGTTACACATTAGCGACGCATATGGACGTGAACGGATGCAGTTCCACAGTTAACGAAGTGCGTTATCTTGAACATGTTCAATGTAAAATATCGTTAAGGTTCTTCCCTAGAGGTAATCTACGTATACTTTTGACATCACCAATGGGCACTGTATCAACTTTATTGTTTGAAAGGCCACGTGATGTAGTTAGTTCTAACTTTGATGACTGGCCTTTCCTAAGTGTTCACTTCTGGGGCGAACACGCTGAAGGCAGGTAGACACTACAAATAGTTAATGCTGGTAATAGACACGTCAACCAAGCTGGTATACTTAAAAAATGGCAGCTTATATTCTACGGAACATCAGTAGAGCCGGTAAGATTAAAAACGAAAAGGCCGTCGCCTGTAGCGCCGCCTTTTGCATTCCCCACCGCCGCGGACGGCTATGAAACTATCGGGGATTCTTTTTACAACACTGACGCGTTTGCCAACTATCAAAACTTTCCAAATCTATTCGCCGCCGGGTCCGACCCGGAGAAGGCGGTAGCTCAGCTCGACGGACATAACGTCCCTTCTCCGCATGGGGAGAATGTCCTCGCTGATAGTAATGACAAGCGCGTCATGCATGACTGTGATCCCGAATGCGATTCTCAAGGATGCTATGGAAAAGGACCTATTCAATGCATTGCGTGTAAGCACTATAGACTGGATGACTCTTGTGTTTCTCGGTGCCCTCCGAGAAGTTACGCGAATCAAGGCGGAGTATGCTGGCCGTGCCACGAGTCCTGTGAGACTTGTGTTGGACCGGGTCAGGACTCGTGTTTGACATGTGCCCCGGCACACTTGCTAGTTGCTGACCTGGCCGTGTGTCTCCAACAATGCCCAGATGGTTATTGGGAAGACAGCGAATCTTCCGTCTGCCGGCCATGTGCTGCCCACTGCGCTACTTGCTCCGAACGAGCTGACGGTTGCACGTCTTGCGAACACCATCTAGTTCTTCATGACGGAACATGTTTAGCCTCATGTCCGCCATCTCACTACGAAACCGAAGATTATATGTGCGCAAAATGTCACGAATCCTGCGACACTTGCGAAGGGCCCGGGGAAGCGCAGTGCGTGACGTGTCATCCGTCCACTTATGCATTAGACGGCAAATGTGTTACGTCATGTCCTCCAGCTTATTACGCTGACAAAAAGAGGAAAGAATGTATGAGGTTCGTATCATATATTTCCGTGCTATTTTAATATAAGCTTTGATGTGACCTCGTTTTGATGTTTTTGTTTCTTTTTAGGTGTCCCGTCGGTTGTTCAACATGCACGAGCGCGTTTTGCCTCTCGTGTGAACCGAACTGGGAACTTAATAAAAAGGGAAAATGTATGCCTGTGGGAACTGAGAAGTGCAGTTCGGGCGAATTTGCACAAGAGCAGAAATGCAAGAGATGTAACGAAGCTTGCGACTCGTGCTATGGAGAGAATGATGGGGACTGTCTTACTTGTCAGAATCCCAACTTGCTTCAGGACTACAGGTGAGTAATTGTACAATTTGTTGATTAACTCTTTCCTTTGTGTACTTACTGAGTTCTGCCTTCGAATTCTGCCTCAACAAATCATAAAAGGGAAACTTCTCTATCCAGTTTAATACCGTATTTAAGCCCTTTGTATTGTATTTAATATTCACGCGGATGTCCTAACGAAGCGCGGTTCACATGCACGTGGACGTGACCCGTGCTCGTGGTTATTTTTGACTAATGATTAAGGTCAACATTTATAATTATGTTACCTTGTGGTATTTTTGGATCCTTGTTTTTTTTTGTCAGCTAAATTTTGCATTCCTCTCGTTTTGTTTTGGTTTAATTTAATTTTCAGTACAGCTTAAGTTAAGTATTCTGGGTATTTTACCTACTATATGTGTTTTGTTAAAGGCTCGTCTTAATTTAAGATTTGTTTAGGTTTTTAAATTGTGTCACCGTAAAAATAAAGTTGTACAAATCCACACTGTTGCATACCAATTGAAGACTTTAAATCAGATTTTGGACTGAATACTATGTTATTTTTGACGCGTTCCAAATCTCTCCATCCATATCACTTAATATTTCTTATTCCTTTCAGATGTGTATCAGAATGCAGTAGAGGGATACTACGCGGAGGCGGGTCGGTGTGCGAAGTGCATGCACGGCTGCTCCGAATGCGTTTCAAGACTTAACTGCACGGCATGCGTCAGTGCGCTAAGGCTACAGTCGGGCTCTTGTAGGACGGCCTGTGCTGATGGGTAAGCAATCCTTTCTAAATGTGTTGTGTGGAGGGGGTTCGTTGTGCGTGCTGCATGCACGGCTGCTCCGGGAGCGTATCACAACTCAACTGCACGACGTCAGGCGCTTGCAGGACGGCCTGTGCTGATTAGTATGTTATCCTCTCTCTCTCTGTTGTGTGGAGGAGGGTCGGTGTGCAAAGTGCATGCACGACTGCTCCGAATACGTGTCGCGACTTAACTGCACATCGTGCATGCACTGAGGCTAAAGTCAAGCGCTTGCAGGACGGCCTGTGCTGCCGGGTAAGTCCTCGTTATTAATAATATAAGCCTTCAAAAGTCTTACTGCAGCTTAAATGCAACTTCTCATATAGAAAAGGCACGAGTATTGATTACCCCGCTTACTCAAGGCGGATTGGCGATTTATATTAGATAAGTTCAAGGCAAGGCAAGGAAAGGCAAGGTTTCTTCACGATGGACCGCGTCGTCAATGATGTCAAAGATAAAATTTTGAAAGTATAATGCTCGCAACGGATCTTTGTGTCTCTGAATTGTCTGCAAGTCGCTGCGCGGTAGCTATTTTTCGTCAATGTTGAAAGTGAAGATAGCATTGTATAATTGTCTCTTTCACTCGCTAACGTTTGTCGCATCGTCCTATCTCGCTTACTCTATGCAGTATACTCGATGACAAACTGTTTCTTGCGCAATAGTTGGCAGCGCCAACTTCAGTGGCACCAAAGTTCCGCTGTGACTATTATACATATGAATTTGATTAAGTCACATTGTTACTTGTCCGGATTTGAACCCAGGACCTCGATACGAGAGGCAAAGTCTTAGCCACTGGGTCACCACGACAGATTACTTAATCTCCTCGTGGTTAGATATACAAAAACGTCTTTTCCGAAGACGGTTGTCAGAAACTACAGAACGCCTTCTGCGACGATCCTTTTATAACTACTCCTTTTCAACAAATTCAGATGCATGTTTTTTTAAAAAGAATATATTTTTATTTTTATATTCCAATAGGCGACAGAATGCATGCGGCGTTTGGATATCTTAGTGGCAAATACACAAATTTTTGTGTGTAACACTTGAAAACTTCAAGAGAGCAACTTTTCCCTGCTGAGAATTCGAACATCTTAAGTTTTTCTTTTCTTTATTTGTTTTTTCTATCGCAGGTACTACGTAGATCGCGGCACGTGTTCGAAGTGTTACCTATCGTGTAGCACGTGTATAGGACCGAGGCGGGACCAGTGTGCGTCCTGTCCTGACGGATGGCGGCTGGCTGCAGGAGAGTGTCATCCTGAGTGTCCTCAAGGTAAGATCATGGAATATTTATATGCAACCTCTGTTGTAGTTCGTACTGGCCACTACTGGCAGTTTGTAACAATGTAAGCCCAATTGTGTTTTGGATATTATACGGCTACTCCAACCCATGGTATAGTAATAAATACTTCACCTGGTATCCTCTTCCCGTGACAGCTGGGTCACGTGATTGGCCAAGGAATACGTCATCAGTTACGATGCGCTAATAATTCAATATATAAAAGTAACTAAATAGATGAATCACACGTGACAAGAGTTACTAAATAGTTAAGCTAGTTAGTAATTTATTTAATTTTCATTAGCAAAATGGAAAAGTATCTAAATTAAATGAAAAGGACAATCAATGGTTACACTTACCATGACGTAATCTTAAGCCATCGTGAGAAGAGAATACCAGGCTGTGTATATTTTATACCATGTTCCAACCAGCGTTTTACTATATTCTACAGAATATTGGACGAAGTTTCTTATTCTATACTAATGCCATAGTCACAGTAATTTGACAATACCACCAGTGGTACTCGACCTGGAAATTTTCGAATTCGTGGCCACGAATTTTGCCGATATCATGTAGTAGAGTCGTTGATGGCTGGCCAGCCATTAACGACTCTACTACATGATATCGGCAAACTTACGAATCAGCAGTTTTAATGAAATCGATATTTAGGTGAAAACTGTACCTAATGTGGTACCACACAACGTGCGCATATTACGTATTGCCATCTCTGACGGTTACAGAATTGAAGTTGTTCGAATCTGCATTTTATGTTAATATTACTTACCAAATTCATATTAGTTGTTTTAGCACACAAGGTATGAATAAATATCTATTAACTCCAATGTATGATGATGTAAAGTCACAAATTTGTATTTATTTCCGATTCTTGTAAAATATTGACAATCCGTTGATAATAACCTAAAAAAAAGTACCATCTTGATAACCCAAAGCACCAAGGTATGGTATAGTAAGGTTCAGCCTTGGACATCTTCGAATTAAATGATAATGATATCTGTAATTTCAGTTTCTCTTTTAGGGTTCTGCAACATTATCAGCAAAACCAGCCAAAAAATTTGAACTACCTAACTACTTTTTAACCCCCGACTGAAAAAAAAGGGCGTTATAAGTTTGATGTGTGTACCAGTGTGTTTTTTTTATGTGTATTTGTCTGTGGTTATCATAGATGCTAAACGGATGAACCGATATTGATTTCGCTTTTTGAATCGGGCTGCTCCCCAAGCTATCGTGTCATAATTATGTGTTCAATATAGATTGTCGATCCAAGCGTGTCTACTGCTAGATAAATTTTGTTATATGAAATAAAAATATAGACAAAATAAAAAAATAGACAAAATAAAAAATAAATATGACAGGTATCCATGTTTTTATTACGCATTTATTACCTTATCTATCTACTTAATAAATCTACTGCCCACAAACGAATATAGATGATAACAAAGAACATTCGTTCTAATGAATCGTGTGAGGCAAGCGGAAAGGAAAATAACAAATATGTTCATTCCCTTATTGATTAGTGTGGGTAATACAATACACGAGATTAATGAAGATGTTGCTGAAGGGGAACAAAGGGGATTATAATGTTGTTGTATTATGTGGACGGGGTGTAAACCCAAGGGTGTTCAGGAACTTGTAATCTTGTAATATTTAGTTATGTGTGCACCTGGGCAGTTTGGTTTGATTACAGTAAAAACTAAACAAGTAAACTCGATACATTTTTATTTCATGCTACATAATTTTTCTAATAGTAGACACGCTTCGATCGGCAATCTATTGAACACGTAATTATGACACGATATCTTGCGAAAACCGCCCGATTGAAACAGTAAAACGCCCATAACTTTTGAATAGCTAAACCGATTTTCATAAAAACATAGCTAAGCACAAGCTAACAATACTGTCGATAAAGTCACCATTCAAACGAAAAAACGAAATCAAAATCGGTTCAACGGCTTAGGATCTATGATGCCACAGACAGATACACAAATACACACGTCAACGTATGTGTGCAATTCGGTATTCTTCATGATCGCGATTCAGAGGCGAAATTTAAAATTTTTCTTTGCTCTTTTGTATAAAACTTTCTATTGAACTTATAAACTGTCTCTTTTGTGTTGCTTGATTCGGTCGAAGATAGTTATCTGTCACTCGGAATATTTTTGGAATTGCCGGGAGTTGTTTTACATGCATAATTTTTATCGGTAATAATGTTGCTAGGTCCAGTAATAGGCAACTTGTAAAGACCCTATTTGGCGAACCAGGTATAAAACCAAATCTTCTCAAGTTTAACAAAAAGTATAAATTGATAAAACAAAGTAAATTTTTACATGTGAGCTTTAAATCTAAACAAATAAAATCGCAATTTATAGTTATTTTATCGCCCAGAGGTGTTCGTTTAGTTTAACTGAAAGAGATTTATCACTGAAAGCATCTCGCAGCCTCATGTAGCTACTAAAGAGTCTCTGCTAAATTCAGACTGCGCACGTGTACACTCAAATTTCAAGTGGCTTCAAGAATTTACGCTTGTAAATGGCGCGGTGGTAATCCCAGGAGGGTTTGCGATAAGATTCTTAAATATAGTGCGTTTAATTGGCACGAACACTTCAGACTTACAATGTAGGTACGATTATATTATTTTCAGAACTGAAAGAAAGCAAATAATATATACTCGTATCATATATTTTTTACCTCTCTTTTGCCTTAATTGGCTGGCTTGAGGGAGATTCGCAAGGGCAAATGTGCTCGGAAGTAAAAAATTAAACCAGTAAGATGCTGGTAGGGATCTTGACCGTACTTCCCGGATTGTCCTGATAGCCGTGGTATACTTCTCCATTACTCAAGCACCTCCGGATATGTTGCCCGGCGCTTCGTTACTAAAGTGCAAGCGACCCTTTATGGCAACCCATTAATTGAGCGTGCCCTCATCTCCGGCTTCCCTTTATTGGCTGGTCGGAGTGAACACTGACGGGGAACAGAGGTCCCACCTCTCTCTTGCCTTAATTGGCTGGCTTGAGTTGAGATTAGCAAGAGAAAACGTGCTCGGAGGAAGGAAGTTAACCCATTAAGATGCTTTGACGATTGTCCTGATAGCCGTGGCATTACCTCTCCACTCCTCAAGCACCTCCGTATATGTTGCCCCCTTGGCGCTACGTCACTAAAGTGCTAGCGACTCTTTATGGGGAAGCCAATTCATTTTTTCTCCATATTTTGCAATAGTCCTGCACCAACCGGGGATTGCCCTTCGGGTGCAATTGCGCAGTGCTTGTTATATAATCGTCCGTTGGCGTCACATTTCCTGACACATGCCTAACAAGGCCTCTGCGAGTTGGTTTCGTCCCCTCGCACGCCTTTCAAAGGGCCGGGACCTCAGGGTCCCTATATTGCCAAAGCAAATTAATAATTTAACTCGTTAGATAACTACAAAGAAATGGACTGACACACTGCGATATACTATTCCTTCCATTGAGAATGAACCCTTTATTATGGTACCTACCAGCTGGCATGTTTGTTTAAAAGATCCCTTGGAAAGCTTTTGTTCCAAGTTGTTTCTGTTTTGTTTATTTTTTTAACCATCTCATATTTCCTCCAGGTTTCTACCAAACCATGGGCGGCTGTCGTCACTGCCACCACTACTGCCGCGAGTGTGACGGCTCCGGGCCTCTCCACTGCAAGTCTTGTCCACCTCGGTTCATGCTAGACGGCGGGCTCTGTATGGAGTGCCTTGGCTCACAGTACTATGATGCCAGCACTGGAACGTGTCGTGCTTGCGATGAGACGTGCAGGACTTGCTCCGGACCGGGCCAGTTTAGCTGTACAACGTGTTCAAGACCTCTTAGACTAGACAGGTGAGTGTTTCCTCTGTTTCTTGAAGGTCAGAGCTGAAGGGTCCATCAACTCGATTCCTACCGCCTTCCCTTGTAGGACCTAGGACAATGAATCTGTGTGAACTTGTTGACAAATACTACTTAAATATCCTGCCCCAGCTAACCCGTCATGAAAGTTGAACCCCTTGCTACTGGTAGAGTGATTAGTTCAGTCTAGAGACAGAGTTCGTCGAGGGAAGGTATTACCACTATACTTATTTCTACCACTAAGCAGTGCGGTAATTGGTTGAACGGGTATGGGTGCAGGCATATGAAAGTTTCTCACACTTTGTGTCTTGAATAGCAACGCATTTGCGATGATTCTGGTATTGCATTTGCCCTAGGTGTCGGTGTCCATTTAATAGGAAATGCGTTTAATTCGACTGAACATCGTATGTAAAAAAAATTAATTCCAGGTTTGGCTCTCGCTTATTTCCTCCATCCAATATTGGGCCAATTTAAAAGATATTCCAGAAACTGATGTCTCTATGTTTTCCTTTTTGATGATACATTATATTTAGAAGCATTAGAACCCTCCAAAAATGCTCAAAATTGCGCTGTCAACAGAGGCCTAGTGTACAAATTTGACAAATATAAATAAAACATATTAAAACTTAGGGACATAGTATATATCTTGCTTTTCCAGTTTATAGAATATCTTTTAAATTGGTCCAATATTGGAGGAGGAAATAGGCGAAAGCTAAACCTAGAATTATTACTTTTTTCTAAGGCAATTCAGTTGGAGTTCTCTGCCTGCATTTCCTCTTTACTTTAGGTGGGCTGGTAGACGTAAATAACCAGATCCGTGAAACAGGGTTTTACAATAACAAGATTAAGTCGTTTTCCAAAACTGTCAATCTCCTACAAACTTCATTCCAAATTTCTCATTTTTCCGCGTCTATGTGCGGGGCAGTTCAATAGCCCCAAGTTACAAGTTGGCTCGACAGGTGGGTCATACGTTTAGAGGTTACTTTTGTACGGTTACGTTTGAAATAGCGGGCGAAACAGTCTAGCAAAGTGGCCTGTAATAGAAGCCGGCGAGAAATGTTGAGAGCACGTGCTCAAAGCACTGCAGTTTTGTGGTCGCGTTAAAAGAGTTTGCTTTGTGGTCACCTCTGTGAGCATAGACTACCGAGATAGTAGAAAAAGGCAGTAAAATTTTTGTTGAAAATAATTTAAATCCTGAAAACAATTCTTTCTAAAACCTTTACGGTGAAAAAATATGAAATGTATATGTTAATGTATGTATTTGATGGTATCAAAAATGCTTCAAAATAATTGAAATGTTTAATTGCATACGTACCTACCATAAAAGTTTTTTTTTAGGAATGAAAAATTAAAGTAAGTCCGTCTGTATGTACCATAACTCTACATGAAAGTTAAATTAAAAATTTTAAACTTTTTAGACTTCCGTGCATTTTCATCCAAACCAAACGTGTAAACAAAATTTCAGCTGAATTGGTTGGGGATAACTGTTTTAAAATCCAGTTGCAAGATTTGACCCAAACGACAAGGCAAGTTAAATACAAGCTTGTAAAAATAAGACTATTTTCGAGTCATAAATTCAAAAAATAAAACAGTGAATACAAATTCTCTAACTCGCATTTCCATTTCCACTGAAATGAAACATTTTACCCGACACCACTTAGTTTCCACGTCTTGGAGTAAAGGTGGCTCGCCATGAGAATCCTCGGTGATTGAAGGACACTGACACACGTAGAAACGCGTCGAACAGAAGCACTTGTGACTAAGCTAGTGGGGACTTACCTTTACAAAGCGTTTGACAGTGTAAGGCACTATATTAAATTTGTGGTCTACTTTTTTTTTGAGGTTAAAGGTTGAATACGGCCGTAGTTTATATGTAATTTGAGAAAAGAAACTTTTTGAGACAGTGAGTACCTACTACATCTTCTAAACAGGATATGACGACATTACCAGGAAATGTTATTTTAATGATATGTCATAAGATGTCTCCAGGAATATCGTACAAGTATCACACTGATATTAAAAGTTTGTGAGTGTTGTGTGTGTTTGTATGTGTGTTACTTCATCACGCTCAAACGGCTAGACGCATCTGGATGAAATATTGGCACAGAGACGATTGGCACAGAGATAGATTATATTCAGGAATAGCACATAGGATACTTTCTATCATTGGAATATGTTCCTAAGGGATAATTTTCGGCAGAACCTAGTTTACTAAATTAAATCAAGTTTAAATAGGTCGAATTTCATCGCATTGAGTCCTTGTTACTTTATATTTTGCTTAATAAAAATCGCATATCGCTTTAATAAAAATCAAAACGCGTCGAATCATCGGGAAGATCGCTCGGTGTTTGAAGGACACTGACACAGGTACTTTGTGTCGACCAGAAGCACTTGTGATGTCTTATGACTAAGCTAGTGGGGACTAGATCTTTACAAAGCGTATTTATTGAAAAAATGCGGTTTTAACCGTCGGATCGGATGAAGCCGCTTTTTTGACAACTTCAAGCGAAGTGAAAACGAAGTGAGCTCGAAAATTTCACCTAAGAATTTACGCAACATTATGAATGTTATGTTATTTAACGGTGGGTTTACAATAAGAACCAATAACATTCGACAGCGAAGCGAACTTGAAAATTTGAGCACTACACCACGAATAAGTTAGGTTTTCTGATGAAATGAAAAGGGCTGTTAGTTTAGTTTGGCCGTCCCTCATTTATGCCGCTCTGGGCCTTTGCACGACTCGTCCCCCCCTTGATCCGGCCCTGCCCCTTGGTAAAACTTATTGTCACACTTTTGATATTCGGACTACCCGTAACGCGAAAGATCTACAAATTTTAGTATTTACCAGTAAGTGTTCACAGAATAATATGTCCATATAACATTTCCTCATCATAACGTTATATTTTGCCACAGGCTAAACAACCAGTGCGTGCCGTGTTGTTCTAAGCGCGGCGCTACCAACTCTACGCCAGCTACCGACTGCTGTCACTGTAACCCTGATACTGGTAAGTCATTTATTTATACACTAGCTGTGCCCGCGGCTTCGCTCCCGTCAACTGACTGTCTACCCTACTTACCTACCTACCTATTATTTTGGATAGTCTTAACACCGCCATTCAGAAAATTACTTGAAATGCACAACGCCATCTATCGAATATCGAGTTTAACTGTCCGAGTATCTGAATTGCATATGTTGTGATAATTTTAATTCTTAAACATTTTAAATTAATCTGAATTTTGATAGAGTGAACGGATTGCGATGAAACAAAAACTAAGAAATACTTACGCACAATTTTTATGTATAAAAGTTATCTACATTGGTTTCGTACATTTTACGTGATGCATGCGCAAATAAACAGACAAACATTCCAAAAATCCTGGAAATGGGTTTTGTTTATCCTTTAACACCCTGGCTATTGGAAATCTTAAACTAAGAAACTACAATTGGCGGCCTTATCGCATTCCGCGATCTCTGCCTGGCAAACTGTAGGAGCCTAAATACCTGGAGATATTTATATTTTTTATTTCCTTAAATCAAGGAATAAGCAGAAAAGGAACAAACGAATGAGTCATAAGGATGGGTAGAGCTTTTTGTTGACTGCTTATGCGTCACAGCATTCCATATGCAAAACCTGTAATTTTCTTGGAATCATTAGGGCAATCTCCCTTTGGTAGATAATTTAAACCGCACATGATTAGTTGTGGCGAATTGTTAATTTGCTTGCTAACTATAATGACTAATATTCACATTTAGAACAACCAGTCACCAATATAAGGCTCCAACCAGAGCTGTACGGAAATTCTGGCCACTCATGTTTACTTCACTTACAAAATTATAATTCTTATAAGTTTGATGTGTGCCTGTGTGTTTGTTTATTTGTGTACCTATATGTGTAATTGTGTATCTGTCTCTGGCATCATAGCTCCTAAGCGGATGAACCAATTTTGATTTCGTTTGAAAGGTGACTTCATCGAGAGTAAGAACACTCTAAATATTGTTATTCTTTCAACCAGGAGAGTGCATAAACTCATCAGTAGCGGGCAAGCGGCGCATCGCGGAGTGGGGCGCGCTACACACGGCGCCGAGCGCTCACGCCGCGCCCAGCGCCGTCGTGGTCACGCTCGCCGTGTGCGCGGCCGCCGTGGGGCTGTTCATCGCTGTGCTGGTGGTGTTGCAGGTGGGTGTGAGAGGAAGCATGTGTCCTTTTCTACACAGATTTAGGGTAAGCGGTAAATGCGGCGTGGGGCCCAGCGCCGCCGTGGTCACTGTTAAGTGGGGGTTTTCCTAATGAAGGTAGAATGATATATCAAATATTTTTTCCAATATAAAATATTTTTAAACCAAGCTTTTTAGATTACCGTGCGTTGTCATCCAAACCAAACGTGTATTTGTTATGGTACAATTGATTAATACGGCAGTATTCATAATGCCCATGCAATTTGAAAACTGCCCAATATGAGTAGGCAATATGCTGAAAACTATTGATATAGTTAAAATTGAACGGGCTTTCTGAATAATGCCCACCACTTGTTGGGCTGGGTAATATTTTTTTATTTTTTTCTATTACTATTTAAGCAACTAAGTCGACGGGCTCCTATTTCTGTCTCATCATTTTCCTGCCCTTGTCCCATGTTACTTGGGGTCAGCGCAACACGTTTTATTCTTCCATACCGTCCTGTCCATTTCTGTATGCAGGGTCCAAAGTAACCTAACATAAAAGTTTATTTTCAAGTGTGGTCTTCATAACTAACGGGACTTACAATCGATCATAATATCAGCTGAATATGCTAAATAAAGTACCAATTTCTCATCACACAGTACTAATAAACCATATTACGGATACCATATATTCATACTTTACGGAGGATAACCTCATTAATGTGTCTATCGACATTCTCGTAAGAGTAGCATACGAAATGAACATGTTTGATGTCACATAAATACTCCTTTTATTTTTATAGGAATAATAAACTTAGGATACATCCATTTCATGTTTATTCAGATCTAGAGACAAATAAGAAAGTTCTAGAAATTATTGTTTTAGTGTCCTTCAATACTGGGATTTGTTTCTTGAGAAAACACTAATATACCTTCTAGACCAATAATATTTTCCCTAGTTAGTTATAAAAGGTTCCACTAAGGAAACATTTTTGGACTAGACAATTTGACCCCGACCTATATTCGGACGTTTCCATCAGAGCCCGGACAACGGTTTTCCCAAAAAAAATAAAAAACCGGTTCAGTAGGTCATCAAGGCGGTAATCTCGACAGCAGGTTTTTTATTATTAATAGTCTCGCGTTTGACCACAATCTGACCTAATGGTTAGCGATGATGTGGACGATGAGGCAAGGCTTGCCTAGAAGTAACCTATACACTCTAGTCTTAAAAACTCCCAAGTTGTAGGTATCAGGAAATACAGACTCCGGCAGTGAATGTCACTCCTTAGCTGTACGCATAAAAAAATTATCTTCCTTTCTATTCATAGGCACACAGTCCGCGTGAGCAGAAGCAGAAGCGAACAAGCGCGCGAGGCGTAATATATTCGCCGCTCGCGTGCACCGATGACGGCGACGTCTCCTTTCTCACCTCGCGCATCAACCTCCCCGCGAGAGACAGCGACACGGAGCGAACGCACGCCGAACATGAACACGAACCACTCCTCGAACATTCCACATAGCGCGCGCTGTGATCTTAGATGTAAGTCATGACGTCATCAGTGACCGCGCGAGCGGTAGGTAAGTCAGTCAGTGATACACCGTCACAACTTCCTAGTTATTGAAAATTTTTGTTGTTCAATAATATAAAGACATGAGCAGTAATCCAACTTCGCTAGATTGTTACACTTTGACGCGAACGTCAATAAAAGTTGGACTACTGGTCATTTCTTTATTGTGGACGAAGGTGGACCATTACATTTAATTTGGATGTTGTTATAAGACACTTACCTAAATCTTTGTAAGTTGAAAATCTGAAGTATACAAAGCGCAGACTTTTTATCGATAAAGTCAATAAGATATAGTTACTTCTGTTAATTATTTATTTAATCGACATTTATCTAACGATCGATAAAACGTCCGTGCTTACTAGTTAAGACAAGAGTTCGATAAAACACATCTATCGAATATCGATAAAAGTTTTACGACTTTAGTTTGCAGTTACCGCCTTTGCATGTTTGGTGAGAATGGAGGAGACTAGGGGCGAGTTTCTCACCTCTAAATTATTCAGAATTAATGTGACAAATTTTTAAACACGCTTTATCCGCTGTGATTTGTTGAATTAATTTTCAACAGCCAATCCTAACAGATAACTGTGCTTGACAATTGTTTACATTAATTCTGCGATAATTTAGAGGTGAGAAACTCGGCCTAGATGTCATCGGTGGCACTCCAAATTTTGTCCGAAATTCGACCATAATATCGACAAAGTTCCAGGGTAAATCGGTTCTCGAATTCGTAGCTTTTTATATTGACGTAATAATAATAAACACTACTTGACGTGTTGTATTGTAAAGTAATGAACTTCTGTCTTTTGTCTGTATTATGTATCGATAAAAATCGCATCACCAGTCGAAGTACTAAAGTCTCGTAATTAAAGTTACTATGTATGTATGTAATATAGCTAGTAATAAAATTGTAGGTTGAACAAAGAGTTCGTGTAACGAAGGTTTCGAAGCCTCACTGTTACAATGTGATACTTGGACGATATATCTCTCACCAGTTCCTTCTATAACTCGGAAGTTTGCAAAAGAATCGATCCCATATCAATCATTCAATAGTTAAAGATAGATATTGTAACATTCCGTCAAACTTTCCAACTCGAATATGAAAAATAACGTCTAAGATTTTTTTTTATCGATAACAATTTATCGATAATCGAAACGTAATCGATTAAAACTATGATAGATCGCAAAAAGTTTCGTATATTTAGGAACACAAGCCCTTATTAGTGGTTCCATGTTTGCTGGTACATCTTGACTTAGCGTTCACTCGACTTAATCAAACCTGCCTTTGATGTTAGCCGCTAAGGTAATTTGCATTACACATGTGGTATCTTCTGTCTCTGTCGCACAAACAACTGAGTGCCGATGACGTCATCCACTGTCTATTGTGTGGTCCCTTTAATTAAATTTAGACTGTCTTGATGCATTATTGTTTTATCTGTTACTTATGAAGTTTGCATTGTTTTGAAGGACTATTTTAGCGTGACTGACCATAAGAGGCTTTGTATGGGCAGTTATGCTAAAATTGAGTACTTATAGAGTTTCTAATAATTGTTTTTGAGACGGACTAAAATGGTTGCTTGCTGTTGGTGTCAAATACTAAAGCTTTGATTGATAAAATTGATAGAGCAGTTATCAGCAGACATGATTCCACTAAGAAGTCATTCAAATGTAAGCCATAAGACATGCCACAAATACAATTTAATGTTATATGAATCTGGTTTAAGATCTGGTGAGCTCTCTTATATATGGCGTTACAACCCCTAACTGTAACTAAATGTATTTTAATTATAACTAGTTCATAGGCCCAAAGTTACCATAGCGTTTTAAAAATTGTACAATTTTTTATTTTCAACCTATTCAAGTTACGAAAATATAGTTTAAAATGTTGATTCTATTAGGCAATTTTTTACATAGACCTAAAATATACCTTGACTCGTCATAATTTTAACTTTATTTTATAAGTAGTAAAGCTTCTTAGTTTTTAATTGTAATTAGTTAAAGATAACCATTCATTTAGTTCTGCCGCGACGTTAGATATATTTTTAGAAGTTAGATTTTTATATTGAAAATAATAAAATTGTCACAAATTTCAATCTCAATTTGTAAAAAGGCTCGAAATTGTTCATGTTTTGTTTTTGACAGGTGTGTTATTAATTTTAAATAATGTGATATAAGTACTGTAGGATGATACAAGATTTTAACCTCGTCGTATGGAACACGACGTTCATAGAGAAATTAAATAAAGTCAAAGATTTAATGTTACCATTTACCGTCACAACTGTATATAATGTTAGCTAGATTGTTGAATTGTTAATAAATACAATATTGTCAATAAATTCTTATGGTATTTTAAATATAAACGAATGTCACAATTTCGCTTTGGCTTGAAGTTTTGTCAATTAAAATGTACTCAGAATAATTTATTAGGAAACAAATTTTTATAATCTTAAATGAATTAATTTCTGTTTTATATTTAGGAAAAAACTCTTGACATCTGATTTCTTAGAATATTTTTTTTTTACATTTCCACTATGATTGCATAATTAGCTAAAATTTAAATTTTCTGATAATTGTATTTGTGTAATATTGATTTTAATTTTGGCAGACTCGCTACCGCTGGTCTCTACATATATTTTTTAGTTTGTTTTAGTGGGAATCTTATTAATTAAGAATATATTTTTGTATGAAATGTTCTTATGTGCAATTAATATTTGTAATAAAAAGGAAGTCTGTGTCAACGATGCCTGTTTTTTATTTGAATCCTCAAAAACTTTCAAGATAAAAATATTCATTGCTCCATGCGAATTCAGGCCACGTTTCCCATCATACCCTTTAGAAACAACCGGCCTACTACGCCAAAAAGAAAACCCCGAAAATTCTCACATTTCAATATATAATAGTAGAAAATATTCGTACACAGGTATCACAAGTATTAGTTTGGGCGGGGGGAGGTCCGTGTCATCCCCTCGCATACATTACTGGGCCAATATAGGGGGATGATATTTGCATAGTATTGTCCCGTGGTCCACGCATTAACATTTAGACTACACGCCGATCCCTAGAAAGCAAATGCCAATACGTACCTGCTTATAATAGGATTTGGAACGCAAATATTATGTATCACTTTTTATTGGGCGGCCTATATCTTGTACTAATATATACTGCGTCTAAAAATATATATTGGTTTGCCCCGCCTTCAACTTCAATATTTTAAGCGTAGCGTATTTGGCTTTTCGAGTTCAATTCTAGACAACGGTTGTAAAATACCACAAAGCTTTTGTACGCCCTTGATGCCAACGCGACTCACTCTAGACGTTTCGTAAAAACAAAACAGCGCTAACCGATTAAACAGCTTTTATACCAATATACGAGTATGTATCTAATACCTTTAAACGAGCAATTCTTGTATCTTATATCTCGGAAACGGCTCCAACGATTTTTATGAATGTTTTTTATGTAGTAATTTAGGGGTATCGGGGGCGATAAATCGATCTAGCTAGGTTTCATTTTTAGAAAACGTATTCTTTCAGAGCTCGGTCGCCCAGGTACCAATCATAATAAGGCTTTATTCAGACGCAGATTTTATTTATTTATTGAATCTTAACCTATGGTCCGTGGATGGGTAACCATTTCAACATACAGAGATTCCTCCGTGCCTCGGCAAGCACGTCAAGCCGTTGGTCCCGGCTGTTATTTGAAGATCTTTGACAGTTGTTACGGGTAGTTAGAAGCCTGAGATCTGACACCAGTCTAGCCATGGGGTATGGTGTTACCCAGTTACTGTTAGGTTGTGGAGGTCAGATAGGCAGTCACTTAATGTAAAACACTAGTACTCAGCTGAATCCGGTTAGACTGGAAGCCGACCCCAACATAGTTTGAATCTTATCCTAATGACTCTGTTGAGTCGGAGACACCAACAACCTGAGGTCCAAGTGGCATGCTATCAACGATAGCGATTGGCAAAATGTCAAAAATGTTTGGGAATGTCAAATGACATCGAAATGTCACGCGCTCAATCGCTTACATTTATTTTATGTATATGCTCGCGTTTGACCAATATCTCACCTGATGATGTAGTCGACGGTGAAGCACGCTTGCAGAGATGCAACTTATTCACTCTCGACTTAAAGACCCCGAGGTTGTAGCTACCTGCAAAATAAAATAGTTAATAGTAAATAGTTGCTGTAAAATATATGTGTAATTTATTTTTTTGGTGTACATATTCTATTCTGTTCTACCTGGAAACATTTTAGCGTTTCGACCATTGTCATCACTGACATCGAATGACACTTGTATAGAACCTGACCTGAGGCTCTGCCCACTTTGTCAAAGATTTATCCTCAAGTTTTTTTCACAATTTCTTTTAAACAACATTTAAGAAGTGTTTACGAGAACTGAAAAGAAATACGCGACTGGGTACACGCTGCAGGATTTCACGTTAGATTGAATTTGCCTAAAATCCACAGAAAAACCGAGGAATTAAATAATAAGGTTAACCTAAATCAGTACCGCAGTGCAGTAGGTGATATCAACCTAGTTATTCCAAGTAGATAAATAGGAGCTGTTTCCGTTTAGACAGATTTTGCTTCATCTGATTTTTTTGACGTCGGATTATCTTTTCGCCAGATTTTTGTTTTGACAGTAAAAGTACAAATAGCAAGAAGTGATCATTGAGATAATATGTACATTATTACCTCAATGGGAGTGATAGATTTAGTAAAGTTAAAGTAATCTATTTATCACAAGCTTATAGCGTAATGATTATTTATACATATTTCAGAGGTAGCTTTGTGTTACCTACTACTTTTATTAGGATCCGCTTATACATGTTTAAAAAAGTGATTTTATATATATATTTTTTTAGTTGTAACAAATAATCTTTTTGTACAACAAATAATGTTGAAAGTGAATAAAAGATTTATTAAAAAAACTATTTATTTATTTAATACTTTATGCACACAAACGTACAGAGGCGGACTTAATGCCTTGGGCATTTTCTACCAGTCGACCCCTGGGTGATTCAGAGACTAATAGTGGTAGGTGCAATATAAAGTCAAACAAATCGCGTTTATTTAAATACATATACCTAAACTAAAAATACAATATATACTCAAAGAATAAACGAAATACACAAATATACTAGCGCTGTGACGATACTACTGCCATCTTCTTACGAATATGCTCGTGAACCTTAACTTTGAAGGTTAATCGGTTGGTTGCCATCCTGATTTCCTGGGGGAGCGCATTCCACAGAGAAATAGACTGAACAAAGAAAGAACAGTGAATGAAGTCAGTGCGGTGAGTGGGACATTGAAGGAGGCGGTTCTGTGATGACCGTAGATTTTTATTGTGATTGGCGCAAATGTATTGAAAGTTAGGGGCCAGATAACAAGGGGATTTGGAAGAGGTGAGAAATGAGAACAAGGTAGTTAGTGCCCTTTGATCTCGGCGTTGGCGTTGGCGTATGGGCAACCACTTTAGAAGCGATCGATGCGCAGAGACATGATCATATTTACGCAAATTGAAAACGAATCGAATGCAGTAATTTAGAAGACGGTCAAATTTGTTGAGGAGATCTGCATTCAGGTCATAGTAGCACACGTCACCATAATCGATGATAGGAAAAAATAAGGGTCTGAACAAGCATTGCCTTCGTGTTTGCTGGTAATAGAATTTTCAAGCGATACAAAGCCCGCAGCGTTCCAGTGACCCTCTGACTCACACTAGCGACTTGAGTACGCCAGTTAAAGGTATTATCAATGTGCAAGCCTAGGTCCTTTACATCATTGCTGAATGGAACAATCGTACTGTCGAACAAACTAGGTAGCCGGCTTCGGTCGGTAGGCAAAGTTGCACTATTCACTTTAGTGATGCTTCGGGAATTCCCAATGATGATCGCCTGACACTTATTGGGATTTACTGCAACACCAAATCCATCTGACCAGGTTTTAATTGCCGTCAAGTCTCTGTTTATTAATAACGTCAGGAATTTCTTCAACACTCCCTTGCCAGTACAACTGCAGGTCATCTGCATACACATGATACGCACACTGAAGTTCGGAAGTAATGTAACTGTCTTTATAGGTAACAGTTTGGATGTAAAAAAAGACGACATCACTGAGTGTGTAAGAAAGTTACTAAAATTAAATTGTAATAAAATAATATTGTGTGCTTTTCCATATTTGGAAAAATTGTCTAGTAGACAAAATAATTATATTCACATGCTGAATAAACATATTCATTTCCTTGTCAGCCATTACAGTGACAAATTAGTTTTTTTTGACATCAAAATTTTTGTTGATAAATTAAAGTCGACAGGCAATACAGTGTATCTGCCTATTAGGGTAAGACGTCAAATAGCGAGGCTATTATCTTTTATTTTAAACTCAGACATAAATAGTATGTCGAAGTCATGTACTGTAGTTGATATTAGTAGTAATACTAATTTACAGGTATCCAATAACATTAATAACGTTAGCAATTCTGCTATTAATATTTATAGTTTAAACTAGTTTGTAGGACAAGGGAGGGTACCAATAACCAAATAGTTAGGAGTACATCCACCAACAAGAAGGTACCTTCTTGCTCTCACATAGTTAATTTAAAAAAAGGGGCTAAGCAGAATTCTATAAAATTATTCCATCAAAACATTCAAGGTTTTTCTGCAAAGCAATTGGAAATAGAACTGTTTTTAGAAAAGACAATGTTTGAAATTATTTGTTTTACTGAGCATTGGCTGAAAGAACATTCAATGCTTAATAATTATGAAAATTATACTGTGGGCAGCTGTTTTAACAGAAATGTTATGTTACGTGGAAACCTCCACACCTCCACTTATTTTAATCAAAAATGGTATTAAATCAAAATCTCGTAAATATATTGTAGATCTATCAGTTGAACATAGTGTTGAACTGTCCTGTGTTGAGCTGGATAAGCATATTATAGTGTGCGTTTACAGACCCCCCAATTATAAAAACTACTGTATATTTGAGTCAGTGATGGAAGATGTTTTGGCAAAACTTACAACTGGTAATAAACTAGTCATAATCTGTGGTGACTTTAATATAAATATTTTAGAAAATAATTCAGATAGCAGTAGACTATTGAATCTCTTCAAATCATTTAATTTGTCGCATGTGTTTGAGGAACCAACCCGAACAACTGTGACTACTGCTACATGTATTGATAATGTTTTTTGTTGCTGCGACTACTTAAACAAAGCCATTATGAATTGTCTGCCTTCAGATCATAGTGGGCTACTGGTAACATTTGAGTCCAGCATACCAATACAGCAAGTGCAGATTCAATCCAGACCAATAACATCCGGCAAATTAAATAAATTTAACAGCGCTTTAATTGGTAAGTTAAGTTGTCAGGACCTCACAGTGAACGATGGTAATATTTTATACAAAAAAGTTTTCTCAGTTGTTCAAACAGAATTCAATAATACTTTTAAGAAGAAAACTAAAACTATATGCCCTAAGTTTTTATTCAGTGACTGGGCGACTAAAGGAATCAGGAAAAGTAGGGAAAGACTTTACGAGCTGTATGGCCTTAAGCCTTATATAAACACTGAAACTTTTAATAAGTATGTTGCTACTTACTCAAGAATTTTAAAAAATTCATGTAAACTAGCTAAGGCTTTATACATTAGCAATAAGGTTAAATTCGCAGAAAATAAAATTAGGACGGTTTGGAAAATTATTAACAATGAAACAAACAGGAACAAAAGAAATAATACTGATTACACGCTTGAGACTACACATGGACTTATTAGAGATAACAAAGAAGTTGCTCAAGAATTTGTAAATTTCTTTACCAGCATCCCAATTAAAACTACTGAAACCTTAAATTCTTCGCCGTCGCTCGCTTATGGTTTATTACACGCTAACGTTTCAGCATGCCCGACTGAATTTAACTTTTCACATATAAACCCAATAACAGTGATAAAAGCTTTTAAGCAAATAAAGATAAAACTGACAGAAGATCTATGGGGAATGTCCATCAAAGTTTGTACCTCCATTATTCAGACTATAGCGCCGTACTTAGCTTTAATTTTTAATTTGTGTATAGATCAGGGAGTCTTTCCGGATCTAATGAAATATAGTAAGGTTATACCACTTTTTAAAACCGGGGACAGTAAAGACACAAATAATTATAGACCAGTATCCGTGTTGCCGGTTTTCAGCAAGATATTTGAAAAGATAATGCTAAATCAAATGCTCATTTATTTTAATACGAAAAACATCCTACACGAGAAACAATATGGTTTCACCAAAGGACGTTGTACAACCGACGCTGGTGTCACCTTAATAAAACACATCTTTGATGCGTGGGAGGAGGGACAAGATGCCATAGGTATCTTCTGCGACCTGTCGAAGGCGTTTGATTGCGTTGATCATGAAACATTGCTTTTGAAACTTGAGCATTACGGGCTAGGCCAATCAGCATTAAATTTAGTAAAATCCTATTTGAATGATAGACAGCAATTGGTTCAAATAAACGGTGTCAATTCGTCGGGGTTGAACGTGAAAATGGGGGTACCCCAGGGCTCAATTTTAGGTCCTTTCTTATTTTTAGTATACATTAACGATTTACCCCATCTATTGAAAAACAAACTGAACATGGTGTTATTTGCTGATGACACTTCTTTGATTTTTAACATAAATAGACGTACGAGTAACGTTGCCGTCGTAAATAATGCATTGCGGCAAGTTCTAAATTGGTTCACTGCTAATAATTTAGTTTTGAATGCTAAAAAAACTAAGTGTGTAAAATTTGCCTTGCCGAATGTCAAAAGTTATGATTGTGACATTATATTAAACAACGAGAAGCTAGAATTCGTCGACCAAACCGTTTTCCTGGGTATCACGCTAGACTCAAGGTTACAATGGGGTCCTCATTTAATATCACTTGCGGGGCGGTTAAGTTCGGCGGCTTATGCTGTTAGAAAAATTCGTCAGTTTACTGATGTAGATACCGCGAGGCTGGTCTATTTTAGTTACTTTCATAGTATAATGTCTTACGGCATATTACTATGGGGAAGGGCTGCAGACATTCAGTCAATTTTTGTTCTACAAAAACGAGCCATCAGAGCGATATACAATCTTCGCCGGCGCGATTCTCTAAGGGAACTGTTTAAAGACATTAACATCATGATGGTACCTTGTCAGTATATTTACGAAAACATCATGTACGTTAGAAAGAATTTACATCTTTTTAGTAAAAACAGCGATAGACATAGTTATGTTACTAGAAATAGGGACCAATTAATTCAACCAGGTTTCAGGCTGGCTAAAGTAGCGTCATCTTTTAGGGGGTACTGTATAAAATGTTACAATAAAATACCGCCACACATTCTAGAATTGAATGAGACGAAATTTAAAACTTGTATAAAACGCACACTATGCAGGCAGGCATATTATAGGTTGGGGGATTACATCGCTGATAAAAATGCTTGGCCCAACGCTATTCCAGCTCCACAGCCACTAGGGCACAAAAACAAGTGATAAGCAGAAAAGTTCTGAAGTATTGTTGGACCTGCTGAAGACTGTACGAATAATTATAATGTATATTTGTGTTGTATAAACTCAATTTATTTTTTGGATTATATAACTGCACAGCACATATGTGAGTACTATGTACTAACTGTAAATCTACCATTTACTGTACCTATGTGTCGTTCGTTGACTTCAGTGTGCCCCGGCAGTTGAGTGTGTCATGCTCTCTCTAATGGTGGCACATGTGTTGGATCATTCGGTTCCCTTCATAATGGTTGAGCTGAGTGGTGCCGATCCATGTGTCATGTTCGTGAACGGGCGCCGTCAGTTGGGATTGGTCATATCTTAGCTGCCTCCGCATGTTTTTAATTACCTATTTATTGTATTTTTAATTGTTTGTTTTACTCTAGACGCTTTTAAGTGCGTTTTTTTTTTTACATCGTTCTCACATATATGTATTTTTCCTACAAGATTATTGTAACCAAATACTTTTAAAACACATTTTTGTTTTTTTAAAAGAGTAAGTTTGGCGTTTCTTGTCCGTTCTTCTCCATAACAAGCTACATTTCCGAATGGACGGTAGAATCAATTATTATTACATTTAATTTTTATTTTTGACGTTCGAAAGTGCCGCTTAATGGCCTAATTGAATAAAGAAATTTTGATTTTGATTTTGAATGAGATTAATAAAAATAGAAAACAGAAGAGGAGAGCGAATGCCGCCTTGAGGAACGCCAGTTGCCAAATCACACCAGCGAGAGGAAGAATCCCCAACGTGAAACGACTGCTGACGTTCTAGAAGGTAGGAGGTGAACCATTCCAGTGCCTCGGGAGAAACTATCAAATAGGACAGAATGGCTAACAGGATGTTGTGACTGACGGTATTGAAAGCGTTCGAGAAATCGACCAACACTAGGACAGTGACTTTAGTGTCTTCCAATCCTGCCCTTATATCGCCAGTCACTTTAAAGAGGGCAGACACTGTGCTATGTCCGGGCCTGAACCCAGATTGTAGAGGGCTAATTTAATAAGAGAATTGCACCGCACAAAGTTTGAAAATTGTTTGTGTACACAGGCCTCAAGCACTTTCGATAGGAAGGGAAGAATAGAAATTGGTCGAAACTATATTTTTAGTATTTTATTTTTGTTGCTCAAAAGGGAAGCCATTTTATAAGCACTAAGAAATGCTAAATATCACACGCTAAATATAAATACATCTGTTATTGCAAAGGACATGAACATTTAATCCATGACTTAAATAAAAATTTAATTACTACAGTAGAATGCAAAAAATACTAGATAATGTTTTTCGACGGTGGATTGCCATTGCGCTTGCATGACTAAGTGACAGGCTGTCGAACCAAAAATCTACCGAAACGAAAATCTGTCTAAATGGAATTAACCCATATACATATAGGTACATACCAAAAACCCAACAAAAAACACTATAGAAATAGGATATTACACTAAAGGACCTTATTAAATTTGGTAATTGTGCCCAGAAAAGTAATACGATGAAGTTCATTGTTTGATATTATGTATGAGACTGATATCATGTTTTTTGGCCATAAAACCTTTACAAGTAAAGCGTTAACATCGTAGGGTGGGTTATAAACGTACAGTGTACGTTAAGGGCAGTAGAACAATACATAGCAAATACTTTGGAAGGTTTTCGTCAAGACAACTAGAGGTCGGCAGTTCGAATCCCTTCTTTGGACTATTGACACGAATCCAATCGTTAAATGTATCTAAAAGGAAATCCATTTTGACTGAAAATTTCTCCGTTCTCACATTTTTTTTACCCGACTGCCGAAGGAGGGTTATGTGTTTATCAGTCTATGTATGTATGTTTGTTCCTATGTGGCGTTCTAGAGTCCAAACGCGTTGGCCGATTTTGATGATTCTCACGTCAATCGATTCGTCTTAACCCTGCGAGTATCACTGGCTACATTAAAATGAAAAAGAAAAAATGGCGGCTTTTGGGCGCCATTTTGTGGGTGGCAATATTTTTTTTCTTTTAAGCCAAAAAGGGGTATCAAAATAAAGGGTTTTAAGAGGTGATTTCAAAAATATATAACATTTATTATGTTTAAATGTACCTAATTCTAAAAAAAAAATAACTAAAAAGTTGTAAATAAAAAACGTAGGTAAATAAAAAAATAAAAAAACCCCGACTGCTTAAAAGCGAACTAAAAAGTTGTAAACAAGAAGAAAATCATGCTGTGCAGTCGCCACTGCCCACGAGCTCGCCACAAAGCTGCCCTGCGGAATAATTATGGATTGTCCTAATTCTGCTGAAGTTTTTACTTTTCATAAACCGAACTTCTGCACCACCCCCTCACAAATCTGGAAGTTTTATAAATAAGTAAGCAGTATATAATAATAAACATTTCAATGTCTCAAAATGTTCCATGAAGTTGCGTTCATAATTGGGTTAAAAAGCTATTAAACGCATCTGGATTGCGTTGCGGAGTGGCGTTGGGCCATTTGTTAACGATCCCTAGGGGAGTAACCAGCTAACGACTGATTAAAACTAACTGGGGCTCCTGAGTTATGGGCGCGAGTTGGTGCACTGCTTGTTTGCTATGTATATTGTTACTCTGTGTCGCATTCATACGTTGTGTTATGTTACGCCAAGGCTCGCCGAGCGAGAAATAATAATTATGATAGTTTGGTTGCTGTTTCCTAGTTTTAAGCAGAAATTTATTATGTTGTTAGTTATAGTTGTTGATGTTGATGTTGCTGAGTTTAATAACTTCTGTTGTAGAGAAAACGAAAGATATCAGCCCGCAATGTCTTGTTTAATAACATGGGTTTCCTGTTATGACCTTAAAATGACTTTATTAATTTAAATAGGGTAGGTAGTTTTTTGAAAGTTACTTTTTGTCCGTCAGGTAGATTAATAAAAATATGGGACACGTATTTTTTCTTTTGACACTTACCTAAAAATATCGTGTTACGTCACGCCGCTAGTACACTTTATACTGCCTTCGTGACGTCACAAGACCCCACTCGTGAACTTTGATGCGCTTTAACTTTATCAATTTTTATTGATTTGTTAAAGCAAAAAATACGTGTTCAATATTATTTGATAATCTCACTGACGAACTAAATAGAATTATTATTTTTCTACCCATGAAATATCACTATTGGAAAGACATTCCCATAACTAACAGGACTCTCAAACGATTTAGAGATCTCATTAACCAATCCAATCGGTTAGAGACGAGCTGCGGACTAACTGCGTAAGTGAGTTCGGCAGGGCAATGGGTATGACTCCATGAAAGAATATGACAGAATGTTCAAAAATTATTGGACTGTTCCGAAAAGATTATCTTCACCAATAAAAGCGTCCAATAATTTTTGGCAATACCTAATCATTTAAAGGGAATTTATCACTACTTTTCATGGAGTCATAACCTTTGCTATGCCGAATTCACATAGCAATTAAGCTGCTGTTGACCATTGAAGATCTGAACAACAACCTTTTGGGCCCAAACTAGTAATAGGAAATGTACCAATGGCTCTGCCTAGCCTTTTCCAAACTATATTGGCGTCGGTTTCCAGTTTATCGGATTCAGCTGAGTACCAGTGTTTTACATGGAGCGACTGCCTATCTGACCTCCACAACCTATTAACTTGGTAACACGGTACCCCTTGGCAAGACTGGTGTCAGATCTCAAGCTTCTGACTACCCGAAACGACTGTCAAAGATCTTCAAATGACAGCTGGGGCCAACGTCTTAACGTGCTTTCCGAGGCACGGAGGAAACTCGTTATGTTGAAATGGTCACCCATCCACGGACCGACATCGTCGAGCGTTGCTTAACCTTATTATTTAAAATGCCACGAGCTAAACTAGGAAATGTACCGCGACATGAAAATGAGGAGAATATGAAATACGATGAAGAAATTGATCAACACTAACTTTATTTAAAAATCCAATCTATTAAAAAAGTAGGCAAGAATAATAAAACATACAAAGAGTATTACTATTTATTGTACCCTACACATTCATCAACAATAATAGAAAAATAATAACACTCGTAGTTTATACCATTACTAACAAAGCACATTGTAGTAAACTCATAACGTATTTTTACGTTGCTTCATTCAATCGGCTTGATTCAAAGTAATAGCGAAGTACGTAATGGCCATAGCACACGACATATTACTCCATACGTTCGAGTAATGGGGTCAGAGGTGCCATAAACTATAATTTACTTACATAGTTGAGGTGCGCAAGTAATTTATTTAACCCATAGCGTTATTAATGGAAAGGTTTAGGTGTTGACATGGATGTTATGTGTTACAGCTTTTTGATTAGGTAGAGAAATCTAGAAGGTACAATAGGTACACATACCTTCTTCTTAGCGGGCCTATCTATACTTAATATTATATTTTTAGATTATTAAGAGGTAAAGTTTGTGAGTTTTTGAGGTTGTAGGAGGTAATCTCTGGATCTACTGAACCGATTTTGAAAATTCTTTCACCAGTAGAAAGCTACATTATTCTTGAGTGCTATAGGCCATATTAATGACATTTATTTTAAAAAAAATAGTAAAAGTGTGTGTTATGACATATGTTTTTTGGCAAAAATAGCAAACGGCTCGGTAGATTGTCCCGAACTACTTAGCAAAATACTTCTTCGCACTAACCAAGGCAGCCTACGAACACGGCCTTTGCTGCAGACACCATGCGCATCGTCAAATTACAGGCGTAACGCCTTCTGTTTACGTAGTGTCGCAGCTTTCAATACCTTACAAAAAACACTTGGAAGTCGATCTCTTTTGCACCAGCGCACATAAGATTAGAAAGACCAATATTTTGGCGGCGGTCAAAAATGAAATGAGTGCAGGACTGTTTTTGTTTCTTCGATGTAAATGTTATGCTTCACATTAATTGTATTTGTTTGATGTTGCACGACTCGACATATTTCATTACTGTTATTTGTATTTTTGTCTACCTATTATTATTATTTTATTCTATGTATTGCTGTATTATACAACATGTCAACGCAAATGATTTTTTATGTTTGTCATTAGTCTGTAAGCTTTCCTTAAAATAAATACATAAATAATAAACTTTAATTAGATTGATGAATTAGATATTGTGGTATTAATTCTCATTCAAATAAATAATTTAACAAATTGGTAGGTAGGTACGGTAGAGTAGGTAGGGTAGGGTAGGAAGGGTAGGTGGGTAGATAGATTAGTGGTAGGTAGCCAGCTGACATATATAGTTAAAAAAAATGTATTATGTTTGACCTAGCGTTCAGCTATGGTAGCATCACTCGCTGACGAAGCCATCAGTTCTTCACATATACAAGAGACAGGGCGGAAGAGACAGGATGCGGCGTAAGACTAAAGGTCATGGTTTGCGGAGAGATGCATCGAAAACAATGAAGTTCGGTACATAAAGTAGGTGGCTATTATTGGGTTTCTTTATCTAAAAATCTATATACATAGGTACACCAATTAGTAAGCTGATTTTTTTGAACTTATTTCCGCTTTCAGTTCATCATATAGGACAGTGTGCCGCAAGGTGTGTGCCGCGGCACACTGGTGTACCGTGGTCATTGGTTGATGTGCCTCGGGAAAATAGGTTGTCTCTTAAAGTTAAATAGACGGACGAGAACACCGCAAAACACTAGAAATTCATTCTCCAAGAGTATTCGTTATGGACGCTGACCGAATTGAGCAGGCAGAATTGTTGCAAATTGAAAACAGATCGCACATTAAAAATTTAATTTTCAGAAACTGATTTAGAGCATTTTTGGCTATGTGTGAAAAATGAATATCCTTTGCTTCCTAAGCATGCTATTGTTATAATTTTGCCATTTACAACGACCTATTTAAGTGCATTAGGATTTACAACTCTGAGCACAATAAAAACATTTTTTTTTAAACACGCTGTTTTCGTATTCTTCTTAGCAAACCCTTTCATTTGATACCCATATCATGGCAGTGCACAAAAAATAACTAGTCCACCATATTGTGCCTTAGCTAAGCATGCATTGTCATCCAAACTAAACGTGTATGCAAAATTTCACCTTAATCAGTGGAGGATAACTGCTTAAAAATTCAGCTGCAAGATTTGACCTGAATATACTTACATACATACATACATACATTGTAAGTTAAAAGTTAAGCTTTTGCTTGTAAAAAAAGAACGCCTCAGGGCGATCGACGAAGAGATGAGAGCAGCTCTTTCAATGATTACTACAAATTTGGACCGCCAATGCTCAATTAAGCAAGCTCTTGATTGGCTTAAATACATTTTCTGCAATTTAAAGTTTAGGTTTGTTGATTATTAATAAATATTGGTTTGTTGATTACTTAAACTGGTTTGTTGATTATTCATAAATATTGTTTTGTTGATTAATAATAAATATTGGTTAATATTAGTAGGATTTAATTTTTTTCATTTATGGTGTACTTCCAAAATTTTCCGATTTCTTTGGTGTACTGTGAACACGAAAAGTTTGCGGAACACTGATATAGAATACCCGTGTGTCCGCTGGATGCAAGAAGCAGGACCAGTCGATTGGCAACGCTAAGTGGAGGCCTATAATATGCCCAGCAATGGACCTGTTATGGCTGAAATGATGTTGTCATCGTCCCATCTTACAAATTTTTAACCGACTTCAAAAAAAGGAGGAGGTTCTCAATTCGTCGGAATCTTTTTTTTTTTTTTTGTTTGTTCCCCGATTACTCAAAGACGCCTGGACCGATTTCAAAAAATCTTCTTTTGTTTTGAAGGGTATACTTTCTAGTTGGTCCCATAGTCATCAGGTCAGGATCTGATGATGGGTTCCTAGAGAAATCGAGGGAACTCCTCAAATATTTTAGGCATTTATATCGTGATTTTGGTATTTTCACCAACAATGCAATCACTTGCACTCAGAAAGTATAATTTGGTGAAGTGGAACTGATGAAGAAGCCCACAGATGGCCACTGAAACTCCTTAATGCTAAGTATGTCACGGGTATAAAATATCTCGAATAGTTAACCGACTATGATTAAGCAAATACTTATAAATGAATGGTACTGATGAAAATGGTTCCTTTGAACTGTTCTGAAGATGAAGCCGGAAGGTAGGCACTGGAACTCTGAAACAATGTATCCTAGTCGTGCTTGGGCTTATTGGAATCGTCATGAGATGTATTTTGGCCATAAATGATTATCATGTTAATTGGAGATACCTACCAAAACTAAAAAGAGACAAATAAAAAACTTTTAACAAAAAATCAAACCGACTTTCAGAACAAAAAACTACAAACCAAAAAATAACTTTCTTTTCCGAAGTCGGTGTCGAAAAACTGAAAAAAAAGCGTACAAAAGACACCGACTTCGGAAAAGAAAGTTAAAGTCATCGTCCCATCTTACAAATTTTTAACAATATTTTGTTTCACTAACGAATTGATCCCGCAGCTCGTAATACAAAATCCAATATAACCACCTCTTCAATCATGCAGTCTATTCCTGTTTAACACGCCAAAGGAGACAAACATCCTGACACTGGGACTTGCTACTGCCATGGTTGGCTCATCAATAGTGCGAAGTTCCCTACCCGCTTCCCCTCGAACTTCAGAAGTCGTACCAGTTTACAACATCCGGCTCTTTGCCTTTGTCATCAAATTTGTTCGTGTTAGGTGCCTTATTTAGTTCAACTTTGTGTAATTAAAACATGGCATTCAATTTATTATCGAATTTGTCCGTGTTAGGCACCTTTCTTAGTTTAACTTTGGATAATTAAACCATGGCATTTAATTTGCCGGGTTTGGTTGCCTTTTAACCTCCGATAAAGGGAGAGGGAAATTGGTAGGTACCTACCTAATTCAGATGGTTGGAATTGTTATGTACGTACACATAAGTTTGTAATTCAATCAATCGGCCTAGCCTTTGCCTACCAATGTAGGGTTCGGGTTCCAGTCTTATCTTACCTAACCAGCTGCAGTTCAATATCAGTATTTTGCATCTCACGACGGCCTTTTTTTTGTTTTTTTTTAGCATGGGGAAATGCTCATGCATACTGAACTACCACGGGGAGATAGCGTAGTTATGTGGGACTCTAAACCACTAAAACTCCACGGTGTCCTCCTGTGCCGCATATGTCGCGAACACGGGCACGCGTTAGCACTCACCGCGAACCCGCCGCGGCTGTCCGTCTCCGGACCCTCCTTTGGGGAGTACCCTTCATCACCGGCGAACCTGAACACACTGTACCCCGTGACCACCCCAGGGACCAAACCAGCACGTGGGCACCAGGCAACCCCGTGTATGGCACCCTTGGTCCCCCTATGACGGGTCCTACCACTTTTCGGCCGCAGGGGATAGAGAGAGCGGACAACGCTATACCGACACTCCTCCTCGCCTGCGGCCCCACGGCGTCCGCCATCAGACGGTGGCAACCCGGTGCAGGTCGCTCGTCAGGGCTTTTGCCGTTAAGCCGATGACGTAGCGGCCAACAGGTAGGTTGCGGTGTCGCATAGGCGACATTGCAACTGAGGTGAGCCGCGATGTCGTGTATCGGAGGCATCGTGGCTGAGGGTTGGAGTCCGCGGTGGGAGAGGATTGCCGTTATTACGGTGCGCCACTCTCCCTATCCTTCGCGGCCTGCACGGGGCTTCTCGGGTTTCACTTCGCTTCACCATGGCCTGTGGATGACCAAACCACGGCTACTGAGCCCCCCCCTACCCCCTCCCCGCCTCGATAAAGCGGCAACCTACCGGGGGGGATCTAACGACGGCGTAAGAGCCCTTCTTAACTCAGTTAGGTTGTTAATCCTATTGCCTTTTTTTTCTTTTTTTTTTTTTTTCCGAGGTGGAAAATCCTCATTGGATGTCTTCCGCCCTGGGGAGGCGGAGGGGTCTGTCAGACTCTTACTGACTAAAAACCACCCCGGTGTTCCGTCTCACACCTACACCGGGGATCGCGGGAACAACGATATTTCCGCAACCCCCATCCATCCATCCTATTGCCTAGTTCAAGCTAAAAATAATCATTTATCCTACACTGCTCCGCTACTGAACAAATACCTCCCCTAAATCCTTGCAGGTATTCTTCTCCTGAGCCACCTCCAATTAACTCTTACGGCCTCTCGCCACCTCCATCCAAAAAATAAACATCGATTGACCTCAATCTTGCTTAAAAATTAACCAAAATCTCACGTATTTTAAAACAATTAAGTACAGCAGACCTTTCCACCGATCATCAATTACCCTTTATAAAGATAAAGAGCCACATCCTAATAAAAGACCCCGAAACCCTTAATAAAAGCATAAAATATCGAATAGTAAAGGTAAACGGTGTTGGATCGCAGAAATTATGGAGGGTTATAATTAATTGTCGCTTGACGTGGCGGCTATCAGCTGTCAGCTATCGGCGCCATCTTGAATACACACTGAACTTGTCATTTGTCAACGTGCACGAGTTCATTTTAGATTTTTTTGTAATTATGTTGTTCACAAACACAATAATTAGGTTGAAGCTTCCGTGTTAAAAAAATATAATTGAGTAGGTAGGCTCATCAATCTCTTTTATTTTCAGTTGATGGATGCTTGAAAATATGATATTCTTTGTTTTTAAGAATCAGGAAATTAGGTTGCTATAAGATTGAATTATAAGTTTTTGATTAAATTCAGGCTATATGTGTTCAAAGCTTTTAAATGCTCAATTTCGGTCAAGCCACTTGCACAACAATGCTTGACGCTTGTACCGATGCATCAACACTAAATATATATAAACATGTGCTATTATTGTGATAATGTAAAGTAGATACAAATGTATTCACACATCATTAAGAAGCCCCAATATTGATTAAGCCGACGTTCCATAAATACATATTAATGTCGACACTCTTTCACACATATCGGCACGAAAAATCGAATGACATGCGGACGAACCTAACCCGTGTTGACATGATATATTATAACCCGCACTTTTTGTTCGAAAACCTTTTTTGCGCTTATGTAAATACATTCAATATATTCAATAACTTGGTCCCTGGACATGACGATGTCAACCATCGCTCGGTGGGCTCAATAATTCAATATATGCGAGTACATTGACGTGCCTATCCCCAGGATAGCACCAGTCTTCGTAAACAAAAGATATAGCACAATATCACACTGAATATAAATAATATATGTATTCCCGGAAAGAATATTTCTTTTACAGAAGTTTTGCGATATCGTCCGACAGTTTACGGATTCGCTCTGACGGATTCTCCGTTCGATTTATTATTATTTTTTCGGAACAATCATTTGGTTCTTGTGTGATGTCTTTGTTAAGTAATAAGTAGTTGTTTTCGTTGTATAAATGGTTTTGGGCGTGATGTTTTACCGGGGAAAGTTTTATATTTGTCGAGTCCGATAGATACGCAATTAAATTGGTCCGGATCCGACGCGTGTGACAGTGAACTGAGAAAGGTTCAAGTGATTGATTGGCGAGGCGATTGCTTTGTAGGTAGATACAGGTATTTCTAGTAGAATTAGGTGAAGGTCTCTACACACACACTTGCTTGTGACATCGTGTGCTGGTACTAAGAATTCATTATCATCATCATCATTTCAGCCGAAAGACGTCCACTGCTGGACATAGGCCTCCCCCACGCGTCACCATATTGACAGATTCCGTGCTTCTTGCATCCAGCACCTTCCCGCAACCTTAATCAGGTCATCAGTACACCTAGTGGGAGGCCTTCCAACGAATCGCCTTCTAATTCTCGGTCGCCATTCCAGAACTTTTCGGCCCCATTAGCCATACTTTCTGCGAGCAATGTGCCCTGCCCACTGCCACTTAAGTTTGGCAATTCTTCGGGCTATGTCGGTAACTTTGGTTCTCCTGTGGATATCATCATTTTTGACGTGATCACTCAAGAAAATTCCGAGCATAGCCCTCTCCATTGCTCTTTGGGTTAATTGGACGAGAAGATACCACGCAACTTCCCGAACGCCGCCCAGCCGAGTCGGATTCGACGGTTGACCTCTTTCTCGAAATTGGACCTTTCCAACTGGACCGTTTGTCCCAGGTAGACATAATCGTCTACAACTTCGAGTGTAGAGTCTCCTACCTTGATAGGAGTGGGTGTTACATGGGCATTCACCATGACCTTGGTTGTATCCATGTTCATTTTAAGACCCACTCTTTCGGAAGCTCTACTGAGGTCATCGAGAATTTTACTGAGGCTCTCCATGGTACTAAGTATTATAAAAATTTAAATCTTTTGCATTTCGTCATTGCATCTCTGGGCATCTTCAAGCACCAAGCCATCGTCGTTCAAGTTACCTTAACCCAACCGTTTAAGGTGAATATCGTTTTAAATACGAACCTTCGCCTTAATACGTAACACCAATTCATAACAAAGCCTCGTATCATATAATAACACCTAACTCTAGCCGTGAACACATTATATCATCGACAGCGACTCCACAAACTAATTTATGTGACATTTATCCACTTTATTCCAGTGTTTGAGGGTCATTAATTGAATAAATTTGGTCGTTATTGATTCGCGGATCCAATTTCAGGGGAGTTAGTTAATTTTCATATTAATTCGAAACGGTACAAATCAAACAGAGAGTATGTAGTGGTATTGTTTAGTTTGGTCTCGTGGCGTTTTTGTAATGGCCTTATATCTATATCATAAATAATTGCGGGCAATATTCGACTATTTGTTTGTGATTTCATGCGGAATTCAGTTTAATGATTTTCGTTAAAACTAAATGTTTAGCGAATTAATTTTCGGGAGTATTTGGAATCAAACCTCGTGTGGCCTTTGTCAATAAGTGCTCTGGTGGAAAGGGATTTAATAGATGGTAAAAATAAATAAACCGTTTAGTTTTGTATCACGTATGAATGAACAGGATGGGATCACACAACAATGTATATCCTACAGTAACGGTGTGAGTTTAAGAAATAATTATATAATAAAGGAAAATCTAAATAGGTAATTTTATTTTTAACTACGACGGGACGGAGACGGTATATGCGTTTGGGGCGAGAGGATTTTTGTGCAAATCCATGTTAGAATGGACATACCACAAATTACACAATTTAAGTTTTTAGGAGTATTAATTGAAGAACATTTAGACTGGAAAGCTGAGGTCCATAATGTATGCAATAAAATACATAAATTTGTATACGCTTTCAGACAGATCAAAAAGGAAACACATATAAAAACGGCTGTGATGTCATACCGTGCATATTTTGAGTCCTCGTTACGAATTTTTTTGAACATAAATTATAATGTTTGTAAATTCAAATTTGTAAGTTTGCATGCTTTAATTTTAAGCAAAACATGTATGATCTCATATGCTGTAATAACACCTATGTATACCTACCATGTTTACGCAAATAAATTATCTTATCTTAATATAGAAATAATTACTGGTAGGAATTACCTGTAAAACAACACATCATTCCTTAAACCATAATATTTCACACAGAAAAATGGAAAATAAAAACAGAGACGCTGAATAATAAATTCCAAAAATTAAACGTAACATAAATACCGTTTAAAACTTGACCATTCAAAACATTCTAAAGCGTTGTTAAACAAAGTTTAATTAACAAAAAGTACGAACGTACTCCGACCACAGAACAAAAAGTGGGTCCCTATTACAAAGGCTAATCAAGTTCCAGACGAAATAATTAACCTGAGCTCTTCAGGTTCTTCAATACCTTCGCGTAATGTATACAGAACCAAATGAATGTCTCGAATCCGCCCCAGTGGTCACAGAACCAACAAAAAAAGGCCCTAATTTATCTTTGGCAAGAGCCTGGAGGGACAAAAAGGAAGGTACAATTTGGATAGGGAATTTTTTGGGACCCTATTTATATGTTAATGAATCTGTTGATCAAATGTATGTTAAAATGGGTGATATTATTGAGTTCGGATACGAAATGGAAATGGTATAAATTGAAATAACAAGGGTCATGGTAATTGTCAATATATACGAATCGTATAGTAAGTAGTAGTAGGTGGTTTGCGGATTGATTCTACGAAAAATGGGTTGTGGTTCTGTATTATAGGGAGGTACCTACATCGTTAAAATTAGCAATTAAATGGAAACGTTTCAGTTTCAAGCTATACAAAAAAACGTATGGGAAATAAAAAAATATCAGTAGCCGGGGATAGAATTTAAATGAAGATAGTTGAATACATAGACTGAAACATTCGTTGAAAGTTCTTTTAAGTGTCATTGTCGACGTCATATAAGAGAAAATCTTGTTTGTATAGGTTGTATTTGACATCTAAAACCAAGGTTTTCAATCTCTTTGACAACAATTTTCAAGAGGTTCTATACTCCATTTGCAATAACACTCAGATCAAACAGTAAACAGATAGAACGTACGGAACAAGAGAGCGGTGCCGCGATCTATATAAGCGTGCGTGACAGCTAAGAGCGGCACTGTAGGGACACGTAGTACATCTGTGTGCGTATAAGGATGCCAGATGTTGGGGAAAATCTCCCACATTTTTTTCGATGTTTCTCAAGAATTGTTCATATTGTTACTTACTTGATTAGTATTTGGACAGAGTAATGGTAATCCAATAAATTATAGATAGAAGAAGAATAGATAGTTTTTTAAAGAATTGATAAGCGATATCATACATGTTGAATAATTACGCGAGGAACTTGAAAATGTGATTTTTTGTTTGTTGAGATATTTTGATGATGTTGGTGTCAAATGAAAGGTCTTGGCCTAGAACCATTTTATCCGTGAATGAATTGTTGAATCATCTAAATCGGTCCACGCGTTTACGAGATAATTGCTAATCATTACAATGAAAACGTAAACAAACCGGAACTTTTTCTGTTTTTGTTTTAGAAACTTTTTAATTATGGCAAAATGTGCAATTATTATAACTGTGTATTGAGTACGTGTGCAAACCCTATCTATTAAGTTAAAATTTGTAAGGATGGTATGAAAAATGAAAAACAAGGCTCCTAAGATTTCGGCTAAGTGAAAATGAACGCAAAAATGGTCAACGAAGGTTCAATATTATCACTTATACCCCCTCCCGGGTACACCGCGCCCCTGTCACAGCTCCACCGCGTGCCACTGGTTCATTGAATTATATTTATACGAAATGATTGTGTCCATATTTTATAGATTTCCAATCGGATATAAAAAAGGTATTGAACAATTAATGGAAATGTGTTCCATTAATGATACTGAACCACTAAAAACAATGTCACACTAGTTACAAAATTTTCCTGAATAAATTAATCGATCTTCCTACGCCCCATGTACATTTCCGTAATTCAAGGAAACTTATTTCGATGTAAACTGGCAATACCAACCAATTACTGCCAATATTTTGTGTTCCGAGTGAGCCGTAAATATTTGTGGGTAAATCAATATCAAAACTATAAAATAATCAAAGTTACCTGTGAATAGGTATTCCATATTCTATTTTTGTTTTGGGAGCAACTTTTGCAATGTTTGAAGATACAAGACGGCATTTTTATACATAAAATAAGAATTGACTTGTGAAGTGTAAACAGTGCGACGCGTAGTTTCGTACTAACGCGAGATTGTATTAGTTTTTCAATTTGTATTTGAATTGGTTGTTGCACTCTCTTGTTCCGTACGCTCTATCTGTTTACTGTTTGATCTGAGCAATAATATTAGAAATTTTTACAACCCCATTTACAGTCCGTTCAGTCGATTTTGAGTTCTATCCCGTAAATAGAAGGAAGGCATAAAAAGCAAAAACCTGTTACCAAAACTAACTGTTAAATACAGCTGCCATTAGTCATATCACCAACGCAATATAAATCAAAATCGGTTGAACGGGCTGTAAAATGGGATTATTTAAATGTGTAATGTTATCTCAAATGGAGTATAGACAAGTGTCATTTGATGCCAGTGATGGCGATGGTCGAAAGGAAAATATAAGGTATTGGTCCTGTGACATTTTAATAGATTAGAGATGATGACAAAAAAAAAAACAATTTAGTCCGTCAGTTAGAATACCTAAAAATATTGGACATGTATTTTTTCTTTTGTGACGTAAAAAAAAACCGGCCAAGTGCGAGTCGGAGTTGCGCACGGACCCTCCGTGCCATTATCGCTAAAAACGGCAAAAAACACGTTTGTTGTATGGAAGCCCCCCTTATATATTTATTTTATTCTGTTTTCAGTATTTGTTGTTATAGCGGCAACAGAAATACATCATCTGTGAAAATTTCAACTGTCTAGCTATCACGGTTCATGAGATACAGCCTGGTGACAGACAGACAGGCAGGCAGACAGACAGACGGACCTCGGAGTCTTATTAATAGGGTCCCGTTTTTACCCTTTGGGCACGGAACCCTAAAAAATGACGACGATACAATGCCTTGAAATATCGTGTGACGTCACGCCGTGCTACACTTTTACTGACAAAATGACGTCACAAGCCGCCACGCCTGAACTTTGATGCACTTTATCTTAGTAAATTTTTATTTATTTGATATAGCAAAAAATACATGTCTAATATTATTTGATAACCTCTCGGACGAAATAGAATTATCATTTCACTACCCAGGACACAAGCCTATCCACATTTTTCCAGTCACTTTCGCAACTTGTACGTGTTCTGGAACCTCTTGTTACAAGTTTTGATTGGCAGTAGAACTAATCTTTTCTACGACGCCTTGGGACCCTGAATAAAAAACTTAGAATAGCCTCAATAAGTACTAAAACAGGTCAAATACCAAAAGTATGTAACCGAAGTCATCGACCCCACAGCCAGTACAACATAGTTTGCGAGTATTGTCCGTGTCACAATCCTCAGAGGTACAAAGTACTATGCCACCGATAACTGTATTAAATATTAATCTGCGAATGTCGGGCTGACGGCGGCAACTCGATGTTATTTTGATGGAATCTAATGAAACTTTACCGAGTTTCCTACTGGTTAGGATAGGTTTGTGATTTACTAGTACAACTTAAGTTAAGGATTTATTTCAAGTAATAGTAGCGAGATTGATAGACGGACAGGCTGTAGCTTAGGTTAAACTTGAAACTCTTGGAGAAAGAAAATTTAATTTGTAAGTTTTAGTACGGACTTTTGCAGACGGAAATGTACTTAAAGACGTGGAATTAAAGTCGTAGGACTTTTACGAATGTAGTCACATGGTAGCTGTTCTCCTATATTTTCGTCTTTGAAAGCAGCCCAAAATAACATTTACAGCTAAAATAAGATTTGCCACCCAGTAATCTAATTTATCAAGACCAAAGAGCTCTGAATCTAATTTGAAACACCATATATTGTGTACTTTGTTTAATTCATATCATCACCACTGCTCTCAAAACGGTGATGGAAAACATCGTGAGGAAACCGGCATGTTCCAGAACCAAAAATTCGAAGATATGTGACATCTACCAATCCGCACTGGGCCCGTGTGGTGGATCATAGCCCACACCCTCTCTATGAGAGGAGGATGATGATGATAAAACATATAACTGATCGAACAATTTATGCATATTTCTATCTCAAAATAAAGTTATGAACACAATCAGCACAACACAGCATTGTATTACGAAACGTCGCATCAAAGCTCTCGAAGCTGCGCTGAACTGTTTGTCGACGGAGCGTCGTTATGCGATAACACTGCGGTCTCCCAGTGTGCACCTGGGCTCTGACGTCATAATATCGAGATGGATCTCTGTCACTAGCCTCCTTTTGCCAAGATGTTTTCCTTCCAATCCTCATAAAATCTTCCTTGACACAATCTATCCAGCGCTTTCTGGGTCTTCCTCTGAGTCATTTTTGAATCGGAGTCCACTTGGACATGACTCTAACGGCTCTAGTATAGCCCATTCTTTCCAGGTGACCTGCCATTCTGAGCCTATGCGACTTGATGAACCTGATAATCGTTTCCCCATTGATCAGGTTTTCTAATGCGTAGTTCATTCTTACACGATACGTGCCGTCGTCTTCTCGCACCGGTCCGAAAACACTCCACAAGACTTTCTTAAAAAAAAATACACACGATATATACCAATTCCAGTCTAACCTGATTCAGCTGAGTACCAGTATTTTACGTGGAACGACTGCCTATCTGACCGCCACAACCCAGTAACTGGGTAACACGATACCTCTTGGCAAGATTGGTGTCATATTTCAGGCTTCTGACTACCAGTAACGACTGTCAAAGATCTTCAAATGACAGCCGGGACTAACGACTTAACGTGCTTCACGAAGGAAACTCGCTATGTATAGATGGTCACCCATCCACGGACCAACCTCGGCAAGCGTTGCTTAACCTTGAAGATCGACCCGTGCAGGTGTTATTATTTAGCAACGAGCTCATTTCAAAAATACAGCAGTGATGTTTTTATTTTTACACTATAGGCTCGCGCTTGACCACTATCTTACCTGATAATAAGCGATGATGTGGTCGACGATGAATCACGCTTGCCTAGAAAAAACCAAGAAAATCGGAAGATATCATTTTTTTATACCAACTTTGTTCAAGGGTCTCTGTAACCAAAATTATTGGCATCAGAATACCTTACTTTCACAGTTTAATACAATTGCATAGCCCAAATATGCAAACAAATAAACTAAATTTTATCACAGCCTACATTTTAGACCGACCTATATTCTGAGATGTACATCTCACATAAGTATAAGAACTCCGCTGCAGCGACTGGGCACCGTATGCCATCAAACATCGTTTATATTCTACTAAGAAATTACATTGCCAACAGTAAGTGCAAAGACTAAGAAGGAGAGAACAGAAGATTCATTCCACACGTTACAGTAGTTAAGGTCTATACTTATTTGAAAATCCAAGTTCGTACGAATCTGCATGGAAAATGAACAAATCAAAGTACAGCTTTATATCAACAACCTTGGATTTTCGAGAAATCTATCTAAGAATGTTCTTTGACTCACTAACGTGCAGAGAAAAAATATACTATTTTGCACAACGGTTTTAAGGAAAGTCTTTTTTGGTAAAAAAATTGGCTAAAATTGAAAGCTTCAAAATGGAGGTTTGTGTAGAAGTTCTTAATTTTTTTCTGTAATTATGCAAAATTAAAGGAACTCGCAGTGTTTTGACTCGCAAGATTTGAAAGATATAAATCAGCTAAGTGGCCCATTTTCAGATGTGTCTGAATTTATTTTTTAGTTCATATTCATGAGCTGTGACTACAGTTCCAAAAAAAAACAGTTTCTGGATTTTCTGTATCTTCGTATATTATGATGTTAATAAGAACTAACAATCTGCGACCATCTTGATATTATGACGTCAGAGCCCAGGTGCACACTGGGAGACCGCAGTGTTATCGCATAACGACGCTCCGTCGACAAACAGTCCAGCGCAGCTTCGAGAGCTTTGATGCGACGTTTCGTAATACAATGCTGTGTTGTGCTGATTGTGTTCATAATTTTATTTTGAGATAGAAATATGAATAAATTGTTCGATCAGTTATTTGTTTTATCATCATCATCCTCCTCTCATAGAGAGGGTGTGGGCTATAATCCACCACACGGGCCCAGTACGGATTGGTAGATGTCACATATCTTCGAATTTTTGGTTCTAGAATATGCCGGTTTCCTCACGAGGTTTTCCATCACCGTTTTGAGATAAGTGGTGATGATATAAATTACGCAAAGTGTAAACAATAGATGGTGTTTCAAATCAGATTCAGAGCTCTTTGGTCTTGATAAATTAGATTACTGGGTGGCAAATCTTATTTTAGCTGTAAATGTTATTTTGGGCTGCTTTCAAAGACGAAGATATAGGAGGATAGCTACCATGACTACATTCATAAATGTCCTGCGGCTTTAATTCCACGTCTTTACGTGCATTTCCGTCTGCAAAAGTCTGGGCAGAAAATCTTTATTTTGTATAAACTTACAAAAAATCTTTATTTCTTCAAGAGTTTCAAGTTTAACCTAAGCTACAGCCTGTCCGTCTATCAATCTCACTACAATAATGAAATAAATCCTAAACTTGGGTTGTTCTAGTAAATCACAAAACTATCCTTACCAGTAGGAAACTCGGTAAAGTTTCATTAGATTCCATCAAAATAACATCGAGTTTCCGCCGTCAGCCCGACATTCGCAGATTAATATTTAATACAGTTATTGGTGGCATAGTACTTTGTACCTCTGAGGATTGTGACACGGAGAATACTCGCAAACTATGTTGTACTGGCTGTGGGGTCGATGACTTCGGTTACATAATTTTGGTATCTGATCTGTTTTAGTACTTATTGAGGCTATTCTAAGTTTTTTATTCAGGGTCCCAAGGCAAAGGCAAAGAAAAGATTAGTTCTGCTGCCAATAAAACTTGTAACAAGAGGCTCCAGAACACGTAAAAGTTGCGAAAGTGATTGGAAAAATGTGGATAGGCATGATTCCTGCTGGGTAGAAAAATGACAATTCTATTTAGTCCGTCAGTGAGATTAACAAATAATATTAGACATGTATTTTTTGCTTTATCAAATAAATAAAAATTTACAAAGATAGAGGGCATCAAAGTTCAGGCGTTGGGCCTTGTGACGTCACTTTGTCAGTAAAAGTGTAGCACGGCGTGACGTCACACAATATTTCAAGGCATTGTATCGTCGTCATTGTCTTTACGTCACAAAAGAAAAATACATGTCCAATATTTTTAGGTAATCTAACTAACGTACTAAATAGTTTGTTTTGTTATCATCTCTAATCCATCAAAATGTCACGTTACCAATTCCTTACAGTTTTTTCTTGCGACCATTACCATCGCTTACATCAAATGACACTTGTCTATACTCCATTTGAGATAACATTAGACATTTAAACAATCCCATTTTACAGTTCAACCGATTTTGATTTCTATTGCGTTGGTGATATGACAAATGGCAGCTGTATTAAACAATTAGTTTTGGTAACAGGTTTATGCTTTTTATGCCATCCTTCTATTTACGGGATAGGACTCAACATCGGTTGAACGTAAAAAGGGGTTGTAAAAATTTCTAATGTTATTGCTGTTATTGCAAATGGAGTATAGACAAGTGTCATTTGATGTCAGCGATGGTAATGGTCCCTCTTGAAAATTGTTGTCAAAGAGATTGAAAACCTTGGTTTTAGATGTCAGATGCAACCTATACAAACAAGATTTTCTTTTATAAGACGTCGACAATGACACTTTTATGAACTTATAACGAAAATTTCAGTCTGTGTATTCAATTATTGTAGCGTAACGTAAGCTCCGGAGAGCTAACGTTAGCCACGTTAGTAAAAATAAAAGGTTATATAAATTAAAACTATGAAAACGGATATAGATAATAAAATCTAGGGTCCAGCTTCGCACAACGTGGGCAGCTAACCGGGCAGCAGGTCAGACAGGAAGACGTGGTAGGCCCTGGGTAGGCAGATGAGCTGGCACCACGACGGATAAGCACGCAATCGGATAGGCAGGCTGTAGAGTAGGGAACAGGACGGATAGGCAGGCACATGCAGATAGATGGTCAAAGGCACAGGCAGCAAGGGGTGTGGAGGCCGGGCTGTGGCTTCATACGCCGATCAAACGAGCCCTTTAAGATGAAGCGGTGACCGACGAGGTTAATGAACCAGTAAAAATGCTCATATTTAAGTTCCACACTGAATAAATTATATTTATTGCACTCAAAGGTTAGATAACTTTCACAGCCGTATATGTTATAGTTTAAGTTCAAGGAATCCACCGACTTTCGGCGTTCCCTCCAGATTTCAAACTAAAAAGCTGACGCCCGTTTTTCATCGTTCTGTGTCATATCGTCTGGATTTTTAAATTCAAATTTCTATTAAGAAAATAAGATCAGAACGAATAAAAACGGTTCACAAAGGGGGTCAGTCTACGCTACCCTTATAATAATGTATACCTAGCTTAAAGGAGGTCTAGTAAATGGTACCTATGTTAAGGTCTTTGGTTTAAGAAAAATAAAATGGACAGACAGATGTCATGTCAGATGAAAATGTCACAGTAGAAAAATATTGCAAGAATTACAAATTATCAATATAATTTAAGTTTCAGATATTAAAACAATCAGATATAACTAAAAGTATGCTTTTCAGATGATAACAATAGAAAGAAAATATAAAAATGAATTACAAAAGTTAATACAATATCAACAGATATGAAGGTATGGTTTGTACAGTGTTATGAATTGTAAATAGAGTTAAAAAATGTGGATCTGTAAATCAGAACACCACACTATCTTCATTTAAATTCTATCCCCGGCTACTGATATTTTTTTATTGCCCACACGTTTTTTTGTATAGCCTGAAACTGAAACGATTCCATTTATTTGCTAATTACACCCTATAATACAGGACCACAACCCATTTTTCGTAGAACCAATCCGCAAACCAGCTACTACTACTTACTATACTATTCATATATATTGACAATTACCATGACCCTTGTTATTTCAATTTATACCATTTCCATTTCGTATCCGAACTCAATGATATCACCCATTTTAACATACATTTGATCAACAGATTCATTAACATATAAATAGGGTCCCAAAAAATTCCCTATCCAAATTGTACCTTCCTTTTTGTCCCTCCAGGCTCTTGCCAAAGATAAATTAGGGCCTTTTTTTGTTGGTTCTGTGACCACTTGGGCGGATTCGAGACATTCATTTGGTTCTGTATACATTACGCGAAGGTATTGAAGAACCTGAAGAGCTCAGGTTAATTATTTCGTCTGGAACTTGATTAGCCTTTGTAATAGGGACTCACTTTTTGTTCTGCGGTCGGAGTGCGTTCGTACTTTTTGTTAATTAAACTTTGTTTTACAACGCTTTAGAAGGTTTTGAATGGTCAAGTTTTAAACGGTATTTATGTTACGTTTAATTTTTGGAATTTATTATTCAGCGTATCTGTTTTTATTTTCCATTTTTAATTTGTGAAATATTATGATTGGATTATATTTAAGGAATGGTTTGTTATTTTACAGGTAGTTCCTACCAATAATTATTTCTATATTAAGATAAGATAATTTATTTGCGTAAAACATGGTATACATAGGTGTTATTTTAGCATATGAGATCATACATGTTTTGCTTAAAATTAAAGCATGCAATCTTACAAATTTGAATTTACAAATATTATAATTTATATTCAAAATAATTCGTAACGAGGACTCAGCATATGCACGGTATGACATCACAGTTTTTATAATTGTTACCTTTTTGATCTGTCTGAAAGCGTATACAAATTTATTTATTTTATTGCATACATTATGGACCTGAGCTTTCCAGTTTAAATGTTCGTCAATTACTACTCCTAAAAACTTAGTTTGTAACACTTGTGTAATTTGTGGTGTGTCCATTCTAACATGGATTTGCACAAACATCCTCTCACCCCAAACGCATATACCGTCTCGGTTCCGTCGTGGGTAAAAATTAAATTACCTATTTAGATTTCCCTGTATTCTATACTGTAGCGTATACATTGTTGTGTGATCCCATCCTGTTCATTCATACGTGATACAAAACTAAACGATTTATTTATTTTTAGCATCTATTTAAATACCTTTCCACCAGAGCACTTATTGACAAAGGCCCCACGAGGTTTGGTTCAAAATACTCCCCAAAATTAATTCCCTAAACATTTAGTTTTAACGAAAATCATTAAACTGAATTCCGCATGAAATCACAAACAAATAGTCGAATATTTCCCGCAATTATTTATGATATAGATGTAAGGCCATAACAAAAACGCCACGAGACCAAACTAAACAATACCACTACATACTCTCTGTTTGATTTGTACCGTTTCGAATTAATATGAAAATTAACTAACTCCCCTGAAATTGGATCCGCGAATCAATAACGGCCAAATTTATTCAATTAATAACCCTCAAACACTGGAATAAAGTGGATAAATGTCACATAAATTAGTTTGTGGAGTCGCTGTCGATGATATAATGTGTTCACGGCGGCATTTTAGGGTTAGGTGTTATTATATGATACGAGGCTTTGTTATGAATTGGTGTTACGTATTAAGGCGAAGGTTCAAATAGTAGATACAAATGATGTGTGAATACATTTGTATCTACTTTACATTATCACAATAATAGCACATGTTTATATATACTTAGTGTTGATGAATCGGTACAAGCGTGAAGAATTGTTGCATAAGTGGCTTGACCGAAATTGAGCATATAAAAGCTTTGAACACATATAGCCTGAATCTAATCAAAAACTTACAATTCAATCTTATAGCAACCTAATTTCCTGATTCTTAAAAACAAAGAATATCATATTTTCAAGCATCCATCAAGTGAAAACTGAAAATAAAAGAGATTGATGAGCCTACCTACTCAATTATATTTTTTAACACGGAAGCTTCAACTTAATTATTGTGATTGTGAACATCATAATTACAATAAAACTAAAACGAACTCGTGCACGTTGACAAATGACAAGTTCAGTGTGTATTAAAGATGGCGCCGATAGCTGACAGCTGATAGCCGCCACGTCAAGCGACAATTAATTATAACCCTCCATAATTTCTGCGATCCAACATCGTTTACCTTTACTATTCGATATTTTATGCTTTTATTAAGGGTTTCGGGGTCTTTTATTAGGATGTGGCTCTTTATCTTTATAAAGGGTAATTGATGATCGGTGGAAAGGTCTGCTGTACTAATTGTTTTAAAATACGTCTGTAACCATTGCTGTGAGCATGGAGTGGAGCAGGAGTTGGGGATAGAGAGAGCGGCCAACGCTATACCGACACTCCTCCTCCCCTGCGGCCCCACCGCGTCCACCATCAGACGGTGGCGACACGGAGCAGGTCGCTCGTCAGGGCTTTTGCCAATAAGCCGACGACGTAGCGGCCAATAAGTAGGTTGCGGTGCCGTATGGGCGGCATCGCAACTGAGGCGGGCCGCGATGTGGAATGGTAGGCATCGCGGCTGAGGGTTGGAGGCCACGGCGGGAGAGGAGTGCCGGTATAACGGTGCGCCGCTCGCCCTACCCTCCGCGGCCTGCACGGGGTCGCCACCGTCTGATGGAGGACGCGGTGGGGCTGCAGGGGGAGAGAAGTGTTGGTATAGCGTTGGCCACTCTCCCTATCCCCTGCGGCCGAAAAGTAGTAGGTGGCGGGGCCACTGTCCTGACCCGTCACAGGGGTACCAAGGGTACCATACACGGGGTCGTCAGGTGCCCATATGCTGGTTTGGTCCCTGGGGTGGTCACTGCGTACAGTGTGTTCTGGGGCGCCGGTGATGGGGGTAAGCCCCAGAGGAGGGTCCGGAGACGGACTGCCGCGGCGGGTTCGCGGATGTATGCTAACGCGTTCCCGTATTCCAGCCATAAGTGGCACAGGAGGACACCGTGGCTTTTTCGTGGGTAGCAGTCCCACATAACTGCGCTATCTCCCCGTGGTAGCGCAGTATGCATGAGCATTTCTCTAGGCTAAAAAAAAAAACTAAAAAAATATATAAGACTGGAACCCGAACCGAACATTGTTCGGAAAACTTATGTGTAAGTACAAAACAATTCCAACAATCTGAGTTAGGTAGGTAACTACCAAATTTCCCCTACCTTTATCGGTGTTTAAACGGCAACCAAGCCGGCCTATTAAATGCCATGGTTTAATTATCCAAAGTTAAACTAAGAAAGGTGCCTAACACGGACAAATTCGATAGTAAATTGAATGCCATGGTTTAATTACACAAAGTTGAACTAAATAAGGCGCCTAACACAGACAAATTTGATGACAAAGGCAAAGAGCCGGATGTTGTAAACTGGTACGACTTTTGAAGTTCGAGGGGAAGCGGGTAGGGAACTTTTTTATTTATTTATTAGGCTTACCAACAATTGTTAACACTTAAGAATATTACAGTAATTATTTACTTAAAACTAGTTGAGTGTCACAATTTTTTACAGGTAAGCACCACATATGCTAAAGTATTGAACAAACATTCAGAAACAACATAATAGTATTAAAAAAAATGGTATTAAATGATACCGAAGACATCTTACACTTTAAAATTAGAATTTACAACCATTAGACTACATAACATCGTGTGTTAATTTTCGAAACTTGGTAAGTGAGTCCGCATGTACGTCTACTAAATCGCTGCAACTATTTAATAGTTTATTATTATTATTTACTTTATTGTACACCACAAAAAAACATACAGGACAAACGTTTAAATATACAAGTGTACAATGGGCGGTCTTATCGCACTAGGCAATCTCTTACAGACAACCTTTACACACAGCCGAGGAACAGCCGAATTGTCACCGAGGACGGTTCTACGTGGTGGAGGGTAAAAAGGAGTGATAAGAGCACGGGGCTGTCTAGCTGGAGCTCGGAACCTGATTCTGCCCAATAACTGAGGACAGTCTACCTTGTTACGCAAGATTTTAATTAAGAAACTTGAATCTATGATATTTCTGCGTTTCTCCAAAGAGTTTATCCTAAAATGCGATAACCTAGCCGCGTACGATGGCTTCTTTTTGGAAATGCCGCAGGAATATGCCAAATGCCAGAGGAACCTCTTCTGAATACGCTCCAGTCTCAACTTATGTGTAGCGTAATGCGGCCTCCAAACAGTGCTACAGTACTCCAAAATACTACGAACGTAACAGTTGTACAATAAAATCTTAGTTTTAATTCGTCGAAAGCCAACCACGTTTCTAATAACAAATCCCAACATTCTAGAGGCTCGCCTGATAATGCTCTCAAAGTGAGGTATAAAAGAAAGCTTTTTATCAAATACTACACCCAGATCTCTGATTTGTTATACTTCCTGGATGACATGGGTACCAATGTAATACACAGACGGTACCAAGAGCTTCTTCCTGGAAAACTTTATGTACAAACATTTATTAATGTTTAAGTCCATGTCATTGTTAACACACCACTCGATTAGCTTATCCAGATCATTCTGTAATAGCTGAGAATCATCGTTTGACTCAATTATTTTACTAAATTTGAGATCATCGGCGTACATGAAACATTCGTAGAAACGGAGGCATTCAGGTATATCATTGAAAAAGATAATAAATAGTATTGGGCCGATATGAGAGCCCTGTGGAACGCCCGATGTAATCGCATAATTACCAGATCGGAAGCCATTAACAGCAACAAAGTAGAAACGGTTCTCTAAGTAAGATTTCAACCAAGCTAGTAAATTACCAGTAATGCCGTATGCCTTTAACTTTTCCATAAGGATATCGTGTGACACACGGTCAAAAGCTTTACTAAAATCTGTATAGATTACGTCAACCTGTTTGCCAGAGTCAACAGCATCAACCAAGCATTCGGTGAAAGTTACCAAATTTGTACAAGTAGACCTGGCCCCCACAAAACCATGCTGGGAGACACCAAGATAAAGTTTGAAATGTGATTGAATGAAAGGACAAATCAAAGACTCAAATACTTTCGCCATAGTAGACAGGAGAGAGATAGGCCTATAATTAACCACATTATCGCTATCACCGCTCTTGTAAACAGGCACAATCTTTGCAGTTTTCCAAATATCTGGAAAGATGCCTGTACTAAGTGATCTATTAAATATTAATAGTAGTGGAGATGCCAAAGAAGAAGCGCATTTGGAGATAAATACAGGTTTATCCCATCAGGGCCGGCACCTTTATGGCAATCCAAGGACTTTAACTTGTCAACTAAACAGTCGTGGTCTATTGCAGGTGACGTAAGAGACAGGCTGTTGTTATTCAGATTTCGTAGGTAGTCTGAGTTAGAAGAATGCTGATCTGATCTCCCACTAACAAAAACAGAAGAGAATTGCTCAGCAAACATTTCACAAATTTTGAGTCCATCTGAAGTTGCTATGCTTCCATCAGTCATTGTGATGGGAAATGAGCTGGAACCACCCCGTTTATTTTTAATATATGCCCAGAATTGCTTAGGATTTTCAGAGATATCAGTCTCAATATTTGAAATATACTTATTGTAACTAATGATTGCTAAGTGCGAGCATCTTTTACTTAACAATTTGAATTCTACTTCATCCATAGGATTTTTGTAATTTTTAAAACGCTTTCTGACTTTTTCCTTCTCTTTTAACGTTCTGATTAAGTTTTTGTCAAACCAAGGTGGAAATTTCCTTATCTGAGTTCCTCTGACAGGGACGTGTGTCTTTATAATACCCAATAGCCTATCGTAAAAAGTTGCAAGCATTTCATTAACATCCTCTGTGTCATCCAGTAATGACGCCCAATCCGTTTCATTCAAATGCTTAAAAATTTTGTCGTAGTCCGCTTTGAAAAAAATAGGACGAAAATTGTTAGGGTTGTAGGGAAGTCTAGGGTCTGACTTAGAATTCAGTAATATTTCCAGGGGAGGGTGCAGGGGATCAATTTTGCTTAAAGGGTTTTGTGCAGCACGCACGCTACCAGAAGGCAAGTTACTTAGAGCCAGATCCAATATTCTTCCAGAATTGTTGCTAATGCTATTAAGTTGCACGAGTTTATTGACATGTGTAAAATCCGTCAACACATGGGTGAATCCAGGTGATACATAACCAAGAGTTGAATCACTTACCAAGCTCCAGTTTACAGCACTCAGATTAAAATCACCTACTATACATGTATACAATCCTGACTGTTCCAAAACTATGCTACAACAATCCAAAAAAGATTGTTAGTCGAGTAACAGGTGGTGGCAAGTATACGGCGCACAGAGCTACTTGACGTATAGATTTTGTGATAGGTACTTCAACGGTGATCCAGAGATCCTCACACTGGCTTTCCCAGTGACTCATGCGTTTTGAGTTAATTTTCTTTAAAACGGCAATCAAAACTCCACCCCCGTCCTTTTTCTTACCATCCCTGTCCCGCCTATAGACAACGTATCTATTGTCAAACAGCTCTGCACTCATGACCGAACCGTTCAACCATGTTTCGGTTAATATAACAATATCATAAGACTCACAAGATAATTGACGACAAAAGCTGTGAGTCTTTGTTCGCATACCTCGCGTGTTCTGATAATATATTCTTAAAGCTTTAAATTTTAACGAGGATAAAATACCAAAACATTGAAATTAAAACAAATATCAAATGATTAAACTAACTTATTCAACGTCTCCATATTCCTGACCAAGATATGCTCCGCTTCTTGGGCTTTCCGCATAAAAATCCTACCAGATCGAATCCAGACATACTGATACCCGATTTCTTTGGCCTTGATTCTAGCAGCAGCATGCAAGGCCTTGTTGGCGGTAGATAAATGTTCAGTTATAAAGATAGGGAACTTTGTACCGGAGTATCCAAGGTGCGCACTGTTTATCTTGTTGTTCGGGTTGGATTTATTATATTTAATCGTAGCTGCAAGAAATTCGTCACGAACTCGCGGAGAGCTAAGCTGCACTACCACTGATCGTGGGCGGTTTGTGCTGGGATTAAGTTTGGCAACCCTGGTGGAATGCAGTATTTCTCTGTCTGTGATATCGCATCCTATCACCTTTGATAGGTCGGCCACAACTTGGATTAAATTTTCGTGCTTCTTTTCCGGCAAACATTGAATTTCGATGTTATTTGAACGGGTTTGCTGTTCCAGGTTGTTTAAACGTCCTGTTAGGTCCCCGATAGTTCTTTTCATGCAGAAATTTTCCTTTTGCAACTCCTTAACATTTTCTTTACAGGCTGCATGCTCCTTAAGAAGGTCCTCATACTGACTGTTCATAAACGTCATAGAGTCGTTCATCTTTTCCATTTTCTCGTTGATAGGGTGTAGTTCTCGATTTAGGATATCGTTAATATTAATATTGAACTTGGATAAAATCTTCTCAAGCTCGATATTCATAACGTCCTGAAGTATTTGACGAACGTCTTCACGAGTCAACTTTTGCTCGGTACTAGCCTGTGGTGGTGACGAGAGGGCTTGCCTTTTGTTACCTCTAGAAGGTGCGTAAATGTTGTGCAGTGGTGTACCACCAGACTTTTTTAGCGGAGATGATTCAGACATTATGATACTGTAAGTATACTACCGTAAGTGTACTGTATCTAATTACCAAAGCAAGATACTTGCTAGCACCCACTAACTCGCAATCTTCTACTAGTATCGTAGAAATTTCTTCACTCTGGCCACCCCAAATTGTCTTTGGGCCTAGTAGATTTCACCTTTGTGACAGTACTGACAGCTCATTAGAAAACTATGTGGTTATTTCGATATAATTATGATTTGTAAAGGGAGATGTCATTGTCAAGTCAACTTATGGCGGCAAAATTTTTTTAGTCTTATTTTGATTTTAAGAGTTTTTCACTATAGAGTTGATAATTTTAGTCTTTCTTTGGTAGTGTTGTTGGGTTAGCAGTTAGTTTTATTGGTATTACGAGTTTTCTTGAGTTAAGTGTTTTTATTAGTGTGAATTTCAAACAAGATTTTTCTTGGTGTTTGTGTTCTAACATCCAGGGTTTGTATGAACCTAATTCTTTAATAAATTTAATTTTTTTTTAACCGGTATCCGTCATGGATAACAAGAAACCCCCTGACCCTCCCGATCCCTTTGATTACAGTCCGATTCTAACCATTACTCTCCCCGATGACAAAATTGATAACGCTATGGACTCCGAATCTGCGCAAAGAAAAAGACCCGCATGCTCGCCCCCCGCTACTCCCATCAATCCTCCGAAACAATCCAAGCATACGATAGGCAGACACACATACAACTCAAGAGATAACGCACCATATGTAGTTCACGTGTCCCTAAAAGATGGTCAGACCTCTGGCACTGTTTTACATCCTGTTAAGTTTGGTATGTTCCTCACAAATAATAACTTTGCTAATGTTATTCTCGGAAGCTTGAAACGTTTGGGGCGAAATAGACTCGCAGTAAGTTTTAAGACTCACCTGGATGCGAACAGTTTTCTAATAAGCCCAGTACTGACATCCCATGGATACATTACTTCTATCCCTATATATAACGTTACGCGCATGGGTCTCGTCAGAGACGTACCTATTGAGTGGACAGAAGAAGAGGTCATTGAAAATATCAGGGTTCCCACTGGATGCGGTCCAGTTATTAAGGCCAGGAGAATGAATCGAAAGGTGAGTTCTCCGGGCGTTACTGAGTGGAAGCCCACTCAAACCGTCATTCTTACCTTTGATGGCCAAGTTTTGCCAAATCGTGTTTATTGCTTCTACTCTACTCTCCCAGTTGAAAAGTATATGTACCCAACTATTCAATGTTTCAACTGTTGTCGTTTTGGTCACACACGCACTGTATGTCGCTCACAACCACGCTGTTTTAAATGTGGTGAAGACCACCTAGGTGATGGCTGCCAAGTCCCCACTGAATTTGGCTTTTGTGTTTCCTGCTCTGGAAGTCACTATGCCACCGACAAGTCTTGCCCGGAGTTGGGTCGGCAAAAAGGAATAAAAGCACTGATGGCTGAGAAATCAATCTCTTATGCAGAAGCAAGTCAGGTATTCCCACAAGTTTCAAGATCGTATGCTGAAGTAATTAGATCATCTCCAAAAACCAAACCTATAGCCAGTCCTCTTCTGTTCCCCAGATCAACTCCCCAAACTCCAAAATCACACCACAAAACTGTATTAATCAAACCAAAATCCCATGCCCCCCTGTCACCTAGTTATGATAAGCAAGCTCACCAAGCCCTTATTCAAGACTATTCATTCACTCCTGTCCAAAATGGTGGTGCTTACCCTCGGGCAAGTACTAACAGTCCTATTTCTTCAGAAAGTATTTTAAATATTATATCCAGTATGCTAATGGCTATATTAGCAAACCCTGCTCATTCACTACCTGACCACGTTGCCAACAAATTGACATCTATAATGAATTATATTCACAATGCTCCCCCTTCACCTTCTTCAGTGGAACGTCAGGAGTATTACTCCCAGGAAACATGATTTACTTTTCCTCATTAATAAATTCAAACCATCAATCTGCAGCATTGCTGAGACATGGCTTCGTTCTGAAAGTAATTTCAGAATCCCATGTTTCAATGGTGTTCGACATGATAGATCAGATGGATATGGGGGATGTGCTTTGTTCATCAATAACAAAGTATCATTCACCCCAATTCCTCTACCCTTTGTAGGTGACAACATCAATGTTGTTGCTGTTAAGGCTGAGGATATAATTGTTTTTAGTTTTTATATTGCATACCCACAAATTGATGATCTTGATATCATAAAAAGTATGTTAAGTAATGTACAAGGTCCATTACTTGTCATGGGTGATTTTAATGGTCACCACTATAGATGGGGGTCAGAAACCTGTGACAATTTTGGTATAGGCTTAGTGGATATATTAGATGAACTTAATTTATGTGTGATAAATGATGGGTCTGCCACACGTCGGGCTGTGCCTGGGCAAAATAACAGTTGTGTTGATTTGACATTTTGTTCATCTAATATAGCCAGCCTTTTTAATTGGAGTCGCTTGAATATGACCTATGGGAGTGATCACTATCCCATCATGGTGGAAATACCTTCCAAAATTATCCCTGATAGAATCTCTGCTCCTCTTTTAAAATATCAACTGAACTCAGTTGATTGGGACCTTTACTCAAAAATTATAGATTTGCGCGTCTCCTCTCTTCCTTCCATTAATGATGAAAATGCTCAGGAATGCTTTTTGTCATTCTCCAACATAATATCTGCTACAGCGGATGATTCCTTCCCTTCCAAAAAACTGCCAAAGGGCAAAATCCCATCTCCGCCATGGTGGGATAGGGAATGTTCTGCTGTGATCAAAGCTAGGAATGAGGCCGAAATGAATTTTAACTTAAATATGAACCTGGAGAACATCATAGCTTTTCAGCATATATTGGCTAAGTCCAGAAAATTACTTAAGAAAAAAAAAAGAGATAGTTGGCGTAGGTATTGTGATTCACTGAGTCCATCCACTCCAGTTTCAGTAGTATGGCGTAGGTTGAAATCCTTTAGGAATAATTTGAGGCCTCCCTCTGGGAGCATAATGTCTGATGAGCTTAGTCACCAGTTTTTTTCTAAATTAGCCCCAGCTTATGTTCCTGGTAAATATGAATGTGTCTCAATGAACCACCAAACAGCATCAGATGATCCTTTGGACAGACCATTTACATTGGAGGAACTTAAATCAGTCCTTGCCCATGTTAGGGACTCTGCCCCTGGGGTGGATGGATTCCCATATTCCTTCATAACCAAAGCTGGAGATAAGATCCACCAGTATTACCTGGACTTGGCCAATTACTGCTTTTCCTCTGGATATATTCCTCCTGATTGGAAGATTCAAATTATTATTCCAATATTAAAACCTGGTAAAGATCCTAGTGATCATTGTTCCTACAGACCAATTGCTCTATCGTCCATACTCATTAAACTCTTGGAACACCTTATTAAAAACCGTCTGGAATGGTTTGTGGAGAGCAGGAAATTGCTACCAACATCTCAATTTGGCTTTAGGAAAAGTCTGGGTACAGCTGATAGTGTGGGTACCCTCACATCAGAGATCCGGTTGGCCCTTAGTAGGAATGAGTCTGTGATAGCCGTTTTCTTAGACATTTCAGCTGCATATGATTCTGTCCTCATCCCTGTTCTTGGGCAGAAAATGAAAGAGCTGGGAATCCCGCCTAAAATTCGTCAGACCATTTCAAATATCTTTTTAGACCGTAGTCTTAAATTAAGAATTCCTGGGGAGGAGTCTGCACCAAGATTAGCTTGGCGGGGCCTTCCTCAGGGATCCGTTCTTAGTCCCCCTTTATACAATATTTATACCTGCAATTTACCTTCCTGTTTAAATCTTAATTGTAAAATCCTTCAGTATGCTGATGATATTGCGTTATTGGTCTGTGGCAATTCCATCGTGGATGCTGCTCAATCTATGAATGTTTCTTTGTCCTCATTAAACCAATGGCTGTTAGATCATGGGTTATCTTTAAGTGCTCCAAAAAGTACATCAGTTGTGTTTACTCGCAGACGTATTATCCCTCAACTTGACATTAATATAGATGGCCAAGTTATACCAGTCAAAGAACAGGCTAGGTTTCTGGGAGTTATCCTGGATTCTAAATTGTCAGGTGTGGACCACATTAATAATACAGTTAAAAAATGTGAGCGCTCAGTTTCGATTCTTAAGGCTCTGGCAGGTGTCTGGTGGGGGGCTCACCCATACACCTTAAAACTGGTATACAATGCTCTGGTTAGAAGTGTGTTGGATTACTGTAGCTACTTAATTGAGCCATGTAATAAAGAAGCCCTACGTAAATTCGATGCAGTCCAGGCCAAATGCCTTAGAATAGTTATTGGCGCCATGAAATCTTCCCCCATTAACGCTCTCCAGGTTGAATGTGCAGATCCTCCCCTTACCCTTCGTAGACAATACTTAGCAGATCGTTTCTTGTCAAAAGTTTTCTCCCTCTCATCCCATCCCTTACTTCCCATTTTGGAGCAAATCAACCTTTCTTTTAATGTCTCTTCTTACTGGAATAATAAATGTATTCCATTGATGAATAGGTACAGGGAGCTTAAACAACTCTCTTCGCCTGTTTGTCAATACCCTTCTCTTCCAGTATTTGCTTCCGCATATGAGGTGGTCCATTTCAAGCCAAAGATCGTCTTGGGCCTTGGTATCACTAAAAACTCCCAGGACGTAAAAGCAGAGTTTGCTCGGGCTATTCAGAGATACTGGAAGGGTTGGAATTTGTTCTATACGGATGCATCTAAATTATCATCAACGGGGTGTACAGGTGTTTCAACATACTTCCAGAACTCTAAAATAGCTCTTTTATTCCAATGTCCGCCAGAATCTTCAGTTTTTACAGGGGAATGCATCGGTATCCTAGAAGCCATCAATTTTATATTATCGCACAATATCCAAAATTCGGTTATTTTTTCAGATTCGCATAGTAGCATCCAGGCTCTAGGACAAAATCAATTAAAATCTAAAATTCACAGCAAGATTATTGTAGATATACGTAATTTACTCTTCTCTTGTCACAACAAAGGTTTAAACATTGAAATAGTTTGGGTTCCCAGCCATTCGGGTATATGTGGCAACGAGTGTGCTGACTCTCTGGCAAAATTTGCTACATCCAAACCTGTGGATAGAAAACACTATCTGCTTCATAGTTACGACTTGCGCTCAGACACCAAACTTAAATTATTCAGCTCGTGGTCAGCGGAGTGGCAAGCAAGCTCGAAACTCAAAGGGGCATATTATGCCAACATTCAACCTGACATCCAGCGGAAACCTTGGTTTTTCAAATGCCCTAAAATGTCTAGAAGAGCTGTTTCATCCTTGTGTAGGCTGAGACTCGGTCACTGCTGTAGTCCAGTATTCCTAAATAAGATCCGTGTTCGTGACTCTTCCTTGTGTGAGTGCGGCCTTGATGATGGTACATTAGACCATATCTTTTTTTCATGTCCTTCGTATTCCCACTCCTTTGACTTGTATCATATGCTTCCCAACATTAAAATCCCCCTCCCTATCAACTTCCATTCCCTTTTAGCAAATTTCTCTCCTAAAGTTATCAAACTCCTTTCAAAATTTATAATTGACAATGGCATCAAAATGTAGTTACTTTTTTTTTTTTTTTTTTTTTATCAATGTCTATCTTTGTTATCTACCACAAAGTTCGTCGGCTCATCTCACCGCGCTGTCGCCTCTACATGACACTGGAAGAATAAACAAAGTTCGACGGCTCGACTCACCGTGCTGTCGACTCCACATGACACCGAAAGAATAGCTCAATTCGACGGCTCGCGTCATTGTGCTGTCGTCTCTACATGACACTGGCAGAATAGTCGGCATCGGCTCAGTTGCCAAAGAAGAAAAAAAAAAAAAAATGATTTGTAAAAATACACAACTGTCAAACACGATTTTTGATAAAGTTATTTCTGATATTTATGCACTGTTCAGTCAGATATTATAGGTCAAAAGTTCTAGTAAGCACTTATCTCCAATAAAAACACAACTGGCACTTTGGTTTTACACTTTTCTGCGAAAGTTTTATTTTTATATCCGGGAGTGACAATTACAAGTGTTGACATCTATAGTACGTTTTAGAATGTAAACTATTTAAACTTCGCACTATTGATGAGCCAGCCATGGCATTAGCAAGTCCTAGTGTCAGGAAGTTTATCTCCTTTGGCGTGTGAGACAGGAATAGACTGCACGATTGAAGCGGTGTTTATATTGGATTTGGCATTACGAGCTGCGGAATTAATTCGTTCGTGAAACGAAATACTATTAAAAATTTGTAAGGTGTGACGATATTATCATCATTTTAGCCATAACAGGTCCATTACTGGGCGTAGGCGTCCACTAAGCGTTGCCAATCGATCGGTTCCGTTTCTTGCTTCAGACACACGGGTCTTCTATATCAGTGTTCCGCAAACTTTTTCGATTCACGGTACACCTAGGATATCGGAAAATTTTGAAACGAAAAATCAAAAACATAATATATATATCGGCCTAGCCTTTTCCCAACTATATTGGGGTCGGCTTCCAGTCTTACCGGATTAAGCTGAGTACCAGCGTTGTACATGGAGCGACTGCCTATCTGTCCTCTACAACCCAGTAACTGGGTAACACGGTACCCCTTGGCTAGACTGGTGTCAGATCTCAAGCTTTTGACTACCCTTACCGACTGTCAAAGATCTTCAAATGACAGCCGGGACCAACGGCTTAGGGTGCTTTCCGAGGCACGGAGGAAACTCGGTATGTTGAAATGGTCACCCATCCGCGGACCGACCTCGTCAAGCGTTGCTTAACCTTGAAGATCGACCCGTGCGGATGCTATTATTTAACCACGAGCTCCTATAGCCAAAAATAAAAACATAATATTAATCAATGGCAAGTATCAAGCTATGGCTATGAAAGCTGGAACTTGGGCTCAATTAAGTATGGTGTCTCAAAGCCATTCCGTGCCCTCAGAGATTGGTGGAAAATTTATTAGTAATCCACAAAACAATATTCATTGATAATCAACAAACAAATATTCATTATTAATCAACAAACCTAAACTTTAAATTGTAGAAAATGTATTTAATGCGAAACATGAGCTAGGCGGTCCAAATTTGGAGTAATCATTGAAACGGCTGCTCTCATCTCTTTATCGATCGTCCTGAGGCGTTCTCTTTTTTTAGTTTTTATTATGCTAAGCGTTGTAAATCCTAATTCACTTAAATAGGTCGTTGCAAATGGCAAAATATAGCAATAGGATGCTTAGAAAGCAAAGGATATTCATTTTTCAAACATAGCCAATAATGCTCTAAATCAATTCCCGAAAATTTAAATTTGAAAGTGCGATCCGTTTTCATTTCCAACAAACCTGCTCGTTAATAGGTAACCATCCATGAATAATACTCTCGGAGGATGGATTTCTAATGTTTTGCGACTGTTTAAATTAAATTAAATTAAATTTTTAGTTTTTTTTTTTTTTTTTTTTCACAATCCGAGTGAATTCGGCCAGAAGGAGCTTAAAATATGGAATTTGAATTTATGGATCACGGCCCATTCCCTCTCACAGAGAGGAGTCCTGGGTCCCAGCAGAAGCTGATGATGATGATGAATAGGTGCACCACTGGCAACCCTTCGGGGAAAGCAGGCGTGATGTTATGTATGTTTTAGAATCTGCGATATAAAGTACTACAGTCGATCGCCATAACACTACATAGAGCTAAGTTACACCGCAGTATAGTTAACTGCTGGTCACGCGGGAGCCACTAACTCTCTGTTAACTTAACGAACGATTCTTTGCGTTGCACTGCGATCCCTGGCGAATGCTGACTTATGTGTTTATTGGATGAAGCGCTTGTAAGTTACTGTATGTTTTTGCAATTTATTTTTATTATGAGCCCTATATTGTCCTAGTACAGGTCTCTACTTTCCATTTTGTCTATTTTGAGTGATCTGTGATCAATCCTTTGGGTAGGGGTTCAGCACGGCTGGCTTATGTCATTCTGGGTCTACCACGATGCCGGTTCCTGATGTTCGTGACCCAATATGTTTTCCGATAAGTTTATTATTTTTGGTCTTTCGAAAGTTAAGAAAACATTACCCTCACTAGGCATTTCTCCTGTATCGTGGGTGCGTTTACAAACATTTTAACACGCATAAACAAATACTAAGATCCGAAACAACCCTCTGCAGACTATACATTTTTTTTCCGTGCGGGAATCGTACCCTTGACACGCAGCGCAGTAGCCGATCGCTCAACCACTGCGACATCCGTGTCATCAAATTATGCTAGTGCTAAGGAATTTCCCAACACAATAACCAAGGTGAATTTTCTTCCTAAATTGCAGGGATTTTATATCATCGATGTAAAAGAACTGAAACTGGAATAATTTACAAATATCGGTTTCAAATCCTCTGAGAGGTAGTTTATTTCCAGAAACTATGTGATGTGAGTACGAAAATAATCATATAATTAATTTAACTTTAAAGAGCATTTCCGTTAACGCAATGTTAGTTGATATATATATTTGTACTTATGTATGTATGTATATATTTATGATTTATAATTATAATTCTGTTATTTTCAAATTGTACACTGGATCCTACCCTCTTTTGGCATCATTCTCTGTCACTCTCAAGAGTTTGCTGTAAGACTCAACATTGAGTTAAGCTCGCCTTTGTACATGTACTTTATTATCACATTGTATTCAATATTGTTTTTGGTGTACAATAAAGAATTAAGAATCAAGAAATATAAAAGTAACTAAAAGCATTACACCTTAAAACTTACATAAGTGTAGTAATTCAAGCTTAAATTAGGTCCTTCGGCTCTTATCCTTTATAACCTCGCAATGCACACACACCTTTTCTAAATATATATAAAAAAAACTTTTTGCAAAAAAATACTACCGACTTCCAAATACAAAACTACAAAGTGAAAAATAACTTAATTTTTTTGATGTCGGTGTCTTTCGTAGGTACCATTTTTTTGCGTTATGGACACCGACTTCAAAAAATTAAGTTATTTTTCACTTTGTAGTTTTGTATTTGGAAGTCGGTAGTATTTTTTTTCAAAAAGTTTTTTTTATTTTTCACTTTTTAGTTGTACGTACCTAATAGGCAAGTTAGTAAGGAAACTATTTCGCCAGAATAGATTTCATGAAACTTGAACATAACCGGTAAATTGAGAAATCTGCTTACCCCTTAAGAGCGAACTGGCGTGATGTTATGTTATGAAATATTATAAACAACAAACAGACATGCGATTGCAGCAATCCCGAGAGATTTGCCGTTATTTATTGAAGAGTTCTGTTGTATATCTCCGAAGTTCTTCATCAGATCTTCACCAAATTAAAATGGGACCAATTTCGAAACATAATTTTTCAAACAAAAAAAGAATTTTCAAAATCGGTCCACAATTGACGGAGTAATCGGTGAACATACACAAAAAAAAAAAAACATTCATGAAGTCGAACATAGAACCTCCTCCTTTTTGGGAAGTCGGTTAATAATGACTATCCATAGAAAAGAGATATGGAAGAAGATCGTTGAGGAGGACAAGACCCACAAAGGGTTGTAGCGCCAAAGAAATAAATGTTTTTTTTTTTTTATGATAGGCTTGGGCTTGACCATTAGCTCACCTGATGGTAAGCGATGATGTGGTCGACGGGGAAGTAATTTTTTTTCTACCTATCTATAGTACACTAGTTGTGTTTTAGTACCTTAGCTTATTGCCATCAAGTCCGGGTAACAGACTCCAGGCTGTTGCTACGAAATTACTGAAAGACCCAATAACTCATTGCCCGACCTGAGAACCAAACCCAAGACTTCATGCTCAGCTGTAGTTTTTGCGGCCACTAGACCACCGAGGCAGATACTCATCTCTCAAAGAATTACAGGCGTAGTTTTTGTGTTTAAAATTGTAAAAGCAAGCGGAGCCGCAGGCACAGCTTGTATATTAATAGGACTGTTTCCTGGGTACAAAAATGGTAATACTATTTAGTCCGTCAGTGAGATTATCAAATGATATCGAAAACGCATTTTTTGCTTTACTTTTTAAGGAGTGGTGGCTTGTGACGTCACTAAGGCAGTATAAAGTGTACTAACGGCGTGACGTCACACGATATTTCAGCGCATTATATCTTCTTCACTTTATATTTACGTGACATTTCGGTAAACTACCCTATGTATGTGTATTACAGATAGTTCAACTCATCAATGCGCACGGCACTATGTGTGGGAGGTTATTTGCTCGAACGACGACAGCCGCGTCACTGTCACACAAATGCATAATGTATCATTAAAAGCGCACACACAAGCTCACATGGTGTCGTGCGCACAGATTAGTTGAACTGTCTATATCTACTTCTTTATCATAGACCATAAAAAATGCACGTCTTCAAAGCCCTTTTACCCTGTTACATTATAATGTACGACGTATCTGCATATTCCTTTGTGATTCACAAGGAGTAGGCAAGAACTCCGGAATGGCGCAGTTAGATTACTGACCGTCTGCTGTATTTCATTACTCTGTGGCAGTTTTTAGCGTTTTAAGTAAGATGGTAGTCTGTGTTATGTTGTTAGGTTAAGGATATTTTTGTTGTCTATGGATACTATTATATTATATTTAGAAATGGTGTATGTGCATTGTGAGGTTATAATGGATAAGAGCCGAAGGGCTTTGATGATATGGTTGGCGCAGTGGTTAAGTGATCGGCTACTACTTGCGTGTCGTGGGTTCGATTCCCGCACGGAACAAATATTTGTATAGTGTTAAATACATGTCTACTGGTCCCAAGCCAGGAGCTAACGCTGGGGCCCATAGCAGCGGTGGGACTCCCGGACCCTGTCTGAACCTGTACCCCACGAAACCGCGGTTCGCGGCAGTGGAAAGCTAGGGATTTGCTCCCTAACAGGTGGAAAGTGGGACGACTACAAGATGTATGAATAGGACTTACCTTAGATTCCTGCGGTAGACTCCTGGGTGTCGATCAATATTGTGCCGTGAGGTTAGGGATAGGAGAATATATATATAATAAATGACAATGATTGGATTGGGAGCACCAACGCGTTCTGATCCGTGCTTCGGCTTCCAGGCAGACACAGACGCGTTTCCCACAAAAGCGCCTCACTGCGCGTGAAAATATACTCTAAACCACCCTCGCGGGCGCCCCACAACGCCGGTTGCGACCGGTGGGCGCAATTAACATTTACAATGGGCGAAACATATCTCGATTAGATATGTTTTTACAAGAACGCTGAAGTCGGTCAGCGTGTTCACGTTACACATTTTCTCTTTCGACTGTGAAGTGTCAGCTGTCAAAATCATTGACAGCCCACCGACACGGTGTTGCAAGTAAATATCAAAAATCGGGACTAAACAGATCGGTCTACAGATGGTTGTTCCGGATCTGAGTATTTGTTATTGTAAACGCACCCACGCACGATACAGGAGAAATTCCTAGTGTGGGTAATGTTTTTTGAAAGTTCTTGAGACCAAAAATAATAAACTTATTGCAAAACATTATTGGGTCACGAACTTCAGGAATCGGCCATGCAGTAGACCCAGAAGGAGATACCAGCCGTGCTGAACTGCTACCCAAAGGATTGATCGTAGATCGCCCAAAATATACCAAATAGAAAGAAGAGACTTGTACTAGGACACTAAGGGACTCATAATTAAAATAAATAGCAAAAACAGACAATAATTTACAAGCGCTTCATCCAATAAACACATAAGTCAGCATTCGCCAGGGATCGCAGTGCAACGCAAAGAATCGTTCGTTAAGTTGTGGCTCCCGCGTGACCAACAGTTAACTATACTGCGGTGTAACTTAGCTCTGTATAGTGTTATGGCGATCGACTGTAGTACTTTATATCGCAGATTCTACAACATACATAACATCACGCCTGCTTTCCCCGAAGGGTTGGGCACTGGTGTACCTATTCATCAGCATCATCATCAGCCTTTTAATGTCCCACTGCTGGGACACAGGCCTCCTCTCTGTGAGTGGGAATGGGCCGTAATCCACCACGCGGGCCCAGTGCGGGTTGGTGGATGTCACATGTCTTCGAATTTTTGGTTTTAGAACATTTTTGGACTGGGCCACCACTGCTCTCTTCCACTGGGCCACCACTGCTCTCTACCACTGGGCCACCACTGCTCTCTACCACTGGGCCACCACTGCTCTCTATCACTGGGCCACCACTGCTCTCTATCACTGGGCCACCACTGCTTTCTACCACTGGGCCACCACTGCTCTCTATCTCTGGGCCGCCTCTGCTCTCTACCACTGCGCCACCACTGCTCTCTACCACTGGGCCCTCACTGCTCTCTACCACTGGGCCACCACTGCTCTCTATCACTGGGCCGCCTCTGCTCTCTACCACTGGGCCACCACTGCTCTCTACCACTGGGCCACCACTGCTCTCTACCACTGCGCCACCACTGCTCTCTACCACTGGGCCCTCACTGCTCTCTACCACTGGGCCACCACTGCTCTCTATCACTGGGCCGCCTCTGCTCTCTACCACTGGGCCACCACTGCTCTCTACCACTGGGCCACCACTGCTCTCTACCACTGGGCCACCACTGCTCTCTACCACTGGGCCACCACTGCTCTCTACCACTGGGCCCTCACTGCTCTCTACCACTGGGCCACCACTGCTCTCTACCACTGGGCCCTCACTGCTCTCTACCACTGGGCCACCACTGCTCTCTATCACTGGGCCACCACTGCTCTCTACCACTGCGCCACCACTGCTCTCTACCACTGGGCCACCACTGCTCTCTACCACTGGGCCACCACTGCTCTCTACCACTGCGCCACCACTGCTCTCTACCACTGGGCCCTCACTGCTCTCTACCACTGGGCCACCACTGCTCTCTATCACTGGGCCGCCTCTGCTCTCTACCACTGGGCCACCACTGCTCTCTACCACTGGGCCACCACTGCTCTCTACCACTGGGCCACCACTGCTCTCTACCACTGGGCCACCACTGCTCTCTACCACTGGGCCACCACTGCTCTCTACCACTGGGCCACCACTGCTCTCTACCACTGGGCCCTCACTGCTCTCTACCACTGGGCCACCACTGCTCTCTATCACTGGGCCACCACTGCTCTCTATCACTGGGCCGCCTCTGCTCTCTACCCCTGGGCCACCACTGCTCTCTACCACTAGGCCCTCACTGCTCTCTACCACTGGGCCACCACTGCTCTCTACCACTGGGCCACCACTGCTCTCTACCACTGGGCCACCACTGCTCTCTACCACTGGGCCCTCACTGCTCTCTACCACTGGGCCACCACTGCTCTCTATCACTGGGCCGCCTCTGCTCTCTACCCCTGGGCCACCACTGCTCTCTACCACTAGGCCCTCACTGCTCTCTACCACTGGGCCCTCACTGCTCTCTACCACTGGGCCACCACTGCTCTCTATCACTGGGCCACCACTGCTCTCTATCACTGGGCCACCACTGCTCTCTACCACTAGGCCCTCACTGCTCTCTACCACTGGGCCCTCACTGCTCTCTACCACTGGGCCACCACTGCTCTCTATCACTGGGCCACCACTGCTCTCTATCACTGGGCCCTCACTGCTCTCTACCACTGGGCCACCACTGCTCTCTATCACTGGGCCACCACTGCTCTCTACCACTGGGCCCTCACTGCTCTCTACCACTGGGCCACCACTGCTCTCTACCACTGGGCCCTCACTGCTCTCTACCACTGGGCCACCACTGCTCTCTACCACTGCGCCACCACTGCTCTCTACCACTGGGCCCTCACTGCTCTCTACCACTGCGCCACCACTGCTCTCTACCACTGCGCCACCACTGCTCTCTACCACTGGGCCACCACTGCTCTCTATCACTGGGCCACCACTGCTCTCTACCACTGGGCCCTCACTGCTCTCTACCACTGGGCCACCACTGCTCTCTACCACTGGGCCCTCACTGCTCTCTACCACTGGGCCACCACTGCTCTCTACCACTGCGCCACCACTGCTCTCTACCACTGGGCCCTCACTGCTCTCTACCACTGCGCCACCACTGCTCTCTACCACTGCGCCACCACTGCTCTCTACCACTGGGCCCTCACTGCTCTCTACCACTGGGCCACCACTGCTCTCTATCACTGGGCCGCCTCTGCTCTCTACCACTGGGCCACCACTGCTGTCTACCACTGGGCCACCACTGCTCTCTACCACTGGGCCACCACTGCTCTCTATCACTGGGCCGCCTCTGCTCTCTACCACTGGGCCACCACTGCTCTCTACCACTGGGCCACCACTGCTCTCTACCACTGGGCCACCACTGCTCTCTATCACTGGGCCGCCTCTGCTCTCTACCACTGGGCCACCACTGCTCTCTACCACTGGGCCACCACTGCTCTCTATCACTGGGCCGCCTCTGCTCTCTACCACTGGGCCACCACTGCTCTCTACCACTGGGCCACCACTGCTCTCTACCACTGGGCCACCACTGCTCTCTACCACTGGGCCACCACTGCTCTCTATCACTGGGCCGCCTCTGCTCTCTACCACTGGGCCACCACTGCTCTCTACCACTGGGCCACCACTGCTCTCTACCACTGGGCCACCACTGCTCTCTATCACTGGGCCGCCTCTGCTCTCTACCACTGGGCCACCACTGCTCTCTACCACTGGGCCACCACTGCTCTCTACCACTGGGCCACCACTGCTCTCTATCACTGGGCCGCCTCTGCTCTCTACCACTGGGCCACCACTGCTGTCTACCACTGGGCCACCACTGCTCTTTACCACTGGGCCACCACTGCTCTATTGCACCAATTGCACATCCATATTTCACGAGTCATGTGTAATATTGGGCGAGCCTCATGCCATTAACCCAGGCAAATATGCAAACTTCGGGCCTCCGTCACTCCGCGCGTAGGCATGAGATAAGTGCCTATCGCTTTGATCATCGCCGGCGATGCTAAGATCAGTGGGTTGTCCTTTGTCGCATGCCTTGGCTCGCGCACGTACACCACGCGGATTCCTTTTTTAACAGACTTCTCAAAAAGGAGGAGGATTTTGTTTATGTATGTTCGGGCATAACTCCGTCAAATATAAACGGATTTGCAAAAATCCTTTTTTGATCGAAATAAGTTTATTCCGAAATGTTCCCATTTAAATATGTTAAAGATCTGATGAGAACTTTGGAGATATTCAACAGAACTCTTCAATAAATGCCGGCAAATCTCTCGGGCTTGCTGCAATCGCATGTCTGTTTATTGTTTACACCATTTCATAACATAACATCACGCCGGTATGATCTAAACGGGTACGCAAATGTGTACAGTTCACCCTGGTACTCTCTCATTCCACCGGTTATGTTCAAGTTACATGTTTTTCGGTTAATCTATTCTGGCATCACTGTGAGCATTATTGGTACCTTACTAACTTGTCCATTATGTACAACTAAAAAGTGAAAAATAAAAAACTTTTTCAAAATTATACAACCGACTTTTTTTATTTATTTTTTTATTTGTGATGGGTGTGCTCTTGACTCTAGTCTAAGTCATAGGTGACAGAGACAGAGTCGACGATGGAGTGAGCTTACCCAGAAGAAGCCTGTTCACTCTAACTTTGAAGAGATTCGGGTTGAATGCATTCGGAAACACAAACGCAGGTAGTGAGTTCCATTCATTCGCTGTGCGCATTATGAAGGATGTTTGGAAGCGTTTGGTGCGAATTGGTGGAATGGCAACAAGGTAAGGATGGTAACTTGCAGTGCGTATAGATCTCCGATGGTAGAAGGGGGCTGGTGGGATGAGGTCGTGGAATTCTTGAGCACACTCACCGAAATTCAGTCTGTAGAAGACCGACAAGCAGTCAACCTTGAAATTTAAATTATTTATTACTTTTTAGTGTTTTTAATTGGAAGTCGGTTGTATTTTTTGTGAAAAGGTTTTTTTTTCTACGTATTTTTCTTGTAAAATGTTATTCATTAATTAATCTTAGTGATAATTCTGTGAGTTTACTAAAAATAATTTAATGGACTACTTAACAGATTTAATAACAGCCAATTCAGAAAGGGGAAATAAAATTCGCCATTACATCAAACTAAAACATGTATAAGTCATATATATATATATATGTACCTGCTAATTACTTTAAAACATATTAATGGATGAAGAATGTTATAAACGTGACTTTTATTTGTTTCTTATGTTCGCAAGCAACCCTAATGTGTCTGCGGCCGCATCAAAACTGCCGCGGGACCGGCAAAGAAATTCAAACACTCGCTGCGAGCATTTTAGACATATTTTTGTTCGTAGAGGACGCGGCGACGTTCTGTAGGTGATTATCGCGTAGGTTTTTTGCGATTTCTTCGAGAGTGAAGTATCTGCTACGTTTAAGTAAAGTAACTAAAAGAATTAAGTAATCTGTGCTACTACTGAGAAAAGCCAGATGGAAAAGCCAATAATAATTTGGCCAACCGGGAATCGAACCCAGGACCTACAAAATTAAATCAACCAATTTGACAGTTTTTATTTTTATTTTAATTTACTTTTTTAACTGTCTTCAAAAAAAGGAGGAGGTTCTCAATTCTTCGAAATCTTTTTGTTTACCCGACTACCGAACGAGGGTAATGTGTTTATCATGCTATGTATGTATGTATGTTCCTATGTGGCGTTCTAGAGACCAAACGCGTCGGCCGATTTTGATGATTCTTACGTCAATCGATTCGTCTTAACCCTGCGAGTGTCACTGACTACATTAAAACTTGGACTGGCGGATTTTGAAAAAAGTTTATTAAAAAAAAACAAAAAACCCTACTGCTCAAAAAGCGAACTAAAAAGGCGTGAACAAGTAGATAATCATGCTGTGTAGTCGGAGGATACATCTGGTTTTGGTCAGCCAGCAAGGTTTGCAGCTCATAGGCTACCTTATCTCTGTCAGTGTTATCCCTTTTGCTCTTGTTTCACTTGCGACATAATGATTTTAATTCTGAAATAGACTTTTTACAGAGTAATGGATATTCACTGATCAAAGGGACGCTGGCAAGGTTAATTAAAAACTAATCAACTAAGTTAATTAATTAAGTCAAAAATAAAGTAAGATATTGCACACCAAGTGTTTGGAACCAAACGCTTCGTTCACTATTTGATATTTTATTGCAACACCATGTCAGTTGGCTGTCAGCGATTTGACAGCTTTTGATTGACAGCTGACACTTGACAAGAGTCGAAAAAGAAAATTTGTAACGGACACACGAGGAATTCGGGTTCTTGTGGACACATATCTAATCGAGATGTGTTTCGCCCATTGTAATTGGTAATTGCGCCCGCCGTTCGCAATCGGTGTTGTGGGGCGCCCGCGCAGTTGGTTTTGAATATATTTCACGCACATCGAAGTGCTTTTGTGGGAAACGTGCTGCCCGGTGGACGCCAGAGCCTTCGGTCCAGACAGCCGTCAGTTTATCCCTTATCGTCCTAATATTATATAAATTCTCCTATCCCTAATCTCCCGGCACCGCACGGTATCGATCGACCCCAGGAGCCTACCGCAGGAATCTCAGGTAAGTGACTGTAAAAGTACCGTCCAACCCTTGTGACACCTTACAACCGTAGTAGGAACCAGTATATCTCCCAATAAGGAACGAAACCCCTAGCTTTCCACTGCTGCGTTACGGCAGCTTCGTGGAGTACAGATTCAGACAGGGTCCAGGAGTCCCAACACTGCTATGGGCCCCAGCTTTGAGCTTGGGACCCGAAGACTTGTATTTAACACCAAGGGATATTTATTTATTTATTTATATATACTTTATTGTACACCAAGATAAGACAGTACAAAAGAAACATTAAAATTAAAACAAACATACAATAGGCGGCCTTATCGCGCTCTGCGATCTCTTCCAGGCAACCTTGAATGGATAGAGATAGCCTGGACACGACATGGGGTTGCACTTGGTGCCAATTTCAAATCATACAGGTAAAACAAACTACTAAAATAAATAAACCTACCTAATTAAGAAAAGATAAATTAATACTAGTCATCTAGACCAAATTTCGGGCACGGTGGCCAATCTCAGTTGAGACTAACCATCGGCGCGGGCGATACTATAGAGTCAAGCGCGCAAACACTGCAGCACTCTTTGTTCCTTCATTCACACAGTACGATGGAAAGGCAATCCATCAAGACTGGAGAGAGATCAGGCGTATGGCGTAGGCGTTCCTGATAATTTCTTACATCGGACTTTATACATATCTTTTCGTTTCTATAAAACAAGAAAAATATACAAATAGACATACAATATACCAATATTGTATGTCTTTTTGTCTATGCTAAATAGATGTATTTTCTTTCTTTTTTTTCATTTTGAGGCACGGGAGTGTCACACCGCCAACTGGGATGTTTGCTGGGTAGAAAAGTGATAATTATATTCAGTCCGTCAGTGAGATTATCAAATAATATTGGACCCGTATTTTTTGGTTTATCAAATAAATAAAAATTGACAAAGAAAAAGTTCAGGAGTGGGGCTTGTGACGTCACTTTGTCAGTAATTTATTTATTTATTTAATTTTTTTAATGTAGCACACCGTGACGTCACACGATATTTCAACGCACTTGACGACGATACCTACCGTCGTTTTTTTATGTTTACAAGAAATAATACTTATCCAATATTTTTAAGTTATCTAACTGACGGAATAAATATATTGTTTTTGTCAACTACCCTACTACCAAACTCCGGTCTACTAATGCGAAATTCCAAAAAAAAAATTTTTACCAGTATCCTATTAAAACATTTCGAACTCAAAAAAAAATTAACCATCAACTGAAACCTCGTTTCCTGCAACGATACACCAAAACTTTAGAAACGTTCTAATCCCATCATCGACAATAAATCATTTAAAGTCGCTAAAATAATCTTAAACAAGATAAATTCGTCCCGTACTAATTAGAGGACGAACGAGTAGGGTTATCCCACAAGCTCTCAAACTTTTTTCGCCGCGCCGCTCTCTTCGATTCGTTTTTAAACCATTAATGGAAACTAACCGAGCTGATCTGCTCCTCTTCATTTTATTGACTGCTCTGATGAGATATTATGACTGTAATAATAACAAATTCATCAAGATTTCTCACGAACAAGTGAATTGTTTTGAACTGCCGAAATTCTTCGAAATAATCAAGAAATCAATATTGACGCCTTATTCATCTTGTAACTCAATCTCTATCATCTATATCTTGTATCTCTATCAACTTTCACAATGGGACTAACCCTGAATAGAAACAGCTGTTTAGTACATTTTGTCGAGTTATGCTAACATAAATTGTAATGGGAAGCTGTTTTTTAGCGATTTCAGGGTTGGTGTTATGACACCAAAAGTTGTTCATAATATCGAGTGCAATTCAGGTTTTAAGTTTATTCTATTATTTACATGTTTATTTATTTAACAATTTATGTAAACACACGTAATACAAGGACAAGACGTTGAAACTGCAAAATATGTACAGAGGTGACGCTTATCTATACTTATACTTATAATATTATAAAGAGGAAAGATTTGTATTTCTGTATGTTTGTATTTTTGTATGCAACGAATAAACTTAAAAACTACTGGACCGATTTCAAAAATAGTTTCACCGTTGGAAAGCTACACTATCCCCGGGTGGCAATGGCTACTTTTTATCTCTGTGTACCCACGGGAACGGGCACTACGGGGGTGAAACCACGAGGCGTCCGCTAGTTTCTAAATAAATCTCGTCCAGCATACCTGCGAAAGGAAAGATGACAAAAGAGATGTAGACATTGCGTGTACACGTTTGTATATTAACGTCTCCTATTTTTACTAAACCCTAAGAGCCTCCGGCAAGGCTCCCTGCCAATAACGCCTACTGAGTTATCGCAATCTTTGAGAAGGACTGGTTTATCCAATTGGATGAAATTCAACTCCAATTAAAGTGACTTGCAACATCAAGGGTGGTCTTGTCTTAATTATTGTGGCCATCGCCAGTAATGGAGACCATAAGGGTGGGTGTATGCGGCGGGGCGGGGGATGTATGGTTATGTTCTCCTTTACGCTATATTCAAAACTTGGAATGCAAGCTTTAATACTGTGGCTATTGTTCGTAATGTTTAGATTACCTGTGTGTGTTTTTATAATGACTGCCTTATCACTGTAGTAGATACGAAGATTCAAGCATAGTTGAAGCTTTCAGATATCAGCACGTTATACAAAACGGTTTCGAAAGGTTATAAGTACAAATTAAAACGTTTCCTAACACAGTAAAATTCCTCAATTATATCTTTCAACAAAATTTATCAATATGTATTATGAAAGTGATTTTATATGTTATTTAATAAAATAGTAATTCAGTATTGCAATTAGAAATTTAGATTTAAATAAACGGCAGCCATATTGCTTAAGTGAATACGGCAACGCAAAGAGTTTCACCGCTATCCAATCGACCAATTTAACCAATCACATGCGAGATGAATGACGCGATTTGGATTTCCGTCTGTGTGATTGGTCGATTTGGTCGACTGGATAACGGTCAAACTCTTTGCGTTGCCGTATTCACTTACGCAATTCGGCTGCGGCTTACCATCACCTTGAGAGGATTTTTGTGTAGCTAAAACCAAATGTAAAATAGGTTAAGTATTTTGGAAATAAATAAATAAAATAAAACCAGCACAAAAAAATGTCATCGGGGTTTTCTGGCTGGAAAATTACTAGTAAGTCTTTGTGCCACTAAAAAGAATTATCAAAACTAACTGTCCATTTTCCTTATGAAAACTACAAAAAAACTTAGCAGGGCCAGTACAGATTGACTTTGCAAATATACGCAACATTTAATAAACAGGTAAAATAAAATGAAACATCTACAGAAATTGTAAATACGACGAAAAAACAAGAACGTGAAATATTTTTCTAATTAACCGACTTCTGAATGACATTAACAATTTTCTGTTTATGCCAGACATTAAGTTGTTCGCGAAATTCATTAAAATCTCGAAGATTTACTGAAGCGATACCGTTGAAACATGTTCAATTTCCCGCCCGATATTAGACGAGTAAGCGACGACACAGTATCGAGAAAACAGCGAAGCAAGATAGTTTTTTTTGTGAAGTATAATTATACTATTCAATGAAAGTGGGCTAACTTTGTCATTGCAGCCGAGGTTGAATTGACGCATTGCATTGGTTATCAGCCTTTTAATATTCCAACTGCTGAGACACCGGCCTCCTCTCTGTGAGAGGGACAAAATGTAGGAAACAGTTTTTTCCATTATTATTAATAGTTGATTTTTGCATATATCGTGTCCTTGATTTTGGGTTGTGATAAAAACGTGAGGCTGATTTTACTCTGCAAATAAATTCATTCTTCTTGTTCATCGTGTCGATGATTCCATTTTCAGATTTAATTTAGATGTTGTGCTTCGACCAGAATTCAGCCACGTCGACAACCCTAGCGTTGGCCTCGCACAGGTCCTTCATAGTGCAGGTGTTTGTGCACAGAGAGCAGGACAATTCATTTATTTGTAAACAAAAAAACATTATATGGCTCAAGATTGAATCCTAATAGTTTAGTGCGAATTTGAAATATTACAAGAAATAAAAATTTCGTGTAAGTTAATAACCTGCTTTCTTACAAGATAGATTAGCTGGATAGTTACTGTCAAAAATGTAACTGCAATTGTTTTTCCAACGACAATTGTAATATCGACTTAATTCCCTTGACCTACGAACTTGATTCGCTGCACTGTGGCGCGGTTGACAGGTAATTAGAATAATGAATGTACCGTCTAATTATACAGCACAATGGGTTTTATTAAAGAGCGCCTGTGAAGTGAGTAGCGTATATTAATTATAGAGAAAATTTATAATTAAGGCAATATTTTATTCTTCCAATGAAAACAATACGAACGCTTACTATTGTCGTGACGCCGTCTGAGTTGGTACTAATTATATTTTATGTTACCTTATTAAGGTTTTTAGTTAACATTAGTCTTTGATATGAGGCAAATTACTGGTCGTTTGTGTTTATTTTTCACCGCTGCTGCTGGCGTGTTCACGAACTAAAAATTTACAGACATGTGATATTCACCAACCAATCCGCACTGGGCCCGCATACTAGATTGGGGCCCAGTCCCTCTCACAGAGAGGATACCAGTGTCCCAGTCCCGGAACATTATAAGCCGATTATTACGCCTGTTGTGTAGTTAGTGTCATTGAACAGAAGTTCTTCGTAGCGCTACGGTTTTTGTCTTGCTACGGCGTAGCAGCTACGCGGCTACGCAGTGCTACGAAAATGTTAAATGCTACTTTTCTTTATTATTCGTGTATTAATTGTTGATAAAAATTGTAGGGAGTGAAATTGGAAGGTAGAAAAATAAATTGTTTATCGTCCGTCCAAGATTTCGTCCCACTAATTACGAAAACAACTTCATTGTTCAAATAAACTTCATAAAACAATTAATTAACTTTCTTCGTTGTTTATTCGTAAAGGTCATTACATAAAGAGCTGTTACACCCACGGCTGAGTATCTAGGCTAGCAGTAGCCATTGCCAAGAATAGCCGGCAAGAGAAAATACTTACAAACACATTTACGTACAACAAAACTTTGGTACAAAGGACTTTTTATGAACAAAGACGAATTTAGGCGACATTATAATGAAATAGAAGAGGCGGGTTTTTGTTTTTAAAAAGAAAAATAAAAGCTTGGGTGGGTACCTACTTAATATTTTTGTGAGATCGAATTTCATAGAATTGGCTTCAAAAGTATGTTTTCCTTGTCAGAATATAAGACGATACTCCAAATTTTGCAACTGGACTTATTCCAGTTGTAAACGACCCTTTGTGCCTTTGTGGCTTTGTTTGTTCTGTCTCCTGCTTTTTTATTATTGTGATGATCACGTTTGACCACTATCTCACCTGATGGTAAGCGCTGATGTGGTCGACGGTGGGGCATGCTTACCTAGAAGTAACCAAGTCATTCTTGACTTAAAGACTCCCAGGTTGTATTCATCAGGAAATAGAGACTCTCAATACTCTGCTTGATATGAAAGGAAATGATAATTTGTATTTTTTTCCTACTCCTCAGTTATTCTTTTTGATTATTTTTTTTGCGGGATCCAAGACAGTTAAATTCATTCACCGGGAATTCGCCGAGCTTCATTGCCTCGCCGCTTTTCTGGTGGTTGCCACTGTTGATTCTGGCTTTCACGAGTTGCAGTGGTTTGGGAATAGTGCAGTGGGAGTGGCCCAATAATACTCCAAATTTTAAGTAAAACATTAGTCATTTGGTATATCTCAAATAATTTATCTGGTTATTGTTCTGTCCCGTGAAAATACTCATTTCCCATAAGAATATTTTGGTATAGGTCTCGAAGCTAATACATGGCAAAAAAAAATTATAGAAACCCTACTATCTTACTAATATTATAAATGCAAAAGTTTGGATGGATGAGTGTATGTTTGTTACTCAATCACGGCAGAACGGCTGAATGGATCTAGATGAAATTTGGCACAGAGATAGATTATAGTCTAGAATAGCACATAGATAAATTTTCATCACGTTATAATGTCCCCTTGGGTTGATAAACGACTTTTCACGCGCGCGAAGCCGCTGGCAGAAGCTAGTATTAGATATAAATGCAAAATTTTGGATTAGTGGAAGGATGTTTGTTACTTAACCAAGCCAGAAAGAGATAGGTCGAGTCGAAGCAGGTATAGTCTTGAATAACACATAGGCTACATATATATTTTTATCCTGATAAACGAAGTATATGGATCACTTGGAATAATAAACCACTTTTCATGGCATGCTTCGGGCAGAAGCTGGTAAATAAATAATTATTATAATACTAGCTTCTGCCAGCGGCTTCGCCCGTGTGAAAGCCAAAAATTATCCCGAGGGAACATATTCCCGAGATAAAAAGCATCCTATGTGCTATTCCTGAATAGGTTAAGACGGGCTGGTGTCCGCAACTCCACGTCTAAGCGCGTATTTTGAATATAATCTATCTCTGTGCTTATCATCATTATATCATTACTGGGGATGGCCACAATGTGTTCGATCCAGATCTGTCCAGCCGTTTGAATGTGAAGAAGTAACAAACATACAAACAAACACACACATTCACAAACTTTCGGTTTTATTTTATTATATTTTATTCTATTGAAAAACAAACTGAACATGGTGTTATTTGCTGATGACACTTCTTTGATTTTTAACATAAATAGACGTACGAGTAACGTTGCCGACGTAAATAATGCATTGCGGCAAGTTCTAAATTGGTTCACTGCTAATAATTTAGTTTTGAATGCTAAAAAAACTAATTGTGTAAAATTTGCCTTGCCGAATGTCAAAAGTTATGATTGTGACATTATGTTAAACAACGAGAAGCTAGAATTCGTCGACAAAACCGTTTTCCTGGGTATCACGCTAGACTCAAGGTTACAATGGGGTCCTCATTTAATATCACTTGCGGGGCGGTTAAGTTCGGCGGCTTATGCTGTTAGAAAAATTCGTCAATTTACTGATGTAGATACCGCGAGGCTGGTCTATTTTAGTTACTTTCATAGTATAATGTCTTACGTAATATATTACTATGGGGAAGGGCTGCAGACATTCAGTCAATTTTTGTTCTACAAAAACGAGCCATCAGAGCGATATACAATCTTCGCCGGCGCGATTCTCTAAGGGAACTGTTTAAAGACATTAACATCATGACGGTACCTTGTCAGTATATTTACGAAAACATCATGTACGTTAGAAAGAATTTACATCTTTTTAGTAAAAACAGCGATAGACATAGTTATGTTACTAGAAATAGGGACCAATTAATTCAACCAGGTTTCAGGCTGGCTAAAGTAGCGTCATCTTTTAGGGGGTACTGTATAAAATGTTACAATAAAATACCGCCACACATTCTAGAATTGAATGAGACGAAATTTAAAACTTGTATAAAACGCACACTATGCAGGCAGGCATATTATAGGTTGGGGGATTACATCGCTGATAAAAATGCTTGGCCCAACGCTATTCCAGCTCCACAGCCACTAGGGCACAAAAACAAGTGATAAGCAGAAAAGTTCTGAAGTATTGTTGGACCTGCTGAAGACTGTACGAATAATTATAATGTATATTTGTGTTGTATAAACTCAATTTATTTTTTGGATTATATAACTGCACAGCACATATGTGAGTACTATGTACTAACTGTAAATCTACCATTTACTGTACCTATGTGTCGTTCGTTGACTTCAGTGTGCCCCGGCAGTTGAGTGTGTCATGCTCTCTCTAATGTCTCTCTGATGGTGGCACATGTGTTGGATCATTCGGTTCCCTTCATGATGGTTGAGCTGAGTGGTGCCGATCCATGTGTCATGTTCGTGAACGGGCGCCGTCAGTTGGGATTGGTCATATCTTAGCTGCCTCCGCATGTTTTTAATTACCTATTTATTGTATTTTTAATTGTTTGTTTTACTCTAGACGCTTTTAAGTGCGTTTTTTTTTTTTTTTTACATCGTTCTCACATATATGTATTTTTCCTACAAGATTATTGTAACCAAATACTTGTAAAACACATTTATGTTTTTTTAAAAGAGTAAGTTTGGAGTTTCTTGTCCGTTCTTCTCCATAACAAGCTACATTTCCGAATGGACGGTAGAATCAATTATTATTACATTTAATTTTTATTTTTGACGTTCGAAAGTGCCGCTTAATGGCCTAATTGAATAAAGAAATTTTGATTTTGATTTTTTGATTTTTGATTAGTCTGATTTCAATAATACAATGCCTTGCGCGTCCAGTATAATAATGTGTTCAGGGCTCTGTTTCGGCTCGATGTTGCAGTGCATCATCATCATATGTTTACTGACGCCAGCGTAGATGACTTCTACGCAATTATGCGTAAAAAAGAAGCGTCGGTGGAGTGAAGACTTCGGGGGAGTCCAAATTCCTAAGGATGATTGGCGAGAGAACCGATACTGTTCTGCTCAGTAGGTTCACTGGACTCCATGTGTTGTGAGACCGATGAGACTACTGTGCAATGGTAGACGGTGTGTCTAGTTTCTTATTTTTACTTTTTAGGGTTCCGAAGTCAACAAGGAACCCTTATTAATTACTAACATTAGTTATACAATTAATGTTACTAACAACCTTTCCTTGTCTATGGACTTTTTATCTGAAATAAATTATTTTTATTAATTTTTTTAATATTTTTTTTCTAATTTTATCACAGCAGTTTTTGGGCGTTGGCAACTTCTCACATAAATTTTACGATAGTTCCAGAGACCTTTCCAGAAACGGGAAGATTAAAAATATCTAATCATTTTTTCGCAGAACAATACATGTTCCGCTCAAACGACCAAAGCGATTTTTCCACAAACTACTCAGAATGTAAAAATGTTCTTTTTACTTGAATAACATGTTCAAATAGAAACTTTCAAGTGCTTTCTACGCCAACTTAGAGTCAAGTCCAGTCAGGGGAAGACAGTTGTATGTGCTGGTATTAGCGCCTGAAATATGTGGAACTTAAATAGAAGGTACAGTCTGTTATGATATTTGCTATTTAATAAATATAGGAGATCTTACATTACTTTGTGTGTGTATTTTGTTTTTCTTACTACTCAAGTTGATTGAGAATTGTTACAATCAATCAATCAATCATTCAATCGGTTTATTTGTGAAACATAGGTGTTTACATAAAATAGTAGGTGCGCTATGCTTTGTCATAATTAAGACATACTAATTTATAAGTGACACATTAGGTGTCAATAGATTTTATGTGACTTAGAAAAAATAATATTTTAAATCAATTAAATACATGAAAAGAAAAACGAAAAAATAACATCAAATACAATAAAATCAAACAATAGTACAGAATACTACAGAGTACTGAATACTGTCTACTAATTCAAAAGTAGTGTTTTACCTATAGTCAGTATTACATAATTATATCAAAAATCCTTATCCTTACAAAGTATATAACAAAGTCGCTGCCCGCTGTCTGTCCCTATGTATGCTTAGATCTTTAAAACTACGCAACGGATTTTGATGCGGTTTTTTTTTGTGTAATAAACGCGGTCGAAACTGCTGGCAGAAGCTAGTTAATCTATAAGATGAAATGCGGTCGCAAAAATCCGACTGAATAGCCGCCTATTTCCTGCTCCAATATTGGACCAATTTAAAAGATATTCTATTAATTGAAAAAGAAAGATATATACTGTGCCCATATGTTTTGATGATACATTATCTTTAGAAGCACTAGAATCTTTAAAAGATGCACAAAATTGCGTTGTCATCAGAGGCCTAGTGTACAAATTTGACAACTATAAATTAAAAAAAACAGAATCACAACACATAATTATCTGTTTATTCAATAATAGGAATACCTTTTAAATTTAAAGACAAGGAAATAGGCGAGAACCAATGTCCAATACTGGAGAATGATAAAGGCGAGAGCCAAACCACGAATTATGACTTTTTACTAAGGACATTCAGTCTGATCTCTCTGCCCGCATTTCCACTTAATATTCCCACTTCTGCGACAGTTTTCCTCACTTTGAAAGTGACTGGGCAGTAATCCACCATGCGGGCCCGGTGCGGACTGGTGTTCCAATAGCAGTTTCCTAACGATGTTTTTCTGTATCGCTTTGAGAGCAGTGTTGAACACCGAGTAAAGTGCCTGTCTGGATTCGAATATTTCGAATCTAAGACCTACAAGTTGTAAAACGCTACATCCATTGACTGTTTTTACTTGGTCACAGATAACATAATACTAGCATATAGATGCCTCATTCCATACAAAGAAGCCGGCGCGGTAACTAGCGTTTTTCATCTGATTATACCGATTATTTTTTGTAAATCAATCGCGATCGGTTCCGTTCCACGGCGATAGATAGATCACCATCTATATCCGTGGAACGGAACCGAAAGCGAAAGATGTACAAAAACTAATCAGTATAATCTGTACAGTACGTCGGCACGCTTTCTTTGTATGGGATGAGACAACACTGACTGGGTTACCTTAGTAAATAAGAATTACGAACCCTAACACTGAAACCCTAACTCTTATCATTCACGATAACTGAACGCATGTCCAATTCTTAACCGAGAATCACACTTTTTAACCAATACGATTGTATGGTCTGTATCAATTACAACATAATATTGTATTCTTACCCCAGAATCCTATTAAATTTCAGATCAAAGCCGCCTCGTGGAGTGGATGGCGAGGGATCAACAAAAATATAGATGTTACATTACAAATAAACGATCTGTTTACGAAGGACTTGATCGTTTCTTTTTCACGGTAAACACTTTGACAAAAACAGGTGGAAAGTTAGCCAAAACACTGGCCAACTACGAAGGACTTGATCGTTTCTTTTTCACGGTAAACACTTTGACAAAAACAGGTGGAAAGTTAGCCAAAACACTGGCCATCTACGAGTTGGAATCGCACCTTACGGCCTTAGGGCTCATGCTCACGAGACGGTTTTAACACGGCCTGGGTTTTTGCCGACGCCGGGTAGAAACCGTCCGAGTTTGCACACAAGACGTTTTGTACACGACCCGATTTCATTGAGGTGCAGCCTACATTCGCTCTTTTTATTCTGTGAATTGTGGATGTACAAAGTGTTGAGTGTTAGAAAGCTAAAAAAAGACGACAAAAAATACAAAAACGATATTGGGTACATCCTATGTTAACAGAAAAAGAAGATTATCGTGTGTTTCATACGCTTATCGTCGTGTGAATGGCTTCATTGTGTCCCATACTTTACTGACGACCGGACCGGGCTTAGCTCCGGCTAAAAACCGTCTCGTGGGTATGAGCGCTGAGGCCGCGTTTAAACCTGTAAACAACTCGCAAACAAGATTAATTTCATTGCATTTATCACATTATACCTCAGTAGCCCGCAATGCAACTTGCAAACAAGCGGGTTGCAGGTGACAACGTGGCCTAAGGGTTCCATACCAACAATCAACTAAGTCAAATTTAGTTACGGGTGAAACTTCAGAGAAGTGATGGGTAGGTGTCGAAATCTAATGACGATAAAAAAATAATATCTGTGATGCAACTTCAAAATTACAAAATGAGAAGATAAATAAATAATTCTTGCATAACATGTTTTTTCCCCTTCCAGATGCCATATCTAATTTTATTTATTTTTTGTTAATAAATTCAAGTAAGTACCAGTAGCCGCTGACTATTTATTAGCTCCTACTTGACCATTTTTAGGGTTCCGTACCCAAAGGGTAAAAACGGGACCCTAGTACTAAGACTCCGCGGTCCATCTGTCTGTCTGTCACCAGGTTGTATCTCATGAACCGTGATAGGTAGACAGTTGAAATTTTCACAGATGATGTATTTCTGTTGCCGATATAACAACAAATACTAAAAAACAAAAAAAATATTTAAATGGGGCTCCCATACAAAAAACGTGATTTTTTGTCGTTTTTTGCGATAATAGTACGAATCCCTTCGTGCACGAGTCCGACTCGCACTTGGCCGGTTTTTTTAGGGTTTCGTTTCCGCACTCCGCAACAATAGGGCTCCGTTTGGACCGTGTTATCGCTCATGTGTCTGTCTGTCTATCCGTCGTCTGTCACACAATTTTGTTCCGAAGAAATTTTAATTTCCCATTGAATATGAACTTGCAATTTGGTGATAATGTTTATTATTACGTATATTTTAGTAACAATTACCAATATATATAAAAAAATCAGATTTTTCTTTAAATTAGCGAAGTCTGACACGCACTTGGTCGGTTTTTCGAGTTGTGGCGAGAAGAATTTCAAGTTAATTTTGTTATTATCAAAGACTAGGGGACGCCTGCCGGTTTCACTCACGTAATTCCCATTACCCAGGGAATACAGGGATAAAAAGTAGCCTATGTCATCCGGGGATAGTGTATCTTCCCAACGGTGAAAGAATTTTTGAAATCGGTCCAGTAGTTTTTAAGTTTATTCGTACATACAAAAATACAAATCATTCCTCTTTATAATATTTTATATTACTAGCTGATCCCCGCGGCTTCGCTCCAGTCAACTGGCTATATATCTACCTACCACTACCTACCTACTTACCCTAGAAACAGACAAACAAACTTTTCAGCTTTTTAATAATTAGTATAGATATTGATAAAACTCCTTCGCAAATGAATCAATTTGATTACCATAAAAAAGGTTATAGTGAGTCAATCTTAAAAGATAGACATATGCTGTTGCGGATTTTTTTTTTGAACTTTTAAAGATAAACAATTCCATCATACATGATATTTGCGTAACTTAAACCGTTTACGCAGCGCACGCAACGGAAGCTCTCAAAAAGGAATGATCTTTCCCGTTTTTGCAACATTTTTCATTTATGCTCCGCTCCTATTGGTCGTAGCGTGATGTTATATAGCCTATAACCTTCCTCGATAAATGGACTATCCAACACAAAAATATTCTTTCTATTCCGACCAGTAGTTCCTGAAATTAGCGCGTTCAAACAAACAAACAAACAAACTCTTCAGCTTTATAATATTAAGTATAGATTATAAGTAAAGTATATAAGTATACAGAAAAGGGTATCAACAAAGGTTGGTATTATTTCCTCATTGTTTCTTATGTGGTGAAGCGTGGGAAGCATTCTCCCACGCATACTGAAAAACTCCACGAAAAGGTTAGTTACACCCACACTATAAGATTATTTGCAAATGCTTTAAAAACCGTACTTATATTAACCCTACTATTATACGCCGCCCACTCATGGTCTTTTTTTGATTAAATTGCGATTAGAAAAAAGAGCTAGGATTTATAAATTTTACCAACATAGCCCGAAGAACAAACATAAGTGACAGTGGTAAAAGCACATTTCTCATAGAACGGATCGTAGATGGGGCGGAAAAGTTCTGGAGTGTCGAGCGCGTATCGAAAGACGCTGCGTTGGAAGTCTCCGACTAGCTGGGCCGATGATCTTGGTTAAGGTAGCGGGAATACGCTCTATGTGAGATGGACCAGTTCATGTGGCAAAACTTGGTGGTCGCCTATGTTCAGCAGTGGACGTCATTCGGCTGAAAGATAATGAATATTATGAAGTTAGAACTTGATTATATTATTTACCTTTGTTTGTAAAAGGATCGCAATCGCCAGATGTAGCAAAACTACAAAATAACCGGCCAAGTGCGTGTTGGGCCACGCGCAATAATAGGGTTCCGTATTTGCACAATAATGCGGACTAAGAAGAGGGCTTTTTGTTGTTTCATGAATATTTAAACAGTTTGGGCGGCTCAAACAAGTTGGTCGACTATTACTAGTAAACTTGTAAAGCCTACTTAGTTTTTTTTTTGGAAACGTTGCCCCTCACTAGGAATTTATTCCTGTATCGTGGGTGCGTTTACAAACATATAAACTCACATACACAACACCCAGAGCCGGAACAACTATCTGTAGCTGTGATAGTTTTCCTTTTATTTTTTTTATATATACTACAGCCGTGAATTTTTTCACATATCCAAAAGCAAACATTTAGCAGGCTGGGGAGGGGGGGAGACTTGACTCTAACAAATATTTGCAGTTTAAAGCTTAATTTTACGCAAACGGATCCCTGAATCGAAAAATGGTTTTCACAGACCCATCATATTATTTGTGAATTGCCTATCCAACGATACCCCAAAAAATTGGATAGACATGAAAAAAAACAGCCCAACTTTACGTATACAGAAGGTACCCTAAAAATGTTTATTTTCATGGTTTTATTTTACCACTTTGTAGGCGTGATTAATATGTATATATATGCCAAATTATAGCTTTCTAGTACTAAGAGTATCTGAGCTAAGCTACGGACGGGCAGACGGACATAACCCGATCAAACTACTGAGATTTTCTATAGTGGCCACCTTTACCCACCTTTCTGTATAAAAAGGCGGCACACTATACCAGGCAACCCCTTACGAGGTGTCTGGGACCATCTTCGGTAGGTCACGCCTCCGAGAGCACTCGCCCCTGGTACTCAAGAGAAAATGTGAGTCGCATCATGATTACTCACTACCATTTGTCCAGAATGGTACCGGAGCAATAAAGCCGCTCACCACACGCACCCCAGCACGCCAGCACTAGTGCAAGCACCAGCACCAGCGCAGTTGGTGCTAGCGGATTCAATCCCCGTTCGGGACGCCAGACGAACAAGGGGAAACTATAAGGTATCCTTGTTGACTACGGAACCCTAATGATTTCATTGATAGGAAGTTGCACTATCGCTGATTCATTTAAGCCATCTACTTTTAAATCAATATATGGATCGTTTCAATACGAAGTATAAATGAAGTTATAAAAATATAAGTTAGCTGTTCCCCGCGGCTTCGCTCCCGCGGACCACCCCACAGGACCCGTTTTCGGGATTAAAATATAGCCTATGTCACTCAGGAATAATGTAGCTTTCTATTGGTGAAAGAATTTTAAATCGGTCCAGTAGTTTCGGAGCCTATTCGGTACAAACAAACATACATACAAACAAAAAAATCTTTTCTCTTTATAATATTGGTATAGACTAGCTGACCCCCGCGGCTTCTGCTACTCGGGAATAATGTAGCTTTTCATAGGTGAAAGAATTTTTAAAATCGGTCGCGTAGTTTCGGAGCCTATTCGGTACAAACAAACAAACGAAAAAAAAAATCCTCTTTATATTATTGGTATATATGATGATGATGACTGACTAATGATGACATGACACTGTCTAATGATATAACATTAATTTGGCAATTTCAGAGAATCAAGTCCTTAGACGACCCTACGAGGAATAATAATAAAAAGTCTTTCATAGGTACCATTTTTTTGCGTTATGGACACCGACTTCAAAAAATAAAGTTATTTTTCACTTTGTAGTTTTGTATTTGGAAGTCGGTAGTGTTTTTTTGCAAAAAGATTTTTTATTTTTCATTTTTTAGTTGTACCTACTTAATAGGCAAGTTAGTAAGGTAACTATAACGCCAGAATAGATTTCATGAAACTTGAACATAACCGGTGAATTGAGAGATCTGCGTACCCCTTAAGAGCGTACTGGCGTGATGTTATGTTATGAAATGGTATAAACAATAAACAGACATGCGATTGCAGCAATCCCGACAGATTTCCCGTTATTTATTGAAGAGTTCTGTTGTATATCTCCGAAGTTCTTCATCAGATCTGCACCAATTTAAAATGGGACCAATTTCGAAACATACTTTTTCAAACAAAAAAAAGAATTTTCAAAATCGGTCTACAATTGACGGAGATATCGGTGAACATATAAAAAAAAAAAAAAAACAAACGTAATGTCGAACATAGAACCACCTCCTTTTTGGGAAGTCGGTTAAAAACGAAACGCATTTTCCTTTACCGCAAGAAAACAATAGGTACACATTTTCACCAATATAAATCCAAATCCTCAATACTGAAAATGTTTAGGTAAAGAACATCACTTATCCTGCTATAGTACCCACATTTAGTGGTCACATCCATCATGTTTGACAAGCACACATGTTCCCAGTACCTTCGAGAAAAATAATTTAACATTTTGTTCCTTTGTTCCTCCAGAGGATACAGTTTTAAATCTATGCGATCGGCGTCGGTTGAACCTGAAGTTCAAAGTATCTAGATTTACGGGATTTGAACTATTGAATCGTAGCTGTAGAGAAGTTTAAAACAATTTCATTGAGTGTTTTGGAGAGTTTTCACTTACTTTCGCTGTGTGTGTGTGGGCAGTTTGTTTTAGTACAAAACCATGCCTGACACAGGAATTTCTTCCTGTATCATGGGTGCGTATACAAACATTTAAACTTACATACACAAGACACCCAGATCCGGAACAACTATCTGTAGGTCATACAAATATTTGTTAGCTCAACCACTGCGCCAATCCTGTCGTCTAACTCAAATAAGAACCCGGTATACTAAGATTGAAGAAAACATTAGGTACCACCTTTTGGGCTCTGCTACAGTCCGGTTAGAAGTTAGGGGCTGAATTACCAAAATAGGCATTCTTTTATACATTTTTTTGCCTAATCTATTGAAGATGTGGCAGCGGAAAAAATATATGTTAATCTTGATCATATTTTCGAAAACTTTGTTGTGGCCGAAACACGTTTACGCACAAAAACATCGATACAATTGAATGGCAAAGTAACCTCATACCGTGATCTTCAAAAAAAAATCCGTCTATACTGACCAGCGAGCGTACATTTGTACAATTAACAACAATAACGTATCATAACAGGACGCAAAACTTCATTGTCGTATACTAATACGTATACAAATTCCATCGTGCTTCTCTTTCCATCCAGTGCAATTCGACAGTGATCGCTTTATGGCGTTGCTAGGAGGACGTATGTCGCTTTTTTTCTCAAAATGCAAAAACATATTCGATTTATTTCTCGTCAATTCAATCTGTCAAAAAAAACAGGTATAATGCAACCAGATCTTGTAGCCTGGTGGCTTTAATTGGAACTAACTAAATCAAAAGGCATATTGTCAAACTCTGTATTATTTTTATTCTCTTGCACTAACGCTGTCAGTAGCATTTACATTTTTGTTGAATTTTATCAACTCATGTCGTTTAGTTTACTTACTAAGTCCATAACTAAAAAGTAATTAAACCTCTTTAAAAATAGAACTAATGTTACCTCAAAAACGGCACCACGTGACCTCCTCACCCCAGAGGGCTGGTGTATATCAAAACCCAGTAGGTGCTTTGAAACTATTAAATTCCAGGATAGCGCAAAAATATATTATGATTTAAAGTAGGCTATGGAAAGTCATGTTGTACTAGTAACTAAATGACATCTTAATATTTTAACAGAATACTAAACAAGGAATATGAACATATGAATTGTACAAATGATATTAATAGTGTCCTAAATTCTATTAGATATTTTAAATATGCCTAAAAAAGACAATGCTGAACCTAGTAAGTTCTGGACATTTGTAAATTTAAGGTGTTTTACAATTTGATGGGACTTTCCTATTGTAAATAATGATTAAATTGATTAATGAAAGCACGAAATCTCAATTCAAATTTAAAGTTTCCATTACACAGTCCATTTCAGTATAGTAGAACTCATTAAAATAATATTAATAAAATTATCTGGCTATAAAACCATTATAAAAAAAAATGTTACGTAATGTGTTCTTATATGTGGCAGTCGCATAGAAGCAGACATAATTATAATATTTATTCAATTTGCACGGCAAAGACTCGTATGACACTAGCCAGATTACCTATTTTTGTGATCTTTATTTTCGTAGCGATAAGGTTGCATTCATAGGCAAAATAACAGTGAACGATCTGATGTCAGATGCTAGCCGCCAGTTTGAAATAAGAACTTGCGCGGCTTCGATGAAGAATACACATCGAAGTTGCGCGGTTATATATTCTTGTAAAAACCATCGGAAGAGTCCGTTTATGATGCGGGCCTCTGTGGTCGGCCTTGTGTATTTAAATTTAAAATAATTTTCGCTCCAATTTAAGTTTACCCCTAAACTATCGATGACAGTGGGCGTGGCTTAGAACCTCAGATGTCGATTGTCAACTGTTCGTCCTCAGCCCCTTAAGTTCAAAAATAATACTGGTTATATAGTATGCTCATATTTGAGCCTTTAAAAGACAATTGCAAAACTGTGCTATAATTTTTAATTTTTACTAGCGATCCGCCCTGGCTTCGCACGGATAGCAGAGGGTATTTATTGTAAGCTATCATTTAAAGATAGTCATGTGCCGTGGCGGACTTTTCAGTAGACCTATTAGAGAGAACAATTCCACCATACATTGTTTCGTTGAAAGCTCCCAAAAACCGTATGAAAATACGTGTAGAAGTTTTTGAGTTTATCGTGAACAGACAGACACAGTGGTGGACTTTGTTTTATAATATTATGTTGTAGTGAAACCTTTCTACTGCTACATTTGACCAACACTATTACCAATGTCATGAGTTCATGTTTTTTTTTAAACTTTGGTTCACACTAGGAATTTCTGCCTGTATCGTGGGTGCATTTACAAACATATAAACTCACATACACAAGATACCCAGATCCGGAACAACTATCTGTAAGCCATACAAATATTTGTTCCGTGAGGGAATCGAACCCGCGACACGCAGCGCAGCTGGCGATCGCTCAACCACTACGCCAACCGTATCGACATTATTTTAATCATCATCATTTCAGCCGAAAGACGTCCACAGCTGGACATAGGCCTCACCCAAGCGTCGCCATACTGATCGGTCCTGTGCGTTTCGCATCCACCGGACTCTCGCGGTCTTGACCAGGTCGTCGCTCTACCTGAGGGAGGCCTTCCAACACTGCGTTTATCGGTACGCCATCGTCACCTCAGAACTTTTCGGCTCCAACGGCCATCCGTTCTGGGAAATGTAAATATAAATATTGTATATTAATTAAATTTGGAAATAAAACTTCATCATCATCATCATCCGCAGCCTGATTTCGCCCACTGCTGGGCTCATCATAATCAGCCTTTTTAAAGGTCCCAATGCATACAGGCCTCCTATCTGTGAGAGGTAATGGGCCGTAATCCACCACGCAGGCCCTATGCTGGTTGGTGGATGTCACATGTATTCAATTTTTTGTTTCTAGGACATGCCGGTTTCCTCATGATGTTTACCTTTACCTTTTTGAGAGCAGTGGTGGTGAAATAATTTACACAAAGTACAGCGCCTGTCTTTGTTTAAATCTGCGACCTACAATTTATAAGTCACGGCCGATATCACTAGGCCACCACTGCACTCAACTACTGGGCGTAGACCTCTCTTTTTTTCTGCCAACGTCAAATAAAACTTACTGTCAAAAAATAATATATATTCGAGTATTCTGATCCTCACCAAAAACCTAAAACCAGACTCAAAACCACTAAGATACTCCTAACCAAACTAATAAGAAAAAGGTAAACAAAATACAAAAAGAGCCCTCATTAATCACAGGAACAACAAGTACTTAGTACCTCGGAGGACCAATTTCTGGAAGGTGTCGTCTGTCTTAAGATAAGAGCGTCTTGAGGAGTGCCGTCCTCGCTAATTTGCTTTAAATTCCTCTGGATTAAGGCGTCTCTCTTCTGTAGATTACGCAAGCCGGGGCGTTTGCGTTACCTGTATTATGTTGGTACTGATGTAATTAAATGCTGCTTTTCAATGGAATTTGGGAAATGTTTTTAAGTGAGATGGTAAATTATATGTTTTGAGCAATGAATAGTTTAATTTTCAGACTGTAGGTAAAGCAAGAAAACTTAAAAAAATAAAAGAAAAAAGAATAAGAAAACCAAACTAAAAAGTAGAAAATAATTTTCAATAAATTTAAATTAAGAATAGTGTGATCTTAGATCAAATAAAAAGTCAAGATGGAACGTTGCAAACAACAAAGTGACGCCGGTTCAAACTATGCCTTGCCGTACAAATACACAATTACACGCACTCGCGTACAATGAAATTACGCCTTAGCTTGACCTTCGAGCTTACAGATCAAATAATAAAGCTCAACTGACAAACTAAGGGGTAGTTTCGTTATACGTTATATTTGTTAAGTCAAAATGTTTAAGACAATTTGTATATTTTTAGTATACTACTGTTTGTTTTCCCTATAATAAATAAAGAATACAAATATTCTAGTAACATTTCTGAAAAACTGTCACATCGAATTGAAAACATCCTCCTTGTTTGAAGCCGATTAAAAATAGACGAATGACGAATCAATTATTCAAGAATCTTCAATACTACACGACAGGCTCGCAAACCAAGACCAAGAAACGTACGCAACAGTAAAACATATTTACCTACCCATAATATTTGCAAGCACATTTCTTGGCAAGCCGCAGGTATATTTTACTCAAAATAGTTATCCTCTAGAGTAGCAATTCTCAAGCAAGACACAAATACAGACGGTGCCGGGGTTGCCAGCCACAATGGCGTTCGCTTCAAATATTTATCATGCAATTCCCGCTGCTCTCATTCATCTATGCTGCAATTTATTTTTCAGCGAGCAACCCTGTAAGCCGTGATCCACTTAGGATTAGTGCACACTGACCACATTTTGTCGATGAATATGTCGGAAAATGAATATATAAATAGTGCTCTTCGATGTGTTGGGAACACGGTTGGGAACAACACTATGATTTGAGTTAGTTAAGCATTACTGAATGTATAAAAACTATTTAACAAAAAATTAAACCCACTTCAAAGCAAAACACTAAAAAGCGAAAAAAAATAGGTACCAAAGACACCGCCTTCGGCAAAGAAAGTAATTTTTCGCTTTGTGGTGTTTTGCTTTGCAAATCGGCTTATTTTTTTTTAAAAGGTTTTTGTTTTACCCTTTTTAGTGGTAGTTCATATTAGCATATATTGTTTTCGGAGTTCCAGTGTCTAACTTCTGGTTTTATCATCAGATCAGTTTGATTGTACCATTTATTTATATGTATTTGCTTCATCATAGTCGCCTAACTATTACACTTACCATGCTGGAGACTTAGTTAAAAATAAGGAGTTCCAGTGGCCATCTGTGGTCTTCTTCATCAGTTCCACTTCACCAAATTATACTTTCCGAGTGCAAATGCTCCGAGCTAAATGTTGATGCAAATACTATATATTTGCCTATAATATTTGAGGAGTTCCCTCAATTTTGATTGGATCCTATCATATGATCCTGACCTGATGACCATGCGACTACCTGGTAAGTATAGCCTTTCAAAATGAAGGAGAATTTTCAATATCGGTTCAGGCATCGTTGAGTAACGAGTTAACGTCTTACATACTTTGTAACGTTGTACAATAGTTATCAACGTAAATACTTTATCTTATGATAATAACCAACATAAGCGGGTACCTAAATCTAAGCAAGTATTATTTTGCGTTTGTACTGTTTAACGGAAAATTCCACACAGAGCCCACGACTGTTCTAGTGTTTTGTCTCATTCGCACACGACCAATACTGCTCACCTCCCGTTTGACTGACGCGTGAAAATTGTGTTCGGCTCGACCGGAGATGCTCGTTAGGTATATAATAGTAGTCTATGCTCATTAGGACACAGCAGTCTGCCAGAACGCACGTTGTTAATCTCGATCTCCTATCGGGTGACCTGAGCAGCAACTTCCACCGTGCGAGTTATTGAGTTAATTAAAGTTACTTTACTTTATATTTAATTGAAGTTACTACCCGTTTTGGTAAGTGTTGACACGACTCATAAGTTGCTAGCTCATGTTTTTTTGTTTGTGTGCTTTAGTAGGTACTTGCAAAAATATGTTTCATCATCTTTTCTTTGTTTTATTTTTGGTTTCACTTCATAAACCACGAATGCTTTTTAACAAATGTGTATATGCTTCACACTCATTTTTTTTTTGTAACTTCCTGTGTAAACGCCGCATCTGATGGTGACCGTATACACAATCGCCTTAAGCGCTATGCTTCCTACGCTTTCGCTTACGCTGCGTGGTCACCGTCAGTGAAGGATTGCAGAGGACTTTTTATTTACCGCTGAACCAATTATGTTCAAGTTTCGGAGTGGAAGTGTTGGGCTCGTTAAGTGCAACCTTCCGGAACGATCGAGGACGACTGCCGTGTCATCTAGCGGCCCTCACCAAACCTGCCAGCGCATCCCAGTATCTCAACTCTGCGGGTCGTCTAGACTCGAAGTCCTTGGCCGTCGCAACATCACCAGCATCGCATTAAGCCAGTAGACATAATAAAAAAAGATTCCGAAGAATTGATAAACACCTTCTTTTTTTGAAGACAATTAAAAACTAGATGTAGGTTACATTTCCGTGATTAAGTACAATGTACAAAAATTAAAAATAAACCAAGGAAAATCTAGTTTTCGTCCTACTAAATTATTTTACCACCGTGTCGGATATTATATTATCTTTATAGGTTTAACTTAACTTTTGTCGACAGTGTGTATCAGCTAATATTTAGGTACAAGCAAGAACAAAGCCCATTCAAATTTATGTTTTATTAAATCATATTTAAACGATAAATGAATGTGATGAGTGACCTATTTCCCTTTAATTTGCTGGCCTGGGCAGCATCCGCATGTACCTACCCAGATAACATTAATTGTAATCCCGCCCGGGCCGTTCTTTGTGATGTACTCGTACCTGTCAGTTAAATAAGCCGTGTTTAAAAGTTACATTTATAATCCTCGTGTTTAAAACGGCCGAAAAATCAAACGAAACTTATTTTTGAGCCGTCGTTAGTCTCATGTTGTATCTTTCCGTTTATTGTGTATTTTTGCGATGGAGAGACTTTTAAGTACGTAGTTTAAAGGTTCAGAAGTTGGTTCAAAAGTTGTTGCTACTTTTCTTTTTCGTACTAATTTCATCATCATCATAAAACTTTTAATGTTCCCACTGCTAAGATACAGGCCATCTCTCTGTGAGAGAAAATGGGGCGTAATCCACATCTCATGTCTTAAAATTTTTAGTTCTAGGACATGCCAGTTTCCTCACGATGTTTTCCTTCACCGTTTTGAGAGCAGTAGTGATGAAATAATTTACAAAAAGTAAAGCGCCTGCCTGGGTTCGAACTCACGACCTACAATTTGTAAGTCGCCACCGCTACCACCGGACCACCACTGCTCCTACTAATTTACATCGAATTAATTTTTATTGGCGGATTCAGTCAATCCGCCAAGACGTTATTCGGATAATATTCAGAGGCATAAGTTTACCTTTGAGTGCCCGAAACGTGTTTCCACGCGAGACACAATGGTTTTCTATTGATCCGTGTTATTTTCTTTCGGTTAATCTCATGAATTTGTTTCCTTTCGATTTAGTATTCAGCTGCTGACTTGCTGCGCTAGAGCTCGCCATTTGATTTTCGTACAAGGATTATAATTTCATTGATTTATACTTTTTGTTAAAGGTTTCAATGTTAGTAGTTCATAAAATCACTCTACTTAAACTCATTATCAAAATTCTGTGCAGAGAATTTTGAATTTAGGATCTGCTTACAAGGTGCTAAAGAAATCAGAAATTTAATGAATAATAATAATTTAATAATATTACACCCTTGCGCCATCCCATCTTCTTAGCACGGCGGGCTATGCTGGGGCGGCTGCTGCTGGTGCAAAAAACCACAAAAGGCGCAAGTATAACAACCTTATTGGAAGTTTTATGTTTGAGCCGTTTGGGTTTGAACTGTTTGGGGTCCATGGTTTCGGACCCCCGTGTTCATCGAGTTTAGCGAGACTTTAGCAAAAATCTAGTCGACTCTTCATGTGACCAGAGGGCTGGCCTTTTCTTCGGTCAGAGAATCAGCATTGCCATTCAACATGACAATGCTGCCAGCGTTCTGGGCACGTTTCCCGTTGACATCGATATGGATTATTTTTTTGCCCTTTTCCCTCTCCCCTTTGTATATAGTTATAGGCTCGTTATTTTAAGATTATTCTATTGTATATAATTAAGTTAAAAAAATAAAATAAAATAAATGACTGAATTAAGAATTGAGTATTTGTCAAATTAGTTTTGACGAGTTCTTAACTCCGAATACTTAATTCTGAAAATGATCCAAAAAATGTTTATGACATCTGCAATAAAAAAGCGCCAATTGTATCATTTAGAGACATTTAAGATACAATTTTGTACGCAAAATACGCGCTTGGTCGTGGAGTTGCGGAAACAGCCCGTCGAAACTAAACTAAACTACACTTTGACATCATCAAAATTCCTTTTGTTAACTGCATCTAAACACTCGATTCAATAAAACCCGGAACACACCGCAAGCCGATTAAGGTTTAATCGATGGAGTGTCGCCAGTGTGCTCTAGTCCTAAACCCTGATCCATTTAGGGACGAGTTGCCCGTTCTACTGGATTTGAACAAAACAAGTGAATGTCCCTAGCTATTTTACCTATAGAACGTTTGTTTGAAAGGGAACAATATAGAAAGTGCTTCTAATTAGAGAAAATACTTTATGACCATTTTTTTCGGTTTGTAGTATAATTAAAATTCTTTTACAATCTCGGGACCCTAGGTCCTTTGAAAGGCGTGCGATGAGCCGAAGCTTACTCGCAGAGGCCTTGTTAGGCATGTATCAGGAAATGTGACACCCACCGACGATTATCCCTGTATGCACTACGCAACTGCACCCAAGGACAATACCCGGTTGGTGTAGGATTATTGCAAAATATAGAGAAAAATGCATTGGGCTATGGGTTTGATAGGTTTAGTGAATCAATTGCCTTAAACTATAAGAGGACTACTGGCCCCTACCTGACCACTGTTGAACCACATGGCTATAAAATGGCAGGAGGTGACTTGCACACACAATTAATGGGCCCCATAAAGGGTATCTAGCACTTTAGTGACGTAGCGCCAAGGGAGCAACATATCCAGAGGTGCTTGAGGAGTGGAGAGGTATACCACGGCTATCAGGACAATCCCGGAAGTACGGTCATGAAGAAGCATCTTACTGGGTTAACTTCCTTCCTCCGAGCACGTTTGTTCTTGCGAATCTCCAGTCAAGCCAGCCAATTAAGGCAAGAGAGAGGTGGGCGCTCTGTTCCCCGTCAGTGTTCACTCCAACCGGTCAAAAAGGGCAAGCTGGAGATGAGGGACAAGACTTCTCCCTGGAGATCAGGTCCGTGGGGTCACCACTGCCCACCAGCTCGCCACAAAGCTGCCCTGCGGATTAATTAAAATATATTATTAAGGATATTAAAAAGTGTGCCTTACTTATTGTAGTATTTTCTTCTTCTTTGTATAGGTATAACTTCCAGAATTAAGGATGTTTCCTGAGAAATACATCATGGCCCTGTGGCCTTGACTTAAGGTTCGTTCGAACCTATGTTCAAACCTTAAGTATCATCATCAGCCTATAGCAGTCCACTGCTGGACATAGGCCTCTCCAATTGCACGCCATTTGCTTCGATTTTCGGCAACTCTCAACCAGTTACTACCAGCCACCCTGCGAAGATCGTCACTCCACCTAGCCTGAGGGCATCGTACCTTACGTTTACTTGTTCGCGGTCTCCACTCAAAAACCCGTCTACCCCAACGGTCATCGATTCTACGGCTAATATGGCCGCCCCATTGCCACTTCAGCTTGCTTATTCTCTGAGCTATATCGACAACTTTTGTTCTCTGCCAGATCACCTCGTTCCGGATTAGATCCCTCAGATAGACTCCAAGCATAGCCCTCTCCATAGCTCGCTGAGCGACCTTGAGTTGATGGACCAGCCGTACCGTGAGTGTTCACATCTCGGCCCCGTAAGTCATAACAGGCAGGACGCACTCATTGAAGTCTCTGAGGAATATGCGACGAGAAGACTCAACGAAGTTTCCCAAACGCCGCCCAGTACAGCTGTAAACCTTAAGTGCGTATATAAGTAAGGTTAATATATCTATCTACCCATTTAAGGAACACACGCAGTACCTAAAGTGAAAGAGTAGATTATAAATAACAAATCCGTTTCCAAGAGAATCTTCAAACATTACAATCTTGGAACTACTTAAACCGAATTCCTCTCCGTCTCGGCAAACAACCCCAAACCGTATTGATGCGGAATTATTTATCGAAATATAATGAAACATCATGTGTCTACTTGCGAATCTCACCTACTTCGCGTATTTCCCTTTGAGCATATTCTCAAGGAATTTATTGAGATATTTGATTATGTTTATTTACGTACATAAACGAATATTTAAATGACGTTGTTTTTGGGACTTTCTTGTGTAATGGTAATCTTTGGAATAAGAGGTGATTAAGTTATTTGCTGTTTCTCTTTTGTAATAATGGTATGAATATCGATGGAATTTTATTGTTTCAATGATTAAAGACAAGGTTGACAAGGTGGAGCAGTGGTGGCCCAGTGGTTGCGGCGGTCACTTACAAGTTGTAGTTCATGGGTTCGAATCCAGGCAGGCTTTACTTTGTTTAAATTATTTTATCACCACTGCTCTCAAAACGGTGAAGGAAAACATCGTGAGGAAACCGGCATGTCTTCGAACCAAAAAAATTAAAGATATGTGACAGCTCGTGGCTAAATAATAACGTGCGGTGTCGATCTTCAAGGTTAAGCAACGCTTGCCGAGGTCGGTCCGTGGATGGGAGACCATCTTTACATAGCGAGTTTCTTCCGTGCCTCGGAAAGCATGTTAAGCCGTTGGTCCCAGCTGTCATTTGAAGATCTTTGACAGTCAGGAGCCTGAGATCTAACACCAGTCTAGCCAAGAGGTATCGTGTTACCCAGTTACCAAGTTGTGGAGGTCAGATAGGCAGTCGCTCCATGTAAAACACTGGTACTCAGCTGAATCCGCTTGGACGAGAAGCCGACCTCAATATAGTTGGGAAAAAGGCTAGGCAGATGATGATGGTTGGAGACAAGGTTGTCTAGCGTTCCAACCAGGGATTGACTAAAAGATCAGACAAAAATTGGTAAATTCAGTAAGACCGAAAACGTATTGACAAGCGGCTTGCTTAGCGCATAACTATAGAGGCTAGCGTGTCACCTGGTTAGCGAGTAACGGAGGGAAAGATGCTTTCAATCGCCCGCAAAGACACACGACTTGCCAAGGTGATGCAGCGGTTAGAACGCAACGCATATATGCGATCGGCTGGTTTTCTAAAACGTGATTTGGATCAAATGGACGATGATTCTTATAGAATATAATAGGGCCAGGAAAAGCAAAAATACATGTGTTCGTATGCCCGAGAGAAGACCGCTCTCAATGAGCTGATGTGAAGAAAAGAGCAGGAACTGGCGCGCGCCCTGTCTTCCCAAATTACACGCCCTCACTCGAATTGATCGCGGAGCTGTGCTTTCGACTGATCTCCGCGACGGTTTGACCTTGCAGCAGTAACGAAAAAACAAGGGCTTTTGCTGTTAGTGCCGTTTGCGTAGTGATTCGCTAGGCTCTAGGAACTAAGCAAATAAGCTGTCAGTGCGTTTTCAGCCTAAAGAAACTCATGCTTTTGAAAACTTGATTTATTTTCTTACACATAGAATATGTTTGTCTTCGAAAGGAGATCCATAGACAAATAAAAAAATGTCACAGATTTTGTAAGAATTTATCAACCACAAACGGTACGCTTAAAAATACCATGTACCAAACTCTACCTTAATTTTAAAATCCCTGTTCAATGATACCACACAATCATAATGCGGGGGAGGGGGGGGGGGGGGAAATTATTTTTTTGTTCTTGGCCTCGTGCCGGTAGTGGGAGCCATATTCAATTTAATGTGACGTCACAAAGCCTACAACCAGCGGACAAACAAGACGCTCCAAACGACATCTCATTTGACAAATAATGATAAGTAGTTTAGAAGTTATGAGGTAACAGATGAATATACATACATACATACCGGTCAAAACATAACCCTCCTTTTTGCTTCGCCGTAGTCGGGTAAAAATAATTTAACAAAACATCCGGTAATACTAAACACACTCTTAACTTTTAGTATCTACATCTCCACAAAAAAAGATAATAATTTAATTAAACTGTCATCTATTGAACAAAACTTGATCGGAAGCTAACAGCAGGGGTACTTACTACTTACGGAGGATGTAAGTTACAGGAGTTGGAGCATAAGTAGACACGGAGCGGAAAACTTTAATTCTTTACTGATTGAACTCGACGTGTGGAAATAAGAACTGGATGTGACACTAATGTCGGATGAAAACTGACCAAGTGCGTGTTAGACTTCGCACTTTTAGGATTCCGTACCAAATGTAGAATATATTGGTATTTGTTAGTAATATATACGTAATAATATCCATTATCACCACCAACAAAAATTCTTCGGAATAAAATTTTGTAACAGATGACGGATAGACGGACACGTGAGTAACAGCAATAGGGTTCCCCAACACCGGTATTTCAAGAAAAAATAAGTACCTTTATGAGCATCAGTTCGGGTTCGTGGCTTAGTAATAACTTCAAAGTTGAGCAACGATCGCCGATTTCAGTCCTTGGTTGGGTTACCCTCCATTTTAAAGTCATATCCCTCCGAACGCGAAAAAAAATTAAACACCACTAGAAGTGTAGCGCAGAAGCTACATATATGTACATATATTTTATTAAATCCCTCGGCAAAAATCGTGTTTCGTCAGTCTTCGTATTTCTATCAGTTACCTTTTGCACTTGGTGCATACCGGACGCTCTCAATCAACTTGTAAGTCTGATAGAAATCCGACGACTGACGAATCACGAAGTTTGCCGAGGTACATTAAGAAAATAGTAGTACTATATCTATCTGCTACAAAACTTTTTAGGAAGAAATAATGTAAATGCCGTACCTACCTAATTTGCTGGTTAGGATTTAAAGAATAAATCCAGTCTTTTGCTAAAGCAAATAGGGAGTGAAAAAGGGACAAGCACGAGTACTTTTCAAAATCTACTAGATTGAACATTTTTATATAAAACGTTTTTTGCTAAAAGCCAAGTCGTCACTGAGAGCGATTAGCGATAAACGAGGTCTTTGTATGAATCGCTTCAACTGCTATTTAGAATCAGTTATGACCTAAGCATACCTGTATTGTTTAAAGTAAATATATATAGTACACGCACTGTTTGATATGTATTTATTTAAAGTTCATGTACAATGGTGATACTTAGGTGGACTTAATGCAGCAAGGGCATTCTCTACCAGTCAACCTTTGGGTTAAAAAGGACACAACAGAGGTAGGAGTACAAACAAAAATAACAATAATTAAAGTCTGATATAAATAAAACTATCTAACTAATAAAATACATAAATTATTTCTAAAATAATAGACTAATAAATATTATAATAAATACCATATTCTAAATGAAACAGAAATTTAAATATAATAACTATGACGAACACCGAGCTATGTTAGAGAGGACAAGTAATAGTTCCGTATACGCTTTAATGGAAATTTATTCCCAGCTTTTTTTATGTCAAGAGGAAGCACGATATTCATAGCCAATCAGGTTGATATCCTGATTACGGACTGCCACTGAAAATTTCGTAATGGAAAACCCGAAACCCGTGCCCGACATGAATATCGTACCTAAGTGGAGCCCTGGCACTTGCAATCCATGTACCAACGAGGCAATCAAATAATAATGAAAACCTGTTTTCGTCACCTGATGGTAAGCGATGATGTGGTCGAAGGTGTAACACGCTTGCCTAGAAGTAACCTATTCACTCTTGACTTATAGACCTCGAGGTTGTAGCTATCTGGAAACGGGCTAGGCGGAATCAGATCATGCAATTCTATCGCACACTTCCCGAAATGTAACCGATAAAAAACCGACAAGCTGGCAACTCGACGACGATGTTCAAGGCTCTGGAGCTTTGACTCGACCAGTGCCTCATTTCTGATGAGGTAATGATAATTTTCAGTTCTGCAGAAGCCAAAATGACTAGCAATTAGACGTAGTATAAAATCCCTAATTCAAGCAGATTTCAAGACGTTGTTACGATATTTCTATGCTAATTAGGTAGTTGATACGAAAAGCTAAGTTTGCTCATTATAATTATACCTTGGTGGATGGGTGGTGGGTGAGATATCTATCTTAAGAGGTTGTAGTGTACGAAAGCGGTAAGGTTGCAGAATTTCACAATACGTGTTCCTGTATAATGATCTGCTTGGTTAACTAGACGTGGCTTAGAATATCTAAACTAATATTATAAAGAGGCAAAACTGTTGACTAAGATCTCGCCTCTCGTGCTTCAGGTAGTGAGTTAAAATGCAAGTACCAATGTGAGTTTTTCAGATCATACCGATGTACTTTCTAAGTTTGTCTTGTGTTAAGTTTGTCTTTGTGTGTGATAAGGTAAAGGCAATCATCGGTATCGTGAGGAAACCTATTAACCAACCCACCTGAAGGCAAGCAAGTTTTGCTCAAGCAAACTTGGTGGTAAGTGCTCGTAAATTCTCTGTATGTGAAGAGGCCTTTGCTTTTGTATGTGGGACAGTTGCATGTTGATATTATTAAAACTGTTGATTTAGTAATCTGTGTTCATACAAGTAAAATATAAAAACCTCCGATACGTTATCTTGCGCAAATACCCGTATGCAGACAGTAAAACGCCCATATATAATCGACTAAACTGATTTTCAACAACAACTTTCTCTTTAAAATCACTTTTCAAACAAAAAGAAATACAATCAGAATCGGTTCATCCGGTTAGGAGTTATGATGCCACAGACATATACACAAACACAGGTACTTATAACACCCCTCTTTTTCCGTCAGGGGTTAAAAAGGTAATCTCTGATGTTCTGATTTGATTACGAAAATTCTACCACTGATAGAAAATTGCACCTTAGTTGAGTGTCTTGGCATTTTTTAACCCGAAGGAATGCACGGTGCGTTTTGGAGAGGACACGGTACTACCACTGGTAGCTAGCTAGGCTATTGCCGGGGGTCATAGACTATCTACTTTTTATCCCAAAACAATGCGCGATTCTTGTAAGGCTTGGCAGCGAAGCTGCGGGGAAAGTTAGTACAACATAATTTAAATTTGTTGCATTACTAAAAAGAAAAACTGCTACGCTCCTAGTTAACATTTTTACTATAAACTGGGATGTTTAATTTGGTAGACTAAACTGACATATGGGGTTGCCAGTTTATAGTTACATAAAAATAGTGACGCATCCTGACTATCCTGAGTGATCGAAAGTTAATCGAAAATCGAAGTAGACCGAAAATGCAACAATTCAAAGGGAAAAAAAAGGTTTAGAAACTTGCGGCCCTTATTTAGTTTCTACTCATTTATGTCAGACTTCATTTTATCGAACGCATTTATTTTATTGTTGATTTCATATTTAACGCAATAAAAGTTTATTTACTACTAGACGATGCCTCGCGGTTTCACCCGCGTAGTTCCCGTTCCCGTGGGAAAACAGGGATAAAAAGTAGCCTATGTCACCCGGGGATAGAGTAGCTTCCCAAGGGTGAAAGAATTTTTGAAATCGGTCCAGTAGTTTTGGAGCCTATTCGGTACAAACAAGCAAACAATCAAACAAACAAAAAAACAGTTTATATTCATAAAACATTTATTTACACCAATTAGTAAAATTAAATTGAGGAGACATGTCACATCGATTCGATGAATCACTTATGATTTACACTATTGATTACCTACACCTTACCTACAACACTGTAATCCGCGCTTGCAACATTTAAAGAAAATAAGGTACCTAATTAAACGGTGGAACGGTGCTAAACTTCCCCGCGTCCCGCTTGTAAACCAAAGAAACCTAAAAAACTACTTGTACGTGAAGTTACGTGACCAAGAGACCAAAGAATAACACTCAAACGAAACTTTGATTAAAGTGATAGAGACAACACGAACTTAACGGCAACTTAAAATATGTTGCATTCTGTTATACATAATAGAATGTAGAAGTTCATAAGTTATACTAAACGTTATACAGCTTCCAATAGCCGATAGGGAGGTCAAGAACAATAGTTGAAGTTGTGGTGTTTAAGATAGTTGTCCAATATTCTACAGTCTAGTAAGTTTCAGTATGTTAGTAATCTTTGGGGGAAAGCTTAGATGCTTCCGATATTTACCCAGCCATATCTCTATGTAGTCAGAGTAGTATAAACATAGGTACAATCGGCCAAAGCTACATCTGATCACCGTAAGGACTATTTCTGCTTGCAGGGCTCGTCCACTAAATTAACGCCGACTTATACTCATCAACCAATAGCATCGAAGCATCGGGTGACTGTTTCTCTAGTACCTGTCAGCCCCTTGTTTTTGTAATAAAAAAAGACTGCAAAAAAACAAAAAAGTCATTTGGCTATGGTTGACGCAAAAAGGGCGGACGCAGCTGTGGTCATCTTGTGCACGGGATTTTGTTTTCAAAGTGGTCAGATATAGCTTTGTCCCATAGTACCTACTAAAATTTGACAGCGGCTTTAGACTTTAGTAAGGGTCTATATAGAAAGCCCTGGTATTATAACATGCATACGCCTTTTCACTCACTTATGAAGTTTCTGATGACATTTCTTTTTTTTATCTTTTTGAAATGCTCATTCATGCATACTACGCTACCACGGGGAGATAGCGCAATTATGTGGAACTCGAAGCCACTAAAACTCCACGGTGTCCTCCTGTGCCGCTTATGGAACACGGGCACACGTTAGCACTCACCGCGGCTGTCCGTCACCGGACCCTCCTCTGGGGAGTACCCTTCATCACCAGCGCACCAGAACACACTGTACGCCGTGACCAACCCAGGGATCAAACCAGCACATGGGTGCAAGACGACCCCGTGTATGGCAACCTTGTTCCACTTGTGACGGGTCAAGGTCAATGGTCCCGCCACCTACCAGCTAGCCTAGCCTAGCGGCCAACGCTATACCGACACTCCTCCTCCCCTGCGGTCCCACCGCGTCCGCCATCAGACGGTGATGACCCCGTCCAGGCCGCGGAAGGTAGGGAGAGCGGCGCACCGCAATACCGGCATTCCTCTCCCGCAGCGGCCTCCATCCCTCAGCCGCGATATCGTATGGGTTCGTGAGGCCCCATACTTCATCGCGACCCGCCTCAGTTGCGATATCGCCCAGGCAGCACCGCAACCTACATGTTGGCCGCGCCTACCCAAGTGTCACCTAATCGGCTGGTCTCGTTCGTCTCGCAATAAACGGATTTCCACGGCCTTCCAACGCTGCGACTTCCGGTGCTTAGGCAATTTTGGATTATACAAATTCACACTCGTCAAAAAAAAAATGCATACTCGTCGATTTTTTCTTCTATTTTGTTATCAGACGTATTTTCATCCGGATACAAGAAAGATCTTAAAAAATATTCATCATTAATTAATTTTATTTTTCCCATCTAGCTTCAGAACATCTTTGCATCCAGGTACCCGATACAATTTCATAGAAACTTCGCCGGTAAATCTCGGCACGATTACCAGCTCCCGCGATGCGTTCCTCTTAATAAATCACCTCATGTTATTTAGCAACGCTTCTTCTTTCATATTAGAACTTGCTTATAAGGTGTAGCCGCGTAGGGGATAATTTTTGCACGGTATTTCTGAACGTGAAGTAAATAGTTATGGAAATAGTAAGTTACGAAAATAGGCATGAGCAAAATACTGTAGAATAATAAGCCCAGTTGTTGGGTTTAACCCGGTGAATGCGAATCTACATAGAGAGACATGAGATGGCTTTATATCCAACTAGCTGGCTCCCGCGGCTTCGCTCCCGTCCACTGGTTACCTACCTATCAAATCCTACCTACCTACCCTACCCTCATACTCTATTCTACATACCCTAGTCTACGCACCCTACTTATACTATCCTACTTACCTATCTACCCACCTACCTACAAATTTGTTAAACTATTTATTTGAATAAGAATTAATACTACAATACGAATGTAGATTTTGTTTCTACCGGCGGTCTAATAAAATTTTAGAACACAAAAGCTGCTATTGTGACTTAACTATGATCGATAGATATATTCTCTCGCAGACTTTTTTGTAGGTAATAATGAGTACTTTAATCATGTTATACATATTTATTATGTAATATCAATAGTCTTCTCAGCGCACGCCAAATAATGAATTTCATAGGCAACATTTTGCTACTTTGCTTTTTTTTTTTAAATTAAAGAACAAAAATGGAGATCCTTATGAAAATTGCAATAGTGTAAACTAAACTAGCAAAATGTTGCTTTCCGTGGGTAAAAGAATTTTTAAAATCAGTTCAGTAGTTTCGGAGCCTATTCGGTACAAACAAACAAAAAAATCTTTCCTCTTTATAATATTAGTATAGATAAGCGGGTTTAAACCTGGTCCATGGCAAGTAACCATAAGCATACTCAGCATTTTAACGTTCCCACTGCTGTAACACAAGCCATCTCTGTGTGAAACGGTATGTGCCTTAATTCACCACGCGTGCCCAGTGCGGGTTGTTGTATGTCACATGTCTTCGACTTTTTTTTTTCTAGGAAATGACGGTTTGGATGAGACGACATGATGGAAAGTAAAGTGCCTACCTGGGAACCCATGACCTACAAATCGTAAATTAGCGCCATTACTATTGGGGTCCGCATCTTTTACGACTATATATTAAATCAAAAAAATATTTTTACTAAAATTATTTATCATAACAGTTTTATATCTAGCTCTGTCAAGTTTAAATTCAATATAAATGTATCACGATCAACATACTCTACTCATACAGAATTTTGTGTACACTCAATGGTGGAAACGTTATCACCAAAGTTTGAACGCAGATTGGACTTACGGATAAATAGATTTAAATGTATATCCACGGATTACCTAATGGATAAAGTTGTTGAAACCCCAGTTATAAATCCAATTTGGCTAAATTGATACTTGTGTTTTAAAATTGATTGTACGCTTAGGCTGTACGTATGCGAGCGGATGTAATCGGTATTTTTTTTTATTAAGTTTAAATTGCACCCGGTTAGAAATAGTAAGAATTGTAGTTGACCCGATCATTATGAGGGTGGTGAGACATCTATACTGCCAAGTACGAACTACAAAACATGTTTTTTTTGTTTTAATTACCTGACGTTACACTAATCCTGCCCAATGCCCAACTCAATAACCCACCAGAAACAACACACGCCTGGTCGAAGGATTCTTTCTTATCAATGGAAGGCGAGGAATTTTTGTCATATACCCAAACGTTCAACTGTTTGCATAAAAAAACATAAACTCGATTTTGTTTTTCATTGTTGTTTATTTATTTTTTATCTCTCGTGTCCCCTGTGCTCCACAAATAAATATTTTATCTGTGGGCACGGTAGTGTCCGCGCCAAGACGAGCCAAGCTAAGCGAAAGGGCACTACCTAGCTATTTAAGAAGCGCTTCGTCGTTTTTCGTCGTTTCCTCATATAGTGGTTACAACAGATAAACAAAATTCTCGGGATATGATGTCAATAGTAAATTTATTAAACATATAAATTTTGAATTTTATTGATATCTAAAAAACCCCAATTTCGTCACTGACTCATTTACTCCCATGTGACGGTAATGAAACGGCACATATTTTGACTATTTAGTGAAGAGTTTGTGAAGTTAGGAGTTGTAGAGTTAGGGCGTGTACAGTTTGAAGCTTGGCTCTACATGAGATCTGATAACTTCTAGAAAGTGCGAGCCATATGGTCTCGTCTTGGCAACCTTTTACAAGAAAATGTTCTGGTGGGACCTTTCTTTCGATTATTGTAAGACTAAATTTCTGTCGATGGTCTGCGCTCCACCTTATTGAGGCACATTAAAACACACCGCACGTATAATAATATTAGTGTATAAAAAGAGTACTTTACAAATTGGGGTGCGCTGATAATTTGAGCGAAATGGATTGATATGATTAAAGTTAATGATTTTAAATTGCAGCAAATTATGCTCTTGATTTGATCAGCCATTCTAGGTATTATTTGTGTAAAAGGTTTATTATGATAATAGAGCTGCAGATAATTTGGAACAATACAAACGGGGAAATATGTAAAAGTAAATCCATATATTAGTAAATTCCTACGGCATCGCTAATATGTACACGTTTTATTTACCAATGGCAAAATAGCCTCGAGCCTCTTCCAACACCCGAGGATTCTCTCGTTAGGCATCTTACGGCGCAGATACCCCTCAGTAGCTAATTTTAAAATGAGAATGACGTATAATTTTAATACATTTATTTCAGATATCAAATCCATACACAAAATAAAAAAATGAATTATAAAAACACACATTAAAACATAGGATTACAAATTAGATTATTAAAAAATTAAATAACATTGAAAAATCATTAGTTATTAAAATACCGTCAAATGGTGTTATTACATTGCTTATAAACTATATTAGTGAGCGCCCATAACAATGCGCATCCATTTATTCTGGATTGGGCAATCCGTTCGACTCCGCGGTCCGTCTATCTATCTGTCTATCTGTCACCAGGCTGTATCTCATGAACCGTGATAGCTAGAGAGTTGAAATTTTCACAGATGATGTATTTCTGTTGCCGCTATAACAACAAATACTAAAAACAGAATAAAATAAATATTTAAGTGGAAATGTCCCATGCATCAAACGTGTTTTTTGCCGTTTTTTGGCGATAATGGTACGGAACTCTTCGTGTGCGAGTCCGACTCGCACTTGTTTCTTTTTTGGAAAAAATATATGTTACATAAGTCCATGTTCAGATTAATTTGATCTAAGAAAATTAAGAGTTTTATTCGTATAACATAGTGTCATTAATTTGTAAAGTTATATCTAACACAGACAAAAACACGACTATCGCGCCAAAACCGCTGGGCGTATTTTAATTAAATGGGGTGTCCATTTAATTAAAATACGCCCAGCGGTTTTATCCATCTCAAAGACAATTTAATTATCTACATTTTGATTTAAGACTTATTTTTTAAAGTCATAGAATAATAAGGCAATTACAAAAAACTACTGAGTTTTGGTTCGCGCGGGTCTGAAACGAGCGCGCGTTTTGTTCCCTCAAGGTCGTTGGCGACAGTCTTCGTCTTAAGGCGCATATATTCCCCAATGTTATCGCATTGCTGGCCGTGCGCCCGCTCGGAGCCAGAATATCAACATTGAACCACCTTTTGGGCAGTTTTGTTTGCAAAATATTCTTTGATTTACATATGCTATTTCAATTATGGAGAAATTCCAGCCATCAATTATCAGCTATCAAAGTAGCGAAAAAATACTGTGTTGTTAATTATTGTTTTAAAGCAAATCTATTAATTACACGAAAAAACCATGTTTCTCAAATAATGTATCAATATTTGTGTATCAATTTTTTTTTCCCAAAACTTGTAACCTAACCTATGGAGTATGCTGTAGAAAGTGACCGTTTTACGACATTAAAGCGGTGGTAGGCCCGCCCTTAAGGATCGAGCGTTAGATTTAGTAAACGGTACTTCTGAACGCGGCTTGTACTGTTAGGTTTGTCTCTCTAGAGTCTTGACCGCCGCATAACTTGGACCCTGCTCTAGATCTCGGTGAATCACAGCTCCTGTATATTATATAAAAAAATGTGAGCTTGCTAACAGTGGTTATTTAATTCCTACCAACAAAACAGAAGTAACTTTTTACAAATTTTTAAAACTAAATATGCCACAAATACAGCAGACAACAACAATTAATCGTGCGCTTATCTCCAAGGACATGGCGTGATACATTTTAATTCAGAAATTATTACCACTCCCTCTTGAAAACGAACACAAAAAGCAGCCATGAAATATAACACGTTGCACGCTACACCTGCGTATGACGTCATGAATTACACCCCTTACCCCCACTCTTCGTACCCCCTACGTGATCCGAATGTGCGAAACAACTATGTTAAGCAAGTAAATAATTTCACACATACCAAGTGTGAAGAAAATTCTTCAGACCCAAAAACACATGTCGTAACAACTTAAATCTGAATGAAATAAGAATTCTCGGAGACGAGAGACACTTGAAAATCGGTGGTACGTGCGAAGAATGTATTGCGTGCCATTTTTTTTGGCGGAATTTTCACCTGCTGTGAACATCACAAGAGATGTGAAGGTTTTGAGAATTTGCTTCGATTGTCGTAGCAATTTGCGACAGCGTAGCGCCGTAGACGTCGCTTGCTACGCCGTAGTAGGTAGGACATAATTTTTTTCTGAGAAATATACTCTATATGCGCAAAAGTCAACCGTGCCATCATTTCTTTTACAATTATATTCTAACCACTTTGATTAATTAAAACACAGAATATTACGAACATTTCAGAATTAATTACACGCGAGCTCAAAGCTAAACACGTGAGATGAAAATTTTCCAATGAACATCTGTTGTATTCACTTCAAAGGCCCCTAATAACCCGCTAGGCTTTACGGTCGCATTTGTGTTAAATTAATGCATTTTCGCTGTTGAAAACCGTCACCGTTATTTCACGTTCCATACATTAGTCGAATTATGAACACAACACCTTTTAATAAGAGCGAGTTGTAAGACTGGTTACACACGTGAGTCTCCCGAAATGTGACAGGCAACGCATCGCACGAGTTTTATTAAAGTGACAGATATGCCACGGAGTGTGACATATCTGTCACAAATAGATATTATCCCGTTGTTGAAATTCGTGTATATTTCTCGTGTCATTTCACGCGAATGCTGTTTGCATCACAATAGTTAATGTAGTTTACAAATGACACTTGTCACAATTTATTAATCTTGTTTCTGGTTAACGCGTTTTGGAATTTACTCTGTTAGCATCATATCTGTCATATGTAGCAATATTGAATAAAAAATGTATATTGTGATTTATGAATATTGAAGGTTTATTTACGAGAAAAGTATTCGTGAATTTGGAGGTCTTTGGGGAATATTAGCTGTCTACTAATGCATGCGAGTAGATACTCCTTGGGTGATGAAATATGAATGTCGCGATGTAGAAGATAATACTTTGTGACACATGAAAAAATAACATCATTTTTGAAAATAAAATATAGTTTGTATTGAGAAACATGTTGTGTTTTTGTCTTAGGTCGTACAAGCAATAATTTTATTACAAGCTTTTATTTAACTTGCAATGTATGTATGTATGTATGAAAGTGTGTTCGGGTCAAATCTTGCAACTGAATTTTTAAGCAGTTATCCTCCACCGATTAAGATTAAATTTTGCATACACGTTTAGTTTGGATGGCAATGCATTGTTAGCTAAGTGACATCATTCTAAATCTAATACGGTGGACGGCGCAAGATGACGGACTAGTTATTTTTTGTGCACTGACATGATATAGGTATCAAATGAAAGGGTTTGCTGAGAAGAATACCAAAGTGTTTAAAAAAAAATATTAAAAAAAATATTGTGTTTGATTAGATTAAATTATAAACGATGACTCACTTTATTTCCTTATTTTAGTTTACAAACGCCATTTTAAAATCCCAACAATAGCCAAAATTGTTAACGAGTCGAAAAAGCAAAAATGTGTACCCGTCCTATGAAATTTTCGGTATAAAGTCATGAAATTCTCAAGTTAACTCTCTGAGGTCGGTTTGACGTGTTACGTTTGTGAAACATTATTGGCGACGCGTGTGATGGCGGCACAATTAATATTAATTCAAGCAGAGACTTGACGAGTTTATTGTGAACCGTCAAGATTTATTTCCTTGCGGTTCTTGACGGTATTGGTATGGTTTCTGGTATATTGTAGAACCGTGTGGGTAGGTATTTGTTAACCGAGTTCCCAAAAAGGAGGAGGTTCTATGTTCGACTTTATGCTTGTCTTTTTTTTTGTGTATGTTCACCGATATCTCCGTCAATCGTGGACCGATTTTGAAAATTCTTTTTTTGTTTGAAATAGTATGTTCCGAAATTGGTCCCATTTTAATTTGTTGAAGATCTGATGAAGAACTTCGGAGATATACAACAGAACTCTTCAATAAATAACGGCAAATCTCTCGGGAGTGCTGCAATCGCTTGTCTGTTTATTGTTTATACCATTTCATAACATAACATCACGCCAGTACGCTCATAAGAGGTACGCAGATCTCTCATTTCACCGGTTATGTTCAAGTTTTATGAAATCTATTCTGGCGTTACCTTACTGACTTGCCTATTAGGTAGGAACAACTAAAAAGTGACAAATAAAAAAACTTTTTGCAATAAAATACTACCGACTTCCAAATACAAAACTACAAAGTGAAAAATAACTTTATTTTTTGAAGTCGGTGTCCATAACGCAAAAAAAATTGGTACCTACTAAAGACACCGACTTCAAAAAATAAAGTTATTTTTCACTTTGTAGTTTTGTATTTGGAAGTCGGTAGTATTTTTTTTGCAAAATGTTTTTTTTTTTATACAGGCGTTATATTAAAGGTACAAGTTGGTAGTCGACTACACGCAGCAGCAGCAGCAGACTACATGTCGCTGCGACACTACTGGTTTATTAGCGACAAGTCGCCCGACTACACGAGAAAAGATTTTTTTAGCCACATGACACGTAGTCAATTTTCATAGCCCGGAAAAGGCTGGGGGTAGAGGGGAGAGGGGGGACGAATGATCATCCATCATATTCAGTTTGACAAGCACATGTGTTCTCTGAATTGAACAGTTTCTGTTCTCCGAAGGCGTAAAATTGGGCCAAGATTTGGAAGTTTAGCGAGTGAGATTTTTTAATATTTTGATATTTTATTGTTTCAAATTTTCGAGATTAGACCTTGTAATAGCTACTGGTTTCCAATCTTTTCGTTGGCTGATTATTGTTTGTAACTTGGGTTGGCTGCGATCTTTGCAAATCCTGATATGCATAATTTTAATTGATCGGTGAAAATTTGTTGGTGTGCAAGCTGAATAGTGTATGTTCTATATCTATAATAATATATCATACCTTTATATATATATAATCTCAATTATTATCTTGGAAATGGGCCGAACGATTTTCATGATATTTAGTATGCTGGGGGTTTCCGGGGCGGTAAATCGATCTCGCTAGGTTTATTTTTAGAAAACGTCGTTTTCTCTTTTTTCACCCGAGCAGAGCTCGGTCGCCCAGTTACTATACCATTAAAAGACAGGAAACTTTGCCGGAAACCGCCAATAATATTGAAAAACGGAACGGACGGTTTGGTTTGGTTTGGGATTAGTGCAATGGAATTGTACCAATAAAAATATATATATTGAAAAAACGTGTAAATTTTAATGTAAATCGCTTACGTTTATGACTTAACCTCATATCTGCCTAGGTTTGTTTGCTTGCAATCTTTCATACTGCGTGACGGATTTAGTTTTTTTTATAGAAATCTTTTATCCTCATCGATATCATAAGCATTTACGTTAAAAAAAAAACCTGCTATAAGTTAAAAACCTCTGTTCGTTGCAATGTTTGCATTAAAACTTAATAAAAAGAAAGAAGAAAATTAGTTTTTTTGGCACACACAGATACACACAATGTGGGTACAAATAAAAGGGAGGGTTTATATGAAAAGACTCCCGGCTGTCGCGACGCTACATGCGCGCACTTTCATATAAACCATGCAACCTGGTACATAAGTAATGACGAACTTCACCGTGACCTCAAAACGGAATTCGTCACCACCATCATCCAAACATTTGGTGAAGCCCACGAACACAGACTTCATCGACACGTGAATGTTGAGGCTATCCAGCTGCTAGGCAATACAGACTTATTGCGTAGGCTAAAAAGAACCAAACCTTTTGAATTAGTGTAGTGTACAAAGTTAATAAATAATAGTGACAACGCTGTGCTATACATATAACACATGAACATAGTGTTTTTTATAAATTATATCAGACTCTAAGAAAGTGCTACGGACTTGTGTAAAAGTGCAAATGGACTCTATTCTTAGTTTTAACATAATTTAAAACGTGACATATTAAGTAAGAGTTAAATTGTTTATTAGTCTTTTAGGCTAGATCGTAATTAATTATTAAGAATTTTGTGCTTAATAATAAATTCAAAAAAAAAATTAACCATAGCCTGATGTGAGAGACAAATTAGTTGCTTCGACAAAAGTTGCTCTTGCGCGCTATCTCTAAATATTTTCTCTAACACTGCAGAATGCCACGAAAAACGAAACAAACCCTAACACCATTAATTTACGTCATAATTCCCGTTTCCATTCCCACTATGTTTCTACCCCACCGATTTGAAAAGCAAAGGTGTAGAAAGATAAGAACACAGTAGGTTAGAGATATTTCAAAACAAGAGCGTATAAATCACGAGCTAGTTGAAAAGTACTCGGAAACTGAGGATAAATGAGTACTTCTGCATGGTTATAATAAATATAGTTATGTGGGCATTGCTATTATTGTTGTGTTGTTGTTTGTGGGCAAAAAAGGAGGGTTTGAAGTGTGTGTATGTATGTGTAAACGTAACTGCTGAAATATGGATCATCTCTATCCTCCATATTATCTGTCCCAAGCAGTACCTATGGCCTGGAGTTTCTTTCGCGAAGACACAGATAATATAATACTAGCATACCTCTCATCAGCCTCATCACTACATAGTATAAAACAAAGTCTGAGCTGAGTGGTGCCGATCCATGTGTCATGTTTGTGAACGGGCGCCATCAGTTGGGATTGGTCATATCTTAGCTGCCTCCGCCTGATTTTAATTACCTATTTATTGTATTTTTAATTGTTTGTTTTACTCTAGACGCTTTTAAGTGCGTTTTTTTTTTACATCGTTTTCACATATATGTATTTTTTCTACAAGATTATTTTAACCAAATACTTGTAAAACACATTTTTTTTTAAAAGAGTAAGTTTGGAGTTTCTTGTCCGTTCTTCTCCATAACAAGCTACATTGCCGAATGGACGGTAGAATCAATTTTTGACGTTCGAAAGTGCCGCTTAATGGCCTAATTGAATAAAGAAATTTTGATTTGATTTGAGTCGATTTCCGCTGTCTGTACATATGTAGTTATGCTTAGATCTTTAGAAACTACGCAACGGATTTCGATGAGGTTTTTTTTTAATAGATAGAGTGATTCAAGAGGAAGTTTTATATGTTTAATAAACGCGGATGAAGCTGCTGGCAGAAGCTAGTCCCATATAAATAAATCGTGCCGTTTTTCATCGGCATATTTATAGGAAACGAGATATTTGCAATAAATGTGTAAAAAATCGATTTTTGACCTTTGACCTTGGAATATCTGTAGTGGCGGACACCCTACGGTAAGTAGGTTTTGAGACAAGTTTTAGGGTGTCTCATTCCAAGATTCTTGCCCTAATTTGACTAATTTTCTTGGACTAAGTAGATTGTCAAGTTGACTACAGATGCTTTTTATTCTATCATGAGTGATACCTATCTAAGTGTTAAGCCATTATATCTGCGCAGTTTCACAGGGTGGTTAATTTGATACCAATTCCTGTTGACGTTTCTTATGTATTATTTTTAAACAAGAAAAGATTATAATGACACAAAAAGAAAATACTCTAAAGGTAAATAAATATAGCCCCTATTAAATATGTTTAAGTATTTTGGTCTTCGTTCTTCATAAGTCGATTATAATTATTGAAAAGCTTATTTTTATTAAAATTCTTCTCGTATAAAATAAACTGATTTCTAAAACTTACTTTACAAATTGATGGCGAAGTCTATTTATAGCCGGGCTTCCACTTACAGGCTTCCACCGGCTTCTAAACATAAACAAGCTTTCGTTATTAAAATGTTGGTCCCATTTAGTTGCGAACTTTTCAAAACAACTGTAAGTAATTAGTAGAATTGATTTATTTGTTAGTTGTTACTGTAGTTTGTAACTTTGCGATATTAGTCGCGTTTTGCCGCTGTTTTGTTTCCGTGGCTTATCCTTATTTTTCGGCATAAAAGTTACATATGACAGTCAGCAACGGTCATGTTCTCAGTGAAATATATATAACTGGCGGACGCCTCGCGGTTTCACCCGCATAGTTTCCGTTCCCGTGGGAATACAGGGATAAAAAGTAGCCTATGTCACAGGAGCTTCCCAACGGTGTAGGAATTTTTGCTTGAAATTGGTACAGTAGTTTTGAAGTTTATTCGTTACATACAAAAAAACAAATCTTTCCTCTTTATAATATTTATTATTAGTATAGATAATCTGATCAGTACTTTCAGAGTTTGTCTCCTAAAATCAAAAAGTTTTTATGAGATAAGTATAGATAAGTAGATCTTTATTTTTTAGGTTTCGTACCCTATTGCTGTCACTCATGTGTCCGTCTGTTCGTCGTCTGTTACACGGGTATTACAGCCAAACGGTTGGAGCTACAGAAAGAAAAGAAAGAAAAATATTTATTTGTGTCCCGCACAGGAGACACGAAATATGCAAAACACAAACAATAATAAAAAATGAAAATAAATAACCCCGTGCGAGACCAAAAAGGCTCCTATCTCAGCATGTGCAACGATATTAAAAAGAAAATAACGCTGCGCTGATATTCTGATAGGGCCCACTGTTGATGCCACGGACACATTCATGGAAACGGAACATACAATATTAAAGCAATAAAATAGAATGAGATAAATAATAACAAAATAGTATAAACACAGAAGGTGAGTCACAGTATGTATGTGTATAACGTAGACAAATATATGAATAAAACACAATAAATTTACGACCAAAATTCTGACGGCTCAATGATCATTTGTCGAAACCGTAGACAAACGACAGAGCGCGCCAATCTCTATCTGTGGTCGGCGTCGGCTGTCAAAATGAAAACAAAAATAATGGTGAAAAGATTACAGTCTTCAAATTTTCACAGTTTAAGCATCTTGTTAACCCAAAGCCATGCATATGGTCAAACATTTTTTTTTATATTTTAAGGGGGGCTCCCACACCACCACAACAAAAGGGGTGCGGCTATAATAATATTTTATCTACCCCACCGAGTGGGGTATCGTTGTTTAGAGCTCGTTAAGTAGATAAATACTGTACTTAGTTTAAAAAATAATGGAAAACAAAGCAATGAGAAGCGACCAAAAGTCATTTTTTTTTCCAAAATTTTGTACCGAAGAATTTTTTAACTTCCCATTGACCTATGAACTAGAAATTAGGTGATAATATTTATTATTACGTATATTTTACTAACAAAATACCAATATATTGATAAATCTGATTTTTCTTTGCATTTTGCGGTTTGGTACGGAACCCTAAATGTGCTAAGTCCGACACGAACTAGACCGGATTTATTGAATCGACTATTGTGTATTTAGGCGGGTCACGTATGACGGGATCGCTGGTTTTTATATTGTTTTGTAATTATTTAATCACAGCCGTCTTTTTTTGACAACTGTCTACTAGGCATACGCAGGATGCTAGAACATTAAAAAACTGAGTAGGTACCTCTAGCTACGATAGTAAGTTAGTAACAGTAGCTATACACACATACCTTATTGGTGATGGTCTTCAGAAAAGTCAGACGCGTAGTACTTACAACCGGTGTGAGTAAATGGCGAAATGTATGAAAGTAAACCACAGATATAAATCTAAATAGATGACGCGATTCTAAGTACTTCGTGTGTCAAAAAACGGGAGCAAAAGTGCGATCAAAAATCGTACTTTGAGCTGTTTCATTTAGCATTATCGGCACCGGACATCCACCGAAATCTAGATAAATGCCTAATTATGCCATATTGTGCTGTTAAAAACTGTAAAGAATATTTTTTTGAGAATTTAAGTCATTTTCTTTCACCTATTGTTCTTAAAATCTACTTTCTTTTCCCAAATAGTAGATGCAGATCACGGTCCACCCACAATAATAAACCCTTAACGCCACCCTCTAACAACACCCTTATTATCATATTTTTTACCTTTTCCCCAAATAATAAATTTAAATAGTGACCCCTATTTATACCACAATAAGGTCGCTTTTTCAAAGTGACCCTTATTCTCACACACATAAAGTCTACATTGAACGCGGTGGAATTTAAAATAGGATACAAATAAAGATTCTACATCCGTCATAATAAAAAATATTATTTTAACTTGTCATTGCCAAGCAAATTTGAGCCTTTAAATTAAAAACGTTAAAAACTCGAACGTAACATAGCGAGCCAAACCCCCATTTATTTTCGATTAATAAAACTCTAAAAAACAAAACAAAAAACTATAAAGTGACCCTTATTCGCTATTTCATCCAGGAGAACAAGATAGGATTTACCCCCCCCCCTTAACCGTTTACCTCCCCCCGCAAAAAAAATATAAAGTGACCCTTATTCATACCATTGAAATAAGGTCGCTTTTCTTAGACAAGCAAAAGTGACCCTTATTCTCATTAGCATAAGGTCCACATTGATCACCATTGTCACGTTTCGTTACGGAATTTCTGGATTCGGTCTCCACGCTCAAGGCCCGCGATAGAAGCTATGCAATAGCTTAAAAGGTGGCCGAGGCATTGGAAATATTTTCTGTCATTAGTAAGTAAATTTGTCTTTCATACAGATGGAGGGACTTGCGTTATCTAATTAGATTTATGTCTGTGAGGTAACGGAGCCAAAGGATCGTAGCGTTAAGGTTCCCCTAGTCAACGGCACGAACTATTTTGTGCGCGGGGATAAAATGCATGCTGTCTCATCCGACAACACGTGCGAAAGAGATTGATGCTGTGATGAGCAATAAGAAGCTAGTTCTCGTACGAATTAGCAATTTTGCAAATTTGTAGCGAAATGGATGATGATTTAGGACGAAAACAAGCGCGCAAAATTTTATGAACAGACCTTTGGGAGTCTAGATATCATGTAAAAACTACTAAATGTATATTTTCAAAATAAAATTATTTGCATTGTTGAATTACTAATCTATCCCTGTATGGAGGCCGTTTTGCAATTTTCCTTCTTCTTATGGTATTTATTTCCGCCCAAACATGCGTTAAAATTAGTGTTAAAATATGGCACCTTCGACGCTCATAACTTTCAAATATTGTATTTTTTTACTTTTTTGTTTCCATACAGGGCTAGATAATGATGAGACAAATTGATAGATATCACTTTTTATTTTAAACGTACACCGTCAAACAGTGGAGTAATCGACAGAAGAATTTTCGACGAGTGTAACCTTAATCTCAATAATAAAACACATATAATACTATTCGTTGGAACTGAAGATCGATTGTTTAAGTCTAAAACAAAATTTCTACTCAACAAAATTTCTGATAAATAAGTTAAGTGACTTACGAACTTTAACTTAGTAAAAGTGGAATAGTAAAAAGATTTATAAATGTTTCGGTACAGTCCCGATAAATCGGTTATTTTGCTGTCTCTTGCTGTCGTAAATCGACACTTAAATTGGATTTCGGTTAGTGGTGAGTGGAATAAGTGGAACTTATTTATCGCTTCTGGAATGATGAACTTTATCGCCGTTGAGAGATAATATGTCACGAGAATTTAACGCGATGATTTCGATTGTTTATTTACCTATTTCACCCGACGTTCGGCCGTGGTCCCGGGTAGACTGGTGTCTCGGTGTACTGGCTCCGTTGGGGCAGAAAATTCTTCCTCTACCCTCACATTTCTACACACAACACTGACCGTGTCCTTATTCTGTAATTTCACCGACTTCACAAAACGAGGTAGGTAATGTCTTTTGAATCACTGGATTTCATGCCGCGGATAATTTGTAACCGTCATCCCGATTGAACGTTTTGTGTTTTTTTTAATTTCAAATCGCTTCTTGCCGTGATATATTATTTCTTAATTATGAAACGCGAAATTTTTAAAGTTTATCGCCGTTTTTGAAATCATGTGAGATGACAGTGAGGTTATATAAAGTGCACGTGTTTGCGTCCGCTTGTGCACTATAATGTCGCAAGTGTCGATAGATTCTCTCCAGTGATTCACCTTTGGCCCTTCTCCTTCTTGTTTTTGGTCCATTCCCAATTTATTTGAGATCGCTTAAGCTGTGTTAAACGCACTTTATGACTGGAACCTCGAGGACAAAGTACAAATTATGTGCTGTGATACAACTGCATCTAATACAGGGCGATTGAAAGGAGCTTGTGTACTTTTGGAACAAAAGCTAGACAGGGAATTATTACTCTTTGCTTGCCGCCATCACGTTTACGAACTGGTTTTAAAGTGTGTATTTGAAACAAAAATCCACCAAATAACAAATAGCCCTGATATCCCGATGTTTAAAAAGTTTAGAGACAGCTGGAATACTATTAATTCTGCTGCTATTGAAACACACAGCCACATCGTCACACAACATTTTTGTAATACAAAAATTAAAGAACTGTTGACATTTTATAATGAAGAACTGCAAAAATCTATTGTACGTGACGATTATCGAGAACTGATTGAACTGTCTATTATTTTCTTAGGAGGCGATAGTGAGAAAAAAATTAAAATAAGACCTCCTGGAGCAATGCATCAAGCAAGGTGGATGGCAAGAGCTATTTACTGTTTGAAAATATGTTTGCTGCAATCTCAATTCAAAATTAGCGCCAAAGATAAACGAGCACTCCAAGACATTTGTTTATTCATTGCAGTTGTATATGTGAAATCATGGCTGGGATGTAGTCTGGCGGTGAAGGCACCAAATCAAGATTTGTCCTTTTTAAAAAGGCTTAAGGAATACGAAACTATTAACAAAGAGATCTCCCAAGCAGCTTTGAAAAAGTTTAGTCAACATCTTTGGTACTTGTCAGAAGAAATTACTGTTTTGTCACTCTTTGATGATGAAGTTGATGAAGCAACCAAGAGAAGTATCGTAGAGAACTTACAAAGAGAGAGTTTGTATGATTCTGGGAAGAGATACATTCCATCGAAGGAAGATATGTCTGATTATTTGCATGGTAAGTGGGAATACTTAATTTTATGTTAAAGTTAGCTATTAATCATTAATTTAAAAAAAAACATGTAAAAGGATCTAACGCTAAGCTTACTTTACTATGTCTTAAATTGTTTTAATAAACTGATAATAATACTGTCTTGTCTATTGTTACAGGAAAATCATTGAGTGATTTTGTGTCTATCAAGAGCAGAAAATTATTTTCTCGTTTAAAAATTGATGATAACTTCTTGGAGAAACCTGTTTCTACGTGGGAAGAAGATGTTGCCTATTTACAGGCAAAAAGAAAGGTTTTTTCTTTAAGGGCAGTGAATGATACAGCTGAAAGAGCTGTAAAACTTATGCAAGATTTTCATGGTTTAATTAATTACTGCAAAGGAAGAACAGAAACAATTTTTACTACGCTGTGTACAAGAGCACAGAAATCTTTATCCAGACTGTAACAAAGAGACCCTTAAAAGAAAATATCCTTGCTAATCTGTAATTTTATGTTCTTTTAATAAATAAATACCTATTTTCTTACAAAAATTTTATTATTGTTTTTATAAAATATAAATATTTAATTTTGTTTAGTTGAATATCGAAAAGGGTCAAAGGCAGCTATTTTCAAAATCTTTATGGCCTTGTCGGCACGGGTTAATGTTGACATAGGAAGATAAAATTTTGTATTTAAGTAGATCTGGGTAGTTTAAAAAGAATTACGGGGTATGCATTTCGATATCCGAAAAAAAATATTTTTCACCTATATAAGGGACACCCTAATATATATATACGCATATTGCATATATAATATGCGTACCTGGGCAAAAAAATCAGCTTCGACAAGGATAGTAACTACTCAGAAATCGATAGGAGAATTCAGCTTACTTGGAACAAATATTGGAGCCTAAAAGAAATTTTCAAAAGCAATATGCCAGTAGAACTAAAAACTAAAGCAATGACGAGCTGTCTTTTACCATGCCTAACTTATGCCTGCCAGATTTGGAAGTATACAGAAACAATAAGAAGAAAAATTACAACTTGTCAACGCGGCTTAGAACGGAGCATGCTCAAAATCATAAGAATCAATAAAATAAGACACTCAAAGATAAGAAGCGTAACCAAAGCCACCGATGCTCTGAACTATGCAAAAAAACTGAAATGGAAATGGGCGGGGCATGCTGCAAGACTTTCAGACGAGCGATGGACCATAAGGGTGACTCGTTGGAGAGGCCCAAGTGGGAAACGATACAGAGGAAAGCCGCTTACAAGATGGGCGGACGATATTATAAAAACGGCTGGTTCTAGTTGGATGCAAACAGCCCAAGATAGAGAAAACTGGGGTTCCTTGGAGGAGGCCTTCACCTGCGGAGGGGTTCTTGCAAATTCATAATATATTTGAATTTAAAATTTGGATTAAGTTAGTTTAAGACAGTTTATTTTGTTTGTTTTGCAAGAAATTAAAGATTTTTTATTTATTGTATTTTATTTATTATTGACTGAGAGGCCCGTGGTTAGTTAATGAGCAGTTTTTGCAAGATCCATTAACCAATGATTGTAGAATAGAACAGAATAAACTTTATGGTACACCAAAAAAGTTACACATTTATATTTTAATTAATACAATTTATCTTTCAACTCATCCATCCTAAGTACCAATACCTACCTATTTGTGATCAACAATAGTAAACTTGATATAAATATCATTCGCAAAATCATTTAATTTTTGGTATCGTATTATTTGATATTTAACCTCGTCGATAAAGGCCTGCGTTTTAACTGATTCTAGAAAATCATTACCGAAAATATTATTCGCATGGAGATTATTAAAATGGCGTTGTTTCATGGAATTGCAGGCCGGTTTGTTTTGAGGGTACCTACATCTATTTGATTAAAAACGAAGTGCATTTCAACAACCACTATTCATTCCATTGGCTTTACCACGAAAAATATTTCATAGCGAATATACAGAACAACGAAAAGGTAATGCAGTAGATTGACTGAATTACCGAGTCTTTATAAGCCCGATGTCACTGATGTCTGTAACATCTCTCTCTCTCATAATCCTCCTGTATTCCGAGGTGTCCTTTTTTTTTAATATAGTGACAGGATTTTACTAAAAACTTTCACAACGAATACTGAAAGGAGAAAACCTCCTATTCCTATTAGTATTCGTGTTTCTATCAAAATGTTCCTTTTGGCATAGATAATAATATCAGCACACAGATCGGATCCTCAGAAATTTAAAACCGCGCCATCTATTGAATCAATTTTAAATGATCCGTTCAAATAATCTTTAAAATGCGAATAAGTAGCCCAATTAACCATAATTTTATGCTACTTTTTTTAACATACAATATTTATGATCAATTCTAGTAAATGCTAATGTTACATACAATCCAATAACGAATCGATGCATATCGCGCCATCTAGTGACATTTATTTGAACCAAATTTTCTTTGTTAACGCTGGGACCCCGTGCTTTTAGGTTACATTTATAACCAGTTCTAGCAGCTGCCTGCGTGGTATTATTAGGTACTTTTCCCAATATCTTTATTAATTATAGCCTATGTGTTATTCTGATGTATGGTGGCTCAGTGGCTAAGACTTCGTCTCTCATGCTTGAGGTCGTGGAGTCAAATCCGGGCAAGTACCAATGTGACTTTTTCAAATTCATATGTACGTAGTTTCTAAGGTTATCTTGGACATCACAGGCAACGGTGAAGGAAAACTCGTGAGGAAACCTGGACTTGTATAGTTAATGTAAGTCTGAATTAGCCAAGTCAGAGGGCTGTGGGGTTCCCAGAGGCGGCTTAATTAACTCTGACACCGAGATGGCCACACCTCACACGAAATGAAGAAGAAGCTATATTTCTGTATAGTTTCATCAAAATCCGTTCAGTAGTTTTTGCGTGAAAGAGTAACAAATATCCATCCATCCTCACAAAATTTCGCGTTTATAATTTTAATAAGATAATCTCCAGATTTACGACACATCCATAGTTAGCAACATCTAATTAGAAAGGTGTTTATTATTACTTAGAATCAATTAATCTGGCTAAACTTTGCCCAAGTTATTTGGCTTCCAATATAACTGGATACAGATGTATTTTGAATGCCCGACGGAAAAAGAGTGGTGTTATAAGTTTGACGTGTGTACCTGTGTGTTTGTGTATATGACTGTGGCATCATAGCTCCTAAACGGATCAACCGATTTTCATTTCACTTTTTTTTTGGTTTTGAAGGTGACTTTATCGAAAGTATTCTGAGCCATTTTTCATGAGAATCGGTTCAGCTGTTCAAAAGTTATGGGCGGTTTACTGTTTGAATCGGTTTTCGCAAGATATCGTGTCATAATTACGTGTTCAATTTATTGTCGATCGAAGCGTGTCTACTACTCGTACTATATAAATTATCTAGCATGAAATAAAAATGTGTCGGAGGTTTTTTTTTACCTTTCTTTTATACCAGACCAGATGAGACCAACGGCTAACGTGCTTGTAAGTACTTGTTTCACAATCAAATTTAGTCACTATAAAACTGCTTTTCAACTGGACCTGACAACTGGACTGATGTCCCATCAGTCATAGGTCCAGTTGAAAACCAGCGTCGGGCAATAGTTGCCCTACATTTTGCTGAACTGGTTCTATTTGGCCCAGCCGTGTGTTTTCTCTCTTTTTTTTTGTTGTTTTGAGTTTTCTTTTTTTATGTTTATGTTGTGTGCTCTAGTAGCTTGTGACAAATAAATGCGTTTTCTTTCTTTATTTCTTTCCGCGGTATAGAGCAGGCTCTATATGTAATGTGAACAACCCACTGAGGCAACCGTTGCATCGATTCGTTTTATTATTATTTAGTGATAAGCTCCATATTATTTCATAGAATGCAATAACATATTGAATTAGTGGCATACTATAGCTTCTGCCAGCGGCTTCGGTCGCGTGAATATCAAAAATTTGCCCAAGGGAAATATTACCGGCATAATTTATATCTTATTTATTTATTTATTATATACTTTATTGTACACCAAGATAAAAATAATTCAAAAAGACATGTTATAACAAAACAAACATACAACAGGCGGCCTTATCGCGAACCGCGATCTCTTCCAGGCAACCTAGAATGGAAAGAGACAGCCTTGGCTCAATATAGGGTTGCTCTTGGTGCAAATTTTTCAACAATTAATTATTTTTATTATTAAAATACTAAACACAAAATACAAAAAAAATATACAAAAAAATAATAGATACATAAATAGATACATACTCGTACAATATACAGACAAGAAAACAATTCAGCTTATACAAGATTATGATCACAATGATAAGTAGTGCTCCTTCACAAGTCGCTTAAAAACACATTAATAAGATAAACTCAATCCAGCTACAAAAAAGACCGCAATTCTACCACTAGATTCACCCCGCGACCATAATTCTTAGACCCAAACACGAAACTGCAACATCTAAACGAAATAATACATCACAACAATCATGCAAGTCGGTGCTGAAACGCGGTGTGAATAACAAAAGAATGGGGTTGAAAAGGTGGGGAATGAAAAGGCGCGGGAATACAACCACTTATCAGCTGTGACCAGGGGCAAAGATAATATAATACTACAGTCCAGGGGCGACCACTTACCGCTCGCTAGAGATTTAGCTCGCTAGAGAACCAAAAGGACTGTTGGCAATTATTCTTATAGGGACGGTAAACTGTTTTGAATAGCTGGAGAGTGGATCTAAATACATATAAGTTTTCTCAAATATCCATAGAAATATTGTCATTATTTTCGAGAAATAAACAAGCGAAGTATCGGAATTTACGGACGAAGCAAAATCAAATCCATTGCAGGAGCGTTTTTTGAATTTGGAAAATTACAAAGAAAGAAAGAAAACTAGTTTATTTGGCACACACAGATACACACAATGTAGGTACAAATAAAACTTAATTTTACAACATTTACATACATAGTGTGCCCCGCGGCTGCGCCAAAAAGGTTCAGTTCAGCAAAATGCCAGACAACTGGGAGTTGCCTGACGCTGGTTTTCAACTGAACCTTACGTTGAAGTGTACGGATGTGAATCAGTTTTACGGTGTTAAATATCTACAGGTAAATAAATATAAGTTAGTGTGTTATAAACTATACAGGTAAAGGTATGTATAATAATTTGGTGCGAAACATTATGCCATGAGCAGCAGAGCGAAATAGACGGATTGCAAGTAACTTTTAATATTAAAAGTTGTTTTTATATTCGGGTAGTTTGAAAAATATTGCGATCAATATGTACATCATTTTTAAAATTTTGTCAGAGCGGCGAAACAAAGTGAAATAAGGACGTTGGCAGAAGGATAGAAAGTAAGTGTCTGATAGAAGCCAAGTGTGTGTCATCCATCAATAATATTAACCATTTAGAATTTAAAATATTAAGCAACATATTCATTTTTACCCACAGGCCTCCCAACCTCGAGCGAAAGCAGGTGTCAAGGATGGATGACACACCAGCCCGCGGCTTAGGGTACGAGGCAGCTATGTGAAGTGTATGTGTGTGCTTTGTGAAGCAGCGGTTTATACTAAACGATAACAACGCTCCAGGAATGTTGATCAAATCCATTGCAGGAGCGTTTGTTGAATTTAGAACATTACAACGGTCGAGCAATGTTGTTGTAACTTTTAATAAATTAAATGCATAATATAAAAATTATGTTTTATTTCCCTGCATTCTTTTGATAAAAGCCCTGTATATGCCTCGGCGGAAATGGCAATTGCCTGTCTCGTATTACTGAAGTCCTCACCTACGGCTCGGCCTTCAAACTCATACTCGACCTGCAATTGCCTATTGCCAGGCCTTTGCAATAATTTACTATTATCTTATGGCCTGGCAAGTGACGATGGCAAAAGAACGGACGGGATGTCTTTGTTTCCATGGAAAATATGTATATAAGCCTTTAGTGTGGGACGCGACTTGTATCGATGTTCTTGCGCAATTCCATCTTCCTAGCTCTTCGTGCTGTGCTGGCGCTGCCGCTGCGGCTGCATAGAACTTCAAATGGCGGAATTATAATAACCTCATCGGTAGTTATATTTTCGGGCCGTTTGGGATTGAAACTCTTGGTCCGTGGGGTCCGAGTGCGCACGCTTTGTTTATAGATCTTTCAAAACGCCCGTGGCAATGGGCAAACGAGGTGGAGAAGGTTTTCGACGCCATATTTTAGTTTAGTTAATTTTTAAGCTAAGTTAGTTAGTAGTTTTTGATTTAAGTGTATTTTTATGTAGTTATAGTATTTTATAATTGGGATATATTTCGTGGACCTTTCTGTAGACGTATACATACCTATATCCCAACATACATTGTTATGGTATATTTTAAAGTGATTAGGCAGCGTTTTCGTTGAAAGCTCCGAGGCGGCTTGATTTTTCCGCCATTTTCAACAATTATCGTCATATTTCAAACAATTTACACAAAACCTAAACAACTTATTTTTTGAGTTTTTCGCGAACAGACAGACAGAAGCGGTAGGGAACTTTGGTTTATGATATGTAGTGATTTGTTCGATAAACTCGTTTGGCAATTTTTTACTGTAACTCTTTAAAGTGATGCAATGGGAAGATATATTCGTCAACATGGGAATATATTCTCGAGAAGACCATCCAAAAATACGAAAACTATAATACCCCTTGCTATACTTAATACATCTGTAAATACAAAATTCCCCCATTCGCCAGCATGCGGAACCCTGTGTGCGAAATAAATCTTCTAGCGGGCCTCATCCGTGCGAGGTGACAGAATCGGAGGCGAACACTCCCAGCTACTTTATTATTTAAAAACTCAATTCAACAACTTATGGCATTTATTGTTGGCCAGTTAAGTTATTGTTTTTGAGTTTGAAGCTTTTATTGAAGGAGTATTGTTAGTGTTGATAAGTTTTATGAAGAGTTCTGTGTTGGGGTCTTCGTGGATTTGTCTGAACTGCTGAAGTTGCTTAAATGGACGTGTTGAAATATCAGTTCTGCTGCCTTTCTCGAGATAAGTTAAAGTCTTTTGTGGGTTCTATTTAGAGGAAATAAAAACATAGCGTACCATCACTTCTACCCCAAGTATCCCCCGAAGGTTTTGCAAGATATAACCACATTTCAAAAGTTTTATTTAATTCCTATGTAATTTGTGTTTAGAAAAGAAAGAAATAAGAATTTATTTGTGACAGGCACGACGCTTACCATAAAAAAAAACAAAATCATCAAACCTAGAGGCGGATACAGATATTGCGAGGCATTCGCAGCGCACGGCGCTCATCGCAATGTGTGGACGTTCATATTCGTGGTAAGACATTTGCTATAAGTGCTTCGACAACTCATAACAAAGCAAAAGCCGTGCGTTGCGAGCAAAAGCCGTGCGTTGCGAGCAAAAGCCGCGCGATGCGAGCAAAAGCCGTGCAATGCGAGTGAAAGCCGTGTGTTGCGAGTAAAAACCGTGCGTTGTAAGCAAAACGCGTGCATTGCGAGGCGAACGCGGCGCATGCCTCGCAATTTCTGTATCCGCCTTAGTGCCTCTTGCTCAGGTTTAGCGGCACGGTATCATTCTGTCTCGGTCGACATGACATTATTGCAGACTGAAATTTAAAAGTTCCAACCTCAACAAAAAATTCACGAACTAACACGATCCATCGTAACACTGAATCAAAAACCAACGTGCAATCAGAAATGTAACCACAAACACACTACATCATTTGAAGTTCGTTATCAATTCCAAAACTGATACCAGAGATACCACGGTCACGATAAATCAAGGTCCGATAATTGGAAATTGACAACAAAAACAAATTTCTAATTATAGGCGTTTGGTTACGCGATACATTGCCGATTTAGTTAGTTAAAATGTTAGGGTAATATTACAAATTATTATGGCCAACAAATCAACCAGCTTTTCCTGTGGCTTCATTCACCCATGTTGAAGTTGAAATTTATCCCACGGGAATGTAGAACCCGGATAAAAATATTCGTCTTACCTCCAACCTTCTCCTCGTCTTCACCTCGAATCATAAGATCTTACATTTATAAACATTATAATTCGATTTTGCCCATATCATAGCTACCGAGTCAGGAAGAGCTTTATCGAACGGACTTGAAATATGGACCTTAATACAGATCATTGTCTACCTGTGTGCCAAGTTTTATACAAATCCGTTCAGTCATCAGACACTGGGCCTCATCAGAAAGCTTAAAGTCACCCAAAGGGCAATGGAGAGGTCTATGCTCGGAGTTTCCTTGCATGATCGAATCAGAAATGAAGACATCCGCAAGAGAACCAAGATTACCGATATAGCCCGAAGAATTTCCAAACTTAAGTGGCAGTGGGCAGGGCACATTGCTCGCAGAACAGATGGCCGTTGTGGTCGAAAACTTCTAGAATGGCGACGGCATACCGGAAGACGCAGCGTTGGAAGGCCTCCCTCTAGGTGGAGCGATGAACTAGTCAAGGCTGCGGGCGTCGGGTGGATGCAAAACGCTTAGGACCGATCAGTGTGGCGACGCTTGTGGGAGGCCTATGTCCAGCAGTGGACGTCTTTCGGCTGAAATAATACATAAATGATATACATTCAGACTTTCCCATTCGTAATATTACTAGGATAGCCTAAGCGTATCGCGATCTTTAATAATGGTCTTTATCGTGTTAGCTATACGAGTTATGATTAGATGGTTTTGATAGGTCACTTAATTGACAGGCTGAAAAATTAGCCACTTGTAATTGGTATCTAACTCTAGGTTATAAAATACAGGATGACTTTTCATATATCAGTCATCTTTCAGGGGATGCAATTACATAGGATTATGAATGAATTACTTTTACCTATTGTGACACCAATCAAGACAGGGCTTTTCCTTGCTTGTTTTCTAATATTGTTTCCTGAAATATACAAAAAATAAAAACCGGTCAAGTGCGGGTCGAACTCGTGTGCCGAGGGTTCCATTATACTGCCATAATAAAATTCTATACACCTAATAGGGACTTAAGTATCTGGTATAAATTTCAACATGCTAGCTCTACCCGTTTCTGAGAAAATTGGTGGTGACAGACGGACAAGAGAGTTATCTTATAAGGGTTCCTTTTTTTACCCCTTGAGGTACGGCACCCTAAAAATCATCCCATCTTATTGGTTTTGCCCAGCAACAGGGCTTTGTAAAGACTCAACGATTCACCTTACTGTTACCGTATTTCACCGTATCTACATTTAATTTTTCTTTGTTTTTTTCTGAGAAACCATAATTCTCTCTCACCCAATTACTACGAATTATGGGTCCTCCGGACATAATGTTTAATTCCAACCCAATTTCAATTAAGAACACCCCTTTTAGTTGGAATTAATATAATGATTGGGTTACAGGTAGCTTGTAAATTCGTAATTTTTAAGTGCCGGGAGAAACTCATTCCTCCAATTTCACGGCAGATTGATCACGGGAAAAGAAATTTAAATTTTCTTTAACTTTTATTTAAAAAATATCCGTTTGATGCGCTTCTAAAAGGCAATGATGATATTAATTTTTCACAAAAAGAAATTCGTGGAAACCTATTTACACCATTCAAATTTATTACAAGTGTGGGCCCAGCAAATACGGAAAAAAGACACAATCCCCTTTCCACACGCTTTTAATATTCCACATCCCTATAACTCATAAAGCAGGCCACATTCAGAAGCAGAGACAAGAAACAAATGTCAAAAAAATAAAACATAAAGCAAAACGAAAAATAAAAAAGAACATGGCTGCCCGAATGCCATGTAATTCGGCGATAAACTTCGCTGCCGGCATCAAGCCACGATTAAAACCTTCCAGCTTTCTTTTTTTAAATTTTCGTAGGAAAGAATTAACTCGTTTTAGTGCCTAACGGTACCTAATGGAGGCCTAAAACGGGAATCATTATTTCCGTTGGACGATGGAGATTTTTAAAAGAACATTTGGTAGCAATTATCGTTAGCGCGCCAAGTCCGAAATCCGTTTTTAATCCTTTCAATTCTTAATAATTTTGCATATTTTAAACATTTTACTTTGGGTTTTTCTGCAGTAGCCTGCGCTATGATTTCTGAGATTCTGGTTATTAGAAAGCTTTGCAGTCAATTAATTTAGAATTTATTTAAAGTTAGACTTTTCATTTATTTTAATCTTTTCAACTTTATTCTTCTTTTAGCTAATTTTAAAGAGTTTTAGGTACAGTTGACAAAAAACCGAAGACAATTTTGTTCCTAGCCAATAAAATTATTACATTGCCAAAAAAAACTTATTTTATAACACGTCAGTTGCGCCTAATAAATATGAAACCAATAGGCATAAACCGCGGTTAACGACAGTTTGCAACCAATCCGAGTAATGTACTTACTTTAACTGCATGCTTAGGTTAGGTTAGGTTAAAACGGGATGTGCTTACACACGTATTTGTTTCAGCATCCGTATAATGAAATAGCCATTATTACATAGGGCTTGTCATATTTTATATACTAGCTTTTGCCTGTGATTTTGCTCTATAACATTGTCTCAAGAGCACACTCTCGTGATAAAACCTATCCTATATCCCAATCAAGGTCATGGGCCACCCGTGCGCCATATTTCATTCCGATCCGTTCAGCCGTTTTGACGTGAATAGGTAACAAATGTATTTATTTATTTATGTACACATAAAAACTCTTTACAAAGAAAATAAATAATACAGATTGAAGAGCACAAAGGTTCTGCTTATTTCATTCTAAATTTCATCCAGCAGACCTGCGACAGGAAAGTTGGTTGATAAACGAAGACACAATGTGTAGACAGAATAAGGAAACTTAAAATATACAAAAATATCTTAACTTAATAAATATAGAAAATAAAAACACATACATAATGGTGCAGAGGTAATTTTCTTTGACTTATTTTTTGAATAAAGATACATTTTGAACGTCACGGATTTTAGGTGGAAGTGAGTTCCACAATCGTTCTGCATGAACAGAGAAGGAGTAATGGCCAGTTAAGTAATTTCTTTCGAGTTTGAAGCTTTTATTCAAGGAGTATTGTTAGTGTTTATAATTTTTATGAAAAGTTCTGTGTTGGGGTCTTCCTGGCTTTGTCTGTACTGCAAAAGTTGCTTAAATGGACGTGTTGAAAAATCAATTTTGCTACATTTCTTGAGATAAGTAAAAGTATTTTGTGGGTTCTATTTATACGAAATAAAAACATAACATACCATCATGACTATCCCACGTATCCTCCGAAGGTTTTGCAAAATATAACCACATTTAACCCTATGAAATTACGCGACGCATACCTTAAAAAGAACATAAAAAAACAAATGAAAAAAAAATTGGTGAGGCTACTGCTATCAACTGGACACAAATCTAGGCTGCGTATTGCTTGTAAGAAATTGCAGACTATAAACCCTTTAAAACTCTGCTCGATTCGGGAATCAGACCTAGAGGCGGATACAGATATTGCGAATCATGCGCAGGGCACGGCGCTCACCGCATGCTTCATAATGTGTGGACGTTGATATTCGTGGTGAGGCATGTGCTACGATAAATCAAATCAAAGCAAAAGCCGTGAGTTGTGAACAAAAGCCGCGCGATGCAAGCAAAAGCCGTGCGTTGCTACTATTGCGAGCAAAAGACGTGCATTACAAGGCGTGCGCGGCGCATGCCTCGCAATGTCTGTATCCGCTTTAGTGCCTCTTGCTCAGCAATAGTGGCACGGTATCGTTCTGTCTCGGTCGGAGACAAGATATTATTGTAGACTGCTAATTAAAAAGTTTCAACCTCAACTAAAAAAATCACGAACAAACAAGATCCATCGTATCATTGAATCATAAAACAAGTAATAACGTACTATCAGAATTGTAACCACAAACAAACTACATCATTTGATGTTCGTTATCAATTACAAAACTGATACCAGAGATATCACGGTCACGATAAATCAACGGCCGATAATTGGAAATTGACAACAAAAACAAATGTTTAATTATAGGCGTTTGGTTACGCGACATATTGCCGATTTAATTACTTGAAATGTTAGGTTAATATTACAAATTATTATGCTCAACAAATAAACTAGCTTTTTTCCGTGGCTTCACCCGTGTTAAACTTTACATTAGTAGAACAGGGAAGCCAGATATCTGATACCAGTCTTGCCAAGGGGTATCTTGTTACCCAGTTATTGGGTTGTGGAGGTCAGATAGGCTCCATGTAAAACACTGGTACACAGCTGAATCCGGTAAAACTGGAAGCCGACCCCAACATAATTGGGAAAAAGGGTAGGCAGATGATAAAAGGAAGAACAGGGATAAAAGTAAGTCTTACCTCCAACCTTCTCCTTGAATTCACCTTGGATTTTAAGATTGTCAACACGTACACAGTTTTGCAAATTTGTAGCGAAATGGATGATAATTTAGGATTAAAACGAGCACGCGAAATTTTATAAACAGACCTTTGGGAATATGGATATCATGAAAAAACGACTAAATGTATCTGTTCAAAATAAAATTATTTGCATTGTTGAACTACTAATCTATCCTTGTATCGTGACTGTTTTGCAATTTGCCTTCTTCTTATGGTATTTATTTGCGCACAAAGATGCGTCAAAATTAGTGTTGAAATATGGAACTTTCGACGCTCATAGCTTTCAAATACCTATATATATTTTTTAACTTTTTTGTTTCCATAAAATACTAGATAATGATGAGACAAGTTGGTAGCATTTTTTATTTTGAACTTACACCGTCAACAATAGATTAAATCAATTTAGTTTTAGTAAGTAGGCATGTAATAATTAATTGTAAGATAGAAACAGCAATAAAGGCTATTTTATTTATTTATTTATTTTATTTACACCGTCAACAGTGGAGTAATCGTCAGACTACGTTTATATGGAAGAATGATCCACTAGGGCAACCTTAAGGCGTGATGGACTAACACACATTCTAACATAAAGACTTTCCCATTCTTAGTATTACTGGGATAGCCCAAGCGTATCGAGTTCCTTAATAATGGTAAGGACCATCGTGTTAGCTTTAAGAGCTATCATTAGAAGATTTTGATAGGTCACTTAATTGACAGGCTGATAAATTAACCACTTGTAATTTGTATCTAACTCTAGGTTATAAAATACAGGGTGACTTTTAATATATCAGTCATCTTTCAGGGTATGCAATTAGATACCTAGGAATATGAATTACTTTTACCAATTATGATACCAGTCAAGACAGGGCTTTTCCTTGTTTTGTAATTTAGTTTCCTGAAATATCCCAAAAAAAAATCTCATCCTGTGGATTTTGCGGTTCAACGGTTCAACTTACTGTTACCGTCTTCACCGTATCTATATTAGGTAGAGTCTACATTTAATTTTTCTACGAAAAAATAATTCCCTTTCACCGAATTAATACGCAATTTGGGTCCTCCGGACATAAAGTTTAATTCCAACCCAATTGCAATTAATAACACCCCTTTCAGTTGGAATTAAAATAATGTTTGGTTAACAGGTAGGTAGCAAATTCGTGATTTATAAAGTCCGGGAAAAACTCCTTCCTCCATTTTCACGGAAGATTGATCACGGGAAATGGAATTAAAATTGTCTTTAATTTTTTTCCGGTTGATTCGTTTCCTAAAGGCAATGATAATATTAATTTTTCACAAAAGGAAATTCGTGGAAACCTATTTACTCCATTCCAATTTATTACAATTGTGGGAGTCCCAGCAGATACGGAAAAAAGACACAATCCCCTTTCCACACACTTTTAATATTCCACATCCCTATAACTCATAAAGCAGGCCACATTCAGAAGCAGAGACAAGAAACAAATGACAAAAAAAACGAAAACATAAAGCAAAACAAAAAATAAAAAAGAACATGGCTGCCCGAATGCCATGTAATTCGGCGATAAAGTTCGCTGCCGGCATCAAGCCACGATTAAAACCTTCCAGCGTTCTTTTTTTAAATTTTCGTAGGAAAGAATTAACTCGTTTTAGTGCCTAACGGTACCGAATGGAGGCCTAAAACGGGAATCATTCTTTCCGTTGGACGATGGAGATTTTTAAAAGAACATTTGGTAGCAATTATCGTTAGCGCGCCAAGTCCGAAATCCGTTTTTAATCCTTTCAATTCTTAATCATTTTGCATATTTTAAACATTTAACTTTGGGGTTTACTGCAGTAGCCTGCGCTGAGAATTCTGAGATTCTGGTTATTAGAAAGCTTTGCAGTCAATTAATTTAGCATTTATTTAAAGTTACACTTTTCATTTAATTTAATCTTTTCACACTTTATTCTTCTTTTAGCTAATTTAAAAGAGTTTTAGGTACAGTCGACAAAAAACAGAAGACAATTTTGTTCCTAGGCAATAAAATTATTATATCGCCAAAAAGCCGTAGGTACGGGCAATAAAAAAGAAATTAGGAGCAACTTTTTTAATAACACGTCAGTTGCGCTTCATAAATATGAAACAAACAGGCATAAACCGCGGTTAACGACAGTTTGCAACCAATCCGAGTAACATACATATTTTATAACTGTAGGAATTGTATAGCTAACACACGTATTTGTTTCAGTATCTCATATAATGAAATACCCACTTTGAAATAGGACATGTCATATTTTATATACTAGGTTCTACCCGTGGTTTCGCTCGCGTGAATATTGTCTCAAGAGAACATACTCTTGGGATAAAACGTTTCCTATGTCCTAATCAAGGTCACGGCCTACCCGTCACCATGTTTCATTCAGATCTGATCAGCCGTTTTGACGTGAATAGGTTACAAATAAATTTATTTATTTATGTACACACAAACACACTTTACAGAGAAAAGAAATAATACATATTGAAGAGCACAAATAGCTAATTTTATTAGAAATTCTTCCAGCAGACCTGCGACAGGAAAGTTGGATGATAAACGAAGACAGTGTGAAGAAAGAATAAGGAAACATAAAATAGACAAAAATATCTTAACTTGAAAAATAAAATACATACATATACCTACTTTCAAAAGTATCTATTTTATTTACCCACGTCCGTGTGTCACTAGCGGGGTGCCAACTGAAAATCAGCGCTTGGTGTCTGACGCCCAGCAAATGCTGAGTTGGTAACCCTTTCGGTATGGGCACGCCCGGCGCAATTATCCTTAAACCTTGTTTGTACTTTTTTTTTGCTGTTCTTCTCTGTTACTTTGTGATTTTTGTTGTCGTGTTTGTCTATGTCGAATAAATGTTTTCTATTCTATTCTATTCTATTATATTCTACTTAATATATAAAATTACAAGATGGTGGAGAGGTTATTTTCTTTGACTTGTTTTTTTTAATAAAGTTACATTTTGGAAGTCACAGATTTTAGGTGGAAGTGAGTTCCACAATCATACTGAATATAACAGAGAAGGAGTGGGAATAGAAATGGGTTTTATTGGATGGGGAATTGAGATGTAGCTTAAGGCGGGATCTGCACAGAGCATCTGCAGGACGAGTAAGAGAAAGAAGATTGCGCAGGTAGCCAGGGTATGCAGAATTAAAAAGGATGTTGAACAGGAGACATAATATTTGAGATAAGTACAGATAGACAGAGTTATCATATCTTGTGGAGGGGCCGAGAAATAACTCGGACACTTCGACCCATTGGGATCTATTTTGGTCCCCTAGATAACCTACTCCTCTCAAACCTCGTCGAAAAATCTCTTCATGTGTTTTACAACGAGACTAGGAGATATGAGCCTATAGTCTTCTGGTTATATTTATATATACTTTATTGTACACCAAGATAAGACAATACAAAAGAAACATTAAAAATTAAAACAAACATACAATAGGCGGCCTTATCGCGCTCTGCGATCTCTTCCAGGCAACCTTGAATGGATAGAGATAGCCTGGACACGACATGGGGTTGCACTTGGTGCCAATTTCAAATCATACAGGTAAAACAAACTACTAAAATAGATACATAAATACATACATACATCTAAATTAACAAACAAGAAAACAATACAGCTTAAACAAGGACATAATCACAGAGAGAGGTAATGTTCCTTTATAAGTTTTTTAAAGACAGGCAACGACTGAGCACGTTTTATTGGGTCAGGCAATGCATTCCACAAACGAGCAGCCTGGACAGTGAATGATTTATCCAAAAATGTAGTGGAATGCATAGGCATCTGGTTTTGTATATCCAAACTCTAGGAGACTCATTCGCCCAATAGCCAGTGTATCGCATGTGCACAGAAGGTGCTCCATGCGTTCCGTATGTTCCCCACACGATCTGCTCATGGTTGTCGCAGTTAGACTCATCTTCATGAGTTTGTCGTTGGTTCCAAAGTGCCCAGTAAAGGCCCCAAGCAGGTAGCGGTAGCGGATTTGCCTCCTGCTCATGTTCCAAATGCATCCCCGTGCTTTGAACGTAGAGCCCAGGCATTTTTGGAGTGTTCCAGACCAGTATTAGACAGTAAATGTTTTTGTTGACAGCCGATATCAGACAGAGTTACTTTCTCAATTATAATATGCATAATATATGGATTCGTTTCTTATGCGCTGAAAGAAATAATGTAAACAAACTGTTAGCAAGTTGTTAGGTCTTGATAGATCATTATATATTTTGTTTGTTTGTGAAATTTTCTGTGCGCTGCGGTCTTTCTGGGCTTTGTTTAGTTATTTTAGAAAGCTCTATTCCACTTGCCCTTAGTTTGTAGCTTTATTTTATTACAGTAATCGAACAGAAGACTGCTTAAAAAGTTACCTAATAACCGCCACTTACGAACTAATGACATGAAGTCGACACAAATCCTGAATCGCGCAAGCAATGCTTTCGGCGCGATTTGAACACATACAACAGTCCGACAATAACCGTTAAGCAGTTGCCCGGACCAGAAACAACGCCCGTCTGGTCGGAGTATCCTCCCTTTTACATGGAGGTTTGTGGGTCTTTACACTCTGTTCCGCATGCTCCAAAGACTTGTTGTCTTGTCCCTTATGTAGCTATAGATCGCTTATTATAGTAACCGAACAGAAGGCTTGCTTTAATAGTACATTGTGTATTAAGGGCGGTAAAAAAGGAATTACGATCGAGACTCTAGTAGAAGCCCGAAGTCGAAGACTGAGGGCTTTCTGAGTCGAGGTTCGTAATGCCCGTACCGCCCGGATACATACAATGTTTTTCATCACATTTGCGAGTAATAATTATGAATTATAGCTTTAATACACAAGTCAGCAAAGCTGTTATTACGAAATACGTGAACTTTTTTTTAAGCGGTTGGCGAATTTTTGGCCACACCACAGATTATACAGTGTTTCGTTCAGAAACTTTAAGGGCAAATACTTAGGTATACAGCCATGACGGAGTGTAAAAAGAATTAAATAATTTCGACGTTTTCATACTATAACTATTAAAATCGATTATTAAGACCATAAGTTGAGTATTTAAGTAACATGTAGCGAGATTGCAAAGAAATTCCTGTTTAGATAACATTTTAAGACAATTTTTCAATTGCGTGTAAACTCCTTGCTTGAACTTGCATGACCTGTGTGCTGTGCCATAAATTAAAAAAATATTACTTACCGCCCTAGGGTTTCATGACAAACAAAAAAGCTCAAGGGTTTTATATGGGGCATTACGCCCAAGTTAACCTGTATGTTTTGATACTGTTTACGTGCAAGTGTGATGAAAAAATAATTACAAGTAGTTTTTAACCGCGGGCTTTACAGACCCATAAAGTATTTATTACTACAGCCTAATTTATAAAAAAAAATCATCATATGTTGAGTTTAAATACTGATAATAATTTTCTTTGAAGAATTTCACTAACTAACCATATATGGTTAAAAAGTTTTTATAATTAGGGCTGATTGTGTTCAGATCTCTCAACCAATCCACAAGGATGAAAACGACAAAAAAAAATGGAACAAAATAAAGGATAATCAGCCTCAATCTCTCTTCTTTTTACAATGAGGGCTTCCGGTTTCGTGCTCACCAGTTGGCGCCAATGGTGAGTGAGGTCCTTAAATATAGCTGTTAAACGTTGTTATTACGCGCACGAAAGCAAATTTATAATTAAAATCATTACTAATACCGTAGAAGTGTGATTAAATATAAAATCGAGCATGCTTTTTTTTCGAAAACAAGGAGTATACAATTTTCCGAAACATAAAACTAATAAAGCAGTAGTTGGTAAATCCCGTACCTATCTTAATCCGCCCTATTATTTGGCAAATATACACACAACAATAAAAAAGTAGTCAATAAACACGCGCTAAAAGCCAAAAAAACTATGAAATTTGACATTATGAAAACCTCACTCTACTCCAGCGCCCCTAGCGGTAAATTCGAACGCGATAGCCCTCATTCAATAAATCCCATCTAATATTCAAAACGTAACAAAAATCAAACCCTAAACCGCTGTAAAACACAAACACCCTCTCATGTTAAAGCGGCCGTAATAAAAACCGTTTTAAAATGTCCCCTTTTAATAAATAAATGGTACATATGTCGCAAAACAATGTACGCACATTACCATTGTTTTCGATTGTGGCCCGTATTAAAACCGGTCCGGTCGGAATATCTGACGCGTTTCCGCGTCCGGCTCGTTATTATCGTGGACATTACAATCAGGAACCCTTTGTTTGGCGATCAGGAACTTGGTAAATTGCATTTATTTTTGGATTGTTTTGGTGTTATTTAGCGCATACTTATTTATTTATTTTACGTCCACAAGAAGACGCGTGGTCCCGGTTGAAAGATGGAAGAAGTATAGGAAAACCATAGACAAGGAGTTCGCTAACGTAGACTAGAAAAAATAGGTATGTAACTCAGGGTATTGAAGAGCTGACAGTGTCAACGTTACACAGCAATGGTGATACCGATAGAGGGTCTTGAATAGTGGTGGTCAATATAACGTAAAGCAACTAAAAAAGCGTGCTTATTATAAATAGCATAAAGCAAACGCTATCGTGGAACTCACTTGGCGCTATGCGCTATTTGCTTAATTCGTTATAACGCAGTATCGCGCGAATAGCGCGCAACGCTTTAACGTAAATAAAGCAATAAGCTTGAAGGCGCCGGGCGGGCGCGACAGCCAGTCGTTGCATGCTAGCGATTGTTATCGGTCGCGCGCGTAATTGTAGATCCCGCGCGGCTCACGTAATATACCTACGCAGTTTTGCTTCGTGCTTTTTATTGTAAACAGTGATAGGATACGTAATATTGACTAAGTATAATATTGTGTAAGTAAGGATAAGGACGATTGATTGAAAGATTGTGTTGTTGTTTAATCTTTTGTTTTTTTGTGTATAGCAGACGAAAATGTCTAAAACAAATAGTGATTTACCAATATGGAATTTAAATTAGTGAAGTAGAACTGAAAGTATGAAGGAAAGTTAATTGTTTATTTTTACTGCTCCATTTTAACGTAATAAATTCATAAAAGCGATGTAATATTTGAAGCATGCTGTCTGTCCAACGAGTCCAACGCTAGGGTAAGAGCTGCGAGTTAACAGTCACCGCGCATGCTTTATTCGTGTCCGCCCCGCGCCCGGGCGTTATAAAATAGCGCGTTATAATAAAGCGTGTAAAATAACGCGCTTAAAATATAAAGCATTAAGCAAGTTATTGTCATATAGCTACTTTGAACACTACTAGTCTTGAACGCAGTATAAGTGAAGACAGAGTTCAGTTTCATTGGTGAAGTGGCTCTTCATGCGTGGCTAAACTATTCAAGGGATGCTTTTCAATCTATACTTAGAACATACTACATCTTTAAAGAATATGTCACATTATTTATCCAATGTTTTTATCATGAATTTAGGTTTTGTGTTATCCAATGACCAATCGAAAAAGGTGTTCCACGCAGCAGCGGCACCCCATACACACTTTTCATTCATCTGACATTTCACAACAAACCAAAATGATGCAAAAGGGACGGCATGTCAAAACCAAAAAGAAAAAAAGAGACAGCTAGTGTTTGTCACTTGCGCGTGAATGTAAACAAAAATTATTCTGGCCACCAATGTATTTACCATCTCTTTCTATTTTCTAACCGCCAAATATCAGAATATTAGGAAAAAATGAAATAAATTAGTAAATTGAGGTGTATTGCGTACTTACATATAGTATGAGATCCCTTGTGTTTTATGTACTTTGGTACACTTTCTAAATACACACGATGGCATTTTTTTATTTTGTTTTTGTTTCAACAAAGCCTATCGCTCGTCGCCATGCGTGACATAAGACCAAAGACGATACGTCACAATTATAACGTATTCGAGTCTTCACAATGCGCGCGCTCATAACATATCTGTTTACTAGAACATCATTAGTGTTATCTATCAATCAGTTGACACATAAACGTAAGTAGTTTTTTTGGTACTTTTAAGTACTAAAACTAGTTTTAATGCTTCCTGTCTGAAATACAAGGTTTATTTTTATTTATTTTTATAAATATAGACATGACATTTACATTACAGCGAACTACGTTTGGTGACCTATCATGTAGGGGCCATGGCCGAGGGCAATTCTCCGGGACTAAATAACAGTCGCGCTGGATGCGAGACGCACGGGATATCTCAATGTGGCGACGACACCTGGGGGAGGCTTATTTCCAGCAGTGGACGTCGTTCGGCTGAAATGATGATGACGATGATAATATAGTATTCGCCTATAGATAACACTCAGAGAAAAATATGTTTAACCGTTTTGGTGTACAATAAAGTATATTCTATTCTATTCAGCGATAGTACGGCTTTGTATTAAGGAAATATTTTTTGTAGTCGGTTCAGTACTTGCGAGCAGACGTCCTATAAAAACCGGCCAAGTGCGAGTCGGACTCACGCACGAAGGGGAACCCTTCATCCATTATTTATCATTATCGCCAAAAACGGCAAAAAAATACGTTTGTTGTATGGGAGCCCCCCACTTAAATATTTATTTTATTCTGTATTTAGTATTTGTTGTTATAGCGGCAACAGAAATACATCATCTGTGAAAATTTCAACTGTCTAGCCATCACGGTTCATGAGATACAGCCTGGTAACAGACAGACAGAAGGTGGGGTCTTAGTAAAAACAAACAGTTCTACTTCTTTTTACCCGACTGCCGAAGGAGGATAATGTGTTTATCAGTCTATGTATGTATGTTTGTTCCTATGTGGCGTTCCAGAGGCCAAACACGTTGGCCGATTTTCATGATTCGTACGTCCATCGGTTCGTCTTAATCTTGCGAGTGTCACTGGCTACATTAAAATTGGAAAATAGAAAATTGGCGGCTCTTGGGCGCCATATTGTGGAGGCCCAATTTCTTTTTCTTCCTATCTCTTCGTGTGGGTATCAAAATAAAGGATTTTAAGAGGCGATTTCAAAAATGTATAACACTTATAATATGTTTAAATGTACCTAATTCGAACAAAAAAGGGATAAACAAAAAAAAAACTGTTTTTGGTCAGCCAGTTCGCAAATATGTATCCTCCGACTGCACAGCATGATTTTTTTCTTGTTTTCGTCTTTTTAGTTCGCTTTTCAAGCAGTCGGGTTCTTTTTTTTATATTGTTTCAGACTCAGACGATATACCGAATAAGCTATAAACAGATTCTTCAGAAACTATCACCAATTTAGACTACTTTGATTGCATTTAGGATATCTACTCACTAATTAACTCAGTTTTGATGGCATCCATTTTATTCCCGATCATATCCACTTGACGTTTGGATAGCCATTGAGAGCTTATTCAAATATCATGCCAATTTAAATATACGATCTGTCGTTGATATTTTGGTCAACCAATCAAAACGGCTTTCAGGATTTACAGCTGATTGTTATGTCTTGATTGGATTTCGTCAATATCAAAAATATTAATATTTGGATTTTGTGGAAAACTTGAAAGAATATCTCGTGGGTTTTTATTCTATCTAGAATAATACGCATTAAAGTATTAAAAAAAATATGGAAAACTGCTAAATTAAAACTAACATTTTGAATATAAATTTTTCGGGGTATCTAGTTCTAGGTAGTTCTTTTAATATTTTTATTTTGGAACAGAGATCCTTTTCGCACGTTATAGTTCTGATTTGTTTGCGGCCCGAGGGGCCAAACCAAAAAAAGTGTACAAAGAAAAAAAATACATATAAATCCGACACATTTTTCAGTGATTTTAGAGGCACTTCCCGATCACCTAAGAAACTAAAACTTTTTCAATCGATTCAACTTGCCCTCAATTTTGAGAATATGCAAATATATTTATAATTTTAACGTTTCTATACCCTTTTTTATTAATATAAATAATATTATTTGCGTGATAAATTGTGCGAGACACAGCGCGTTGAATGCAGGATAATACAAGCGAAGATCCGGACAAAAGGGAGACGCCGAGGAGAGAGCTGGATGCGCACGAAGAACACTGAAGACGTACGAGCGCGCGCAGACTAGACACATATAATATCTACGCTGGCAGTCGCTTTTGTGTGTTTACACTGAGTATCAGCTGTGTTTTTGTTATTTTAGTTTCGTCATATTTTACGAAACTAAAAGATTGTAAATTTAATTATTCGAACGCCGTGCTAGTCCATAAGACACCTCTCTTTTTTAACACGCTTTTCTTGTCTTGGTATGTACGTATCTATGTAACAGAATCTTTGAACGTGATTTTCACCCCCTTCAAAACGTTGAATTTACTTGAAACTTTGCACACTTATTAAAGGACCGATGACAATGCAATAATTTAAATTTTGGGTTTGTCCCATTATCCATACCAAAATCTTTAGGATTAGCGATTGAACTAAAAAGTAAAAAAATAAGTTTAAAAACTAAAAAACATGCTTTAATGGAAAACCAAACTAAAAAGTAGAAAATATTTTCAATAAAGTTATATTAAGAATAGTGTGATTGTTAAAAAGCGTGGGGTGCTTTTTAAGATATTTTTTTTTTAAATAACTTTACTTTTACCAATACCTCACAATAAAATACTATAACAATTGACATCAAGCTCACCACGCTTTTTTTAATTTTGTTTTTAATCACACTATTCTTAATTTTTTATTAAAAATTATTTTCTACTTTTTAGTTTGGTTTTTTTTTTAAATTTTCAGAGGATGTGTTTTCTCATGAATACAAAAATCTTTTACTATGGGATACATTCTGAAATATAGAAAAATCTGCTTTTCGTTCTTTTAAGTCTACAAAACGCGACAAAATATAGGGAATGCTTAGATGTTTTTTCCCTGATTTCTTGGAGGATCTAGAGGCTTTCACCCCCAAAAAGATTGACACCAAATTAAAAGTCAACCTGTGTGCTTATTTCGAGTTTTTAACGTACTCACTCGTGATAACGTAAACGATATCTTATGTCAAAATGTATACAATTACAAAGCGAACTAAAAATACGTAAACAAGAAGAAAATCACTTTTTCAAAATAACTTTTTTTATTTACATCTTTTTAGTTATTTTTTTTAATTAGGTACATTTCAACATATAAGTGTTATATATTTTTGATATCACCTTTATATTGATACCCCACACGATGGGTTTGGAAGAAAAAAATATCTTTCCCCCCACAAAATGGTGCCCAAAATCCGCCATTTTTTCTTTTCCAATTTTTATGTAGCCAGTGACACTCGCAGGGTTAAGACGAATCGATTGACGTAAGAATCATCAAAATCGGCCAACGCGTTTGGTCTCTAGAACGCCACATAGGAACAAACATACATACATACATACATAGACTAATAAACACATTAGCCTCCTTCGGTAGTCGGGTAAAAAGAGGTTTCTTCTTACCGCCACCAGACTCCACTTATCCAGTTATAATGCAAATTGACGTTTACGTTCTCGACATCACTTTTCTTCTTATCTATTTCCAAAGACCTGTTACAGTAAGTTTTCCGTACACCAATAATATCAATATAGTATGTTATTACATGGTATTTGTGTTATTATCTTTCAGCATTAAGCTCAGGCCGGCGTGTGCCCTGTACGCTGTATCTAAGAATGGGAGCGATACGATTGCAGTATACAAGCTATTTCACGGGCAGTGGCTTGTGTTGTCTACTGTACCATACGCAGCCATTGGGAGGATTTGCTGACGTGGAAAGTAACTTGTATTTTCAAGTTACTTTCCACGTCAATATTGCAATATTGCAGCTTTTTGTAAGTACTACAAAAAGCTGCAATATTAAACACTTGCAGAATAGTAAGAAAATGTTTACAGTTAGAGTTAGATTACAATTTGAGTGTAGCACAAAATAATTTACCAGTTCAAATAGAAAATTAGGATTTCTACTTGGTTCACACCCGTGAAATCCTATAAAAAACACCAGGTTCTTACCTGAGAAACTTATGTTTAAAAACCACAATAATAATGATAATATTTTGTGAAACTGGATCTCCCAGATAGTTAGCCAAATTCTAGTTTAGTCCTCAAAGGGTTATCCGAGGTCCTTCGATCCGGATCCTTCAATAACCATTATTAACTCTCACGAAGCCCCATGACCAACGAAATCCTTACGACCTTAGAAAACTGAAACAACCCTATTCTAGCAGAAATTCTCTAAGACACTAACCAATCATCTATCGGATGCTATCCTAACCACAGACGATGGCAGCTCAATCCGAACATTAGCAGTCCAGTCACGCCGCCCAATCGCTGCACTCAGACAGACCAGAATAAATACTGTAAGATAACTCGGCCGGATCCGGGGCACGGAGCATGTATACTATAATCTAGTCTATAGAGCATCTAATTCGTATAAATTTTAAAACCTAGTATTGTTGTCCGCGGAGTAAATAGAGATTTTGCTGCGATGAAAGGGATTGCAATTGATATTTCTTTGTAGGTAGAAAATTGGTAAATCGAGGATGGAATCTTCGAGGTCTTCATATTCATATTCTTTATTGTACACTAAACAAACATATACAAATACAGAAGGACAACTTATGTACAAAGGCGAGCTTAACCCACAATTGGGTTTTCTTACAGCAAACCTCAGTGTTATAGCGAGATTTACACAATTAGGACAGTGAACAAAAGCGCACAACAAAAAAGAAACTTAAAAACAAATTTAAATTCTTACTAACTAAATACACTACACAAATACGTGTAAAGCACACAATGCATAAACATAATACATACTTTATAATATATATCTAAAATACATACATATTTATGAGTCATGTTGACAGGAAATGTTGTTTTCTTTACTAGAATGAAAAGTAAAAGCTCTTCGGTGTCTACGGCAGTAAGGTGACAGCAGCTGTCAAAAGATATGTAGGCTAGGTAGTTTGAAACGATGGCTACGATGAATAAACGATAAAAGATGACTATGATGACCTACGACAGTGTAGTTATGTGAACTAAGTAGAGCTTGTTGCAACCTGAGACCTGAATCCGGGACCACGGGACCGGTCTGTTAGCTCGTGAATGAGAAATAAGTGGACTCTATATGTCATAGACTAAATACGTGTTGCTTGGTTACCGTTGTTGACTGAATATATGTCATTCATTATAATACTGCTATCTAGAAATAATATGTTTTAATTCATATATAACATCTGGCGACGATGCCGTTCGATGTAAAGAAAGCAAAACGTTCGCGAGCCATCCTACGCGGTGTGCTAACGAAAACTAATAACGCATTTCAATCAGAACATGTATATACTCATGAAGAAATAGAAACACGATTACTGACACTTCAAAATACATACCAAGGACTGCAAAACATACAATTACAGATAGAACAGGAAACCGAAGACGAATACCTGGAATCCGAAACCGATTACAGGTACGAAGTGGACGAACTTTATACAAATTTACGTACAAAAATGATTCGACTAATGAACACTTTCAAACTTCCTGAGCCGCTACCCAGCGTACCTTCCTCACAACATGCCCACGAATTCACGAGCATTCATCGAGACGTACATCCCAGACTCAATTTTCAACCGTTTCAAGCAAACGAATCGTTTAAAAACTTTATAAAAAGACTGTCTGTTTACATGATGCTCAACAATATTACGGATCCCACAACGAAGGTCTACACACTGCTGTCCACTTTACCACCTGACATTCATGAAAGAATTTACGACCTGTGTTCACCCGACGACCCAATCAAGAAGACCTATGAAGAACTTACTGATATCTTGGACAATTTCATCGATCCAAAACCTAGCATATGGGCCTCACAGCATACCTTCATATCAAGGCTACAACAAGCGGATGAATCGAGCACTCTTTACGCGTCAGAACTAAAAAGACTGTCATCAAAATGTGATTTTAAGTGCTCACATTGTCTAAAACCCAATCTCGATTCATTTTTGTCCTTACAATTTATACGAGGGTTAAAAGATGGAGAAATTCGCACAAAAATTTTACAAGCAAAACAAACAGTGCCATTTTCTGAATTAGTTCGCACGGCCACATCTATGGAAATGGGAAAAATAGAAAATTCGACCATATCTACATCCATTCTTCCACCACAATTGGACACAATCAATATAGTTTCAAAAGTACATAATGAATTACAACACGCACCGAATAAAGCACGTTCAATTAAAAGACCGACTTCTATAAGAGAGCTTAAAGGTAAATGCTATCGCTGTGGCAAAGACGACCACAAAGCAAATGAATGTGGGGCCATTAAAAGTATATGCCGAAAGTGTCAAAAGGAAGGTCACCTAGCGCGAGTCTGCCTTCAAGGACATAAACGCAATGAAACGAACTTGCTGAATTACGACTCTGCAAGCAGCGCCAGTACCGACAGCATCGCAGAAATCAACTTTGTAAAGAATGAAATCTCAGACAAATACATTATAACTATCGAAATTGAAGGAAAGAAAATAAGAATGGAATTTGACACTGGTGCAACACTCTCTACCATATCACTAAAGGATTTTATGAAGCTGAACATTCACAAAAGACTATTTGACACGAGCATCAAACTAAGAACTTATACAGGCGAAGTTTTTAAGCCCATCGGTGTCACGTTTGTTCGATGCAAATATAAAAACCAACTATTCTATGGAAAACTATACGTGATTAACAAAGACGTGAAACCCATCTTGGGTAGAAGCTGGATGAAGGAGTTTAACATTAAACTAGCCGAAATAAATTTGGTTGATACATGCAAGAAGACACAAAATCTTGAACAATTGCTTAAAGAGTTCGAACCCACCGTCTTCACTACAAACCTAGGTGAAATTCCAAACGTTCGAGGCCACCTGACTCTTAAAGATAATGCGCAACCAATCTTTATTAAACCTCGGCGAATTCCATATGCGCTACGATCTAAAGTAGATGAAGAAATCGACCGACTTGAAAAATTGGGAATTATTACAAAGATTGATCACTCCGATTGGGGAACTCCCGTCGTCCCAATAGTAAAACCAAACGGAAGCATCAGACTGTGCGCCGACTATAAAATTACTTTAAACAAAGTGATAGAAGACGAAAAATATCCAATACCAATAATTGAAGATATTCTATCTGAAATGAACGGCGGACAATTTTTCTGCACCTTAGACATCACGCAAGCCTACCTGAACATGGTGATGGATGAAGAGAGCGCCCTGCTGCAAACTCTGAGTACACACAAAGGTACTTTTAAAGTGAACCGACTCATGTTTGGAGTCAAAGTAGCCCCAAGTCTCTGGCAAAAATACATGGACCAATTACTACTGGGCCTTGACGGTGTCAAGTGCTTCTTCGATGATATAATAATTCAAGGATCGACAGAAAAACAATTATTATCCAGATTGAAACAAGTTTTGCTCAAACTTCAAGACAGCAACCTTCGTGTTAATAAAGAAAAGTGCCAATTCTTCAAAAGAAGTATCAATTACTTGGGACACACGATAGACAAAGAAGGTTTACATAAAAATCAGGACAAGATAAAAGCAATTTTAAATGCACAACGCCCAACTAATGTAAATGAACTAAGAACGTTACTAGGCATGGCAAATTATTACAACAAATTCATACCCAATCTGGCATCCATCACTGCCCCCTTAAATGAACTCTTGAAGAAAGGTGCAAAATTTACATGGTCTACAAAATGTGAAGAAAGCCTGAAGAACATAAAAAAAGAGATACTAAGCGAAAGAATTCTAATACACTTCGATCAGAATAAACCACTTATACTGGCCACAGACGCTTCACCTACAGGACTTGGTGCCGTCCTAAGTCACAAACTACCCGATGGCTCAGAAAGACCAATAGCATTTGCTTCTAGATCCCTAACCAGCAGCGAAAAGAAATACAGTCAAATTGATAAAGAGGCGACAGCCATTTTCTGGGGTTTAAAGAAATTCTTCCACTATTGTTACGGCCGGAAATTCACTCTAATCACAGACCATAAACCTCTTACATCAATTTTTCACCCGCACCAAACCTTACCAGCCTTGAGTACCATGAGGCTATTCCACTACGCACATTTTCTATCAGGATTTGACTACCATATCGAATATAGAAGTTCATCAAAGCACTCCAACGCCGACTACCTTTCACGTTTTCCCGTTGAGAAGATAAATGAGAATAAATATGACCAGCATTACATATTTCAGCTGAATCAGATAAACGCATTAAATATTTCACCAAAAATAATAGCAGAAGAAACAAAAGAAGACCCAGAATTACAGAAATTACTTGAAACACTCCATTCAGGCACTACACTTAGGGAGTCCGGATATAAAGATAATGAACTAACTCTTCAGAATGACTGCATCTTAAAAGGCATGAGAGTTTTAATTCCACACAAACTACGCCCACGCATCTTAGATGAACTTCACGCGGGACATGTCGGGATCTTGAAAATGAAACTTCTTGCGCGGAGTTTCGTATACTGGAAGAACATTGATAAAGATATCGAAAACAAAGTAAAATCGTGCAGAACCTGTCGATTAAACCAGAATGAACCGCCAAAAGCCCCTCTGCATCATTGGGAAGACCCTACTGGCCCTTGGCAAAGAATACACATCGATTTTGCAGGTCCAATATCGGGCTATCAACTTCTTATTGTCGTAGATGCATTTTCCAAATGGGTAGAAATAATCCCTACAAAAACTACAACGAGCGCATTCTGTATTCAGAAACTAGACGATTTATTTGACACCTTTGGATTACCCTACACGCTGGTGTCGGATAATGGAAGACAATTTGTCTCTCAAGAATTCCAGACGTTCTTAACTAGCAATGGCATTGTTCATAAAACGATAGCACCTTACCATCCCGCAACTAATGGACAAGCTGAAAGATTTGTTCAGACGGTTAAGAAATCACTGCACAAATTAGAGGGGGAGAGTGGTGGAATACTACACAAGGTTCGTACAGTTAGAAGTCTTCTCCGGGCTACGCCAGTCATCTCAGGCGACTCGCCCTATATGCTCATGTTCGGAAGAGAGGTAAGAACGAGATTGGAAGCCAAGATTAGAGCTCCACCAAAGGCACTACATAGGGGCAGAAGAGAAGGGGTGAGAGAGTTTGCAGTCGGAAGCAGAGTGCAAGCTCGCAATTACTCTGTATCAGGCAAGAAGTGGGAGTTTGGTACAGTGACCCGCCGACTGGGCAACCTCCACTATGAGATAGAGATTGACAGCGGACGCACGTGGATGCGCCACCTCGACCAGCTGCTCCCGGCGCCTCTGATTCCTGGGAATCACGGCGGAGGCGTGTCATAGACTAAATACGTGTTGCTTGGTTACCGTTGTTGACTGAATATATGTCATTCATTATAATACTGCTATCTAGAAATAATATGTTTTAATTCATATATAACACTATACTTTAGGCGAATGTGGTTTAATGCGTAAATTACAAATAAACTGTACCGGTCAAACAATACTATGGTTTTAAGAGAGAGGTTTCGACTGTCCCGGTGGAGTTCGTGGAAGTGAGTGATTCGCCGAGCCACGCCCTCAAACACCATGCCGTGTGGGTCACGCAGAAGTATGTGCATTGTAGACGGCGTGCTTCAGCCGCCCGTTGTGGGTTGAATGCCCCCATACAGGGTCAATATGGCGTCACTCGAGGTGAAGATGATGAATTGAAGAACACCTACTAATTCAAAAAAAATGAGTGCTGTGTCCCTGTGCAGAATATGAGAAACATGTTGAAGTGCCCCAAGTGCCCATAAGCCCTAATGAATGCTACTGACGCTGCTATTGGCGTAGCTGTCTACTGGTCGAAAAATATCTGAAGAGTTTTACATCGACTCGAAAAGAAGAAAAAGTAAAAAAAAAAACGAAAAGAAATTGATCCACATTGCGGCAAAAAAATGAAAAAAGTTAGGGATTTGGAAAAAGAAACCGCTCACAACGCAGACAAGAATCCACCAGGCAAATGAAGACTGCTCACTGTTTCACAAAAAGCCTGACACTCAACACAAAGTCGAGTCCTCCTGTTGTAATTTACCGCCCAAGCCCATATCCACACCATAAATAAAAAAAAACAAAAGCCCACAATACAAAATTCATAACTCACCTATCTTCTGGGAAGTCGGTCAAAACGCTCCTGAGTTCCGCAATGAGTTACATCACACTCGGTACTTAAAATGAGATTGCATTAAATATTTATAAGCTACCAACATTTTAATATCAAAAGGCTCTGAATAAAACCATATGTATTCTTTGTAGCGTCTTCTGCAAGGCTCGAAAGAAATTGCTACCTACGTTTAATACAATCTGTTTTTTATTTACTGGTGTCTTAGTTACATATTTTTGTCAATGGCTTTTGAAGTGGGAGAGGTTGCTGTCATTAAATGTACCTACATTTTCTCGGCTATGGTATTTTATTTCATTATGCTGCTTCTTTTCATGATGATTATCATCACATCATCAGCCTTTTTTTAATGTTCCCACTGCTGGGACAGAAGGCCTCCTCTCATAGAGGGAGTGGGCTATAATCCACCACGCGGGCCCAGTGCGCATTGATAGATGTCACATGTCTATGAATTTTTGGTTCTTTGGTTTGGCATGCCGGTTTCCTCACGATGTTTTCCTTCACCGTTTTAAGAGCAGTGGTGATGAAATAAATTACACAAAGTAAAGTGCCTGCTCGGGTTAGAACCCACGACCTACAACTCGTAAGTCGGCACCATAACCACTGGGCCACCACTGCTCTTTCATTATTCAATTTCGGGACCTTGGGGTCCAGATCCTTTGAAAGGCGTGCGAGGGGCCGAAGCCAACTCGCAGATGTGAAAACAAAGGAGCTCTGTTCCAACCGGCCAATAAAGACAAGCCGGAGATGAGGGACAAGACTTCTCCCTGGAGATCAGATCCGTGTGGTCGCCACTGTCCACCAGCTCGCCACAAAGCTGCCCTGCGGATTGTATCTCTCTTAGACTGGCCCCTCACCTTAGGCATGTTGCGGCAAAGTAAAATCTACCGGCGCAGACCTAGGGATTATTGAAGCGCGCAAGCCTCACAACGACGTCAACGTAGAGTTACTGCGGTGGACATTATTATTATATTTTCTGCTTTAGTAAGTCACATCTCCTGAACTAGGAAACTTCTTTCACTCCACTCGATTTAGTCGCCAAGGCAACGGAAACTCTCTCGAGTTGCTGTCAATTTGATTGCGGGAAAAGGCGGAGAGGGGGCCGGTATTACACCATCATATATCTAGGACCATCCAAGAATCATATTTATATGATAGCAAGATTTCATATGAATTATTTCGTCTTTGATAAAAAATATGATGAACCTGAATCAAAACATTAATTGAATTTAATCTGTATTTCAATGTTTTTTTTTTATTTTAATTTAATTAATTATGTATTCATTTTTATGTAGAGCATGTATACTCAATCTCTTTTGCAAAAAAACGGGTACTTTAGATTTTTTTTCTCTACTTCAATGAAGAAGAACAAGAAAGAGGTTTTATTAATTTGACGATGTATTTGGCATGTTATTTAAATTCAATTTTTTAAATTAACAAAAGAAAAGTATTGATTATTGTAGATTATTGTAAAATTGCTTTACTTATGGCGCGAATTGCTGAAACGATATTTTTACTGATTACTAAAAATTTTAAACTTTTTGGATATTTTCTGCAAATTCAACAATTGTAATAATTACAAATTAAACTACTTCAAGAACCAAGGAGTATTTTATTTATAAAATACCACTTACAAGTTACACTTATTACATATTTAAGAGATATTAAAGACATACAAACACTGACCTCTATTATACAAGTACGCTGGACTAAACATACTATATGAAATGACAGTTGATTTTTGTGCTGATTCAAAGCGCCCCGCTCGAGCGTATCAGAAACTAAAATTGACACATTTAGAGATAGGATACTACCGATATTTCTAAAAATTAGGTAATACTAATATGTTTGACTGGAAATATTATAATATTGTAACTAATATATCAGTATTAGTGATATTTTTAAATTACACTAATATCAAAATCGTAGTCTTGGCAAGGCGTATCACTCATTTACTGTATTGACTTCTCGTAGTATGTTGGAACCACAGATTACCTCCCAATAGATACCGCATGCCTACTGTTTGGTTTGATTCCGAGTTCACCAAATTTGGCGGAAGGCACGGGTTGCGCGGGGAGTGACAAGTGCGCCGTGATTGGCTATTCAAGGTCACGGTACATGTCGTAGTGACGGGACATGCGCATTAAATGTCGATAAAATATCGATATTTGTCAAACAGAATGGTATTTTATGTAAAATTTCTTAACTGACGATTTTATAATTACTTTAATAATGATAAAGAAAAACATCGATCGAGAAAAGATTTAGATTTTGGCCTAAAGTGATTTAATTTAATAGTAATCCTATGTAAACAGGGCCACTCTGAGCTCTGGTTATGAGTAGAGCACAATTAGTTCAAAGTAAAAATAAACTAATTTATTAATTTTTAAATAATCAATTTTAACAAAATTATTTTATTCTCCTATATACCTAATTTAACATCGATAATCGATACTTTTCGATAAGCGAAAAACGTATTGTTCTCAACATTACTTCTGTGGGAAAAAGATAGCAATATAATAATTCCATAATAGTGAAAGGGACTTTCACAAAAGACATCAACGAGCGCTACTGTAAAGTGTGCAATTTTGATTTGTTAACCATTATAACTTGACCTTTCTTAGATTGGTCAATATTTATTACTTTGACTACTTGTGGAATGTTATCCCATCTTTTTATGAACTTGAATGGCTGGTTGATTTTCCACACCATTTTACTGCACATTTCGTCATTTTTTTAAGGCAAACCGTTGATAACTATTTTTTAAACAGAATTAAAACTAGAAATCGCTTGCGTCCCTACAGCTCTAATGTCTGGTCGATACTAAAGAGATCATACCGTATGCTGAGTTATATCAGCCTGTAGGCTGATGTGTGGTGCGCGTAAGTTGTCTTATATGCGGAATCTATTGGGAGGTAATCTGTGGTTGGAACTAAATATCACATATTGGTATTGGTGATGAATGTTAGATATATGAATGTCTAATAATCAGTAATAATATGTTCAAAAGCGATGTGTAATACTAAATTCTGGAATCATCATCATGATCATCCACAGCCCGACTTCGCCCACTGCTGAGCACAGGCCTCTCTCTTGTACCAATCACCACGTTCCTGAGCCTGGAATTAATTCTGGAATAATATCATGATAGTTATAATTATATTAACAAATGTTTTGAAGTCAAATAATTTATTATCTGCATCTGAAACAGAGTTAAAGTCTTCACCTTGCTGGAATGCGATACCACTCCTATTTGCAACTTAACACTACACAGACAGGATCACAGCGATGATAGCGAGAAATACGTCCGTTGTAAATAATTATCCATCTCATTTATTATTATTATTATATAAATGATGTTCCATTCACGAATCCGATGGGCGTACAACTAGTGTACTTGAGCGAGGAGATACTTGCACAAATGTGATAGTTTTTAGGATAAGTTTTTATCCTAACCCCATATTTAAATCTCACTTATCTGACAGTAATGCGCTATAACTTTACTAGCACGCTATCCACTAGTTTATAGCTTGCAATCTGACTGAAAATATTTTTTAGTAACTTTTACAGCAATTTATTCTATTACTTAAAAATTAATCATAATAAAAATAACTGGTATTTTTTTCTCTTACGTATTAAATTATTCTCACGATCGATAAAACCCATAAAAGTATTTTACCGAAAGCTGTGTCCCATCTCTAATATTAGTTCCATGCGACTCTCACGTTAATTCACGTTGCTATCAGCGCCAAAATGGCGATAATCAAATGTCTTCATTTTGTCATCGATAGTATGAAGTCCAGTGTACAATGTATGATAGAGGTCAGTGCATACAAATAAGACTGATAAAGTTCCTAGTTAGTAAAAATGTTAAAGATAAGTGCAACAAAGGGTGTGAGAAGTTATTTCGCATCTGTAAAATTATACACATAGATAAAAAAGTAGAATATTTGATAGGTTTGGAATATTATTATAATGATGATTATAAAATTAATGTTAAAAAAAACTTTTTGCAAAAAAATACTACCGACTTCCAAATACAAAGTGAAAAATAACTTAATTTTTTGTAGTCGGTGTCTTGCGTAGGTACCATTTTTTTGCGTTATGGACACCGACTTCAAAAAATTAAGTTATTTTTCACTTTGTAGTTTTGTATTTGGAAGTCGGTAGTATTTTTATGCAAAAAGTTTTTTTATTTTTCACTTTTTAGTTGTACGTACCTAATAGGCAAGTTAGTAAGGGAACTATTTCGCCAGAATAGATTTCATGAAACTTGAACATAACCGGTGAAATGAAAGATCTGCTTACCCCTTAAGAGCGAACTGTCGTGATGTTATGTTATGAAATGTTATAAACAACAAACAGACATGCGATTGCAGCAATCCCGAGAGATTTGCCGTTATTTATTGAAGAGTTCTGTTGTATATCTCCGAAGTTCTTCATCAGATGTTCACCAAATTAAAATGGGACCAATTGCGGAACATACTTTTTCAAACAAAAAAAGAATTTACAAAATCGGTTCACAATTGACGGAGTAATCGGTGAACATACAAAAAAAAAAAAAAAAAAAAAACAAACTTGAAGTCGAACATAGAACCTCCTCCTTTTTGGAAAGTCGGTTAAAAACAAGTACAACACACGTAGGGCTAGAGAGAACAAACTGGTTCAACCAAAGATAACAAATTATTATGGTAAGAGAACATCTAAGTATTTGGTACCTAAAGTTTTTTACAAAATAGATTTATTAAGAGAAAATGAAAAAAAAGTAAAGGAACAATTAAGACAAAATTAAAAAACATTATACAGGATAGCAAATATAACTAAATATGTAAGTAACAGTATAATATATAAGTAGTAGGTTTGTAAGTAAGGTGGTGCATTGTGATGTAAAAGAGCGCCTCCCGCCATCAAACGTAAAAGTTAGGCGAGTTTAGAATTAAGTAACACCTCTGTATTAAAATATTATTAAAAAAATTAAAAGGTAGAGCCTCGCATCTTACACTTATTCAATGAATAAATTACTTACACCTTATAGAAAGATCTCACGCCATTGTTACACTTCATCGTTTTAAATATTCTCATCACTTCAGCCTGTCCAGCTTCATAGATAAAACCCTGAAAAAAAAAGAAAACCGAATGTAATTCCCTAATTCCAAGTCTGAAAAGGTCATCCTCCGTTTCCCTCTGACCTCCAAACGTAAGATACTATTATTAAGATACTTGAACACCGCTCCGTTCACCGGCAATTTGTCAAACTGATAAGTTCTTACGTGACCCGAATTATCTTAAACACAATTCATCTTTTTGAATAATTACAGACATTTAGCTTAAAAAAGAGAACAAAATGACTATTACCTTTTATTCATGGTTCAATTTCCCGGTTGTAAAAGTAATGGGGTTTTTACACGGGTCGATATTCGCCGCGTTGCCAACTAAATCGTGTCGCAAGTACGCGTCCTTTTAAGGAGCTGATTAAAATTGCATGCAATATTATTAGTCCTTTAAGTGAGCTATTGGAAACATGCTGCGCCGAAGATATTCTATCACCGGTAAGTGAGATTTTGGTAGCGCTTGGCATTACAAATACATTTCCTACTTTTTAAGGTTCCGTACCCAAAGGGTAAAAACGGGACCCTATTACTAAGCCCCCACTGTCTGTCTGTCTGTCTGTCACCAGGCTGTATCGGTTGCGGGAATACGCTGGATACGAGACGCACGGGATCGGTTAATATGGCGACGCCTCGGTGAGGCCTATACCCAGCAGTGGATCACTTTTGGCTGAAATGATGATGATCTTGAACCTAAGGATCGATTTCTGATTTGAGTATTTGGAGATAAGAACGGGTCAAACCGTACTTTTAATGCCAAGTTTCATGAACTAATTCCTCCTAGCCCGTTCCATCATCGGACTACAAGACGTACGGCGTTGCGTCATCAGTACATGGTGGACATCCCACCCATACGCACCAAACGTTTTGGGAATTCTTTTATTATGCGTACAGCTAAGGAGTCTCATTCCATGCCGGAGTCTGTGTTGCCCGATAGCTACAATCTATGGGTTTTTTAGTCAAGAGTGAATTTGTTACTTCTAGACAAGCGTGCCCCACCGTCGACCACATAATTCCTAACCATCAGATGAGATATATAGTTTTGATAGATTTCAGGCAAGAGTTTGACAAATACTCAACTTCAAGTAACTAATTCAGAAATCTGTGGTAAGGAGGCTTTCGAAATTGAGCTCAACTCATGTTCTTTCTATTCCTGTTCCTGGTTACTCGATAAAATTACTCCATAAATGTAAGCCAATCCCTCCCGTATAACAAAAAGTATTAGCAAATTGGACTATGATAATTTAAATGATCAATTTATTTATGTGCATTTAGAATTCATCATCATTCTCCAGTCCTCAGTAATTTATTTGAGGTAACACAACTATCTTTCTTCCGTTCTTCTTTCATCTAGAAATCGACTTCTATATGTATAGCCATTATTAGGAATTGAATTGAATCTAAGTATGGCCGTCGCATTGCACTTAAAAGTGCCAGGAAATGAATAGCTCCTGTCTTTTCTATTTCCGTCGCAGTGGTAAAGGATGTCATTATCATTCTAGTTATATTATTCATTTATTAAAAAAAAAGTTAATTTAAAAACTCAAATTCCCGACTGCTTTAGAAGCGAACTAAAAAGCTGTAAACAAGAAAAAATCATGATGTGCATTCGGAGGATTCATATTCGCGAACTGGCTGATACCCTGATCCTCCGACTGCACCGCACATTTTTAGTTCACTTCTAAAGCAGTTGGGTTTTTGATTTTCAAATAAACTTTTTTTATTTACAACTTTTTAGTTCCTGTTTTTTCGAATTACTTTTAAACATAAAAGTTTTATATATTGTATTCACTAAATCCCAAAAAAAATGGGACTCGCACAATATAGAGCCTAAAATCCACCCACCTTGTTTATTTTTTTGAAATTCACCTATCTATGAACACTTGGATGGTCAAGACGTGTCTACCGATGTTTTAACTATATAAATCCTTCTGTCCGAAGTAATAAAGAATGTTTAATCCGAGGTAATAAAGAATATTAAAAACATATAAATAAACAAACTTACAAAATACGCAGTCGGGTAAAAAAATCTGTTCAAGCATTTTTGGTTTAACAAACTTTGTATCAGTGTTATCACTATCAAAAAAATGATGACAATAATGTCGTGAAGAAAGTTTTGATTGTGATTATGAATCACAATCAAAACTTTCTATAGGGGAAGACTAAAGAAACTGAGAATGAAATACCGAGAGACTTACATAGAAGTCTGGAAAATGACAGTAAGTATGTTACCCTATAGAAATTGAGATAAGGGCATGATACTTTTATAATGAAATCACAGTCAAACGTCTTTTAGGTTCAATTAAAAGTGTAGCTAATATTTTTCCACGGCATGAAAATGTATAAAGTGCCAATACGAGTAGAAGAACTAGCGATAAAATAATCATTTCCTCTACAAAGCCAGCGCGATTTCCTGATTTCAAACCGTAATTTCCATTTGCAAACGCCCTCACAGATCTAGGCAAAATCGAAAACTCATCTCGCTATGACACGTCGTACCCGCAGATTAGTTATAAAATCAAAACGAAATCCCGATTGTGTTCCCGCGTTGTATTTACAGGAACCGAGGAAGCTATGAATAAATTTACGAGTTCGTTACTGAAGGATCGACTGCAGTGACTCCCTGTAAGGAAGCGTCAAGTCCCGACGCAAATTATTTTATAGACTACCCGGCTACCAAAGAAAAATATGCGGTTATTGCGTTGGAGGAAGTGGAGGCATTTGATGGTAGTTTATTTTGCAATTCCTATGCAATATCAATACAAATGGGAGCAGTTCTCAAATGGCGACTGCGTTCTGGATGGTGCAACGAAGCTATGATGAATGCATGCAGCTTATGACCGATTTGCCAGAGTCACCTCGTATCATATCTTCAATCTATCATTTTGGCAAAATAGTACATTACTGCAGCGGCAAGCAAAAGAGGCATTGATGGACGAACGTGTAAATGTTGTAGGCGAAGCCGAGGCACATATATGTAAGTCCGTCAATGCCTAGTTGTGGCCTAGGCTTGTATAGTACTTTTCTCAAATAATGCGCGGAAATTAAAACTAAGTTACTACTAGAACTCATTTCGTCAAATACAATTACTTTTCAAAATCAATGACGAACAACGAACAACAATAATTTTAAACGAACAAAAATAAACATCTTTCTATTGCAAGCCAGTTCGAAATTTAAATAAAACCTTTGATAAATAACCTCCTTGGTTGCCATGTTTCGGAGTAAAAGATCGTTCCATTTATAAATTACAAGACAGATATGAGTTTACTATGTAATTTATTTGGCCGCTAAACCACGACAGATATGGATTTTCATACAACTTTTGCCGGCCGCTGTTCGCATATATTTGGCCAGTACAGCAATTTCGATTTATGTCAAAGTAGGTTGTCCAAATCATGCTTAAATTTCCAAGCATGAATGAGAAAAAGTAATGGGTAGCACAGACTGATCATTTTGAATAATACTTACATATTTTTCTTAGACGTAAAGCATCATTAAAAATGCTCATCTAAATCTGAGGTTGAGATGAAATGCAATATTCAAAAATTTCGATTTTGCTTTTCAAATTAATCGACTATATCCAGCAGTGAACGTCTATAGGTTGAGCTAATGATCACCATGTGTGTATGGCTACCTAAGCCTAAAGCCTAAAAATAGCTTGCCCAGCTATTTTTCCTGATAGGTAGACACACCGTAGTCTCGCGAAAAGCAATACTGAACAAAAAATATTGGGACTTGCGAACATTTTAGGGTTCCGTAGCCAACAAGAAACCCTTATGGTTTCGCCATGTCCGTCTGTCCATCCGTCCGTCCGCCATCCACAGCTTAGCTGAGAGACTCTTAGTACTAGAAAGCTATAATTTGGCATGGATACACATATTAATCACGCCGAAAAAATAAAATAAAAAGAAGGAAAAAAAAAAAAAAAGTAAAGTGAGATTGCTTTTTTCTCTTCTATCCCATGGTGCGGGGTATCGTTGGATAGGCCATTCAAAATTATTATGGGTCTGTGAAACCATTTTTCGATTCAAAAATCCGTTTGCGTAATATTAAACTTTATATGGCAAATTTTTGGTAAAGTCAAATGTGTGTCCTGCCAGCTAAATGGTTGCTTTCAGATATGTGAAAAAAAACACGGCGGAAATTAAAAGGAAAATTATCACAGTTACAAGTTTACTAGTAATACATACGTAAGTCCATCAATGCCTGGTTGTGGCCAAGGCTGTATAGTACTTTTCTCAAATAATGCGCGCAAACTTATAAAATGTACTTGGAAAAGTAAACATTTTTTACATTTATGTATGGGGACACGTCAAAGTTAATTTTGTTTCTTCGTTATAGCAATGTTCGGTGCTTTCATTGTTGATGAACGATAGTAATGTTACCTATTTATTTGGTGAATGTTACTGTTTATACGGAACCCACTGTGCGCGAGTCAGACTCGCACTTGGCCGGTTTTTTTTTTACTAACAAACAAACAGAATATTGCTATTTGATACTTAGTTTTGTATTAATTTTAATAATACCTCTTACTGCTAGGCAAAGACCTCTTCTCATACAAAAAAGTATGTTTATATTTAAAGTTACAAAACTTATTATATCGAATGACTTTGTTTAAATCAAACTTTAGTTATTAGAAAAAAACTTGAATAAATAAAACAAATTAGTTTTCTGGTAAGAAAGAAGTTCGTGAGTTCCAATTATTTTTACAGTAAAGCCTCTTCCGCGTTTTCCAGGACAATTTTCTACTGACAAAACAAAAAAGCCACGAAGCTACTAAGTAGGTACCAAAAAGACATTGTATTTTAATATTTTTGCAACGAAAAGATAAAATGAACTTGGCTACCGATCCCATTAGCATACCTTTAACGAAATTATTGTGCCGGTAATTTAAAGTATGCATTTTCATGGTTCAACTTGTTTGCTTCGAGGAATTTAATAATAAACGGTGTAAGCTTTTGCATTTATATCATCAGAATTATTTTTATCCTAGATATTAATTTTATAGACCTGTACTTTAAATAGGATACTTTGTTGTGTCGTGTTGGTTTGGGCTTTAACATTTAGGAATGTATTTTTAAATGGAATAGCCAAGTAGCCATTGTACCAACTTATATCGAGTGTTTAATAAGAGTAAGCTTTCGAAACGAAGCAATATATGGACCATTTAGCAACAATTTTGAAATAAAATTTTCTGCAGCCTATGCCATAAGTGAACGAAATAACATCATCACATGGTTGCGCCAACATTCAAAATTTGATTGATATCCGCCATTACCTATACCCCATCCCTTTCCCTCACATACCACGCGAGTGAATAAGAAGATTCGCCTCGCCATTTTTGTGGAAAGGACTTCCGTTTCAAACCACACCGCCCGCGCAATGGCGTCAGCCCGCTCCGTGTAAAATATATTGATAACTTTGGAATTACCGCGTTTCCGCATGTAACAACAGGGCCTACATACGCTTTAGTGCCGTAAAACGGTAACTTTCTAAAGCATACTCCTCAGTAACAGCTAGGTTAAAAGGTTTGAAAAAAATATATATTTATTATTGATTCATGTACATAATTTAGAACACAAGGTTTTTTCGTGTAACTAATAGTTTTGCTTTAAAAAAATAATTAACAATTATTTTTTCGCAACTTATGGAAACTCCTCCAAAACGACTTGGATGTTTTAAAATACTTTTATACAGAAAAATTGATGGCTGGAATTTGTTCATACCTAACATAGCATATGTAAATCGAATAATATTTTGCAAACAAAACTGTTCAAAAGGAGGTTCAATTTTGATATTTTGGCATCGAGCGGGCGCACGGCCAGTACTGCGTTACATTGGGGCGTATATATCGCCTTAACGTGTGCTGACAGTAACTGGAAGCCCAGCTGACCTTGTACCCTGGGTGAAGTGATTCGGTGCACCGACGACGCGACCACGAGGTTCCAGCAAAGGTTTGTGCTTCCTTCCCTAATTATGTTTTGGGTTGTATTCTGTTGTCCCACACCCACTGCAACTCGAATTATCTATTGCCAAGCGTTTGTCGATTATTTCGATCCGCATCACAGACACAGTCCAATAAACCAGCCCTTCGCGCCACCATCTCATAAAAATAACTTTTCTTAACTTCTAACAAAATACTTTACCGCAATCTTAAACCAATCTCCGTCAAAAAGTGGCGAAGAACATTCCATATCAGTTCAAACCATTACATCAAGTCCGGGGTCTATTTTGGTCGCAAAATGGACCTCACCGACAGTTCCCAACTTGGGATGCGGCCAATACAATCTCATTCAAAGTTTCTCGTTCCGGAAAAGCTCGAAATCGTTTGATTCTTCACGGGAACATCTCTATATATAAACCGTGTTATTTTGTTCAGCTGTAGAGATCTTATTTTTATGTAGTTGGTTTGTGAATGAATGACTAACGGCCTATCTATCGTCTATTGGAAAGTAGTCAAAGACAAATCACAAGGCACTTTCGAAAGTCACAAATTACAAGTACAAAGAATTGTATCTCCAATGCACTCGTATTTTTCTAGTCACGGCCATCTATGAATCCTATTAAATAGTTGGCTTAACAACAAATTATGTAATTTATTGACAGTTTGTCCGATTTTATTTATTAAACATTTTGTCAATTTTAATTTTTAATAATTTCGTTTGTGACATCTTATGATTTAATTAGGATGACATTCAGCATATTGTGTTTTTGTTCTAATTTTTATTTATGTAATATTTTACTATTTTGTCATTTTCTTTTTAATTTTGTTTAGTTTTATTTTTAATGAAATTTCATTACGTTTTTTTTTTTTTGACATTGTTTCATTTTATTCATTTAATTATGATGATCAGCTGACATTGCTATATTTGATTGTAAACCACATATTTGTACGCTTCGTTAAGCAAAACATGTTTGTAAGCGCTAAATAACAATTGAAAAACCTGCATACCTATTGTAAACACATGTTTTGACAAAAAAAACATCTTTATCTTTAGTAGTCCAGTGGACCCTGGGCAGTCACAATCTCTACAACTTTGGTGCATAAGCATAGTAGCGTAGTAATCATATGCACAGGCCTCTTCGTGTGAAAGGGAGTGGCCCATAATCCACCGAACGGGTCAAGTGCAGGTTTGCGGGTGTCACATAATATATGTCTTCAAATATTTTGTTCCAGGACATGCCAGTTCCCTCGCTAGGTTTCCCTTTTTGAGAGTTGTCATCATCAGCCGAAAGACGTCCACTACTGTACATAGGCTTCCCCCAAGCGTTGCCACATGGATCGATCCCGTGCGTCCCACACCCAGCGGATCCCCGCAACCTTCACCAGGTCATCGTTAACCTGGTGGGAGGCCTTCCAACGCAATGTCTTCCGGTTCGCGGTCGCCACTCAACTCCTCCTACCCCATTAGCCGTCCGTTCTGCGAGCAATGTGCCCTGCCAACTGTCACTTAAGTTTGGCATTTCTTTTGGCTTTGTTGGTAACTCTGGTTCTCTTGCGGATCTCTACATTTCTAATTCGATCACGCAATGAAACTCCAAGAATAGTCCTGTCCTCCCTTTGGGTGACTGTAAGCTTTCTGATGAGGCCTGTTGTGAGTGACCACGTCTCAGAGCCATATGTCATCACTGGCAACACACACTGATCATAGACTTTCGTGTTGAGACACTGTGGGAAGTTGGACAAGAAGATAAAAGTAAGTAGATGAAAGTCAATCTGCCTAGCCTTTTCCCAACTACGTTGGGTCGGCTTCCAGTCTAACCGGATTCAGCTGAGTACCAGTGTTTTACATGGAGCGACTGCCTATCTGACATCCACAACCCAGTAACTGGGTAACACGGTACCCCTTGGCTAAACTGGTGTCAGATCACAAGCTTCTGACTACTCGTAACGACTGTCAAAGATCTTCAAATGACAGCCGGGACCAATGGCTTAACGTGCTTTCCGAGGTACGGAAAAAACTCGGTATTTTGAAATGGTCACCCATCCACGGACCGACCTCGTCAAGCGTTGCTTAACCTTTAAGAACGACCCGTGCGGCTGTTATTATTTAGCCACGATCTCCTCTCCTAAAAGTAAGTAGATGAAAGTAATTACACAAAGTCAAGTAGGTACCTTTCTGGGTTCGAACATACGACACGTAAGTCGAGTTCACGAGACATCCACTGTTCCACCTTGCATGAGCTATTCGTATATCGTTAGTACCGATATAAAATGAGAAGAATCTCTCGCTGCACAATACCAATAAGGTTCCTTCCATTTATTTTTACACCAGTTTTATTTGTCTGTAAATAACGTCAAAGCTTTGTTTATTTCTTGTTAGTCCCCATTTCTGTCTGTTTTTTGATATCAGCAATAAGAAAAGTTGAAGAGTAAAAGTTTGTGAGATAAACATTTTATGTTTTCGCCGATTTCAGGGCCTTAACAATGTTTGGTGACGAGGAATTGTAGCAGTATAATAAACGTGGAGGACCTAAGGTTGGTTTTATTTGAATGAATATTGCTGGAGATATCTACGAGGAAAATATTGTGTTTTAGATGAATTGTGCAGCACAAAGTTGGTAAAATTATTTGGATCCACCGTATGAATAATAATTACTCTAGTATTAAAAAACCTTTCGTGGGTACCAATTTATTGCGTTATGGACACCGACTTCCAAAAATAAAGTTATTTTCACTTTGTAGTTTTTTTATTTGGAAGTCGGTAGTATTTTTTTGTAAGAAAGTTTTTTTTTATTACCACTTTTTAGTTGTACCTACCTAATAGGCAAGTTGTTTAGTAAGATACATATAACGCCAGAATAGATTACTTTTTGGAAAGTCGATTAAAAAATAGACAAGCCATACTTATTTTCTTATTGGATGTCAACTCATTTGCCTAACCATAGCATATACCTGCGTTACTTGTTTCACCATGATCATTTCAGCCGAAAGAGTCCAGTGCTGGTCATAGGCCTCCCCAAAACGCCACCACGTTGACCCTCGCATCCAGCGGATTCCTGTGGACAACTTAAAGTCCTCTGACTAATCAAAAATAGCTACCTACAATCTTCTAATTCCCTGCAATATTCATTATATCGATGCCTTAGTTCACAATTGCACTAACTACAAAATTTTCAATTTTTACTTTTTTAATGCCAAATACACTAAATGTCATGCTCTTTCGTTTCCGCGCATCGAAATACCGTTATTCCGTCTCTATCTACCAAAACCGTGGGTCACAATTGTATTAAATGAGTTCGTTTAATGTTCCATGAATGTGGTATTATACTAATGGTCTTTATTTTTGTAAAACCAATCAAGATATACTTTAACTGATTTTAAGTTTCTCAACTGCATGAAATTTCAAAACACAAACGTATTATATACATTTGCAATATCTGCTCATACTTTTTAGCAGTGCTACAAGAGTGTATTATGTGTTGGTAGTACAAAAGGATCAAGAAAGTTTGATGCCCAAGTGTGCTAAGTACTTTTACTGGGAGGGGTTTGGCAATTTTTTAAGTGCACAAATACATTAAACCGTTTTGAGATATAGTCCGAATTGTACAAGTGTATTAAATAGTTTTACTTGAAGGGGCTTGACAATTTTTTAAGTGCACAAATGTATTAAATGGGGGGTTTTATGTTTATTTGGCCATTTTGAAAAGGTAACGTTTAAACTAATATTACAATATTGAGATATGATGGAGTAAAAGGACTAGTCTTATGAATAGATGCATATTTTTTTTGTTATTTTACTTGGATTTTCTACTGTTCTCGTCTAAACTTTAAAAAACTTTAAAGCTCTCTCCTCAAAAATGAAAATTTTGTAGTTAGTGCAATTGTGAACTAAGGCATCGATATTAAACCTGTTCTTTCGTATTCTTCTCAGCCAACCCTTTCATTTGATACCCATATCATGGCAGTGCACAAAAAATAACTAGTCCACCATCTTGGGCCGTCCGCACTATTGGATTTAGAATTACGTCACTTATTTAACCATGCATTGTCATCCATATTAAACGTGTATGCAAAATTTCATCTAAATCGGTGGAAGATAACTGCTTTAAAATTCAGTTGCAAGATTTGACCCGAACACACTTACATACAAAAGAACCAAATGAGGAAGAAAAACCGCGTCTTACCCGTAGTATACAGTAAAACAATTTGAACCAGCAAAAGATTGATCATCGTATATAAAAGTTTCTAATACCCCTGTGACGTCAGAGCTTATCAATACGAAGCAAATTTAACTTCTTACGATATTATCGTGCGATTGTGTGCGATCATGTGTGATACTTTTGAGCAGTCTAATCGTTAGCTGATGTCAAACAATGTTACTTTAATTTCTTTCGTACTTTTTGAGATTGATGTTTGTTTCTTTCTGACGTAAGGAGAGTTTTTTGTTTCTATAGGGACTATGACCCTGTGACGTCACATTTAACTTTGCACGTTATTGTCGTTCGATTGTGTGCGATCACGTGCGACGCAGTTGAGATGTTAAAGAATTTTACTTTGAATTTCTATCGCAATTTTTGAGATGGATGTTTGTTTTTTTTTGTTGTATTGTTTGAAGAGTTTTGTTTTATTGATACTTTAAACTCTTTTGTAAAGAAAAATGCGCCGAACTTTTACGACACCGTGCGGAGCATTTGATGAATCTCATAATAGCCTGGAATCCGACTGCAGAAATCTGTAGGAAACAGGGTTTTAGATTAAACTTAAATTTCATGAATGATACTTAATAGCAGAATAGATTGCTGCTGGGTTGCCTGGAACGGTTAGGCCCCTATGCTCTAGTACTGCTAAGCTCGACTCGAAAAATATCTACTAAAAAGTGCCACCAGAGAGGAGGCCTGTGTCCCAGCATTGGGAACATTAATAGGCTGATGATGAATTAACCCAAAATATAAAAGTTTTCAAGTGAATCTAACGTCATTTGAAAGAAATTGGTGTAGAAAATAGGAAAAAATAAGGTTGCCAGCTCTCAGTTAGCCACAAGCTGCGGGTTGCCAGTTTACCTAGAAAACGTGGCAAACCATAAAGGGCGGATAACTGCGAGCTAGTTGATGTGGCATACGTACCCACGATACAGGCAAAATCAAAATCAAACTTCTTTTATTTCATATAGGCCTACATGGGCACTTATAAAACGTCGACAAAAAGTGCACGGTTCGGGTTGGTCATTTTCTATGGAGATTCTTCCGGCAAGAAACTCCATGGTTACTCTTTTAAAAAATAGTTTGGTTTTACAATATTTCCATGTTACAGCATTAGTACTATGGGGGGACAACGTAGGCCCGACAATAAGTCGTAAGTAAAAAAAATATAATATATAAAAAAGTTAACAAATGTTAACTATCATCTAGAAGGCCTACAATGTTCACACATTCACAAAATAATCGGTAAAAGAATCAATACAAAGGTAAAAAAAAAAATAACAAGCCTAAATTTAAAATGTGGCACAAATGTTGTTATCAGTGCTGTTACTATTCTTAGCAAAGGGCTATAAAGATGATTGAGAAACATTGTAAAAAGTCTAATTATAAGAAGAAAATCAAAGAAAAGAGTAAAAATGAGATTCAGAATAGTTAGAGACATTCATAGTTGGCGAAGTTCCCTAGTGTAGGAAAGAGAAAAATAAAATACAAAAAAGGAAAACAAAAATCTAGTTGCGGCAAGCTGCGACCAGGCAACCCAGCAGTAATTTATTCTGCTGTCAAGAGCAAGAATCATTCCGAAAAATCAAGTTCCATAAAATAAAAAACAAAATACCTGCACATTTTTGCAGTGGTATTTCAATATATGAGTAATGTGTCTTATAAAACTGAATTATATTAAAGTACCCTGCTGGTCTCATTTCGCTGTGGCTTTAAGTTTGCTACATCACAGAATTTACCACTATCATGACTTTCAAAAACGCTTTGAACTAGAAAGTACAGCGAAAGACCAGCGAAAAATCGCACTAGGACTTACAAAACATTTAACACTCCACAACAAAATGGCAAGGCAACCATAAAAATGTGGCAAATATACCGAAATTGAGAAACAGCTTGCATTCATGGCGGTATTTAAAACTTTAACCCGTTTTCAGTTTCATTAACGGTTATACCTCAGCTTAACTGCAGTAATTATGTACGCAATTTGGCCGGGCTTTAACTACAAGAGGTGACATGCCTTGCTATAGGGCACCACATAATCGCGAGAGCAGTACACTTTGGCGCCATTTTTATGCCCCATTTCAAGAATAAGTGATACTTATTGTTAGAAATGTGCGCTTATTTGAAAATGAGTATTGTGTTAGGAAGTTGGTACGTGTGTCATTTTGTGGTGCACGTAATGTCGATGTAATTCGGGTTAATTTAGAATTTTGATGTTTGATTTACAATAAAATATCCTATTATCATTTTGAACCGACTTACCAAAAAGGAGGAGGTTCTATGTTCGACTTGGAGTATCTTTCTTTTTTCTTTTTCTTTTTTTTCTCCGATATCTTCGTCATTAGTGGACCGATTTAAAAAAACCTTTTTTTATTTGAAAGAGTATGTTTCAAAATTGGTCCCATGTTAATTTGGTGAAGATCTGATGAAGAACTTCGAAGATATACAGCAGAACTCTTCAATAAATAACGGCAAATCTCTCGGGATTGCTGTAATCGCATGTCTGTTTATTGTTTATACCATTTCATATCACAACATCACGCCAGTACGCTCTTAAGGGGTACGCAGATCTCTCAATTCACCGTATATTATATATCGGTTCAAGTTTCATGATATTCGGTTAATATATTCTGGCATTATAGTTACCTTACTAAAAAACATGCCTATTAGGTAGGTACAACAAAAAAGCGAAAACAGGAACAATATGAAACAAAAAAAAATCTTTTTTGCAAAAAATACTACCGACTTCCAAATAAAAAACTACAAAGTCAAAAATAACTTTATTTTTGGAAGTCGTTGTCTTTCGTAGGTACCATTTTTTTGCGTTATGGACACCGACTGCCAAAAATAAAGTTATTTTTCACTTTGTAGTTTTTTATTTGGAAGTCGGTAGTATTTTTTGCAAAAAAGTTTTTTTTTTGTTTCATATTGTTCCTGTTGTGTCATCAGTTAGCGGACAAGACGGAATGGAGGGTGAAAACGTGTTATTTTTTATTATTGATGGGCCTGCGCTTGACCACTTTCTCACCCGATTATTTGGTCGACTATGAACCACGCCTGCCTAGAAGAAACCTATTCACTTTTGACTTGAAGACTCCCAGGTTGTAGCTATCAGGAAATACAGATTCCAGCAGGGAATTCCACTCCTATGCTGTATAATTAAAGTATTCCCAAAACGTTTGGTGCGTATGCGTACGTCTTGTAGTCAGATGATGGAAAAGGCTAGGAGGAATTAGTTTATGCAATTCCAACGCACACTCCGTGGGTGCGTTTACAAACATGTAAACTCACATACACAAGACGCCTAGATCCGGAACAACTATTTCTAGGCCATATAAATACTTGTTCAGTGCGGAATCTAACCCGCGACACGCAGCGTAGCAGCCGATCGCACAACTACTACGCCAACCATGTCGTCAAAGGCAGGAATATTTGAAAAAGTTACATGGTCAATGGAAGACTATGTTCAGCGCGCCAGTTAGTTCCATTACGATCTAAATATATTCATGAACGCGTCATTAACAAATAAATAAACTTAGTATTACTCTATTCATAGAATGGTGAACTGACTGGTTACACTGACTTAAAGACCTTGTTCCAATCTATCCCGAATTAATTATATAACACTATCGCAGTTAATAGGATTAGGTAGCGAATTGGTAATAGTAATATGTTCCACATAATCACAAATGTTATTAGTAAACCTTCATTAAGTATAATCCACAGTATTAATCAATTTATAGTACTTCCTACTAAAGGCCTGTTTCACCACCTCAGTGATATGAATCTTTACAACAAAAAAAACATTGACATTGAAATGATTTTTAAGGTTCCGTACCCGAATGTTGAAACGGAGCCCTATTGCTGTCACTCATGTGTCTATCTGTCCGGGGTGTGAAACGTTTGAAATAATAACAAAAGATCTAATGATCATATGACCTAATTTTATTTAATATCCATTTTTTTATATAAGGATCAAATGGTATGATGAATTATTGATATAATTTAATTATACCTAATTTTATATGGTATAATGAACATTTTATATAATGCACATTTGAAATAATATTCATTTAGTATAATATTAAGTTACTATAATATTTAAAATCTATAAGTAACGTTTAATATAATTTAGAAACGTCCACTTTATTTTGTATATTTTTGCAATACCTAACTGCTTAGATTTTAAACGCCTGCCATTTTCGTGCTAGCAAATAAAATAATAACACATAAATATTGCTTGCTATTAGTTTGCTTTTACGATGGTGGACAGATATTTTTCTCGTCTCGATTGACTCGTCGAATCTGTTTCAAAACCGAATTGGGGCACCCCAACTTCAGTGAGCATCAAGATGGCGGGATCAAGTCCCCAATTTAAAATTTATCACATTAAAGTGTTGTATTACATATGTACTATTTGTACCCTAAACAAGACTTTCGTATTTCTAAAGATAAAGGAAGTATGCCAAGACGTCCCAGGTCCCGACACGTTGATGTCAAAATGGTGGGACCTTCCGGCAACGCGCGCACCTAGTCTTTTGGTTGCTACCCCTAGAGTGTATATAAAAATCGGCGGCGCGAAGGGAGAGCAACCCCCGCCTGTGTCAAGGCATGGGTGCCTCTCCTTTGTTACGTAAGGGCGAACAGGTTGCACTACCCGCAGCGCCGGAGACGATGCAAAAGTAACTTTAGTGTTTTGAGGTTAGGTAACAATAATTTGTTCTTCTCAAGAACGGTACGTACTTGCCTTAATTTTTTTTTTATATGAAAATTAGGTCAAATGAACGTTATACTAAAAGAGCAGTATACAAATTGAAAATTGTAAGAAATGAAAGTTATACTAAATGTTATTAGAGCAAATGAAGGTTATATGAAATATAACATTAGATCATTTGAAATTAGGCTATTTCTTTCTTTTTTTTTTATTTCTTTAAAAAAAAAAGTTGCCCCACACTAGTTTTATTTTATACCATATGAAAATTATATCATTTGAACGTTATTTCAAGTGTGTGATTATATTATTTATTTAATTAAGGACAACCAACAAAGCATATACCAAAAAATACTTGTTGAAGTACTCATATTTTTATATTGTATCCTTAATGTCCTACGTCCCCTGGATGGGGTAAAGGGCGTCCACAGTAGACCTCCATCGCAATCGGTCTTGAGCTTCACGCTTCACCTCGCTCCACGTCATACCGATGCTCGCTGCTTCCGCTAATACGGTGCGACGCCAGGTTTGACGGGGACGGCCACGTTTTCTTTTGCTTTGGGGATTCCAATCCAGCGCTTGCTTCGGTATATGATCAGAATCCCTTCGCAGTGTGTGGCCAATCCAACTCCGCTTGCGACGCTTGATCTGGCGGTCGATCGGGCTCTCGTGGCATTGCTCCAACAGCTCTACGTTGGTGATGGTCTCGGGCTTTTTACATTGTATAGTGTAACCTTAATTAAAGGCTGCCACGGCATGCATTAAATAAAGGAATAGGAAATATAGAACAGTTTTTACTACTCTTTCAAATAGATTGTTACATAAATACAGTTTACGTAAATTGTAACGTAAAACCGACATACAAATGAAAACTCATGAATATTGCTGGTTTTGCTCGATCAATCCAAACAATTTTGTACAACGTTGTGCCAACCAACAAAAAATACAAACATACTCCAAATCTTTATATTTATGTAAGTGCAAAAGACAAAATTAAAAATAAACTATAATATTCTTTTCTCCTTTTCACTCTTGAGATAATGCCCTATGCAAGACAGACTTAACTTCATGTATGTATTATCCTATCTGTTATAATATAGTAAAGTCATGTCTAACATGGACAAAAAAACGGCAATCGCACCGTAACCGCCGGGCATATTTTCATGCAATTGTCACAATTTCAAAGACAATTTAAAAGCTTACATTTTGATCAGAGGCTTAATTTTAGTGCAAAAATCTACTGAATTGTGGGTCACGCGGGTGTGAAACGAGTGCACGTTTTGTTCCCCTTAAGGTTGTTGGTAACTGTCGTCGTCTTAAAGGACCGTACTCCAAAAAGTCAATTAGTTGGCAGTTGGTAAACAAAACAATAGAAGGTATAAATCAATTTTCTGCTCTAATTAGAAAGAGACGTAACAAAGGAAAGCTTTTAAAGCGACGTAAATAACTATTCGTATCCCAATTTTGTTTGATTTCAAAAGGGGACTTTGGTTTCTGATTTATTTGCGGACCGTACCTGCGACTTTGTTCGCTTTGAAGTTCGAAAACAACGCAGTGTCACAAGCGTTTTGAATTAGTTTTATATGCCTCATTTTGTTATCATGGTTATACAAAAATTAAATAGTCAAGTACTTCCATAATTTTGACAGCTCTATTGTAGATCTTATGCGTATTTCTGATATAGACGATGATCACTGAGACGCATACTTTTCTTAGGATGTGTACACACAACAACAATAACAGTGTCGAGAACAAAACAGTGTTCTGTCAAAGTCTGTTTTGACTAGTCGGTGCATAGTCTTAGAACGAACTGTTTAAAATAGGAACAACCTTGATGGCTGAGAAAACTAGAGTACCATTTTTAAATTGATCAAGTATACTGATGAAGAAAGTCTATGAAGTGACTTTGTGTAGTGATTGCAGCTAAGTAAATTTGCTTTTTCAAGTAAATTATTCATTAAAATCTGTTTTTTACAAACATTATTTTTTCGCATTCTTCTCAGCAAAACCTTTCATTTGATACCAAAATCATGGCAGTGCAAACAAAATAACCAGTCCGTCATCTTGGGCCTTCCGCCATATTGGATTTATGATGACGTCACATACGTACATACATTGCAAGTTAAATAAAAGCTTGTAAAAAGGAAGGAAATGTATGGATCGTAGCATTTGGTGTTTAGTAGTCTATGGTTACCCCACGGGTGAAAAGTTAGGTGAGTTTATGCAATGAGATTTTACCAATAGAGATGTCATACTCATTGTAAAGAAATAACAAGTTTATTTTCAAAATTTAAAAAACCCCCGACACATTTATCTTGCGAAAACATCACGATCTAAACAGTAAAACGCGCATAACTTTTGAACGGCTGAACCGATTTTATTCAAACATAGCTAAAAGCACTCTCGATACAATCACATTTAAAAAAAAATACTTAATCAAAATCGGTTCATCCGTTGAGACGCTGTGATGCCACAGACAGACACACATATACACAGATACATAGCAACACACCTCAAACTTATAACACCCCCTCTTTTTCCGTCGGGGGTTAAAAACATGGCGATGTTTTACTTTAGCTACCTTCATAGGACCTATGGAACTTGGAACTTTATTTCTATCACTGAGTAGGTTAAAAGATCACAGAGATATAAATATCAGAAAGATATAAAAATACCTTTGCATTTAGACATTTATTTATTTATTTATTTATTTATTATATACTTTATTGTACACCAAGATAAAAACATAACACACGGAAACCTTAAAATAACAACAAACATACAACAGGCGGCCTTATCGCGTTCTGCGATCTCTTCCAGGCAACCCAGAATGGAGAGAGATAGCCAGGACACGACATGGGGTTGCACTTGGTGCAGTTTTAAAATTAAATAAGTTACAAACATAGGAAGCACTAAATATAAAATACTAAAATAGATACATAAATACATACATACATTTATACAGGCAAGAAAACAATATAGCTCCAACAAGAACAAGATCACAGTGACAGGTAGTGCTCCTTTACCAGTCTTTTAAAGATCGGTAGTGATTGCGCGCGTTTTATTGTCACAGGCAATGCATTCCATAGACGAGCGGCCTGGACAGTAAAAGATTTGTCTAGGAAGATAGTGGAATGCATTGGCATTTTAAGTTTCATGTTATCCGATGACCTAAGAACTTTCGTGTGTGAGTCACATAAAAACTGAAATCGGTTTTTGAGGTAAAGAGGGGTAGACGGGAAAAATAGTATATTATACAGGAGGGATAGAATATGAGCATTCCGGCGAAGGCGAATTGGCAACCACTTGAGTTTTTGGCGGAATTCAGAAACATGGTCATATTTGCGCAAACCGAATATGAACCTTATACAAACATTTTGAAGTCGCTCAAGTTTATCAAGTTGTACTTCAGTGAGGTCAAGATAGCTGGCATCAGCATAATCAAGGATGGGTAGAAGAAGAGATTATGCAAGCGCAATTCTGGTAGCAGTCGGCAGAAAATTACGCAGTCTTCTCAGAGATCCAGCAGATGCGAATAGCTTGCGGCTAACTTCCTGTAGCTGGGCAGTCCAAGAGAAGTTCTTGTCAATAAATATCCCCAAGTTCTTCACCTTCTCGCTAAAGGGTACAACAGAGTTATCAAAATAAACTTGAGGAAGAGTCGTCCAGTCGATCCTTGAGACCAACCTTGAACTGCCCACCACCAGAATTTGCGTTTTTATAGGAAATGAACTTAGTAGTAATAAAAGTAGTACTAAAAGTATTTATAAATTATGTATATTTAATTCAAGTTCAGCATATCCTGCAGGAAGGTTTTAGAGCATATTTTATGGCAACATTCATGATCAAAGCCTTATTAAATAATCCTATTGCTCGTTCTATCTTTCTCAAAGGCATCTATCGAAAGAAAAATTGCGTACTAAATAATTTCAAACAGAGCATCATATTCCTCTACACACTGACAGTATAGTAGTGCTTAAGGCCACTATATAAGGTATTAAAGCGTATATATTCTCCAATCTTAACGCAGTACTGGCCGTGTGCCCGCTCGGAGCCAGAATATCAATATTGAACTACCTTTTGGGCAGTTTTCTTTGCAAAATATTCTTTGATTTAAATATGCTATTTCATTTAAAACTTCTAGCAATCAATTATTCTGTGTAAAAATATTTTTAAACATCCAATTCGTTTTGGAGGAGTATCGAAAAGTAGCGAAAAACAATAGTTTTTAGTTATTTTTTTAAAGCAAAGCTATTAGTTACACGAAAAAACCATGTGTCACAAATAATGTTCATGAATCAATAATAAATGTATATTTCTTTCAAACCTTTCAACCTAGTATGCTTTAGCAAGTTACCGTTTTACGGCACTAAAGTGGTGGTAGGCCCATAAGAAAAAAAATTGGCGTAATGAGAGCTGCAAAAAGGTGATTAAATTATGTAACGTCTTTTGAGTATTGTGAGGATTCTAATTAACTAGAAGGCAACCTACTTGCCTATAAAAACACTGGCAATATGAATTTAGAACATTAAAATAAGTGAAGATGTTTTTGCAAAGCTTTTGATTGTCAATTCTAGTGTAGCCGCCTAGAAGGCAGGTTTATTGTGGAATTCATGCTAAATATATAAAATGTAAAAGTTATTTATGTATTCAATTTATTAGTCTCTGGCTAACGTCCCTACAGTATTTATAAATATAACTGAAGATTTTTGTAATAAACATAATTGATTTATATGAACATTACTTTTATTTATTTGATAAAAATTTGTGGGGAAGATGTGGGGGATATCGATTTTATATGCCCCAAAATTGGGGCTTTTCAGTTACATTTTTGGGTATTCCAGACCATGGACATCGCCAACACTGCTCAAGCTGGTCAGCTTGTGTTTGTATTACTAAAACGTATCTACCTCATTATATATATAACACATTGAGTTTATGTGAGTATATTTGTGATAGTAAACCTCCTAAGAATCGAGTACATAAAATAAAGTTATTTATTCGTACCCAAACAGGTACAAGGTGACCTCAGTTAGAGTAAAACTAAGTAAATAAATAAGTCGTGACCACAAAGACTATGTATATCTAGGCAGGGGTCCTAACGTGCCGCCGAAGTACGGGCGCCCTGCCGAGATATACGAGTCAGCAGTTATTATTTATACCAGTTCAGGGAGAACGAGATCTGTTTATAGTACTGTGTATTGTACCCTCGTGTGAAATATTAGCACTTTCGTGTACTTCGGTAGAGAGCTATTTTGTACTCTGCAATGGCTAGACCGTTGGGTGTAGTACAATGCCTAAGGTATTATGTGTGTGAAGTGTACTTCGGTTTACTACCTAAGTCATACCTAGGCCATGTAAAGGTTGTCTGAAGGTAAGATATTGCCCTGTGCCATAAGAACGCCCATTGCATATTTGGTTTTTACCCGGCTGCAAGGAAAGGGTTTGTTTTTCGTGCGTATTTTGTATGTAAAAATCTTTATTACTTCATATCTTTCAAACCACTTGACGATAGGTCTTGACCGCACAAGTGTTCTTAGAATTATAAAATGTCGTTGAAAAAAGAATGGAACTTAGCGAATTTTGGGCGCCATAATGGGTTATGTTGTTTTTCCAAACCCATCGAGTGAAAATCAAATGTCAAATTCAAAGGTCAAAATGACGGGTTTTTAGAGGTGATTACAAAAACATAGACCCCTTATTATGTTTAAAAGTCATTAGAAAAAGAAAGTATAACTAAAATTTATTAATAAAAAAAGTTAATAAAATCAAATCAGCAAAGATGTAAACAAGAAGAAAAGCATGCTGTGCAGTCGGAGGATATTTGTAGTTTTGGTCAGCCAGCTCATGAATATGTATGTAGGTTTATACAGAACCCTCAGCTTAAAGGTATTACAGACCTGAGTATTTGATATGAATTTCAATGTAATACCTCTACGCGTTCATGAGGAAAGGGGTAGCAAGTACAAAATTATTAAAAATATTTTATGTAGGTTTTGATTCCCTTACGAGTGTCGAAAATTTGCGGCATAAACGGCTGTATCTTTTTGATTGCGTTGGCTTAGAAGTTTGATTTTTTCACAGCTTTAAGCAACAGCAGACTTGAGTATTGAAATTTCAGCTTGAAATTGCAGCGCTCTTGAGAAAAAGGGTCTTGACAGACAGACAGACGGATGGACAGCAAAGTGATCCTATAAGTTCCAATTTTTTCCTTTCAAGGTTAGGGAACCCTAATAACAATTTCAAATTAGTATCAAGTACCTTTCTCAAAAAAAATTAAGCTTTTATGTCGACGCAGTAAAATTATGTCGCATATCTTAACACTCGCAAATAAATCAAAACCTGGGGTCTGCCTGCTGACCTAAAATGATGAAATTGGTCTCACAGAACAAATAAAGGAAAAATTCCGAAAATTTACCACCGGGCCACCACTGCTTTTCAGAAGCTTTATTAGATAAAAATACCGCTGAGAAACCACTCGGTAGGGTTTCTACGATGAGATATATGTTGCAGCATCAGAGATTCCCCGCTGGCTAATGGAGACCGTTCCGGTTATGATCGCGGACATTTGCCGGCAAATTGTTATTACTTTAGTTTTTACATATGCTTTCACACAAAATTAATACGTTATGGAACTGTAGATTTTGGTACAAATTAGAACTGAAAAATTATTTTTCTCATTTTTATTATTTCTATGTTTATCTTGTTAATCACTAATATGAAGAAAACTCTTTTTTACAAAAAAATACAACCGACTCCAGCCGGTGTCATAAAACGAAGAAACTAAAACAGGAACACCGACTTCCGAAATTGAAGTTATTTTTCACTTTGTAGTGTTTTTTGGAAGTCGGTTGTATTTTTTTATTTTTTTACTTGATTGTGGGTCGTAATGGACAAGTTCTACAGAAAGGTACCTATAATGCCCACAGTGATGCCAGAATAGATTACCCGAATGACATGTAACTTGAACATAACCGGTGGAATGAGAGTGTACCAGGGTGAACTGTACACATCTGCGTACCCATTTAGAGCATACTGGCGTGGTGGTATGTTATGAAATGGTGTAAACAATAAACAGACATGCGATTGCAGCAATCCCGATAGATTCAAAAAGAGTTCTGTTGTATATATCCGATGTTCTTTATCAGATCTTTTCCCAATTTTTCCAAATTTCGGAATAAAATTTCTATACAACAAAAAAATAATTTTGCAAATCCGTTTATTTAAGACGAAGTTATGCCCGAACATACATAAAAAATAACACGTCCGATTTTGTTTTGGGACAGTCCCACCGCACTATTCCCAAACCACTGCAACTCCTGAAAGCCAGAATCAACAGTGGCGGCCACCAGAAAAGCGCCGAGGCAATGAAGCTCGACGAAGTCCCGGAGAATGAATTTAACTGTATTGGATCCCGCAACGAAATTAATCGGAAAAGAATAAAGGAGGAGTAGAAAAAAAATACAAATTTCCACTTCCCTCCATATCTAGCAGGAGACAGAACAAACAAGGCCAATAGGCACAACCGCACAAAGCGTCGTTTACAACTGGGATAAGTTCAGTTGCCTAGCACCACGGATAAAATTTGCATTAATATTAATGGGTCCTAACAAACGTCCGAATCTAGAACCGTCTCCTTTTTGGGAAGTCGGTTAAAAACATTGTGAAGAAACCTGGACTTATACCTGATATACGATTAAAATCGCCAACCCGCATTGAACAAGCGTGGTAATTAATTTTCTTCTCGTACCTTCTCTGTTGCTTCTGATACAGAGAAGGTACGATACGAAAGCTTTGCTTTGCAGTGAGACAGTTACAGACTGGTATTTCATTTCATTTTTAAGCGAATCATTTTATTTTTATAACTATTTTATATCTGTAAAAATGCATATTTGGGAGACACATTTTAAAGTAACTTTTTAAAAGATTTAAACGTTATTGCTCAAATCACTTAGCATCACATTGTGATGTTTATTTTACGGCATCATTTTAAAACAAATTTACTGAAGTGGTTATTTATCAAGTTCTAAAAATTTTCCAAATTTTATTCAAAGATGTACTGCGTAGTAAAATATTTGCAATGTTTTTTATTTTAAAGATAGATAGAATATACAGTTTAGTGCTTACATAAAATTTTAATACAGCTCACCAAATTGCAAATTCTAGCAACCACGTAAAAAATAATACTCAATTGGTTCAAGACCGTGTCCTTTGTCCCAGAAAAAAAAATCCTTTTTTCTTATATTTAATTACGGGTAGCACTTTCTAAATTAAATCGAGAACCTTACAAGGACATGAGAATTCCATTACAATGCCTCCTTTCACTGCACTGGTTCACTAATGGACCTCTCTGTGAACTGGACCTTCACGCCATGTTCAATCTATGATTTATTAAGTAACTTCGGGGTTGCTATTAAAAATAAATTAACGTTCTTAGTTTTGGAGGAAATAGAACGTACGAACTTTTGAATTTGGAAACAGAACAGTTTGGTGTGTCAAAGTTATCAACCAGCCAATATGAATTTTAAATTAAGTACTTACAAGTAAGGACCTTATTGCAAGTATAAAAGCGATATTGGTCTAGAAACGATTTGTTTAGGGTCTTGAGTTTGAACCGACTTTATGTAGGCACGTACCAGACTTATGTCACAACCTTGGTGATGAAGCGAAGAGACTGTTCAAGTTCATGGCCCAAATCTGATGTATAATAGTTACCTAGTCTATTTTTAGGTTATGATGGGACTGGCATACGCTAGACGATTGTAAACCTTGTCTTAAACCTTGTTTGTACTTTTTTTTTACTGTTCTTCTCTGTTACTTTGTGATTTTTGTTGTTGTGTTGTGTCTATGTCGAATAAATATTTTCTATTCTTTTCTTTTCTATTCCTTAATAAATGAATAAAAAGTAAGTATAAAAGTTTCTGGTCGAAAGATCCTCCCTTTTCTTTTGGAGGTTTATGGGACTTTACTTTATCTCTCGTTGACCGCGCAAGTGAGCAGACGTGTCCCTTGTGCTGTGTACTGAATTACCGATTTTAATAAATATACCTACGTGCTAAGTGTGTGATTATTGGATTGAGAGATTTTTGGCCGATTCGAATTAAGGACCAATAATGCCGAAGGCGCAACGAACTCCAACTAAACCCGTGGAAGCTGAAGAACCTCACTCTTCTGACAAGTTCACTGCCAAACAAACGGCTAAATCGAATTGGTTCGGTACTCGACAGGGTAAGAAGAAACGCAATGAAGATTCAGATAGTGATTCTTCTATCTCTCAAGAACCTAGACGACACAAAACCGCATGCTGTTCCCCTAGTAGCCTGCACGTAACTCTCACAGCTCTTCAAAAGGAGGTCAAAGCAATGAATTCTCTGTTGAATTCTATAAAGGAAGACCAGGACTCGCGCTTTTTACTGCTGCAGAAGGATGTGTCGGCTATTAAGTCTGAGATTGGACACCTAAAAAAATCCAACATCGAGTTCGACAAGACACTGCAGTTCCTAAGCGCCAAGCATGATGAAATAGAGTCATTCAAAAAGGAAACCATAGAAAAGAACAGGACAATGGAAAACCGATATAAGGATCTGATACAACGAAACATCAATTTAGATAAGTGCAATAAAGCGTTGGAAGAACGTATTGGATATATAGAACAAAAAGAATTGGCTAAAAATATTGAAATTATGAATTTGAAGGTAAAAGAAGGAGAAAAAACCGTTGAAGTGGTAAAGAAATGTGCCGAAATTTTGAATTTGGATAAAACCGAAATTGAAAATGCATGGAGGGTAGGATCCGAAAAAAAAGAAAGCCGGCCTATTGTTGTGACGATGCGTACAAAAGCGGCGCGAGCGGAATGGCTTAAAAGTCGTAAATCTACGCTCACAAATCACATGATATTTCACAACAACGATTCATCACGTATCTTCATAAATGAGCATATCACTAGGCAGAACAGGCAACTATTTTGGGCAACGAAGACTAAACTTAAAGAAACCTATAAATATATATGGATCCAGGATGCTAAAATACTAATAAAAAAGAACGACAATGAAAAAAAGATATACCATATTCGCAGTGAAGACGACATCGAAACATACGTACCTACATAAAAAATATAATCCAAGTAATGCTAATGCATAAATAAAAATAGTGTGTTAAGTATTGAATCACATCATGGCGGTAATCTTCGATTCACAATCACAACTGCAGGATATAGAATATATGAGATTTACAAATATTAAAGAATGGTCGAATTTTGTAATAACGAGTGAAACTAAAATACAGATTATGCATGTCAACATCTGTTCTATTAGAAAACATTTTAATCAGTTGACGGTACTTTTGCAAAGCGTTATCGATGGGCTGGATGTGTTGTGTCTCACAGAAATTAATATTAGACAGGATGAAGTCTCCATGTACGCAATTGATGGTTACAATATGTTTTCGCAAACCAGGGAAAAAAAACGAGGAGGAGGCATTCTTGTTTATGTGAAAAATAGTCTTCAGTTTAGTCCACTACAATTCTGTAATACCACGACATTTGAGTTGATGCACGGTCACCTGGCTAAGAATGTTTATAACGCTTATCTATTGGTAATCTACAGGCCACCACACACAAACAAACGCACCTTTACTAAAGATTTAGAAAACCTTATTAGGGAACAACCCATGAGCACTGACATAATAATAGTTGGTGATTGCAACATTAACTTGTTGGAGAATGAACTGGATTCTTCAGCAAACTTCTATTTGAATACGTTAGCAGAGTTAGGACTTCAGTGTGGCATCCAAGACATAACGCGCGAGGCAATTGTCAGTCAAAGGCGAGTGGTGTCATGCATCGACCACGTCTTCATGCGAAATGTTAGTGGCGGGGCGAGTGACGTACACGCTTACACACTCACCAGCCGGGTAGCCGACCACTATGTAACGGGCGTCTCAGCTGTCATTGACAAGGTAATAGAAGTAACGGGTATATGTAAAATAAAATACGATAACAAAGCAGTCACAGATAAACTTAATAGCATAGATTGGTCAGCGTTGTTACAGATACAAGAGCCAAACGAGTTGTACCTTCAAATGTCCGCGATTTTTGGCGATATTTATAACAGTTCTAAAATAGAAAACACGGTGAGCCCCAAACGCAAAACGCAGCCGTGGGTTACTGAAAAGCTGCGTATACTTATTGAAGAAAAAGATTATTTATTTAAACAGTGGAAAAGCGATCCGAAAAACAATAATAAACGGTTGCAGTACACTAGATGCAGAAATAAAACTCAGAAACTTATAAATATGGCCAAAAACAAAAGTAGGCGTGAAATTATAAATAATTGTAAAGGGGATGTCAGAAAGATTTAGAATAATATAAATAAATGGCTTGGTAGGTCTAAAATGGGGGTAGATTCTGTAATAGAAAAACATTTGTTAAAAAGTGAATCCTTGCAAAATATTTGTAACAATTTTTGTGAAACCTTCACAAAAGAAGTCGATCTGATTAAACATAGGTGTCAACATAATTTTCTGGACAGAAGTAGCTATGTTGGTGACTGTAATGTAAGTTTTCGGTTTAAACAGGTGCTGCCAATAGATGTAAAAACTGTTATAGAAAAATTAGACTGCAACAAGTCGCCGGGGTCGGATGGTATTAGAATTATAGATCTTAAGCAAATTAATAAGCAAATAAGTCCAGTAATAGCTCATTTTATTAATATTAGTGTTAAAAAATCTCAATATCCGGAGGAACTTAAAAAATCAATTGTCAGGCCAATATACAAACAGGGATCTCATCGGGATTATAGCAATTATAGACCTATAGCAATTCTAAATACATTAAACAAAATAGTTGAAAAAATTATAGTTAAACAGCTCACTACTTTTTTAGAAAATAATAATATTTTAAATGATGTACAACACGGTTTCAGGCTTAATAGAAGTACTGCTACTGCATTGGAAAAATTCACAGACGAAGTCAATAATCGTCTTGATGAAAAAAATATTGTTATGGTTATATTTATAGACTTCAAAAAAGCATTTGATACACTGGACCACGACGGTTTGTTGCAGGCTATGAGTGAATGTGGCATAAGAGGACCCATGAATGCATGGTTTGGCAAGTACTTGGAGAACAGATCGCTTAGAGTGTGTGTTAGTGGAACCGAAAGTGTACGGGGCGATATCAAATTCGGTGTTCCGACCGGTTCAGTATACGGGCCACTGGGATACATAATGCACGTCAATAGCATGCCTAATGTATTGAAAGAGTGTAAGGCATTTATGTATGCTGATGATACTTGCCTGGTTTACAGCCATAATAATATCCAGCTCATACAGCAAACAATGCAAAGTGACTTTGACAGTTTAGTTCAGTGGGCACATGATAATGGCATTTTAATTAATATTAGCAAAACTAAATGCATGCTCATCCACTCGCCTTATCATAAAAATAAAAAGAATCTGACGGTAGAAGTGAAAGGTCACTCATACGAATGTCTTCATAACAACAAGCAACATTGTCAATGCGCATGTTTAGAAACAGTAACTTCTTATAAGTACCTAGGATTAGTCATAGATCACATTTACATGGAATCTGCATGTTGACAGAGTTTGTAATAAGTTACGCTCCATTTTGGGCAAATTAAAAAACCTTAAATATGTTGTCAACAGGAGGGTACTCTATACATTATATTATGCTCTAGCGGAGTCCACTGTTGACTACGGGTTGGGTGGATATGGCCTTACGTTCCCCACATACTTAAATAAAATTAAAATCTTGCAGACTAGAATACTAAAACTACTTGTAGACAAAAAAACTAAAGCTAGCCTTAATAAAAACTACGAAAAATTGTTCAAAATTTGTAAGGTGCTCCCAATTCATGAAAAAATAAAGTTAAACATTTTATCCGAACAATATAATAGTGAATGTTACAAAGTGGAACGTAGGCCTATGTACCCAACCCGTTTATCTAAACAAAAGTTGCTTGTTGTTCCCAGGGTCACTAACTATTACGGTAAACGCACGAGAAAGTTTGTAACGCCGATGTTGATGAACAAACTACCCTCAAAGTTGGTGTCGTGTATTAAATCGAAAAACCAACTCAAGAAAATTCTAAAAAAACATTATCTGTCACTCTGTCCATAGCCATGCTTTGTAACAAGACTAGCATTTTGCAACCATGGACAATGGAAATTGATCATGGGTGTGGAATGCGGGATTGTCTGACCCGGTGGATTTTTTATCAATTGTTTAATTTAGTTTACCTACTTAGCATAAATATTTAAGTTGATGTTTAAGTATATAATTTGTAATATATTGTGACACGAGAGAAACTGCCGACAAACTGTTTTACAGTTTGGCAGAATGTATGAATGTAATAGTGTAAACAAATTTTGAATGAATAAATAAATAAAAAATAAACACCGTATTCCATCATACCTCAAAACTTCTTCTTCCTTAATTCTAGTTAAATCAAAACTTTACTAGAATTAAGGAAACCACTGATTTTGTGCCCTTTTTCAACCCATTTTCTTTTGATTTTAATGGACTTTTCATGTACCTTACATTACTATAATACAATAATACACTGAACATAATTCCGGTGATTGGACTTATCTAGGATTTTTTTCGCAGGTTGACCTGTAATTACTATTTCCTGGACTATAATGAAAAACGATACTAAAGTTTTTTGCTTGCGATATTACGAAAAGATTGCGATATATTTCCAAGCTTAAAATAATACAACTTGTACTAAACAGCATTTTAAAATAACTCTGTGTTTACAAAACCTACAATGAACCATAATGACTTTAGCATACTAACCTGAATAAAACGAATAAAAACAAAAGGCTATTTTTACTGGCTGGCAATTAAGTTGACCATAATCTATTCATAAGTATAATGGGTCCCGCGGCCCACTAGACTAATGTATCTAGCCCTCAGGGAAAACCTTAACTCCAATGAACAGAAAGGTTTGTTATTAAGGGCCACTTTAGCACAAATGGTGTTATTATTGGGCTAGAAATATCGGATAAGGGAATTCAATACTTCTTCTTCTTTCGCGTCGATTAACTCAATCTGTGCAACCATTCAAATTTTGTGCGACCAGTATGTAGCTACTCGGACAGCTCTATCATTTGCTACATTCAAATCCCGTAAGGTGCAGGTGGTCGGGCATGAAGGGCAGACAAGGAGGTGGGCACTATCTTGCGAAGGGGCCCCACACTGGCACTGTGTTTTGGATGGGTCTATGGACCCAACCTGGCCCCGCAATCGGTTTAGGGATTTCAGAGGGCAGTTTCTCTGCCGGAGTGATGAAGTGTGGAGGAGTAGGGTTTCTTTGATATTATATTTACTAATTATATTTGTAATCTATGTACGTAGATTATCAAAAGAAAATGTAATATATCCTTTGACTCGAACTTTGTCCAGCTAATCTACACTAAAGAAGTAAAATTATTGGTTTGTTTATGGGAGGTTTCTCTGAAAGTGCTATTACGATTATGAAGACCATTTCAGAGATAGAAGCCTACCCCATCAGAAAACCATAGGAGCTTCTTTGGAAAGAAGTTATATAACCAGCAGAAAAAGACTTCATATCTTCGTAATATATATAATTCTTATGTACGTGGGTTTGTCACCAACTCCTCCTAAACTCCTGGACCGATTTGGATGAAATTTTGTGTGTATATTTCGATGGGTTCCTGGATGATTTGAAAAAAACAGTTGGACCCTGTAGGTGGCGCTGCTGTCGATAAGTATGCCACCAAATTTGTCTAAGGCAGTACGAAGTTCGCCGGGTCAGCTAGTATACATATATATATATATATATAATTGAGTATACGTATGCATTCCACTTCCTTCTTTATCAAATCTTTTACGATTCCAGCAGTTCGGTTGTGGAATTGTTAATTTTATGTTATCATGTTTCAGTAATATTATTTATGATATTTTGTACACTGATAGCCCTAAACTCTTCTCCTCTCGTTCTATCCTCAGTCAGTCAGTCGTCCATTCAAATTTTGTCTGTAAGAGATTGCCCTGTGCGCTAAGACCGACCATTGTACACTTTTTTTTTATAAATGATTATCCTGTATGTTTTGTGGTGTACAATAAAGTATATAATAAATAATTATAAAAATAGGTAAACGCATCCTGCGGGATACGGGAACGAAGCCGCAAAAACTTGACTAAACTAACACTGTCTTTGCAATAGGTAATATCTGAAAAAAAAAAAACATTTTTTCTACTGATTTATAGTAATGGTGTCGCTGCTACATTAGAGCGCAGAAAAATATATGGTCCTTTAGAACAGGCCACGGTGGCGAAACCGCGGCATACAAGCTATTTTCAAATAACACTCTTTGCAAATCCACTTATCTCTATTCACAGCTAAACCCTAAAACACATCTTCACTTGTCTTCGTCTATCATTGGACATCTACATGCACTGCAATTTACAATCGTTACCTAGTTGCCATTCCACCAATTCGCACCAAGCGCTGCCAGACATCCTTCATAATGCGCACAGCAAAAGAACTCACCCGAATCTCTTCAAAGTTAGAGTGAACAGGCTGCTTCTGCGAAAGCTCGCTCTATCGTCGACTTTGTCTGTCACCTCTGACCTAGACTAGAGTCAGGAGCAAACCCATCTGCAAAATAATTATAATAAACTAGCTGACCCGGCAAACTTTGTTTTGCCACAAAAACACCAAACATTCATCTACCCTACCTAACACTATCTACCCAACTCTACCTACCCTACCCTACCTACCCTACTCTACCTACCCTACCCTACCTACCCTACCCTACCTACCCTACCCTACCTACCCTACCTACCCTACCTACCCTACCTACCCTACCTACCCTACCTACCCTACCTACCCTACCTACCCTACCTACCCTACCTACCCTACCTACCCTACCTACCCTACCTACCCTACCTACCCTACCTACCCTACCTACCCTACCTACCCTACCTACCCTACCTACCCTACCTACCCTACCTACCCTACCTACCCTACCTACCCTACCTACCCTACCTACCCTACCTACCCTACCTACCCTACCTACCCTACCTACCCTACCTACCCTACCTACCCTACCTACCCTACCTACCCTACCTACCCTACCTACCCTACCTACCCTACCTACCCTACCTACCCTACCTACCCTACCTACCCTACCTACCCTACCTACCCTACCTACCCTACCTACCCTACCTACCCTACCTACCCTACCTACCCTACCTACCCTACCTACCCTACCTACCCTACCTACCCTACCTACCCTACCTACCCTACCTACCCTACCTACCCTACCTACCCTACCTACCCTACCTACCCTACCTACCCTACCTACCCTACCTACCCTACCTACCCTACCTACCCTACCTACCCTACCTACCCTACCTACCCTACCTACCCTACCTACCCTACCTACCCTACCTACCCTACCTACCCTACCTACCCTACCTACCCTACCTACCCTACCTACCCTACCTACCCTACCTACCCTACCTACCCTACCTACCCTACCTACCCTACCTACCCTACCTACCCTACCTACCCTACCTACCCTACCTACCCTACCTACCCTACCTACCCTACCTACCCTACCTACCCTACCTACCCTACCTACCCTACCTACCCTACCTACCCTACCTACCCTACCTACCCTACCTACCCTACCTACCCTACCTACCCTACCTACCCTACCTACCCTACCTACCCTACCTACCCTACCTACCCTACCTACCCTACCTACCCTACCTACCCTACCTACCCTACCTACCCTACCTACCCTACCTACCCTACCTACCCTACCTACCCTACCTACCCTACCTACCCTACCTACCCTACCTACCCTACCTACCCTACCTACCCTACCTACCCTACCTACCCTACCTACCCTACCTACCCTACCTACCCTACCTACCCTACCTACCCTACCTACCCTACCTACCCTACCTACCCTACCTACCCTACCTACCCTACCTACCCTACCTACCCTACCTACCCTACCTACCCTACCTACCCTACCTACCCTACCTACCCTACCTACCCTACCTACCCTACCTACCCTACCTACCCTACCTACCCTACCTACCCTACCTACCCTACCTACCCTACCTACCCTACCTACCCTACCTACCCTACCTACCCTACCCTACCCTACCCTACCTACCCTACCTACCCTACCCTACCTACCCTATCCTACCTACCCTACCCTACCTACCCTACCCTACCTACCCTACCCTACCTACCCTACCTACCCTACCTACCCTACCTACCCTACCTACCTACCCTACCCTACCTACCCTACCCTACCTACCCTACCCTACTTACCCTATAAACCTCACGGAGCCCGAGACCTTTCCAACGAATGCAAAACCGTGGAAATCGGTTCGTGCGTTCTGGAGTTATAGCGTCAGGTTATTGTGACTGTCAAATAATAACAGACAAATAATTAGCAATAAATTAAAATTGCGACTATAATTTGAGATTTAAACTATCCTATCTCTCAAGTTGGATCGAACTGCACATGGTGTGCGAATTTTATTATAATCGGTTAAGTGGTTTAGGAGTCCATTGAGGACAAACATTGTGACACGAGATTTATATATATTAAGATAAGCATCAAAATGATTTCAATTAACAAAACTTTTCGATTCGCTTGCCAAACCCCTAGTTTATTTCTCAAAGTTTCACTAAATGTATTTTAACGTAACTAATGGAGTCTGGACATAAAGTAGTGTTTTTATGTCACTTTGTCCTTATATTCCATTATGGACGAGTACTAACGCGTTTTATACTGAGTTTATGGACTTAGTACTTTAGTGCAGTTTTGAATTTATAAAATGTAAATAAAAACTTGGATTGTGTCCCTGTCGTAAAACGTAGTGCGTTCTGGACTTAAAGTTTTGATTATTTTTTTGTTATGATTTTTCTGTGAGTCTGGTTAGAGATATTTATTTTCATAATCATCGGCTTCGCCCGCGTGGAATTCGAAATTTATCTCGAGGGAACATACTCTCCCGGGATAAATTTTTTTTGTGCTATTCCAGACTATAATCTATCTCTGTGCCAAATTTCATCCAGATCCGTCAAGCCGTTTGAGCGCGAAGATGTAACAAACATACAAATATACTCACAGACTTTCGCCTTTATAATATTAGTGTGATGTGATGTGATAATTCATACTAAACTTATATGAAAACAATAATTAAAAACTAGGATAGATCAATCACAAATCTTCGACATTCGGTCTTAATAATATATTATAGTGGGAATTCCTAAAAAAGTTTGTTTAATTCATGCAAAACTACCCCCGGGAGAAAAAGAGTGCGATCCCGCGCAATAATAAGTAAATATTTTATTTATTATTCGCTTCCTCGCACTGGAACGCCTTGCAGCAATTACACCAATGGAGCACCAACTTATAATAAGTCTAGGTTTTCCTCACGATGTTTTCCTTCACCGATAACAGCGAAGTCAAAGATAAACTAAGAAAGTACATAGTTATAAATATTCATAAGTAGTTAGTACAAAAATATAGTAACTACAACATTTAAAAAAAATCTTCTCTTATGTGCACTTTCTGTTCATGTTTTCTATCTACATCACAAAAAAAAAACAAAGTGTACATAAACTTATCGCACTGGGCAATCTCTTACAGACAACCTTTTGGATGGACTGAACGATAGGAGAAGAATGACGAAGTCTACTAGACGTTCAACATCGTTGAGTATTTCGCCTCATAAAATCATACTATTAGGTAGATACCTGTAGGAAGGCTGATCCTTATATCCCTCTAAAATTGGCAGGCAAACCTGTTCTGAGAGTAGGTGTTGATAATGGCAATACTCTTTGTCGCGGGAAAATCCCGGTAATCCAACAGGAGCGGATTCCGCTGCACTTGATCCTTGCTTGCGCAGGCCAAGTCCCGGATACACCGGGAAAATTGTCGTTTGGAAACAATTCTAAAACGCATCGACAAAAAGAGATAAAAGGTACCGTAAAGCTAGCTGTATATTTGGGATCGGGAAGTATTTTATTAGTTTATATGCAAGTTTTTAACTCACTATATTTTTCTTGATGTTCGTGAAACACCAGAATATACTAGTCAGAAGATTCAGTACATTCTTGCAAAACTTCTACGTAAATTAAAACTTTGATCGAGAAGATGGCGATTGAATAAGAGAGTCAAACGAGCTTGAAGAGTGTTTTAATAAATCAAGTGGACTGCACCTAAGCTTTCACGGTGATCTTTATGCAGAATCATCATCATCATCAGCAGCCTTTTAATGTTCCCACTGTTGGGACACAGGCTCCTCTCTATGAGAGGGCCATAATCCACCACGCGGGCCCAGTGCGGGTTGGTGCACATGTCTTCGAATTTTTGGTTTTAAGACATGCCGGTTTCCTCACGTTGTTTTCCTTCAACGTTTTTAGTATGAGGAAATAATTTACGCAAAGTAATGCGCCTGCCCGGTTCGAACCCACGACCTGTCACACGTAAGTCGGGGCCGTTACCACTGGGCCTCCACGGCTCTCATGCTTTATGCGGAAACTCTCATGCTTTATAAACTACGCAACGGATCTTGATGCGGTTTTTTTAATAGATAGAGTGATTCAAGAGGAAGGTTTATATGTATATGTATCGTCATTGGCACGTAACTTGGCAAGGTTTTGGCGTAGTGGGGGTAAGTTAGCGCATCGTACACTTATTGCCACAAAAAAGTGGTCACTTTGATATCTTTTATTTTTCCAATGGTTATGGCCATCATGTATTTTTAATCATGTATGTTTAGAATAAACTTAAATAAAGGAGAGGAATTCGTGAAGTTTATTAGGTGTTATCCTCCATAAACCAGTACTCATCGTATACCATTTTTCTGGCATGTCTGCGTAAAACAGTATTTGATCCTGGCATTGTAATCAAATTAAAACAGTAAAACTCGTAACAAAAACTTATTTTAAAACAATAACAACTACTCCTAACAAAATCTTAACAAAAACAAAGGGTACAACTTTCGTGCACGCAAGTGTAATCGGGAGCGAACGGAATTAGGACGCGGTGCGGGAGGCAAGGGTCGACTGAGCCACCAATCGCGCGCTCGGATCAGCGCGACCTTGTACCCCGCGCCCCGCTTCACTACCAAGGAGAACTAAAAAATTACTTCTGCTCATCTAACAACTCTTGCCAAGTTACGTGCCGATGACTATAATACACGCGAGCGAAGCCGCTGGCAGAAGCTAGTATTATATATATCTATACTTAATATTAAAAAGCTGAAGAGTTTGCGCTAATCTCAGTAACTACTGATTGGAATTAAAAATTAATTTTCTGTTGGATAGCCCATTTATAAAGGAAGGTTATAGGCCATATAACAACACGCTACAACCATTAGGAGCGAAGCATAAATGAAAAATGTTGCAAAAATGGAAAAAAAATATTCCTTTTTGAGAGCTTCCGTTGCGTGCGCTGCGTAAGCGGTTAAAGTTACGCAACATTCATGTATGTAGGGTAGGTAGGGTAGGGTAGGTAGTTAGCCAGTTGACGGGAGCGAAGCCGCGTGGGAAGATAGTATAATATAATCTATGCAGAATATACCGGCTATAATAAACAAGTTAATTAAATAAACGTTAAACATATAATAAAAGGCCATTAACGAAGAAGGTCGAAAACAACGCAACATTCGTATCTTCAAATCCAATTCCAAAATTAAATATTAAATCACAATAACGCAAACCCTTCACTATTCATTTGAATTCCAACCCTGAAAAGGGACGATACACAGGAGAATAGATTCATTACTAACAAAATCACGGACTGCGAGGAAATAACATCGAAATAGGCAAAATAATCAAATATCTAACACACAATAACTTCCTAAATAAAATATATTATAATCTACATTTCTAATCCTGAAGTTTCAAAGTGACAGTTTTCCTGACGAGGGGTCCCTTAGGACCCTATATTTGTCGACTGACATTTCTATTAGCGGCCAATTTTCATCCCGTAGAGTAATTCATAAAGTTCTGCAACGATTGTCAATTTTGAGTGAAGTTTTTACTTTTGATGACAAGGCCTGTATATATTTGATTTGGTTTTTTGTGGGCGAAAATATGTTATTACTGCCTCGAGTCTGGTTTGTTTCGATGGACCTTGGGCTTTAGACAAAGATTAATTCTGTCTTCTTTGCTTTCTTTTTACAAGTTTTTTATTAACTTGCAATGTACCTATGTATGTAAGTATGTAAGTGTGTTCGGGTCAAATCTTGCAACTGAATTTTAAAGCAGTTATCCTCCACCGATTAAGATGAAATGTTGCATACACGTTTTTTCGGATGACAATGCATGGTTAGATAAGTGACGTCATTCTAAATCCAATATGGCGGACGGCCCAAGATGGTGGACTAGTTATTTTTTGTGCACTTCATCATATGGGTATCAAATGAAAGTGTTTGCGGAGAAGAATAAGAAAAAGCCTTGTTTTAAAAAAAAAGATGAATAAATTATTCTTTGTAAGAAGAGAATGTGGCATCACTGCTAAAGAAAATTAAATCGTTCACGTATTTAAAGTTTTGAAGGCCGTGGGGCAATTAAAAAGTGGACGCCACGAGGTATTTTTCACAGTTTTCAATAATATTTTATATTTCCAAAAACTAATACCTATACAAAAGACAAAAATAAAATAAGTGAATAGTATATTTCGAGTATTTCTTTTGTCGAAAAATCATTAGGTAATAATTTCGGTAAAATGCAGTTCTAGAAATTTAAAAATAACTTGTGGGACCCCAAAAGAGAGCTCCTGTTGCCCTGCCCTAAATCCGGCCCTGTTGAGAGCTATATATTGAGATTTGTAGTTCAAGATGAGCTATACTGCAATTAGATCTACAAGGTTAGGATTGTGATTTCCAGATGGACAGGTGACCTGGTGAGGGAGGCGGGCGTCCGCTGGATGCGAGACGCACGGTACCGGTCAATGTGGCGTCGCTTGGAGAAGGTCTATGTCCAGCTGTGGACGTTTTTTGGCTGATATGATGATGATGATATGATTTAAGGTTGAAATATAAAGTTTATTTTTGCGGGTGAATGTTCCATAGGTATCCTAGTATACCAGTCCAGATTTGGATCACGAGACCGGTTATAAACACATTCTGATTGCAAGGGTATAAAAACGTTATTTTATTGAGAGACTGGGCCGTATTTAAAAGTATGGAGGCCCATCTAAAAAGTCAAAAACTGACTAAAAAGGCATTTTGTCACAGTTTTCAATCATATCTAGTAGATAGTAAACAAAAGAAAAAAAAGTGATTAGAACATTTCGAGTACCAATTTGTTTTGTCGAAAAATCATTAGGTAATAATTTCGGTAAAATGCCGTTCTAGGATTATAAAAGCTACACTGCAATTAGACCAACAAGGTTAGACAGGCATGGCAATATAATATTACCAGTAGAACACTTGTCTGTAAGTAGGCAAAACTACCTTAGCTCTCGAAGTAATTGCGCCCTTAGGAGGCAAAGTCCAAAGTCCTGAGAAGGTTAATGCATATTCATAGAAGCAAAATTAAAATGTAACGATTTAAAATGTAGCAAGGGACATATTACTACGTTCTTTAAAAGGTTCTTTACGATTCTGCCGGCTTTTATTCTAGAGAATTATCTTGGAGACGAGGGAAGACAGTCTCAAAGATTTTATGATAGGGTATGAAAATTTTAGTGTGAGTAGAAAGAGCTTGGAATTACGTCGTTCTGTCTTCAGTTATGCTGTCGTTCGATATATCGAAGAGTCAGAATAAATATTTTTATTCGTTGTTATAAAAATGAGCTTAATACGTAATGGTTGGCTACGATAATATATTAATGTGACAATGAATGCAAAGGTAAGTCCGTAAAGCTAACAAGATGATATTTTTTAATAGTTTTGAAACATGTACCTAATGTTTAAAAAGCTGTTAGAATTTATATATAAAGTGTTTCGTTTTGTTCAGTCTTATGTCGATTATAGTTTGACTAGGGTAGTTGACAAAAAATATATATTTAGTCCTGTGTTCTTCAGCCACGTAAACAAAAAAAATACGACGATACAGTGCGTTGAAATATCGTGTTATGTCACGGTGTGCTACACTTTATACTGACAAATTGACGTCACAAGCCCCCACTCCTGAATTTTGATGCGTTTTATCTTTGTCAGTTTTTATTTATTTGATAAAGCAATAAATACGGGTCCAATATTATTTGATAATCTCACCGATGAACTAAATAGGATTGGCATTTTTCTGCCCGGGAAACATACCTATTGGTACTTTAAGGATTATGTGTAATTTTTAAAGTTTATTGTTTCTTCTATAATTATATTTGTAATTTACATATCATCTACAAGACACAAATACAAGCAAATATCTTGCTTCTTATTATTTCAAAATCAATTTTTTTTATTTCACATAGGCCTACATGGGCACTTAAAAAACGTCGACAAAAGGTGCACGGTTCGGGTTGGTCGATTCCTATGGAGAAGAACCGGCAAGAAACTCCATGGTTACTCTTTTAAAAATGGTTTGGTTTTACAATATTTCCATGTTACAGCATTAGTACTTAGATATGGGGGGACAACGCAGGCCCGACTTATGACAATAAGTCGTAAGAAACCAAAAAAAAAATTAAATAAAAAGATTATATATTAAATAAAAAAGTTAACAAATGTTAAGTAGCATCAAGAAGGCCTACAATGTTCACACATTCACAAAACAATCGGTAAAAGAATCTATACAAAGGTAAAAAAAAAATAAGTATAACAAGACTAAACCATTGTAAAAAGTCTAATTAAAAGAATGAAAGAAAAAATGAGATTGAGAATAGTTAGAGACATCCACATATTTGTGCCGTTTATAAGTTACCAGGGAAGATTGAATCGGTTGTTATTTGCGCGCAGGGCTTTCGCATTTGTTTCTTTATTATCGACCGATAAATAATATTACAACACCATACGTGACTTTTCCTTGCTTGATAGAGTTCGGTGTAAAAGGCGTTATGAGGAAATATTAATAGAATGTGGAGATATATAATATGATTTAGGATTGTGATTTCCAGGTGGACAGATGATCTGGTGAGGGTGGCGGGAGTCCGCTGGATGCGAGACGCACGGGACCGATCAATGTGGCGACGCTTGGAGGAGGTCTGTGTCCAGCAGTGGGCGTCTTTTGACTGATATGATGATGATAATATGATTTAAGGTTGGTATATAAGGTTTATTTTAAGGAAAAATAGCCTACTGGCATCTAGAATAGGGTCCAGACCCTGACAGATGAAACTGTTGCTTTCAGGAGCAAGCCTTTGTTTGACCCAACTGCCCAAAAACAGCTACTTCAGGTGTACGTCGAGGCTCTTGCTATTAAACCATTTGCCGTCACGATTATCAGCACAATAACTGCTGTATCTCACATGTTGACAACTCCGCGAACCCTGCTTGAATTCAATTTTGTCAGTTTTCACGAGGTTCTCGTCATGAGGGTCTCTATCTAAAGGATCATGATGATGAGTTCTGATGGAATGTGCTGACAAAGAAGAGCGATTATAGCAATAAATTGGTAAAATAAAAATTATGATGGCCGGGCGCAAACGCAAGTAGCATACGCCCGGCACCGTGCATCATTTATATCACACGAGTTGCAATCAGTCGATATCACCATCGATTATAGTGACCGGGCGGCCATTAATAAAATGTACGAGTCGATTGCAATTTTTTGAATGTGCAAATGAGTCTTATTTGTTTGCGATAAAATTATGAATGTAATAATATTCTGTTACTTTTCAGGAAAATTAAACATGCTGGCTGAATGGTTTCAGAACTTATTCACATTGTTTTTTTTGTATTTTTTTTTTATTCTTCATGCACACACAATTACAGAGGCGGACTTGATGCCTTAGGCATTTTCTACCAGTCGACCTTTGGGTGATGGAGAGATAAACAGTGGTAGGTGCAATATTGAAAGTTTTATAGAATAATCTTTTTTTTTTGGTTCTAAGATACACAGAAATAGAAGAAAGTTCTACTATACGTGGGTGCTTTTTGCAACAGACTTTCTGAAATTGAAACCAACAACCCCGCGACACATACCACTCCTACTACGGCAATCGTAGTCCCCAAACAATTACTTTACCATGCAACACAGAAAAAGTCAAATAAAACTACAAACAAAAAAAAGCAGCTTAATTTTTCCTTTCCAGCCAGTATTTTTTGCAGCAGATCATTTGATTCCTACTCAATATATTGTGCCGCACGTAACTGCAGCCGGGCGAATCTCACGTTATCGGCGCCCGTTAATATCGCCCGGTTACGATCGCAACACATCGTCCATAGTATGAGATCCCACTGCAAAAAACTGCATGCACATATTATTTTTACTGTTGACATTTGGAATTATTTTTACATAGATTTGATATTAAATTGATATTTTTCACATGGTTACTATATTGATTTTTTACTGTTGAAATTTGGAATCATTTAATTTTGAAATTCATTGGAGTATTTTTTTTTCATAATATTTGCACGCCATAGTATGCCAAACATGGCCGAACCTTTCTGTTTTTTTTTGTCTTCCTGCATGCAAGTGTAATGATTTGTTACATGTATACACATGTTTGGGAAAATAAATATATGTTATCCTATATTATTTTTAATAAAACTTGATTTTTATTAATCATTCTTGATAGTAGAATAGTTTATCTGGCCGCAAACAGTTTATTTTGTACTTTGCCTTGCACTATTTCTCCTGTATCGTGGAAGCGTATGCAACATAATCTAGCTCTTAGTTAGACGCCATTTACTAGGTTTAACAGGTAAAATGGCGACCAACAGATTTCGACTCACTGGGAGCTGGCAACCTTAATTTTTCCTGCATTTTTTACACAGCTTTCTTTCAAACTACGTTCTTGGAAAACACATATTTATGGTTAATTATCAAACATTCGAGTTATTTAAACCTTCATCATGAATCACGAAATCTAGTGAAAACCGCATGATAATCTGTTCAGTAGTTTTTGAGTTTATCGCGAACAGACAGACAGACGCGGTGGGGTCTTTGTTTTATAATATGTAGTGAAGATACTTATGGCAAGACATTTCCAGGCCAACCTGCACCAATCTGTTCTATTATCATTAATGAAAATTGTTTGGAACCAAACGTTTCGTTCACTATTTTATATTTTATTGCAACACCATGTGAGTTGGCTGTCAGCGATTTGACAGCTTTTGGATTGACAGCTGACACTTAGAAGAGTCGAAAAAGAAAATTTGTAATGGACACACGGTGAATTCGGGTTTTTGTGGAAACATATCTAATCGAGATGCGTTTCGCCCATTGTAATTGATAATTGCGCCCGCCGTTCGAAATCGGTGTTGTGGAGCGCCCGTGAAGTTGGTTTTGAATATATTTCACGCACATGGAAGTGATTTTGCGGGAAACGTGCTCAGCCTGGTAGACGCCGGAGCCTTCGGTCCAGACAGCCGTCAGTCCATCCCTTATTGTCCTAATATTATATATATTCTCATATCCCTAATCTCACGGCACGATATTGGTCGACCCCCAGGAGCCTACTGCAGGAATCCAAGGTAAGTGCATATATTTCACCTTAATATTATAATAACCCTTGTGCCACCTTACACCCGTAGTAGGAACCAGTATATCTCCCAATAAGGAGCAAATCCCCTAGCTTTCCACTGCTGCGTTACGGCAGTTTCGTGGGGTACAGGTTCAGACAGGGTCCAGGAGTCCCAACGCTGCTATGGGCCCCGGTGTTTAGCTCCTGGCTTGGGACCCGAAGACCTGTATCTAACAAAATTAAGTATAATCAAAAACAAATTTACCTGCAGATTTTTGCAGTGGGATCTTAGGCTACCAGTATCGGCCAGCTTCGACCAGCTTCGCGCAGATTATTGCGACCACTCGCTGTCTATAAATATGGCGCTGACTGTACTTGCTGTCTGATATATGGCGCTCGGTTCGAGAGATTTGTGCGAAACCGGAATACAATACATTATATCTCGTTTTGGTAGTTATTTTATCGTTTTATTTATTTTCGGATGTTTCTTTGTTGGATTGTTTTTTTTTTCGCTGTGGTTTCGTGGAGGTCGGTGGTCTTAGAATAAATAAGTTTCCTAGCTAAGCTAAGGAGCATCTTTATGCGGCTCCCCCTGGACAGAGGTGGTAAGATGAACACCATGGTGGTGGGTATAGTAGTAAATAAGATACTGACAGACCCATTCATCCGCGTAAGTCATTCCAAGAAGTTCCAGAAGAAAACATAAAGTTAGGAAAATTCTCTATCAGTACTATAACATATTATATTTGGGCGCACGTTAGCGCAGTGGTTGAGCGATTAACTGCAGCGCTGCGTGTCGCGGGTTCGATTCCCGCACGCAACAAATATTTGTATGACCTACAGATAGCTGTTCCGGCTCTGGGTGTATGTGAGTTTATATGTTTGTAAACGCATCCACGATACAGGAAGAAATTCATCATTTGGGGCAAAGTTTAAAAAAAAAAAAAAAAGTTATATGTACATATAGAAATATTTACCATTTAGTCTATATCTTGTCTGTGACTATTCGAGTCTACTACCTAGTATGCTCATAATTTGCTTATCCACTTTTTATGCAAGGTCATCCTAGTTTAGAAGTGAGTACCCAAATTTTGTATTTACTGTACTTTACCTATCTTTCGCACACTAACTTGTCTTTTCTGCTAATAAATATTATATTATTATACATATTAACAGTTCATCAGTCAACCTTATGAATGGCCTTACAACGCTGCGTCTTCTGGAACACGGTTGTTACTTCAGAACCTTTAGGCATTCCAGAATCCGTTCTGCGAGATATGTGTCCTGCCCAATGCCACTAAGTTTGCTAATTCTTCGGGCTATGTCGGTTATCTTGATTTTCCTGTACAAAAAACCTATTAAAATTTACAGCATCTTTATTTATTTTCCAATAGCATTTTCCCAAAAAATCCTTTATTGTCCTACATCGAGTAGTTAGAAAACATTAAAACCGTGTCGTGTGGGCCGTTATATTTTTAATTTACATTTTATAAAAGTGTCCTGAGTTAATAACAGTAGTCAAACGTTATTAAATAGACCTTTCATGTCTATTTAATAACGTTTGACACGACATCGGTTCTAAGAACTGCAGCGACGATTTTGATTCGATTTAAAACTGATTCCTTGCCATACTAGCTAGCTTTTATTAACCTGTGACCCTATTTGAAAGCTATGTCGTTTCTGACGGCGTCATGGTCAATCATTTTATTTATTTATTCGTTTGGCCTTCTCACTGTTATACTAACTATAAATCAAGATTTCCTCACGATGTTTTCCTTCACCGCTACTAGTGATGTCCAAGATAAAGAGCCACCACGACATTATAAGTGATCCTAACAATAATACTTATTGCTGAAATGTTGTGGAGTGTAGTGACACTACTAGTATTTCAACGGCCATGAGACCCAGGACTTCTGACAGTAGTCGAGAGTCCGAATTGTATTATGCTCATTTAGGCGGGCGGGCCTCTTTAAAATATTATATTATAGAAATATTAAATTACTTATTTTCTTTTGTCGATATCCATCTATAAAGTCAATATCTGACCCGCACGCTTATTACGTATCTTTTGCAAGAGCAAAACGATAACGATTTTTGCGCAATAATTGCTCTTCAATACAGAAGTTTTAGAGTTCTTGGCGGTTTTGTTTGAAATAAGTATATTTGTCAAACAGCGAGCGATTAGCAAACGATTGTGTAGGACCTACCATACCTACACTGTGGGTAATTCCGACTTTTATGACATAAAGCGTTTGATCGCTATCGTTTTGCTCTTGCAAAAGATACGTAATAAGTCTGCCAACTACATCACTAATTGAGTAGCGAAGAACTTTGGAGAATGAAATAGTGAATACATTGAAAAAATTTCATATTCCGAAACAGAAAAAAACAAGGAGCGTGCGTGCTAGGATCCAGGAACGAACTATACCATTCCCCGTGGCTCTAACGCACGCTCGTATCGGCTCCTTTCGCAATTGACGTCTTTCATATAGATTATTTATTGCAGCTTATTTACTTTGGTTGTTTGTTCCTATCATTAAATAATTTTATTTAACTTTTTGGTACTTGAGTAGGTTGTTTGTAAATACTTATACTAAAATATTTGTTTTCGGTTTGTAAATATTTGGAGATTTTAACGAAGAATATCTCCGTAACGACAACACTGCTATATTCAAATTATTAAGTGTCGCTGTTTATAAATCTGTGTTACAAACGCTTGCCTCTATGCGCGGTGGTACTCAAATATATTTTTTTTCTGACTTGACTTGTGAAGTTGGATTTTATAACTCCTTTTTCAGTTACCATCGTCCTATGTGGGCCCGTTTTCAGACGTTGTGAGCCGCTGCAACCGTTTTAATAATCCTAATTCCCTACCGTAATAATTAAAAAACCCTATTCTTAGTCCGCATTATTACGCAGCTACGGAACCAACAATTACAATTAATTACCACCTACTGTGCGTGGCCCGACACGCACTTGGCCGGTATTTTTTTCATTTACTGTTGTCAAATTTGTACAATTATAGGCCTCTGATGATAGCACAATTTTGAGCGTTTTTAGAGGGTTCTAGTGCTTCTAAAGATAATGTATCATCAAAAATTTCCTCTTAAAGATGTGAAACGCACGGGTTCGGTCGATGTGTTGACACTTGGAGGGGGGCCGTATGTTCAGCAGTGGACGTCTTTAGGCTGTAATGATGATGGGCTGGCCAAATATAAAAGTAATTCTCTGCCCTCTCCCTTCAGGAAATTGTGTTACACAAATCGAACCCATAAAATGAAATACAGATAAATATCAATCGGCTTCTAAATGTTAGTTTCAATCGACGTTGTATGAAAACAGTGATTTTATCGCGTCAGGAGCAATTGCAACAACGCGACACAAATTAATGTGTGCGCCTGTAGTTTATGAATATCTGATGTCGACTGAACATACAGCGATAGATTGATTAGGTTTAAAACTGTGTCGTGTTTGTTTCAATATATAAATGCTATTGTATTTACCGTTTTGTACAGTGATATCTACAGTTGTAATTCCATAACAAAATCTTATAAGCTTTTTACGGAACAAGCCGAGCCTAGTGCAGGTTTTTTTATACATTTGTCTAGAGCAGTGTTTGTCAATCTTTTTGAATATGCGACCCGTTTTCAAGTAAAAATGGCGACCCCCTAAGACCGTCACAAAGCGGAGGCGATCAGCGGTGGCGACCTCTTGCGTCCGGCTCTTTTTCAGGCCATGGTACGGAGCAAGAGGGCATGGGAAGCTGTCACCTCCTTCTGCGAATCAGTAATACTGAGACGCCCTCACGCCTCTAGGCACAGCAGTCGCAATCCGTTTCTCGGCCACCGTAAGCGCGGGCTTGCGGAAGGCGAGTATGGGTAGCTCACCGTCCGATAAGGACCAGGCCTGAGTCGACGGCGCGTAGTGTTCCATGCGCGCCTTAAAGAGATGTCAGCAAAAACTGACTGGGTCCGCTAGGGCCAATGCCACGCGGATAAATTTGAAAGAGAGTTACCGCGGCCCTGGCTCAAGCAACTGAAGGAACACGGGTGGGTTTTAGTCAGTAGAAGTCTGACACACCCTTCCGCTTCACCCAGACCGGGAGAAGTCATTGGATGATTTCCAACACCAAGAAAAGAAGACCGTCACAATGCTGTGAGTGGGCAAGCACACTGCACTCTAGTGATAAATTTTTGAATCAATAGGTACGTCTAAGTTGAATATTTTTCTACTCACATACAAACAGTGTAAAAGATATACCTAAGATTACAAAATATATTGAGGAATGAACAGGCACAGCCTTTTTTTATAAAATTTGTACCTATAACATTTAATTTTTACTGTTGTCTGACTTGCGACCGCGACCTCACAAGCAAGACCTCAGGACCCCCTGGAGTAAAACACTCTCTATAACCTTTTTACGTTTTTAAATTAAACTTTATTTTTATGTCCGAATGTCTGACAACCAGTGTTGACCAGTAACCGGTTTGTGGAGGTCAGACAGGTAGTTGTTCCAAGTAAAATTTACCAGCAGTACCCAGTTGGGAAGATGATGATAAAACTTTATGGTATCGCGAGATCGTTATTTAAAATACTAAAAGAGAAATAATTATTTTGGAAAAAGTTAAAACGACTTATCGACGTTTTTATGGTCGAAAGCAACTGCTAAAACCTTGTTGATGTTTGGTAACTGTATCAAAACTGATGTTTTCTAAGTTTCTAATCTGACAAATGAAACATCATGTTTGGCGGTTCGTGACCTACGATGATGATAATAATGATGACCTACTGGTGGCTACGCCGATCACGGCGTCAGTGATGAGCTTAAGGTCTTCCAAAGTGCAAGTTTGTGGGCTGTTGAGACAATCCAGCATATATGCTATAATCTGCAAAGGGGCACCGCACTCTCACTGGATACCAGATAGACCCGTATGAAACCCCATTTTACCAAACCCAGTATTCCTGCTGCTAATGTGTTATTTATGCCACAACATTCTTTAAAAAGACAACCTTAATTACTTCAAGTTACACTTACAATTATCGGGTAAAATAAGCCTGCAAAGTTCGATTTGCACGTTTCATCCCCCATGCCAATTCATCCCACATGCAAAGCGCAATGAAAATATTGGTGCTCGTTGGAAAACGCGGCGCGCGTGGCTTGTGGCGTGGCTGTGGAGTGTGCACGGCAACGTGGCGTGGTGTAACATTTACAATGTACTGGCTTATTGCGTTCGTAATGCTTGTTAGGTATCGACTCTTCTGTAGTTTGTCTATGGTGTAAGTTATGAGCGATTCACGATTGTTTGTCACAGAGCAGGGAGACAGCTTGACAGCTTGCCCTGTGCACCGCGCGCCTGTCGCAGCCCGATTGTAGGGATTTACCTGACCTTTGGCAATAATGGTGATAGAGTGGCCGATCCTCAGGGCGTTTGCCGATTAAGCCAACGACGTAGCGGCCAAGAAGTAGGTTGCGGTGCCACTTGATAACAGAGGCAAAATCGCAACTGAGGCAGGCCGCGATGTCGTATAGAGCTTCCGGGCCTCCCATACGATATCGCGCCTGAGGATTGAAGGCCGCGGCGGTGCGCCACTCTCCCTACCTTCCGGGGCCTTTACGAGATCACGACTGTCTGAAGGCGGACGCCGTGGCACCGCATGGGTGGTCCCTATCCCCTGCGGCCGTAAATTGGTAGGTGGCCGGGGTACTGACCTAACCCGTCACTGGTCACGGCGTGCAATGTGTTCTTGTGCGCCGCCGTTGATGGGGGTATTCCCCGGAGGAGGGTCCAGTGACAGACAGCCGCGGCGGGCTCGCGGTGAGTGCTAACGCATGCCCGTGTACCCGCCATAAGTGGCACAGTAGGACACCGTGGAGTTTTAGTGGGTTGGGGTCCCATATAACTGCGTTATTTCCCCGTGATGGCGCAGTATGCATGAGTATACATTCGAAAAATCACAAGGAAAGATGTTAATCGCAGGAAAGCTGCTACCAGGTGGATCAGAATAGCCGAGATTGAGTAATATGGATTGCGAATGCAGATATATTTGTCCAGCAATGGAATCCTAGCGGAGTGAATACAAAACAGGATTTGATGCCCGCTACTTCTCATGCCTCATAACCGCCTCATAGCACATCCCGAGGCAGCAATACTACACAATACCGGTCTGCATCGAAGTTCCTGCATTCGTTGGCTTCTGCAATTGTCGCCGCGCAAACTACCCGATCGATCGTCTCTTTAATATGTGGATAAATTGCGTTCCTTAAGCTTAGTCTACCGGTGTAGTATTAAACGTGGGAGTTTACGATACAAATGAGGCTTTGACGTAATACGGAGTGTTTGCGTGGAGGGAATGTGGGAGGGTTCGGAAAGTTCTGTAGTGGAAAAGTTTTTGAAATGTATGGTCGTGTGGCGAAGGAATTTTCTATTGCATTTGTAGTTGGGTCATAAATTGGAGAGCGAGTCTTTCAGGCAGTGTTGTGGCATTCCTTTACGATTCTTAAGAATTTACAAATTGATTTTGAGTTTTACATATGTCATTATTTTGAGTCCGTTCCTACTCGACCCGATTTAAACAAGATACAACAACGTTTTTACGTCTAATGGAGTCTCCATTAGACGTAAAAACGTTGTTGTATAGTCAGGTTGAGGAGTGTTGATTTAGCGCTTGCACCACAGAGAATTTAAAATTTAAATAATGTATGGATAAATAAATCAATAATTAAACAAGTAAGTACCTATTTATCCTTTTTTAGTATAGCACTTTGTAGTAAAAATCACAGATTATTGTTAAATATCATTACAATCTTATAGCTCGTGGCACGGTGGTATTTATTGGATCAGTCTTTATACGTGATTATAATTATAAGAATAACAAGTTAGTACTTAATTATAAAATATAAAAAGTAAGAACCAGAAAACCGGTTAAAGCGATGCAGAGCTATCTTTAAAAAACTACATTTTTGAAAAAAATCCCTGCTTGAATTATGCATCATAACAAAATATTAAATGTTCTATGTATAGTAAATTAATAAGTTATTTAGAATTAAATATCACTTTGCCTGACTGTACAAATGGCACTGAATTGATAGTAAAACATCTGGTATGGGGTATCGTCTGGTATCTTCGGGTCGAGTCTAATCGGGTTGAGTGGGCACATTTGCCTGCTGATCGCTCCCGTTGTCTGTCCCAAAAGACTATTTATTATTCCTAGATATAAAATAGCCTATGGCACCTGCTCAGGGTGTAGCAGGTATTCTGTCAGTGATAGATTTTCACCATAGTTCAGTATTAGAGAATGCTTAACCTCTCATAATAATAAACTAACGTTTAAGAAATGATTATCTGCAATGTTACACCTTGATATCTTCAAGATTATACTTTCAGTTCCCTACAGACTTCTAAGCACATCCACAGTCAATAAGCGAAAAATAGTTTCAGGCGATTCTGACACAGTCCAGTGTCCGAGCGGACGGAAATCATAATCCAAAGCATTTTGCAAACGCGGCGATTTGCCAGCGAACGTACCACGCTGTACGTCCCTAAAGTAAGGGATCTTACTGAGAGAAACTTCCCTTATTTTTTTATCTCTTCGACTCGTTAGTGCTGAAATTCTTGGAATTCTTTCTTGTTAGTTCGAGTATCTACTAATTAAGCAGTAGTGAATGCAAATCTTTATTAAGGAAATTAAAGCTTTCGTTAGTTATGGCGAGTGTGCTCTTGGATTTTATTTAAAAAGGAGGTCGTTCGGGTTGGAGGTTTTTATTGGAATGGTGCGATAGAATGTTTCTTGGGAGGTATGCAGAACAGGGTGTAAAGTCCCACAAATTCCATTGAAAAGGGAGGATCCTCCGACCAGACGGGTGTTTTGTCTTGTCCGGACTGTAGTATATATTCAAATCGTGCCGAAAACCTGCTTGCGCGATGCAAGATTTTATATGACATCAGGTAATAAGTTCGTATATGCATAAATGCCGCTACAGATCTTTGTTATTCGAATAGTTTGATAAATGTTACAATGGGCATCATCACAAAACTATCGAACATAACCATTAGGTAATAGGATTGTTTGATATGTTTTTATACGTTATTGTCAACAATCCCTAACTCAAGACAAGAGCGTGCCCCCTTTCTGGCTATAGCTACTGCAATATTTTCACCATACAGATTTTCTCAATTCACTAGTAGAGCTGAAATATTCAAGAATTACAGTTTTGACAAGATTCGCCTTATTACGTTCCCAAATTTTTATTATTATTGCTAACCTGTACCGTCCCACGGCCTCCCTCCATTCCTTCCACTGTGCCCGGTTCTGTGTCACCTATTGCCAAATATTTCGGCAAATTAACTCCCTTGGCCGTAGGTAAATCATCTGTATTGGAAAACAACCGCCTCTTTCAGAGCCATAACATAAATCTCTGCGTTTTACTGGCGCCGTTTGGGTCCGGCAGACGTTTGAATTTTAACACTTCCTCAAAATTGATGCTTGCGACAAACTGATCAATCTTCTGGCCATTTGGATGTCATCTACTGTTCTTTAATATACAATTCTTGTTTGTTTAATGATTTGATGAACATAGGGTGATTGGTGATAATTTACCTACTAGTGACTAAGAACTTATTTGGAACTTTTTAAGTCCAAACTTGCTTGTGTCCTTAGTATTTTTCTCCTCTTCACTTTTGATTGCGGGAATACCCTCCACTGAACTGATATCTGTCTGTGTGATAGCTTCTTTTTCATTGGTACACTCTTGAAAGAGTGGAGGTGATCAGCATGTTGCAGTCAGATACCGGGCTATCCATGATTCGCCTGGCATGCTAGCTTATGATCGAATTTGATAGAGTTTAGGTATACACAAAATTCGGGACTTGCAAACCGATTCTCGGCCAGCGTTGGCGCGGGCTTGCGTACGGCGATAAATGGGTAGCACGTCGCCCGATAAGGACCAGGCCCGAGTCAAAGCCGTCACGAAACGAGTCGCGCCTCAAAGAGATGACAGCAAAAACTGACGGGGTCCAATAGGGCTGATGCGTGTCTGGGTCGCGGATAAATTTGAAAGCGAATTACCTCGGCCCTGGCACAAGCAACTGAAGGAACACGGGTGAACTGTAGTCGGAAGAAGTCTGACACGCCCCCCTCCCGCTTCACCCGGAGCGGGCGAAGTCATTGTATGATTTGCCACAACAAAAAAAAAAAAAACTTACACAGAACATTTTTATTTTAGTTTACAGCCCAAATAGCATAAGTATCACATTATTTTTACAACTAGAGGAACTACGAAATGATTTTAAAATCTCAGTTATGATGTCTTCAGAACGAACCCTGCCTTACATCAAGAAGCTTTCACCTCTCCAGGTTTTATACCTTCGTAGGTTTAGTACTTGAGTGGTTTAAGTTGTAATAATTTCACTGGAGACTTTTAAGAGTTACTTGGCATTCTCCGCGGAGCTTTCCTAGATTTAGGTTAAAGATTTGAGTTTGAATATTCTCTTTTACGCGGTAGCGTATTATAAGATTATCAATAAGGTGTATGTTCTTAATGACCTATAATATCATCAATTTACCGATTTAGCATTTTTTACCCAACTACCAAAGGAGGGTAATGTGTTTATCAGTCTTTTTTTGTGTTTATGTTTGTTCCTATGTGGCGTTCTAGAGACCAAACGTGTTGGCCGATTTTGATGATTCTTACGTCAATCGATTTTTCTTAACCCTGCGAGTGTCACTGGCTACATTAAAATTGGTAAATAGAAAAATAGCGGCTTTTTTCTTAATTTCCCATCGCATCAACATAAAAGGTTTTAAGAGGTGATTTCAAAAATATATAACACTTATATGTTTAAATTAATTTAAAAAAAAAAATACTAAAAAGTTATAAATAAAACAGTTAATTAAAAAACCCGACTGCTCAAAAAGCGAACTAAAAAGACGTAAACACGATGAAAATCATGCTGTGCAGTCGGAGGATACATATTCGCGAGCTGGCTGACAAAAACCAGATGTATCCACCGACTGCACAGCATGCTTATCTTCTTGTTTACGTCTTTTTAGTTCGCTTTTTAAGTAGTCGGGTTTTTATTTTTTTAATTAACTTTTTTATAAGGTTCATTACAGATCGAGTAAAATTTTTAGGGCAAGAAAAGTTGAACTAGCTCGTTGGTCCAGTGGTCACAAGCGTTACAGCTAATCCGAGCAGCAGGCAAAGTGTTGTTGGGTTTTTCCATCTGGAATTTCTCCAGGCTGCTGGAGACTGGAATTGTACCAGAAGGCGATAGGCTCGAGCCCTATCACATGGCACTTAACAACTGGCGGAATGTGGGAAAGTACACCCACATTGGCCACATACCGGGACCCGATTCTTCCTCAACCTTCGAGGACTACAGCACCTGTAGCCAAGTTGACAATCTTCAATCGATAACGCTAGTAGAAAACGAATCAATGTATGGGAATGACACATCTGAATGTTAAGTCACGTGGTCAGACGGTCAGACCATACAAATAGAAGGCGTTAACGATTGTAGAAAGAGATTCAATACGAAACATTTGTAACATGGCTAGGGGGGCAGGGGTGATGTTATTTTTTATGCTGCTTAAGTCTATTGTACATGCCCCACAGTAGGGCTTTCCGCGTACTTAGTCACTAATAAGTTTATTGTCGCTAGTGGAGTGCAAATAATGCGAGGAAAGGGGTGCATATCAAATGAGTAGGTAGATAAGTATCTTTCTCTTTGTTGAACATTCAACGGGTTAGAAACTTGTCGGAACAAGGATATTTTAAAGGGGTCTAAAGAAACTCTTTAAAAAAATAGCAAGGAAAGTAGAAAAATATCATATTCATAATAATCACATAATCTATCTGATTTAAATTGCTCGGTCTTTCGTTTTCGATCATGTCCTTTGAAAATCTTAGTTGATATGTAGTAAAATTTTGACACTTTTTGTTAAATCGTGAAAGCAAACCTAGTACTTACCTAAAAACTTGAAAGATGTGGAAAAGGCTCCTGATCCTAAGATCTTTTCACAGATCTACGATATGGACATCTTCTAATAAAAAAAATAACCGAGTCGTCTTCAAAAAGAACGGACTTGAAACAACGCACCGGCCTGCCTGTTAATCCTGGTATTGCAGATACCATACGCAGCGTTAAACACTTACCATAAGGGTCTGTTTTTTGGCATTCTATGGTATTCAAAAACCCCTTGGGGAGTTGAAGGTTGGTTCGGAACCGGAAGTAGCAGAGTTCGCGGTGAGTCGGAACTGTATGCGGTTGTGCCCCAGTGAATCGGGGTGATGATATCCCAGTGATTCGGGATAGTGTTGCTGGCTCCAGTTGTATGGAGCGGTGATTATGTCCCGGTGAGTCGGGACAGTGCTGCTGGCCCCAATGGGTCGGAGCGGTGATGAAAGAAGCTGGGGGTGATGACCAGGAATGTGTGTCCGCTGCATGCTGGTGGTCAGGATACCCCCGTAGATGCCGTGGGTACTGGCTGGCCGTTTGACTCGCTGCTTGAAAGCTTGAGAAAGTGATGATGACGTCACGGTGAAGTAGCTCTGCACGAAGGCTGCGCTGACGTTCATACTCGGGGTCACCAGTTTAGGGGGCAAGTGGAACAGGGTGTAAAAATCCACAAACCTCCATAGAAAAGGGAGGATCCTCCGACCAGACGGGTGTTGTGTCTGGTCCGGGCAACTGCCCAACGGTTGTTGTCGGACTGTTGTATATGTTCTAATCGCGCCGAAAACTTTGCTTGCGCGATGCAGGATTTGTGTGACGTCATGTCATTAGTTCGTAAGTGGCGGCGTTGGTGCCGCTACACACCCATTAATGGATAACGATGCCTCTTACAGAAAGGAAGCCCGTTTACTAGCAGTCTTTTCCCGTCTGTTTAGGAATCCCTACACGAAGGGTCCAAACGTAGCCCTATTGCTGTCACTCACGTGTCTGTCTGTCCGTCTGTATGTCTGTCCGTCATATGTCACACAGGTTTTACTGCCAAACGGTTGGAGCTACAGTCTTCAAACCATAGTTGCATCTTGTTGACCCAAAGCAATACAAATTGTCAAAAAATATATTTAATTGTTTTTAAGGGGGCTCCGATATAGGTGAAGGGGACAGAGGGGCGTGAAAAAAATATTGACTAGGTTATCGTAATTTAGAGCTCGTTGAGTAGATAAAACAAAAAGTAAATGTGCCGAAGAATTTTTAAACTTTCCATTGACCTATAAACTTGAAATTTTTATTATTACGTATATTTTACGAACAAATACTAATATATTGATAATCAGATTTTTATTTGAAATTATATTTTTTTTCTATATCAATCAATTTGATTTTGTGGTTTGGTACGGGAACCACTTGGCCGGTTTTTCTTTAATAATTCAGAATACAAACGGATGCAGCTGGATACTAGTAGTTTACACTGACTAACTGGCATAGCCCAGTTTGGGTTGTTAGTAATAACGTGTCTGGTATAATGTTACCAAATAAATAAAACACTTAATTCTCGAACATAAAAGTACCCAAAACGTACTTGTAAGTTAAACCTTACACACGAGTAATTAGACAAAGTACACCCTTCCCTCATTCCCTGACGAACCCGACAATAAGATTACGAAGATTGCCGAAGATTGCCGAGCATACTAATGGAGTATCCTCACATTAAGTTCATTAAGACCGACAGAAGGGACATATTGAGGAGTTATTCTCTCTTCGTTTGTAACAAACCCTTGTAATTGGTTGATTTTGTGTAGGTAATGAAGAGTTTGAGAGTGTCATTAGATTAATTTGGTTAAAAGAAACGTATGTGTATCGTATGTACAACATTTTGTCAACACGGTCGCCGTAGTGGTTGAGCGATCTGCTGCTGCGCTGCGTGTTGCGGGTCCGATTACCTCACGGAACAAATATTTGTATGGCCACGGAGTCCCAGCGCTAAGAAAGAAAATATGGTTCAAATAAATCTCACTAGATGGCGCGATATGCACCGATTTATTATTGAATTATGTGTAAAATTAACATTTTCTGCCATTGAACATAGAAATTATATGTTCTTGTTTAATCAACTCTCCTAAGCACAAAATTATGGCAAAATTATAACTTGCCTATTAGGTACGTACAACTAAAAAGTGAAAAATAAAAAAAACTTTTTGCAAAAAAATACTACCGACTTCCAAATACAAAACTACAAAGTGAAAAATAACTTAATATTTTAAAGTCGGTGTCCATAACGCAAAAAAATGGTAGCTACGAAAGACACCGATTTCAAATTTTCGTATTCAAATTTTTTTTTTGTATTTTCCGATTCCGTAAGTGTCCGTGGCAACAGTGGGCCTTATCAGAATATCAGCACAGTGTTTTTTCCCTTTTAGGATATCGCTGTACATGCTGATATGGGAGTCTTTTTGGTCTCGCACGGGGTTTTATTTTTATTATTGTTTAATTTTTTGCTTATTTCTCGTGTCTCCTGGGCGGATCACAAATAAATATATAATAATATATATTTATTTCTTCTTTCTTACTTCCACAGAATCGTTATCTGAGCCGAAAAAATATTCGCACCGTTTTTCGAAATATCTTCACTCAACAATATCTAATAACCGTTGGGTATTATCCTTTTAGCACCTAATACCAATTCGTATGTCCAATACTTACTGTCTAGACGAATCAACGTTGTGTACCTTCAATATAAACAAAGAAGGTAACCCCATTAGGCGATAGAAATAATTGCTAAAATATTCCAGTCACCGCTTTTGTACAAGCGGCTAAACTGTTTGGTGTACATGCAATCGACTTCTGACATTTTAGGAATCTGGTTTTATTGAAACAATGGTAACGAACATGTATCTAATAACGATTTATTCCGTTATATTACTAACAATTAATACCACTGGTATTTGTTTCAATTCATATTTATTTTCTATACCGAACGGATACCACTTTTTAAATAATTAAATTGAATGTGCGAACGAATGCTAACAACTTATACTTGATACAGTCAGCTCAGTCAAACCTAACTAAATTAAGACAAATGCCCATTTTCGGCCATGAAACGCCCAAATTTGTTTTATTTTTTTGTAAATATATCAATTTTCTTTTCTTCAATCAATTTTTTATGATGTAATTATTTTAATTCCAATTAAAGGTCTTATAATTACATACAAAACATTTTACTGACTTTACCCTACATCTTTAAACTTTGGTTTTGGTATTAGCTTAAATAATGGTATCCGTTCGGAATAGAAAATTAATATAAGTTGAAACAAATACCAGTGTTATTCATTGTTGTTATTAGTATGGAATAAATCATAATAACTACGAAATTTTTCGCTAGCATTGTTTCTATGCAATTTTTATCGAACTTCTCCTTCAGCCGTTGTTCTATTGCTGCAGTGCCTGGCCTGGGCCTGGAATGAATCCTCTGAACTATAACAATTGTTGCGGCATCTATGTATACCGCCACATTCGAACTACAAAAAAGGATCTGATGACGCACAAATCCTCCGTCAAGCTATCAAAGTTACTCGGATGATTTGAACAGATTTAATAGCCCGACCACAACTAATTGGCAGAAGCAATACCAGGAGCAATGACTAGTCGCAAGATCTTCCCTTTCCAATGGAGGTGGAGGCGGTGCTTTTCTTTTTTTATTTATAGAGGCTGTACACAATACGGTGCCGTTGCGGAGGTTTAAAAATAAAGCTAGGGCACTGAATAGGCTAACCTAGGGTGACACATTTACCGGCATTTTTAGGCGGGGGTGCTCAGTAACCATGGTTTGGTCACCCACGGTGAAGCGAAGTGGAACCCGAGGAGGGGCCGCTCGTCAGGGCTTTTGCCTATAAGTCGACGACGTAGCGGCCAACATGTAGGTTGTGGTGCTGCCTGGGCGACATCTCAACTGAGACGGACCGCGATATCGTATGGGGTCTCCAAAACCCATACAATGTCACAGCTGAGGGTTGGGGCCGCGGCGGGAGAGGAGTGCCGTTATTACGGTGCACCGCTCTCCCTACCTTCCGCGACCTGGACGGGGTCGCCACCGTATGATGGCGGACACGGTGGGGCCGCAGAGGAGGAGGAGTGTCGGTTTAGCGTTGGCCGCTCTACCTATCTCCTGCGGCCGAAAAATGGTAGGTGGCGGGGTCATTGACCTTAACCTGTCAAGGACCAAGGGTGCCATGCACGGAGTCGTCTAGCACCCATGTGCTGGTTTGATGCCTGAGGTTGTCACGACGCACAGTGTGTTCTGGAGCGCCGGTGATGGGGGTAGTCCCTTTGAGGAGGGTCCGGTGACGGACAGCCGCGGTGAGTGCTAACGCGTGCCCGTGTTGCCGCCATAAGCGGCATAGGAGGACACCGTGGAGTTTTAGTGGGTTGGAGTCCCACATAACCGTGCTATCTCCCCATGGTAGCGCAGTATGCATGTGCATTTCTCAAAACAAAAAAAAAGGCTGACACATTTAAGGCCAACGCAGTCCAGGACGGGATGGCAAGGGATTTTGCTGTCAGTCAGCGCACACTAGCCGCTTAGATAAGTCAGCGCACACTAGCCGCGGCATTCCAGTGCCTTGCCACGGCATGCCACGGCGTGCCGTGGCAAGACAAAGCACGACAAAGCATGCCTCGGCAACTCCTGCTGCCCGATACACATTTAGTCTCGCATCTCCTTCTCCGCATCCGCTTCTCTACCGCCGCCTCACCCCACGGTATGACACAATGAGCGTCGGTGTCATCGGCATAGGTACCGTTGCCTACCGCAGTACGCCACGTCTATCAATGCCATCAATCTCTGCAATCTCTTTCGATGCCACGGCATCATTTTAAAGCATAGCAATTTATGTCGTATTTCTATATCGATATACGTTTGAATGTCCATTGTTAAAAAAATAAATCTCTTGTCATCCCGTCCCTGTATGCGTTGGCCATTAATGTATCAGTCTATGTAATTCAAAGTTTTGTTGTAGGGTTTGAGGGCGCGGTCCCATTGAAAACTATTAAGTAACTAACTAGCAGTTTTGTAGTTCAAGAAGAGCTACACTGCAATTATATCTACAAGGTTTGGCAGAAATTGCAATATCATAGTTCACTAGTTTAAAAGTAAACTGGCACCAACTAGCAACTAGCTCTCGATGTGGCCGCGCCCTAAGCGTAGCCATTTGTCTGCACACTTCTAAATTCAAATTAATTTAGCCGACAGTACCAAGGACTAATGAAATGGGCGTCTTAATGAGCTAAGTGTAGCCCTAGGGGCCTAGGCCGGTGTCGTAATTATTATATTATGTGAAATGGCTACCCACAGTACACACTGACCCTTCATTGGAAGGGATCTGGCTAAGAGCCTTTTGAAAACGAATGCCTATTTAGATACGTTGGTGGCTTGGCGGGGATGTTTTGCTTCTTAATAGAAAATATAATTATGAGCCCTGTTTGCCTCGAAAGGCTAGGTAGAGGTATAGTATAAGGTAAAGGCCCGTTTGAAGGCCCACTTTGTTTTAAAGACTTTTATAATCGTTCCGTTGTGGTAAATAAAAAAAAACCTTGCATAGAATCGTAATTTGTTTAATCATCATCATCTCAGTCAAAAGACATTTCCACTGCTGCACATAGGCCTCCCCCAAGCGTCGCCACACTGATCGGCCCTGTGCGTTTCACATCCATCGGACGCCCGCAGCCTTGTCCAGGTCGGCGCTCCACCTAGAGAGAGGCCTTCCAAACGCTGCGTCATCCGGTACGCGGTCGCTACTCTAGTAATTTTCGGCACCAATGGCCATCCGTCCTGCAAGCAATGTGACCTGCCCACTGCCACTTAACTTTGACAATTCTTCGCGCTATGTCGGTAACCTTGGTTCCCTTGCGGACGGACGTCTTTGTTTAATAATGTGACATAATAAAAAAGAAATCGCAATGTTATTGGCTTTGTGAAAGAAATAAAACAAATTTTAAAAAAACATAGGCGGAGGGCCACCTTAGGGAGATGGTCACTTAAGAAGGCCCGAAGTATTTCAATATAAAGTAACTAGTAGTAAGGCCTCATTTGAAAGTTAAAGTCTCGTGTAGTAGGAGGGGTGCTTATCGTAATCAAACGGTCATAAATCCACACTCTTGGCTGCTTCTGTTGTATTCCAGATGGGCATACCCAGTAAAACTTTGTCTACTGACCCGGGAATCGAACCCAGGACCTCGTGGTCACCACTAGCGCAACGACGTAGTCGAGGCAAAGTCAATGTTTGTCAAACTATCAGTACATTTAACTAAATCATAATATATTCACAAGAACCAATTCTCTCTGTTGACCCCTAATAGATTTTCTTATTTTTTGGTCGTCTCGAAAGATAACCAAAACAACAGGTCTGTTTTGTATAATAAATATTGACGCACATAGTCTAACGCAATACGGACACGAAAATATCAAATTATTCTTATCTTAAACGAGTAAATAACGCAATTATTTTTAATATTAAAACAATAATAAAAACGTAATCTGAGAACATATGCATCGTACAATCAATTCGGGCCATCTTTTGCCGATGTACGTCAATACGTCAAATTGCGTCTGTTAAATCCAAAGACCTTATACGTATTGTTAAATCAGTTTCTACTTATGTACTAGGTATAGTAGTACATAAGTAGAAACTTACATATTTATGTACTAGGTAGGGATAGTTCTCGCCAAACTTCTTGGCCGCCCTGAAATTGGCTACAATGGCTGCACAGTAGTAAATCTCAAACAAAAAAATAGCACTGCGCCGCGCCTTGCTCATCGAAAAGATAACTAAACTAAGAATTTTAGTTTCAATTGGTCATGGCGTACAGTGTGTTCTGGTGCGCCGGTGATGGAGGGTACTCCCTAGAGGAGGGTCCGGTGACGGACAGCCACGGCGGGTTCGCGGTGAGTGCTAACGTGTTTCCACCATAACCGGCAGAGGAGGACACCGTGGAGTTTTAGCGGGTTGAAGTCCCACATAACTGCGCTATCTCCCCGTGGTAGCGCAGTATGCATGTAATGTACATGCATACTGCGCAAAGACAAAAAGAAAAAATCCCAAGGCAAAAAAAAGAGTTCCTATATTTGATTGAAAAAGACGCATCATAATAATCTACATCATCACCTATCACTACCAGCCTAGCAATTTCAGGGTCAGATCTAACCAGATTCAGCTGCATACTAGCATTTTAAGAACACGGAGCGACTTCTGAGCTCCTCACACGAGCGAGGGAAACACACGTCGATAGCCCTTTTTGACAGTGGAAATCTTCAAAGAGAGGTCTGTTGGACTCTTACTGATTCAAACTACATGGTGTTCATAAGCTTCCTTCAGTCGTGGTGCTGGCGAACAGCTGCAGTTCGTTACGCTCTGCCAGCCCGTATGAGTAAGCAACCTCTGCACGCGGAACACCATAAGCCGCCGTCTCAGGCTTGTGTCTGTTCAGGCAACTGATTTCCGAGTATGTCTCTCGCAGACTTCGATACCCCTTGGTAAGACTGTTTTTCAGACGTTCGGGCTTCTGAATATACCAAAGCGTCATCAACATTCTAATAATTATAACAAAATCCTGCACAGGCAATAATAAGATAGCAGATGACGTTTTAGTTATTTGGTAGGAATTGTTATTGTTTTTAGCGCTTTTAAGATTTATTTGTTATTGTCAAAAATTACGAAATAATAAAAAGTACGTCCGTAAAACGTACGTAGCATTCACAACGAGGTCACACCTATCTAGTTGACCCCTCGCGGGGGACTGATTAAGTATCAATAGTAAGAGATAAGACGTAACATTGTTCCGAGGTTATCTTGAAAGCATAAGGCAAATTGTTATTGGAATATAACATTTCATCATCATAATAATCTACCGGCAATTGTTGGGCCTCTTTAGGGAACGGAGTAGCAATAAATGGCCCCGGAAAAGCCTTTTCGCGTGGTTTTGTAAAGGACTATCGGATAATGCTAGGATATAATATTAAAAATTAATTAACTATAACTACACAAATACATATATATTATACTTAAATCAAAAAATACGCCTAAAAATAAACTAATCTAAAATATGGCGTTGAAAAACTCCTCGTCATCGTTGTTCATTGTGACCAAAAGACTGGCAACATTGGCACGATGTATGGTGATGTATGTCTGACCGAGTTAATCGCTCTTGGGTCACGCCAAGTGTCAACCTACAGTGTAGTCTTCAACCCAATAGTTAACAGGAAGAGAATGACTTCCTATGATTGGTGTTATGAAAACTATTCGGCAAACCTGAAATTGTTTCGAAATTATAGTAAGGGTTATTTAGGTACTTCTGTTCTTTGGTGGCAATCAATCATGCAGCCCAACAGATGGTAAGTAGTCAGTACCATCGGTACCTTTCTAGATATTTCATACCTCCCTTAGAAAATTTTCAGAAAAGTCTCATAAAGGTACTTAAAAATACAAAAAAACTACAAGTTGTAGCGGGAAAAAATTGAAGAAAGTTTTCATCAGCTAATAGTATGGCAAGTGTTTTTTTTTGAAAATTCCCTATGGCGTCCTTGAAGAAAGTTGATCATTGTCATGGGCAGAAACATCTTTTAAAATATGACTAACCATTTCCCTTTCATCCTTTCATCCTCGGATTCCGTTCCCAGGAATGTAGCTCAACTTTTACAGACAATATAATAGTAAAAGGCCATCCCACAACTTCTCCTTGAGGTAAATACTACTAAAATCCTAGAACCAGCATAGAAAATGATAAGTAGGAACAAGAACCAGAATGTTAAAATAATGATTTCGTTATCATCTCACGTCTAAGGAAACGTTTAGTTAATTACTTAGTTATAATTGAAACACGTGGCGACAACTTTTTCAATTAGCTGTGTCATTAATTTGGGGAAGTCTTATCCTGCCATTATTATAACGAGAATAAAGAAACGTGGTCGAGAGGTACGTGTCAGTGGCTGTGAGTTTCGCACAGTTAGTTACTACAAAAAGAAAGTTTTTGCCAACCTATATAGATGATCAAGTATTTTATTTTGTTATGCATCAAACAATTTAGTAGCTACAGAACCCACGATCAATATCGGTCTTACAAGAAACGTCTATAATCTTATAGATGTTTCTTGTAAGACGACCGTTGACATCGACCCTTTTGGCTGCAAAATGTTGGGGATTCTTGCAAAGGAGAGACGGTACTTCACACCTGAACAGCTGCTCATCTTGTATAAAGCGCAAGTTCGGTCATACATGGAGTACTGCTCTCACCTCTGGGACGGATCTGCCAAATACCAGCTTGATGCACTTAAGCCGATTGACAGACGGGCTAAGAGGCTGATTGGAAACAATGCACTGGTCGCGTCAAAGCTCAAGAGCCTCGAACATCGACGCCGAGTTATCTGCCTGACGGTTTTTTATCGGTTACATTTCGGGGAGTGTACGATGGAACTGCACAATTTGATAACGCCTAGCCCTTTCCATCATCGGACTACAAGAAGTACGGCAATGCGCCACCAGTACATGGTGGACACCCTACCTATACGCACAAAGCGTTTTGCTAATACTTTGATTGTGCGCACACCTAAGGAGTGGAATTCCCTGCCGGGGTCTTTGTTTCCTGATAACTTTGTAGTTTGGGTCGTTTAAGACAAGAGTGAATAGGTTACTTCTAGACAAGCGTGCTTCATCGTAGACCACATCATTGCTTACCATCAGGCGAGATAGTGGTCAAACGCGAGCATAGCGATTACAAAAAAAATAAAAAAGATTACCGTCTGATCGTTCTTGTACCTACTCTTTGTAATTAGGTACGGTCAGCAAAGGTGAGTCCGTTAACGTAGGTACTAGAGTTGCTACGTCAACGCGACGAGCGTGATTTGAACATATACAACAGCCCGACAACGGCGACAATAATCATCAGGCAATTCTTCACCAGACACAACACTCGTCTGGTTGGAGGATCATCCCCTTTCAATGGACGATGCGGAAGTCCACCATGTTCCGCATACCTTTTTAGGGTTCCGTACCCAAAGGGTAAAAACGGCACCCTATTACCACAAAGTACATAAGCGGCGGCGCTCCGCAGACAGAGAGTCCACTACGAACAAAGCGCCATGTTGAACGCACACATTGACATTTCGATTTTACAGGGAATAATGGGCAATATTGGACCGAGCTAAGTCGCGGCTGTCACGAGTGCTTTGTGCGGGCGTTTGTCACGTCATTCATACATAAAGTAGGTACTGTAAAGAGGTTGCATTGGCTGGATTACCAATATTAATTGTTGCAAACCGAATATTCTTTAAATTAATCAATATAATTTAAATTCGTTCTATGATTCATTTTAAGTTATAAAGCTCATAAAATTTTTCAAGATGATTAGTTAGAAATTAAATATCTAGGAAAATAATAAATTATTTTAAGTCCATAGACGAAATTGGAAAGGGTATGAAACTTGTCATATTAATATGGTTTAAGTTTAAGTCATCTAGCTCATAAATATGTTTCCTCCGATTGCAAAGCACTTTTAGTTCGCTTCTTAAGCAGTCGGATTTTTTGATTTAATTAAAAATAGAAATCACATTTATGTTTTTGTCTAGCTTGGTGCTTTCTTTTTACCATCCAATCTTCGTCGTATGTGGAGTCGTGATCTTTAATGGATATTTGATGCTCTGTCTACCCTCTAAATCATGTAAGCATGTTATGATGTATGTTTTGACGAATCGATGTATTTATGTTAGTAACTTATACAACCTACTCTTTTTTTAAATTCGGTATCAATTTAGTAGCAACCTTAGTGAGTCTGTCAAGTTTAGCTGTCAATTTTCGAAAAGGCGGGTATGGCCCTTCTGTATATCTTCTATTTTGTGCTATTACTGAGATTCCACGGTCCGTCTGTCTGTCTATCCGTCTGTCACCAGGCTGTCACATGAACCGTGATAGCTAGACTGTTAAAAATTTCACAGATGTTATATTTCTGTTGACGTTATAGCAACAAATACTAAAAACAGAATAAAATAAATATTTAAGTAGGGCTCCCATACAACAAACGTGATTTTATTGCGATAATGGTACGGAACGCTTCGTGCGCGAGTCCGACTCGCACTTGGCCGGTTTTTAGACTCAGCTACCAAATTGCCAAAATAACTCAGGTTAATTTAAGTACCTTTAGGTGCCTTGCCAATGTGTTATGTAAGTAGGACTTACTTTAGAAAAGTTAGCCTAGCCACTGCCTTGTGCTAAATTTCGAGCTAACTTTGCTCGCTCTCAGCATCTCTGCACCGTCTTAAGCACCAATGGATAACTTAAGCAGTTCTGCAAAAAAAGAAACTGAAAGTGATGGATAAAATACGTTGGCTTATCAATTCAACTTAGAGTCTAACTAAATATTATATTATTTTCATTTGTATAAAGCCGACTTCATAGGTCATCAGAGGGCTTCGCGGCATTTTCATATATAAATATATTTTCTCTATTTGCTCTTTCATTTGGTTGCAACTGTCATGATTTATCTCTACACCACCCCGTAAGGTCGACTGGTAGAAAATGCCTGGGGCATTAAGTCCACCTTTGTACTTGTGCATAAAATTTCAATAAATAAATAACTTTACCTTGCTCACATCAAATTTAGGTCTTGTTCCGACACTGGTCCTACCTACACTTGACACATACCTACCTAGAGAGGTGTGCGTGTGTAAACTATGTAGGTACCTACCTATATTACGCCTACCAAGGGTTAACAATAGGAAATCGATCACCTCTAACCACGGTCATTAATAATAATTTCGCAGCTCAGCGTCGGGCACCCAACGACGTAACTACTGGTTTACTATACGACACGCAATCCACAATCTTGAACCGTTGAACTCTGCGTAATATTTCCTATATATGACTCGCTGATAAGGGGTGATAACAGGCTCTAATGCCTTGTTGTAAGAAATTCCATTAATTAAGATGTTGTTAGCTTCTTGAACTTTAGGTGTTTGATTGACATGGGAAGTCGAGGGAAACCTCTGATGCAAGAAATTTTCATACATCTAGTATTCCTTAATTACATTACTAGAAATAGGGACCAATTAGTTCAACCAGGTTTCAGACTGGCTAAAGTAGCCTCATCTTTCATGGGGTACTGTACAAAATGTTACAATAAAATTCCTCCCCACATTCTAGAACTGAATGAGACGAAATTTAAAACTTGTATAAAACGCACACTATGCAGGCAGGCATATTATAAGTTGGGAGATTACATCACTGATAAAATGCTTGGCTCAATGCTAGTCTAGCTCCACAAACACTAGGGCGCAAAAACAAGTGATATGCAGAACATTATTGTTTTTGAAGTATTTTTGGACCTGCTGAAGACTGTATGAATATATTTGTATTATATAGACTCAATTTATTTTAGTATTGTATAACTGCGCAGCACGTGTGTGAGTACTATGTGCCCAACTGTAGATCTACCATTTGCTGTACCTTTGTGTCGTTCTTTGACTTATGTGTGCCCTGGCAGTTGAGTGTGTTATGCTCTCTCAAATGTCTCTCTGATGGTGGCGCGTGTGTTGGATCATTCGGTTCCCTTCATGATGGTTGAGCTGGGTGGTGCCGATTCATGCGTCATGTTCGTGAAAGGGCGCCGTCAGTTGGGATTGGTCTTAACTTAACTGCTTCGGATGCTAATGTTTTTCTAGTACCTATTGTGTAACTGCACGGTACATGTGTAGGTACTTTTAATACTTTGTACTTGTATGTAGTGATTCTGGGTGCATTGTCCTCACACATATGAATTTATTAATGTATGTACTTATGTACCTAAATATTGTAAAAAAACTTTTTCTTTTTTTTAAAGAATAGGTATGGAGTTTCTTGTGCGTTCTTCTCCATAACAAGCTACTTTCCGAATGCACGGTAGAATCAATTTTTATTCCTTTTAATTTTTTATGTATTAACGTTCAAAAGTGCCGCTTGGTGGCCTAGTTGAAATATTATATTTATGAAAACATCATGTACGTGAGAAAAAAATTACATCTTTTTAGTAAAAACGGAGATAGACATAATTACATTACTAGAAATAGGGACCAATTAGTTCAACCAGGTTTCAGACTGGCTAAAGTAGGCTCTTCTTTCATGGGGTACTGTACAATATGTTACAATAAAATTCCTCCCCACATTCTAGAACTGAATGAGACGAAATTTAAAACTTGTATAAAACGCACACTATGCAGGCAGGCATATTATAAGTTGGGGGATTACATCACTGATAAAAATGCTTGGCTCAATGCTAGTCTTGCTCCACAACCACTAGGGCGCAAAAACAAGTGATATGCAGAACATTATTGTTTTGTAGAATTGTTGGACCTGCTGAAGACTATGAATATATTTGTATTATATAGACTCAATTTATTTTAGTATTGTATAACTGCGCAGCACGTGTGTGAGTACTATGTACCCAACTGTAAATCTACCATTTGCTGTACCTTGGTGTCGTTCGTTGACTTGTGTTTGCCCTGGCAGTTGAATGTGTCATGCTCTCTCAAATGTCTCTCTGATGGTGGCGCGTGTGTTGGATCATTCGGTTCCCTTCATGATGGTTGAGCTGGGTGGTGCCGATTCATGCGTCATGTTCGTGAACGGGCGCCGTCCGTCAGTGGGATTGGTCTTAACTTAACTTCTTCGGATGCTAGTGTTTTTCTAGTACCTATTATGTAATTGCACAGTACATGTGTGAGTACTTTAATACTTTGTACCTGTAAGTAGTATAGTATGTAGTGATTCTGGGAGCATTGTCCTAACACATATAAATTTATTAATGTATGTACTTATGTACCTAAATATTGTAAAAAAACACTTTTTTATTTTTTAAAAGACTAATTATGGAGTTTCTTGTGCGTTCTTCTCCATAACAAGCTACTTTCCGAATGCACGGTAGAATCAATTTTTATTCCTTGTAAATTTTAATGTATCTAACGTTCAAAAGTGCCGTTTTGTGGCCTAGTTGAAATAAAATATCTTTATCTTTATCTTATCTTTATAAAATATCTTTGTCTTTGTATGAAAATTATCTAAAAATAAAACGAATGTGATAAACGCGGTTAATGCTGATATTTTTTTTTGAATATTCTACCGCGGACATAGTCGTCCGCGCCCTTTTTACCCGACTGCCCAAGAAGGGCAATGTGTTTACTGATTGTGTTTTTTTTTTGTTTGACTCCTACGTCGGACATTATTTCTAGGCTTACTTTACTAAATTAGTCTACGTGAGTTCATCTCTCACTAAATACTATTTATATATTTATTTTATTTATTTAATAATTAATATACACACACAGTATAATACATAAAGACAACACGTCAAGACAATAGAGTACAAGGACACTGCTTATTTCTTCAGAAATTTCTGCCAGCAGACCCGCGAAAAGGCAAAATTAAAAAAAAAAATAGACAATAGTGTGTGAGAACAGGAAAATAAGAAAAGTGAACGACTTAAACTAAGTTATAAAAATTAGCTCACCTTCACAAATAGTGTAATGGTGGATATTTACAAATATAAATACATAATTGTAAAATATATAGATACTTATGTATAATATATATTTACATACATAAATAAAGATCAGACTTGAGAGGATAGATAATGCTCTTTTAAACGTTTTTTGAATAGTGAGATAGTATTTAAATCTCTGATGCTAGGCGGAAGTGAGTTCCACAATCTTATAGCATGGACAGAGAAGGAATAGGAATAGTAACTGGTTTTATGTGGATGGGATTTAAGGCGAGATTTGAGATGTGATCTGCATAGTGCATCTCTGGGGCGAGCGTAAGAGAATCGCTCACGCAGGTTGGAAGGATAAGAGGGGTTATGCAAGATGTTGAACAGGAGACATAAAATCCGAGTGTTCCTGCGAAGACGGATTGGGAGCCACTTGAGTTCCTTGCGAAGGTGAGAAACATGATCATACTTACGAAGACCAAAAACAAAGCGAATTCACAAGTTTTGCAAGCGCTCAAGCTTGTTTAAGAGCTCCTCTGTGGCATCCAGGTAGCAGGCGTCGGCATAATCTATAATCAGCTGAATAAGTGTTTGCGCTAAGGATATTTTTGTCATTAAGGGCAAGATACTCTGAAGGAACTTCAGCGAATGGAAAGAGAAATGTACCTTACGACTGATGTCGTTGACCTGAGCACGCCACGAAAGATTAGAGTCAATGATTACCCCCAAATCTTTTGCAGTTTCGGTATAATCAATGCGAACACCGTCAAGATATAAAGGCATCAGGGAAGTGACGTCAGCCGCATTGCGAACAAATTTGCTGCCTATGACCATGGCCTGAGATTTGCTAGGGTTTATTTTCAGACCAAATGACTTAGCCCATATGCTGATACTTGCCAGGTCCTGGTTCATTGCCGCAATAGCCGAATCAGCGTCACTTATAGAGAACTGTCGATACAGCTGCAAGTCATCTGCGTAAAGATGGAAACTAGAAGAGATTACTCTGGTAACAAAGTTAATGATGATTGAGAAAAGGAGAGGTGATAGTAGCTACCCTGAGGAACACCCTCAGTAAGACTACACCAATCAGAGAATGACTCATCAAGGCGAACACACTGTGAGCGTCCCCGAAGATAAGAGTTGAACCAAGCTAAAGCGGAAGTAGAGAAATTGATAGATTTAAGAATACCTAGTAAAAAGTCAAAATCCACTGAGTTGAAGGCGCTACTAAAGTCAAGCAATACAAGCACCGTAAGGGACTTACTCTCCATAGCCAGCGGATATCGTCAGTTACTTTTAACAGTGCTGTGACCCGCGCAAAAACCGGATTGAAAGGGAGAGATGATCGAGTTTGACGCCAAGATAAAGGATACCTGTCTATGAACTAAGTGTTCACAAACTTTAGAGAGAAACGGAAGAATAGAAATAGGTCTAAAGTGAGTTAATAGAGATGGATTATTGGTTTTAGGTAAAGGTATGATTCCAGTAAGCCTGTTTCCAAACCGACAGAAAAGAGCAAGAGCTGAATGAGTGATTAAAGATGTGAGTTAGGACAGGGAGCAATGAGGGAAGGATAAGAGTAATCATTCTGGAACACAACATATCATCACCGACTGCTGAAGAAGTTATTGCAAGTACAGATTTATTAACGTCCTCCTCAGTAACATCGCTAAGGTTGAAGGTTGAATATTGTGGCAACGGCATACTAGAAAGACTATCTAAAGTAGCGGCTTTGACGCGCGGATCGAGAGAAAAAGGAAGAAAAGTGAAATGTTTGTTGAGATCATTGAGGTTCATATCCTTGAACTGGTTAGTAGGTGATTTGTCTATGCCTACAGATTTAAGTAATTTCCATACATCGGACGAACTGCGGTTAATGAGTTGTTCATGGAAGTAGCGCCTCTTAGCATCCTGACACAGATGATTGCAATGGTTACGTAGATATTTGTAGTAAGCGAGAATTAGGTCTGAAGGTCTGCGCCTATATCTGCTCTTAGCTTTGTCCCTACGGGCCATACGCTCTTTAATATGTGGTGTAATCCATGGTGCAGGATTAAGTCGCATTTTGACTCGTCGAATAGGGGCATGCTGGTCATACAAGTTGAGAATGGTTGAGTTAAGGCATTTCACCTTACCATCGATGTCATCGTTCTCGACCAGAGGAGACCAATCGAGATCGCCGGCATCACGACACAATGCCTCCAAGTCTATGCCCTTGTAATTACGGATATGTAAGAGCTAGGGTTTACGCTTGGGTACACGGATACGATATGAAAGATAAATAAGATCGTGGTAAGAGAAAGTAGCAGTAAGCTGGCCATGGGTAGAAACATTAATAGGAGAGGAAACGATGTGTATGATCGATAAATATTTATATTTTCATAAATAATTGGCAAGAAACTGTCATAATATTAATATTCTAAATTTCACCCTGTTACTTGGGCCTTAAATCGGTTGACACATTATTCATCAAAATCGTGAATAGTTAAGGCGCTACAGAGGAACATACGTAAATACAAACATACATACCTACATAGACTGCTAAAATCATAATCCTTCCTTTTCGCTTCGCCTTAGTAGGGTAAAAACAATTTACCATCCAATCAAAATTTAATCAGAGAACCTCGGTCTAATATACCACCAATATGTACCAACATAAAGGTGTGGTAGTCTCATACAGGGCACCACAAAACCGTGTGATATACACGTAGCCACCTCTCACAATGTGACACAGTCGGTTAACTCCTCTAATTAATTGTTTACCTACGTCTTGGATATTACGAGTATGTGTGGTGTCTTTACAGTGACGGGACGGAAATTGAGTGATATTACTTAAGTAATTTTGAATAGGTGTCAAATGAGGGCTGTAAGTTAGTTAGGAAGGTGGGTATATAACAGGCAATGTATGGAAGACAAATGAATAAAATTAACTGTTACTAAGTGGCTGGTTAAGTGTCGTAGATAGGGGGTTCAAACCCAAGCAGGCGCTTTACATTGTGTAAGTTACTTCATTAGCTCTGCTCTAAAAACTGTGAACCGGCACATCGTGAGGAAACCGGCTTGTCCTAGAACCAAAAATTTGAAGACATGTCACATCCATCAACCCGCAATGGGCCCGCGTGGTGGATTACGACCCATTCCCTCTCTCACAGAGAGGAGGCCTGCGCCTCAGCAGTGGGAACATTAATAGGCTGATGCTGATGATGATGAAGTGGCTGGGTAAGTTGCTGATCGATTTCGCGTGTCGTGTAATAATAAAAATTGGTAGAGTAGGCATAGACTTAATCCCAGTTTTTTGATCCGTAGTTAACTCCATATGTACAGCGCCTACACTGTTTCAAAATAAAGACACTGCGTGACCGTCGCCGTATGCGTGATCTAATTTTCCTTTACAAAGTAGCAAACGGGTTTATTAAGTGCAGTGATTTAGTAGAATGTATCCAATATTCAGTCCCTTCAAAACTACCCAGACATCCCATCATAAAATTACTCCATATTCCATTCCGCAAAACCAACCTAGGCCTCAATGCTCCACTTCTCCGCATGTGTAGAAGCACCAGATACTGACTTACACGGTGTTTCACTGAATAAGTTTAGAAGAGCAATCTCGAAGGTACGGGAGTGTGCAAATAGTTCAACTTAGTCTTATTACGAACATAAACATTCTACTTCGTTTCCTTTTTTTATTCTGTCTGTTTTTCATTTTGTATGTTTTTATTTTAATTTAGATTAATATATATTAACAATTTAAATAATTTAGTGTTTCTGACCATATGGTGTAAGCTGCGTATACCTGTAATAGGCATACCTACATACCAGCACCTTTATTTTTCTTTGTTTACAACAAACTGTTTTGTATGTAATGCTATTGGTGTACCTTATAATAAATAAAATAAAAAAAAAACTCAAGCAATTATGACCACCAGAAAAGCGTCGAGGCAATGAAGCTCGACGAAGTCCCAGCGAATGAATTTAACTGTCTTGGATCTCGCAACGAATTTCGTTCAGAAAGAAAAGTAAAACGCAGGAGTAGGCAAATATACAAATTTCCACATGAGAGAGTTAATTGTTTGAACATTAGTTAGATTAACAATTGATAAGTAAACGTGTATTACTGAAAATTTACTCCAATGGTTAGCACATTAAACCATAGGTTGAGTTAACTACTGATAAAAAAAACTGGTCCTTATTAGTCTATTCTAGCCTTTTTTTTCAATGTTCTAAGCAAAACTTAACCTTATACTAGTTAAAATTAAAATGAGTTTGGAATAATGAGTAAGCAAATTGCAGAAGACTGGTATCTTGGAACCACGTCGTATGTTGTCTTGAACAAGTAATCACTGTCATCGGCGGCGAAAGCACGAAAAAGAAAAATAATTTTGAAAATGTCCTAAAATGTTAGCTGCAGCGCAAAATAAAGTTTATGTGTAGGGTTAAAGGTTACTTTTTCCAAATTATTATTATTACTTTATTAGGTACCTACGTTTGGACATAAAATGAGAACTTAGTATATAATATTAGGTCCTTCCTTATGAAATTGGCGTTTTGTCGTACTGGCCACTTTGATCTCAAATATCTGCTCTTTAGTTTGGAATTCCAATTTTAAATTTATACAGCTATTTACTCATACTTTTGTATTTGGAAAACCGTAATTCATTTGTTTTTTCCTCTTTTGGTTTTTCTTTGCGCCAGTCAGTTAACAAAATGGAAAACTTGAAATATCGCGTTATTTACGAGTAGGTACGAGTTCCATCGTGGCACCAGTGCTGCAAAAACGGCTCGAAGGATTAATGAAGTGTATGGCGACGATGTCGCAAAAGAAAACATAGTACGTTTTTTGGTTCCAAAGTTTTCGTTCTGGAAATTTCGACCTGCAGAACAAGCCCCGTGGACGGCCGGAGACCAAAGTTGATAATGAAGAATTGAAGGCTTTTGTGGAATCGGATCCATCGCAAACCACGTCCGAGTCAGGGCTCCCATGCAACAAGTGATTATTTTTGCCGTTTTTTGCAATAATGGTACGGAACCCTTCGTGCGCGAGTCTGACAGGCCGGTTTTTTTTATATTTTGAAAGAGGAGTAAAGTTTACAAATAAAACAAGTTTTAAAAAGGAATAATTATATTGTTTAATTAAATAGTTGCTTTCAACAACAAAAAACAAGTTAATACGAAATAAACAAAAACTTAAATACATTAAAACATACGTCTTTTATCCTTACACTTCTAAAATGGACTAAATTAATCTACAATATGCGAATCAGATTTAAAAAATGTTTTTGTGCATCAATATGGCTAAGGTACTTTATTTGAACATGCTATGGAATTTTGAACCTTAATTACAATGTGGCAAGCTTTCAATTAGTAAACAACTTTAATCACAATTACTTGATGACTATATTCTTAAAAGGATATTAAACTTAAGTTCCACGAGAATAAAGTTCAATATTGCACACCATTTCGACGGATTAGTTAAGTCTTGAGTACTTCACAGCCATTCCTTTTTCTAGGGAATGTAATGTATTGATCAAATCTATACAATCAATGTATAGAAAAGTAAATATTCAATGTTTACATTAAAAAATTGTTAGTTAGTTAAAGTTCTTACAGTAACAATCATACCCACTTACAATATAAATTATCTTTATAATACTCAATGATTCTTAGGAACTAATATTTTCTATAGTTATAAGTACCTGAAGGTACAACTAAAGGCACACTGGGTTTAATTTATCAATTTTGATGTTACAAGTCAAAATATTTCGATTTAGAGAGATTCTTTTGTGTTAGAAATTCTAAATTCAAAAATGGATGTCAGTTTTAAAGGTACTATTAATACAAACAAGAAACGACCAAAGACTAAGAATTGTAGACAGGCCTCATAGGCAGAAAAGTAGCACTCAAAAATATTTGTTTCATGACTCTATGTGAATCCAGAGAAGTTTCAAGCTTATTTCCGTATCAATAAGGTTAACTTTAGTCTAAGTAAGTAGACATTCTATTATTATATAGAAATGTATTGCATATGATGACAATTCCAAATGATTCAATGAAGTTTTCAAACTTATTTTCGTTTTGATAAGGTTGTAACTTCTCTGTTTGTACCTATCGTAATAAAACAAATATTTAATGTCCCTACACTCTCAATAGTCTTAAGTTTTCCAGTTTTTTAGAGAGATACACACAAATCGTGATTTGAGCTTCAAAATAAAACAGTTTACTGTAGCAGGGCCTTCTCTCTCAGATGCTTAGCAGCCTGGAATGTGTTGTGCATCAACATAGCGACCGTCATCGGACCCACTCCACCAGGAACTGGGGTCACGGCTCCGGCTATTTTGACGACCTCTGGTAGAAAAAAAAAAAATTGTAAGAAAAAAAGAAAACACGAAAAAAAAGAGTACAAAAAAAAGGAAATCACGAAATAATCAAATGGTGTATCTGTAATTTTTAATCCCGATTTCTGAATCACGAATTCAGTTGATAAATATCAAACTGGCCTGAAAACTGTCAAACTATGGTGTTCAGATAGGATTTGATACATTATTTCCTTAAAATCAAATACTCAACACAAAAACCAGCCCTTAGTTTATAAAGAGTAGATTAGTCATACAAACTGTAGAAATTAACTTACTTTTTGAAAATAAATTAATACCGATCAGTGAAAAAAAACAAAACACTTACCATCATAGTCAACATCTCCAACTAGTCTAGATTTTCCATTTTCGTCAGTAATTTTGGTGATGCCCACATCAATGACGGTAGCACCAGGCTTGATCATGTTTGCTTTGATCAGTTTCGGCACACCTAAGACAAACGAAATAAATATTTTAATTTAAATAATGTTAAAAATGAACATACATACATAAACAACAACAACGAACAATTAAAGTACAACATAAATACAACAACGAACAATTAAAGTACAACATAACAACAACAACACGAAATTGGAAGTCTTGTTACTTGAAAAAAAACAAAATACTCGAAAATCAATTATAATAGAAACGTAATAAAATCGAAAATTACCTGTAGCAGTGATAATAATATCGGCATTCTGGCAAAATACTTCTAATTGTTCTTTCGGCGTAAAACGATGGCAGATAGTCACAGTGGCGTCCATTCCAAGCCCATTGTCGTGTTTCCCATCACTATGTAACATCATAGCGATTGGTAGTCCTACATTTTTTGATCGGCCAACCACTACCGCGTTGCGTCCAAAAGTTTCGATGTTGAACCTAAAAATGTAGACAATTGTCACTTCTGGTGTTTTGTTGCATGGTCTTTGGCACTTTTATGAGAAACTCTCTACTTATTTTCAGTAAATTTACATCAATAATAAACCAATAAGTATAGTAATCCCCAACTTTTCTTTGCCAGGCTGAACTTTGTTATATGGCTGTGCAGTGGTAAGTCTCATACTAACACAGCAGTGCGCCATGTCATACGCATCGGTAAGCCTATGTTCTGCCCGGCCAAAAAGATTGAGGATTACTGTACTCGATGCCAGGCTTATTAAAGGACCATTTATCACACACATTTAAAAGTAGATATTTAATTTTTTTCTAAGCATTAACACAAAAATATCTAGCTCATAATATAAAAGTTTACGAAAAAGAACTCACCTTTTCAGCATTTCAATAACAGCTAAGGCAGTAGCAGGAACTAAGGTAGGCATATCAACGCACAGCTGTCCAACATTCACGATATGGAAACCATCCACATCCTTCTCGGGAGCGACTGCATTGCACACTTTCCTCTCACTCATTGACTCAGGTATCGGCAACTGAACTAGAATACCATCAACCGTACTATCAGCATTGAGGGTTTCTATTTCTTCAATAAGCTGGTCTTCCGTTATTGTGCTATTATGTTTGATGACTTCTGCGTTAATGCCTACATATCTTGCTGCAATGATCTTGTTGTTGACATAAGTGTGGCTAGCTGGGTCTTCTCCTACTAAGATGCACCGAATGGAAGGTGCTCGGTGACCGAGATTCACCCAGTTTGCAATTTGTTGTTTCAATTCCTCCTTCACTGTCCCTGCCAGTGCTTTGCCATCGAGGATTCGGGCCATTATGCTGTTGGAACAAAATAAAATGATAAGTACTAAAGTTAATTTATTTTTAAGTCCTATTACATAGCACTAGACAACAATGAGAGACAGAAATATTGTCTGTAAGAGATTGCCCTGTGCGATAAGACCACCCATTATACACTTGCTTTTATAAATATTTGTCCTGTGCGTATATTTTTGTAGTGTACAAATAAAGAATACAATAAATAAAGCTTACTAATATTATATATGCAAAAGTTTGGATGGATGGATGTATGTTTCATAATCAAGCATGCTATAATGGCTGAACGGGTCTCGATGAAACTAGGCACAGGGATAGATTATACTCTGGAATAGCACATAGGTTTTATCATCCCTTGGGATGGTAAAACACTTCCACGCGGGCGAAGCCGCTGGCAGAGGCTAGAAATAAATAAATAAATATTCTTTCAGTTTATTGAAACTACACTTGTTTAAAAGTACTGATAAATTAAACCTGTTTAGTAAAAGTACTGAAATATTAAACCTGTTTAGTAAAAGTACTGATAAATTGGGTGACATTAGAAAGTTACAGAAAAAGTAGCTATAAAGTATTTGGCTGTGTGAAAATGATTGATAATGTTGAGTTAAAAGAAAAAAAAAAAAACAAACTTGAAGTCGAACATAGAACCTCCTCCTTTTTGGGAAGTCGGTTAAAAATAAGACTTATGGCGCTTGTTTGTATAGAGATTCTCCGAATGACCTTCAAATCTTATCAATTTACTTAATATTGATGGGATGCCACTAACAAATTTTGGCAATAAATCAATGTGGTCCCAATAACAAAAATATATTGTTTAAGATAAATTAACAGGCCAGTAAGAGTTTGTTAAATTATGAAGTTACAGCTTATCTACAATTCAAGTGATAGTTAGTTTTGAGATGAGATCTTTTTCATCAGTAATAATGAAGGGATAGGTATTCCTTTAATTTCTTCTAGATAAATACACAAACTAAATGTTACATATAAATTAATAATTATAAGCAAAACAGAAAGACAATAAAACCAAAAGGCAAAAAGAAACAAAAATGTGCAAGGTAAAAAAAAATGCATTTAAATAAAAAAAAAACAAACAAATCAGTTTGTAAGCCACAACACAAATCTCTAATATATTTTACCTGGCCGAGCCCAGAGTATCAATGTACGTGTGACTTCTCATCGTGGATGTCAGTAGCGAACTGAATACTCGGAGGCGGAGGATTTGCCTCATCGCTTACTGCCAACGTACACAGGTCATTAGGTCAACATGACCAAACAATTTACTACACAGATAACGCACATATTCCAAGTATAGACATCAAGCCAAATTAAACGAGATAACTATAGCTTCAAATTTAGAACATCAATGGGTTACGAAGTTCAGTCAATATCTTCATGCCAGGTCAGGTGTAAACCGCTTTTAACTACTCCTTATTACGGTCATATCAACAAAACTGGATTTAAGCAACTATGGGTAACTTTATGTTGATAATTTATCTGCATATTGACTTAATTGGCCACTATAATTATAATATGAACAATGAAACAGATTAAGAATTAGGTTACCTTGAAGATTTATTGGAGAGACTTCAGTGATAGTAACATTGATTATGGTATATGTACAACAGGCAATGCATAGTCTAAGCTGGCAATGTGTCGAATAAACCATATTATCTGAAGAATGGTTATAAACTTCCTCATGTTTAGTCACTGAAGATCAAACATGGCTTGTGTTTTACTGTGATTACTTTCTTGTTCTTCTAAGAAGGCACATCCCTCATCATTTCAAAACAAAGACAAATTTTAAAATTGTAATTTGTAGAATCTTCATATAAATGCAATGTAAAGGAAATATAATTTATCAGCCAACTTCAGGACTACTTACCGAAATGTTTAGTTTTCTTTTTTTAAATACTTTTAAGTTTATCTTGGCTAACCGCGTTCACGACACCGTGTGCACCTTAGGATATTTTCTGAGCAGTGAAACCTTTCTTTGGCTCTTGTTCTTTTTATTGAAGTGAATCAAATTAAAACTTTATGTTGTTTGAAGTATCATGCATGTGCGATAAACGTGGGTTCATGGTTGTGATAGTTTGGTTGTTGTCGTGTCACAAATAAGGATAAAGAGTTTCTAAACGAGACTAAAACCTATTGTAAAAAGAAAGAAGACAAATTCTAGGAGATAATAAGGGTTTAAAATGTTTATTTTACATTTATATAATTGTTGTTACAGAATTGTTATTTTTGGATATTGAAGCAATTTCTATTTTCTTTTGGTAAACAACAATCAAATAGAGTTTTAGAACGCACCAAATTCTCGGAAGGTTTTGACTTTCACTGTCTACAGTTTTGACATTGACACCCTGAAGTCTTTTCATGCTTTTCTATATATTCGTTTCGTTATGTTATTGCTATGACGCAGACATGATGGGGATTATGACGCGTTTAATTATTGTTACTAGCCATACATAACACGTTCAGAATATCTACCAATCATCACATGATTCAATTGGATGTGGGCATTTAATGTAAATATAGGTTGATACTCCGGGCTGCTAATCAGTGTCCAGGGTCCGTAAGAGGTAGCAGCTCCTTGACCAACGAGGTACCAGTAGGTACCGATACCCAATCTTGTAAGGTACCACGTGTTATTAATTACAAACTATTATTTTTATTAAATCATCTCACTTTATTCGCTTTATTGATGATAACGACAACCAACATTTTCTGATACTTAGTTAAAACGTCTGTGTATATACCTACAGTATAAAAATAAGATGTAGGTAAACAATGCCAGGATACCTATATGATCTTTTGATAGATATTTGTACCACCTTATAGGTGCCTGATTAGTACAGTCAACCTACCCACGTCCTAGGTAGGTACCTACCTAACAATAACTTAATACTGAAAGCGTTTCTATTTCATACCAGTGACCATTTTGATATTTTTGGGGTCTTGTTAAAATATAGATACGTAGGTAGGTAAGCACCTACGACTACGTATATACCTTTTTTTTTTGTTTATGGGGGAAACCTTCCCGCTCCTCTGTCTTCAGCCAGGCTTCGAAGTGCGGCAGGACGGCTTCGACAACGCGCTTGCGCGAATATTGCGGCTGCTGTAGCCGCTCGCGCCTCTGCTCGAGCGCGTTTCGCCGTTCCTGCCACCTCCGCCTTAAACAGCGACTCCTGGCACGCTATCAACATTCTGGCGGATGGCGCGAATTCGGTTATAAACCCTCGCGTCCATGTCCGCCAAAATGTCCAGCGGAGGAAAATGTGCCAGGAGAGTTGCCACCTCAAAAGACACCTTTCGGTATCCTCGTGCGATACGAATGGCCATTTTCCGCTGTCCTGCTGCGTCGGACACCTGCTAGTCTGCTCGACCAGACAGGCGCCCCATAAAGGACCATTGATCGCACGACCCCCGCGTAGAGGCGGCGAACCTCGGAGGACCTCGGGAACAAGTCCCGAGGTCCTCCGAGGTTGGGCAGCAGTCTATGCAAAGCACCCATTGCCTTTTCAACTGCTCTTGCTCTTCGAAGCCCCACTGACCGTCCAGGGTTTATTTATTTATTTATTAATTAACACATACATTTGTTTTAACAGGTAAGACCCAAGCTAACAAAAGTAGTCATACATTACTAATAGTACAGTCCCAAGTAACGGCTCTGGGTAGAAGCACAAGTTACACAGTCAGCCCCAGATCTAAGGGGGGGCAAACCGGGGCACTTGCCCCGGGCGGCAGTTTCATGGGGGCGCCAAATCCTTGAGACAGGAATTCGAAATATCGAACAAATGAAGCCTCTTTTCCAACAATCTCATCGGTTTTTATCAAGTAATCGAATCTTAATATAATATGTTTGAAAAACACACTTTTCTAGCTTAAAGCTAACTTTTTTAGACATTGAAAACAAAACTGCCTATGCGACGGACTTTGAGGAGCTAATAGATTCTTTCGCAGAAAAGAAAGCACGCCGTGTAAAGTTGTAGTCTTTCCTGGTTATATATTTTTACTGTGTTTCTGTTTTATGTCACAAATGAAAGTTATTATATTTTATAATAAAAAGTTTAAATTTATTAAAGGACTAGCTGTTCCCCGCGGCTTCGCTCCCGTGGACCACCACATAGGACCTCCGGGATTAAAAAATAGCCTATGTCACTCAGGAATAATGCAGCTTTCTATTGGTGAAAGATTTTTTAAATCGGTCCAGTAGTGCCGGAGACTATTCGGTTCAAACAAACAAAAAAATCTTTTCTCTTTATAATATTGGTATGGATTATTATTTTAACAAATGGTCACAAAAATGCTACTCTTTGGTAGTTTTAACAGGTTTTCTCCTACACTGAAGGGAGGGAGCGCCACTATCAAGGTTTTGCCCCGGTTCGCAATCATCGTAGATCCGGGACTGTACACAGTGGACAACACACTAAGTGTCACCCTCTGGAATTCCGCCAAAGAGCAAGAAAATATGTCCAAACGCAGAGAGATGCTATTAAGTATTCTAACTGCACGAATCACTGGTGCAAACTTTAATAAATTTGTACGGGTTGCCGGTACATTAAAATGCCCCTCCCTAGGTCCTAACCGTAGCCTCCTGTTTGAAACGAGCAATCCCAACGATGCCAATATTTGTGGATTATTCAGCATGCCACGAAAAACCATAAAAACATATTTTGCAAGAGCTAGGTTGCGCCTTACCTCCAACGTATAGTACCGAACCATCCCTATAACAAAAAGAGTTGGATACATAAGAGGGTAGAAGGGGTAGACACCAAATTGCTTCATATAAAGGTATCGGGTAAATTTGTTCTGCATCTTTTCCAGCATCTGAGAATACTTCACTTCATAAGGATTCCAGATGATAGCACAAGTTTCCAAGTTGCTTCGTACCAACGCATTATAAAGTGATTTCACTGCCGCCATGTTAGTGAAGTCACGGGTTTCACGCATGACAAAACCAAGATTTTTAAACGCTTTTTGCACACCTGCACTACATGCGCACGAAACGAAAGATCCCCAGAAAAAGTAACACCGAGATCTCGTACTAACACTACCCGCGGTATGATGTGACCGCCCATGCAATAATCGTGACGGCGAGGTACCACGGCCCGCGTGAAGGACATTACGTTACACTTCGTCACATTGAAGAGTAGTTTATTCTCTTCACTCCACGCTACCACCCGATCGATGTCTCGCTGGAGCATTCCACAGTGTGACTCGTCTGTGATACGTAGGAATAGCTTGAGATCGTCCGCAAATAATAAACAGCCAGCATCTTTAATGACTTCTGGAAGATCATTAATCATAATAATAAATTCTAAAGGTCCTAAGTTTGTGCCCTGACTTACCCCCGTAAGAGTGAAATACGAGTTCGAGGTTGTAACCTGCATATTCTACCATTTGCTTGCGGTTGCCTAAGTAGCTAGCAAATAACTCTAGGAGGGCTGGGGTAAAACCGACCCTCGCAAATTTACCTACTTAAAAGTATGTCATTATCCACACTATCAAATGCCTTCCTGAAGCCGAAGTAAGCGACGTCCAGTTGGGCACCAGTCTCCGAGTCCAGCACTGTGGTGGCCTGATTCAAAAAACACATTAAATTGGAGTTCGTGCTGCGGCCCGCACGGAAACCATGCTGCGCGTCGTTGAGCTGTGAGGCTACTTGCGAGTGGATAGTTGAACACAACGCGGTCTCGAAGACTTTAGCAAATGCTGACAGTACTGCTACTGGTCTGTACCCGCCAACATCTGAGCTTGGAGCCCCTTTCGGTACCGGAGTAACCCTAGTCAATTTCCAGCCGTCCGGATACGAGCATTCTCGTAAAAAGCTATTAAATAAAGGCATGTGCGGCCGTGCCAGTACTGTCCTACAAACCCTAACGATGAAAGGTGGCACCCCGTCTGGTCCAACTGAACGCTTGGGCTTGAGGCGCGTGAGCGCGGCACTTACCTCGCCGAGAGACAGCTGCCCCACGTGAATGCGGGCGCCGCGCTCGAGCACCATCTGCGGCAGCCGCATCCAACCGCGGTGCCACCGCCCCATAAACCGAATGATAGTAATCAGCGAATGCCTGAGCACACTCATGCTCTGGCAAAGGCTCGCCATTCTTAACTATCTTTGGTCTACTACGTTTCGAACGCTTGCCCCCAATAAAACCCCAAAAAGACCTCGGTTCCTTTACAAATTGTTGCACGTGTTAGAATCATGAATGGAATTCTATATAAAAGTATTGGTATCTACCAAGATAGCAAGCTTTGAATGTCAAGATGGTTATTGGTTATTTACAGTGTGTCAGAGTTCTAATGTATGTGGTGTGTAAGGAAAGGGTTTTATGAATAAAAGCACAGAAAGACAAGACTAGGTATTTATTTAAGTAAGGCTTGTCAATTAATTCATATTTAGAAGGCTCATTAGCTTACTGCCCGTTCGCTAGACTAGTTCTCGTGGGGAAGAAGGGCAACAAACCCCACGGAAGCTCTTTCGTAGTATTTGTCGATATCTTTTACAAACACAAAGTATTTACAATATTATAGATTTAAAATAACAAGGATAAGGCAAAGGACAGAGTAGCCCTTAAATCAATATAACATATTAGGCATAAAGGCCATAATACAATATAGATACAGCTTCAACACAACCATTAGAAATAATAAAGTTATATTAATATCAAATAACTTACGTTTGTCTTGTGTAGTCGAGTTTACACCAAGTATTATAAAGTAGTATACTTCTAAATAACAATATCTAGCCTGTACTGGCTTGTAGTTCACCAAAAAGTAAGTCCGCTTATCAATTACACAATATTTTATAATATCGGGTCTATCTGTGTCTCAATACGTCCAATATGAGAAAATAGCGCGGTATCCCGCCATTTTCTATATTGCTTCAAATAGTCTCAAAATTAGGTGAACAATAATCAATTACTATGAAGTGAATATGTTTTAAAACGTATCAAGACAATTAAGGAATTTAATATCGCCTATATAGCAATTCTTAATCAATATTCGAAAGAATATTGATACTAACAGACAGTATTGTACTAATTGTTTCAAAGGACTTATAATACCAATATAGCATTATAAAATCCAGGATACATCACAATGATCATTACAAATTACGTAATCATTTATAGGTATATTATCAACGTGGTTTAAATATAAGTTTAGAGTTATTTCCTGTACACACAACAATATTTACTTAGGTTGGTACTATTTTACATTTGAAGGTAGTTGACACCACAATAATAATTAAGGTAGGTACTTAGACATTTGTCGGTAGGTGCTTAATAAATATGACAGGTATGTATTATGTAGCAAACCATTGAAAAATGAAAATTAACGATTTAATGACGTCACACATACTTCAAATTCTATCACGGCCATACTGACAAATACTTCGTCCACGAAGTACATATGTACAATTTTATATAACTTATTTAATACAAGAAAGTAGTGAAAACAAAAATTATTGCCACTTCCAAATTTATTTTGTGGCTATAGTGAATCAATATAGAAGAAGTGTTATAAAATTAATATAACCTAATCTTACTAATAATATTATTTTTTACTTTTGTCACGTTTATTGATAATTAAATGTTAATAAAATCTGGCAACCGATTTCCATTCAAATAAACATACAATGCTACTTGACATCGTAGTCACCTTCAGTCATACTAAGATTTACCAGATACTTTGACATGTGAATCACATTCACCATCTGCAGGTGAGATTTGTCGTATACCAATTTAACGATTTATTAACGAATGGTTGAGCCAAATAAATGGAACAGCGCCAGACGTTTTCACTCGCTACCAGTGAGACTAAATGGTGTTTAGTAGCGAATATTTGAGCCAAATAAATAGACACGCCAATCGCTTTCACCCGCTACCGATGAGACTTCATGGCGCCAAATTAAAGGCCTAGTAGCGGATATTTGAGCCATTTAAATAGACACGCCAATCGCTTTCACCCGCTACCGGTGAGACTTCATGGCGCCAAATTAAATGCCTAGTAGCGGATATTTGAGCCAAATAAATAGACACGCCAATCGCTTTCACCCGCTACCGGTGAGACTTCATGGCGCCAAATTAAATGCCTAGTAGCGGATAGTTGAGCCAAATATTTTAGACACGCCAATCGCTTTCACCCGCTACCAGTGAGACTTCATGACGTCAAATATAAGGCCTAGTAGCGGATAAGTTACAACTATCATTGTAGCATAAACATGCCGAATCCATTTACCGAATTGCGGTAAGTACTTTTTTTATATTTCAATAAAGTATCTTAGTGGTACCAATGTCAAAGTAAATGGAAAATCAACAATTCAATATTATTTCACCAACCAACACAATACATCGCTCGGTCAATCTGACAATATCTTTGCAAATTGCATTGAACGTACATATTCTCTGTTGTACCCTACCCTACCCTACCAAGCCTACCTAATCTACCCTACCTACCCCACATTACCTACCCTACCTACATACCTACCCTACCTACACACCTACCCTACCTATACACCTACCCTACCTACACACCTACCCTACCTACACACCTACCCTACCTACACACCTACCCTACCTACATACCTACCCTACCTATGTAGCTAAGGTTCCATTTATATTTTCCATTTTTTTTTTTCATAAGAACCTTCTCCTAACAATAACAAACAACAAAAAGAGAATAAGCGAAATCGGTCTAGCCGTTCACGCGTGATGCCGTGACCAAGGGAAATATTATTTTTATATATAGATATATTTTTAATTTCAGTATTTTTATTCTACACGGCAATTACTTAATTTCTTTTCAAGACTCAAAGACAAGAAGTTACTTATAACGTAGCTGTCCCGATTGAACAAAACTATGTTAGATGTATGGTCACAAACAAACATCCCCAGAAATTCACACACTGGTTTTCTTGTCAATCAACCTTTGTTCCTAGCAAAATAAATTATGTGGGTACCCACACTAAGGTTGGTGACGACTAATTAGCCAGCTGTGCTAGTTCGTTGTAGCAGTTTTGCTTAGTTTGCAATACATTATTATAATTCTACCTCTGTATGCCATTAGATCATGATTTATTTATATCAAATCTGGATCACGAATAACCCTAAAACTAATTACTTAAATTTATTTTCAGATCGACCAAAATGTCTTTATGAAAATATGAACTGGATTGTATATTTTAATATAATTTTGCTGCAGCTTTTGCCGTAACTACTATTCGATTTTAATTTTGCCCAAAAGACAGCTAAGAGAAGAACAGAGCAGATAATATTTTCTTGTAAACGTGAGATTATTGTATAAAACTAAAATTCTAAATACATTAAAAATAATGATTCTATGCAAATCCTTTGTACCTCTTAAGTATGAAAATTGAGTTGGGTATACTTTAGTAAAAATACCCTCTGGTAATGAAAATATTAATAAAAATTCTTTAAAATCTCATAGTACATCATAAATGAAATAGCATAAAAGAATGTGCTGTTAAATAACTCATTTTTACATCTTGAATCATGGCGAGATTTTTGATCTTATAGTAGGTTAGGATTTTATTTAAAATAAGTCATAACTACCAATTTTCTGGTAAATAAATTGAAAAATACAACATTAAAAGAAACAAAAACCAAAGTATCACCACCTTTAGCTACTTCGTGCTGTAGCTGTTGGCTTGATGTCCATACCTAATCAGACTGACGCTCTGACAATAGTTTGCAGACTCGCTGACCCACTGCTCGTAAGGTAGCTAGAAGAACCGCAGTTCCAATGGTCGTACAGCTTCTAGATCCGCAAGCTATGCAGCTCGCAGTGCCGTCGTCTGAGACGGCATCGCGAAGACATCGACTTGGTGCGAGTGGAGGCGGCGACTCGTTGACACGTTGTTTATGAAAATGAGAAAATGAAATTCATTAGAAATCTGTGTGAGCTAGAGCAGAATCCCTACTTCTGATGTTAGAATCATGAATGGAATTCTATATAAAAGTATTGGTATCTACCAAGATAGCAAGCTTTGAATGTCAAGATGGTTATTGGTTATTTACAGTGTGTCAGAGTTCTAATGTATGTGGTGTGTAAGGAAAGGGTTTTATGAATAAAAGCACAGAAAGACAAGACTAGGTATTTATTTAAGTAAGGCTTGTCAATTAATTCATATTTAGAAGGCTCATTAGCTTACTGCCCGTTCGCTAGACTAGTTCTCGTGGGGAAGAAGGGCAACAAACCCCACGGAAGCTCTTTCGTAGTATTTGTCGATATCTTTTACAAACACAAAGTATTTACAATATTATAGATTTAAAATAAAAAGGATAAGGCAAAGGACAGAGTAGCCCTTAAATCAATATAACATATTAGGCATAAAGGCCATAATACAATATAGATACAGCTTCAACACAACCATTAGAAATAATAAAGTTATATTAATATCAAATAACTTACGTTTGTCTTGTGTAGTCGAGTTTACACCAAGTATTATAAAGTAGTATACTTCTAAATAACAATATCTAGCCTGTACTGGCTTGTAGTTCACCAAAAAGTAAGTCCGCTTATCAATTACACAATATTTTATAATATCGGGTCTATCTGTGTCTCAATACGTCCAATATGAGAAAATAGCGCGGTATCCCGCCATTTTCTATATTGCTTCAAATAGTCTCAAAATTAGGTGAACAATAATCAATTACTATGAAGTGAATATGTTTTAAAACGTATCAAGACAATTAAGGAATTTAATATCGCCTATATAGCAATTCTTAATCAATATTCGAAAGAATATTGATACTAACAGACAGTATTGTACTAATTGTTTCAAAGGACTTATAATACCAATATAGCATTATAAAATCCAGGATACATCACAATGATCATTACAAATTACGTAATCATTTATAGGTATATTATCAACGTGGTTTAAATATAAGTTTAGAGTTATTTCCTGTACACACAACAATATTTACTTAGGTTGGTACTATTTTACATTTGAAGGTAGTTGACACCACAATAATAATTAAGGTAGGTACTTAGACATTTGTCGGTAGGTGCTTAATAAATATGACAGGTATGTATTATGTAGCAAACCATTGAAAAATGAAAATTAACGATTTAATGACGTCACACATACTTCAAATTCTATCACACGCCTCTGAAAATCGCAGTATGCGGTACTGATTTCTACTTTGACAATTGAACGGTAGTGCGAAAATTTAAAATAGTCGTTGACCGAACCCGTCTTCTTAAAAGATTTGTGCCAAAAAGCTTTCTTCTTAATATGACCTATTATGTCAGCAGTTAACCATTCAGGGTAGTGATAACGAAAGCAATCACCCTTGAAGCTCTTTCTCGGAGTGCTATCATCCAAAATCCTGTAAAATATGTCATAAAATATTCTATATTCTTCGTCGGCACTACTCGTTTCATACAGTTTAGTTAGGCCAAGATACTTAATGTATCGACCCACCTGGACTTGCGCATCTCCAACTGTCACTGACGAGCTAGGTGGCTCTCTGCTATTCGACAGTTTATGGAACCATAGCGCCTCCGTTTTATTAGGCGCTATCTCCAAATAAAGCTCGCGGATCGACGCCACGACTTTTGCCACCCCGAGCTCTGCAAGCAGGATGGTCTCGTCGGAAGTGTCCCCGCCGGCCAACACCAGGATCTCGTCGGCATAGCAAACGACATTAACGCCGACGGCGAGTTCACTCCGCAGGACCACGTCGTATGCGAGATCCCACAAGAGAAGGCCTAAACCGACGATTACGATGCGCCTCTTGATACGCTCTGTAGGTTCTGGCTATTTCCTCATGCCGAGCTCTTGGCTGTCTTCTGCGCTGGGTGCGTTGATACTGGCGTCGAGACCTACGACAGAAAACGCGCAGCTGCGCGATTTCTTCCGACACCATGCGCGCAACAGAAGGAGTCGCCCATGAGATATCCACAATTGACTCCCCCTGCCACCGCACGCAAGTGGACATGGACCCCCGATTCAACAGACGAAGGTGGTGTAAAGTTATGTGGTTACCATAATCAAAGGGTTTAAAGTTTGTTCATATCTACACTAGGCCTAATAGGTACTAGCAAGACCAAAGCAGTACAAACGAAGAAACACAATTCTATCGGTTATCCAAAAATATCTACCTAAAAATACGTGGCAGAATTCCACGTGTGTATTCGATGTAATTTGACGAAGATGTTGCTTGCAAACTCTAGTAAAGGATTCTTCTCAGTGTCCGCACACTAAGAAGAATTCGTTACATAGCGTTTAGCCCAAACCCAACCCAGCTAACATGTCAGCCACATCCAGGATAAGGACTTGCCAAGAACCTATTTACACTGCGAAGGTTAAAAGCTAGAAGCTGAATCTACTATGAAGTCAGATAATTCCAGTTTATTTAGATAGTAATTAGACGATACAGACTCTTTTAACGACGCTAGCAGACGTTTACACATAGGAAGAAACGATATCAATGGTAGACATAACACAGTCATGGGTGTGACTTTTGACGTCATTATTTACCGTCGATGATATCGGTTAGTTAGGTATTGTTTTAAAATTATTAACGGTAAGTAATTTAAAATATTCCATATAGCAAAAAAAAACGTAGATAAGACATAGGTACCTACTGCTTCATTGTTATAAATGGAATATTTTTATAATCTTAGTAAATAATTAAGGTTATCGTATTAATTAATTTCATAACATCCTATGCGTGGGTTACTTATCTCTAGTTAGAACCGAGAACCAATTAATTTCATTGGTGCGGTGTTATGTAGGAAAGGAAGGATTAAAAACGTGTTTCATAAAATTCTTTGATAATATTCAGGTTGTCTGTGAGGACACAATACCTAAACTTAAATCTATAGGTATATATACGTAGACAGATTTACCTAATCATAGGTAACTATAACATGCGCATAAGCTAGAAAAGGGGGTAAAAATTACGATCACGATAAAATAAATAAAAAAGCTTTTATTAAATCCTTACTCATTATTAGACAAAAATCGGCTTAAATTACATTAGTGGTAAGTAGTTGTGTTAGTAAAAAGTAACAAAAAACCTAGCATAATATTTGTTAGTGTTGTGTGTTAGTATATACGTTTTCTGTCTCTATCTCAGTGTAAGGACCGCCTGAGGCGGTAAAAGCCTCCTCCAAATGCTTCCATTTGTCGCGAAGTCTAGCTGTCCTGGCCCAAAGGCTTCCAGCAGTTTTGGCAATGTCGTCTCTCCACCTTTTAAAAGGCCTGCCTCTTCTCCTTTTAACAGATCTGGGTGTCCAGTTCGTTATAATCTGGGCCCATCGTTGTGGTTCTAGTCTCTGAATGTGTCCTACCCATCTCCATTTAAGTTTGAGTACCTGCCTAATGACGTCAGAAGATCTTGTTGTTTTCTTGATCAACGAGGTTTTCACTCGGTTTCTTAGTTTTATATTCATAAAACTTCGTTCTAGTCCTCTCTGACAATATAGAGAAGTTAACCATCTGATAAAAACAAATTTCAAGAATTATAGAAGCGGCATACTCTATTCCTACCTAAAAAATCCGGAGGCATCAAGAAAGCATAAAAACAAATAATCACCACTAAAAATATACTGTTACACTTATGCAATGCTGATGGATCAACGGCAACAAGTAGACATGACGTCATGAAAGTAGCTACGCAATTTTATAAAGAAGAAAAACATGTTCGACACGACCCGGCCTTCCGACCTTCTTAGAAACAGAAGTGGAACTATCGATCAGAAAGTTAAAGACTGAGAAGAGCTCCGGATCAGACGGCATGACTAACGAAATGATCATAGCAGGAATAGACAAATTAATCGCTGCTCTGAATAGATTGTTTAATTTAATTCTACAACAGAAAAAAAGCCCGTACAGTGGACGTGCTCGGCTATAGTCCTGCTATACAAAAAAGGCGATCCAAAATCGATTTCAAACTACAGACCTATCAGCGTGATGTCTTGTCTGTACAAAGTTTTCACGTCAACTCTGCTTCGAAGAATAACAAAACTGATAGATGAGAACCAACCAGTTGAACAGGCAGGGTTTCGAGGAAAGTACTCAAATCAAATCATTTTATTTTTATTTTACATTGGCCTACATGGGCACTTATAAAACGTCGACAAAAGGTGTACGGTTCGGGTTGGTCGTTTCCTATGGAGAAGAACCGGCAAGAAACTCCATGGTACTCGACAGTAGACCATATCCACACTCTGAAGCAGGTAATAGAGAAATATATAGAGTACGACAAACGTCTATACATTGCTTTTATAGACTATTCAAAGGCATTCGACTTTATATCACACTACTCTATCTGGCAAGCTCTAACAGAACAGGGCAACAACGAGTGAAAATCGAAATTGCAGGCCCAACATTTAGCCCGAGGTGTCAAACAGGGTGACCCACTCTCTCCCAAGCTTTTCATCGCAGTACTGGAATATGTCTTCTGGACACTGGACTGGCAAAATATGGGGATCAGAATAGAAGGAGAATATTTATCACATCTCAGATCCGCGGACGACATCGTCATATTATCTGAAGAACCAGCTGAGTTACAAATGATGTTAGAAACCTAAGAGTTACTAACATCATTTGTAACTCAGCTGGTTGAAGACTGTCAGACTGTCTCAGCTGCTCATTAAGATGAGCATACTGAAAATATTGGACTCGAGATACAAAACGAAAGTTATGACAAATATAAAGAACGTGTTCCTATTATGATCAACTCAATACCAGTTCAGTACGTGGAAAACTACACCTACCTCGGCCATGTCATTTCATTTAAATATTGTAGCGAAAAAGGAGTAAATACTAGAATAAAAAGCACATGGAACAAATACTTAGCAATGAAAGAAATCTTTAAAAGTTCGTTTCCACCTAGGATGAAAAGAAAAGCTATGGGTACCTGCTTAATAAACCTCGCCTCACTTACGCGTGTCAAACTTGGTCGTTAACCAAAAGGCAACAAATTAATATTAGAACTTGTCAGAGACGACTAGAACGACGATCACGATAAGGACTGATAAATATTTAGTTAAATAGAAAATGTTGATAAGCTGCGCAAAAACCCAACGAAGTAAAGATTATAGCAGGAGATTGATGATCGTCGGGAAGGGATGTGTTTAAATAAAACCGCTGAACAAGAAGAAAGTCTTTGTATAACTAGACTAAGACGATTCTTTGTATAACTGAAGTAAGGGCTTACTTTGTTTGTATCATGAATTCATTATGTAAAATCAGTAACATAGTAATCACCAATTTGACTAAAGATGGAACAGCTGTTTATATTTATTGGATTGATTATAATTCTAATCTTATTCTCACGGTTAATTGGTCGTTAAAGAGACTGTGTGTATTTTAATTAAAGTGATCATATTTCATCAGTTCTCAAACTGTTTTTTTTTTTCATTAGTTATATGTTTTTTTTTTTTATATTTATGCCCTAACGATCTTCATAAAAGAGTAAGTATTAGTTTAAAATATAGTAGTTATTTGTCTCCCCTAAGTTTTCATTTATTTATTACAAGGAAAACACTAAATTTACGTCAAAGTTTTCGACAAAATACCACGGGTAAAATTCATATAATAATTGACCCAAAACTATTTTATCAAAATAATATTATTTGTAGATGTAACCTGAAAGTCAGAGAATAAAGTAAATCTACGTCAACGGAGAAGCTTTTCAGATCAGCCCCATACGCGTGCTAGTCACGATGGCGTGCGACAGGGGTCAATCCTAGGGCCGACTCTGTATGCGTAATCTTTATTAATGGTCAAGTGTACAATATGAAGTGGTGAGATATTTTTTAGTAGCTGTTTAGAGGAAATATAAGTGACGAAATTTTTTTAAAGCAATAATATAAACATGTTTTTAATGGCTACGAAATACCTAAATGATAAAAAAATATCTCTTCGTATTTATCTACGTCACTTTCGGGAATAGTTTTGTATTATGTGTAATAGTGAGATAATGGCATATCGTCTAGTCAGCAATATTTTAATAACAGTTTCATTGTTAAAAAATTATGACCTCTGTTATTATTCGTACTACATAGGCTAGAATTCTCAATGAAAACCCAATGAAGTTATGAAATTTTATCTTTTAGTCCTTCCTAGTTCCTTAATTTCTAACTTCTTTCTATTTAAAGCTTTTTTTACCCATTCCATTTAGGACCATTTCACGCGTCTCGGTCTGTTGCAATGTGGCATTTTATGTCATCTCTGTGCATGCTTTGATATTCAGAATACTCCCATTCATCGCTTTCTGGCTTCCAGCTCACATAAATCAATTTACTTGCAGTACCTACATACGTGTTCGATTCTTGTAACCATTATATTATTATCCTATAACAATCTCTTATCTCATTAAGTAGTCTAACCAATTGTCTCTAACCCAGAATCGAAACAACTGAAAGTTATGGGGGAAGCCTTTACTGAGCTGCGGAATGATACAGACGTACAGTTATCAGTAACCTCAATAGTATACAAAAACAATCTGTGATTCCATCAAATTTCGCATGCCTAAACCATAAAAAGATTTAATTGTAAAATGACGTGCGTGGGTGTGTTCGGTGACGCAGGGGTCATAAGATAACGCGGCATGTCAATGTCTCGACGTTACTGATAATTAAATTATTGTAATTAGTTATACGCAATAAAAACATCTTGTTTCGAGTGGGTTTAGGCTGTGGATGTATTGTTAGTGGTACGACACGAGAAATGAATATGTTCGAGTCATTGAAGAATTTTCAGACAGTATTTTTAAGCGTATTCTCTCTTGTGGTCATACAATGACCATAATAAGTATATTAGCAAGTATGGGATTGCCAAAAACTTTGCCCCCTACCTTGCATTTGCCTTTTATCTCCTGTAATCTCTTTCCCCTGCGTTGTGACGTTAGTTGCCACGAACATTGGCATATTTACATAACCAATCTCCACATCTAGCGTTTGAAGCATGGTAGGAGAATATTTATACATAGTAGGTATACGCTGTTTTATACCTACTATAAATATTGTACGAGTTTTTTATGGCATTGTCATCGAAAAGAAAGCTTTAAAATCAGTTAGGAATAGATACTCTAATTACCATAATTATGAATATGGCACTTGTATGCTTGTGGCGACTTCTGCTTGCACACTATTGAGATTCACCAACCCAACTGTAATTTTTACTCCATCGCAGACAGTAGAAGTCTTAAGAAAATTCTCTTCGTTCTACTTCTATGTGGCTGAGGCCTTACGTTATCGTCGTGTCTGTTACTATACGCCACATTTGATTCTCGATGTCTGTAATACGCGTATTAAACATCGCGATATTTACCTAACTTTGGTTAAAAATAACAAAAAAAAAAGATCAGCTAATATTTAATAATGTTACGTAAGTCTCTTGTTATCACTTTACTTATCATGGTGTTGTTAATTTATTATTTTACGCGCAGTTTTTCAGTGGATGTAATAATAAGTTGGAATACCCTTTCAATAGATAGTCAAAATAAAAAAAGCCGGACAATTAAGTATCAAACCATGTTTCAATAAGACTGTGAGGTCTATCAAAACCAAAAGAGAGAGCAAAGCGTTCCTTACACTGCAGTGGTACAGTTTGCAGGCTGGTATTATCATTAGGTAATAACTAAACCTAAACCAACCCAAAAATCATATAATTAGCCAAAATCTCCAGTAGGTACCAATAAAACAGCCGCTGTACGTAAAATTAAACTGAGAATACGAATACTCACAAAAAATAAATAAATGGACTGTGTTTTCTTTCAAATTGAAGTAAACATGATGGTACTTCCTCGAATGCTAAAGGAAAATCTTAATTAAAAGCGTAAACACAGACTATTGAGCATTGGAGAAGAGTGATATATAAAGGGCCCATAAGTATCGAAGACCACCTCAGTGAATATGTAAATAGATGAAGGTATAGTAGAAATTAAATATTATATCTGGGGGAGGCCTATGCATAGCCGTATTTCAGCTGAAATGATGATGATGATGAAATATTATCCATCATAGAATAATAATAATAATAAACTCTTAGAGTAGAAACAAGATCGACCAAGTTCATGCACTTGGTCGATTTTGTTTCAAATCGATAATATCTTTTATATCATCAGCTGACATAATCATTGGCGTTCCGATCAACTTCTATTTTTAGATATCTTATCATATCATAATCGATGTGTCGATGACCTGGTGTTATCAGAAGTTCATATTATAATACTTCATCTTTAATCTGTTTGGCTTTCTGGTATTTAAGTTATCTTGGCGAAGGCAAGATGGCAAGGAGGGTTCATTAGGGACATTTCGTAGGTGAGAAAAGGTTCCATTAAGTAGGTAGGTACATATTATATGAAATGTGATGGCTAGTTAGGTATAGGTATAACAGTTGAGAAAGACCAAAAGAATAATATATTGATTCTGAATTGTAAATGGATTATAAAAAGAGGGAATACTGTGAAGACTGCTGAAAAGATATATGAAAAAAGTAAAAGCCATGCTGTGCCTGAAATCAATAAGTAGTTACCTAATTAAGGGTAGGCAAAGATTATAAGCAAGAAGAGTTTAAAACTTACCGTAATAATAGAGTTTTCCTTTGAATAATAAACGCACTACCTTAGTAGCAGAGTACATAATCAAACTGCATTTAGCATGAAAATATGCAGGTATATATTAATATAATACTTCAGAAGCAAATCTGAATACTGATTAGAAAAAATACTGATAAGGTTTTGGTATTAGGTAACCGCAGACAATGATCTCAGACATTAAAATATAATGAAAATTGATTGCTTATGTGAGTCATTTTCTCGTAGACAGATCGTAGGATTAGTTAAGCTAGGTACTCTCAAAGTCTCAAGAAAATGTTAATTGTTAACACATAAAGAAGTGTTAAGTGTAAAGATACAGTAAAAGTGTTACGTAAGTAAAGAGACTATTAGTAGACACTGAGACTAAACGCGATATGCAAACGCTAATTGATAACTGAGGACTATTCGTAAAAATTATCAAAAGTGGAAGGTAATTTAGGTATAAATTAGACGCTTGATGGTCATACTAATAATTGGTCAAACTACTGTGATTGGCAGATGTTAATAATAAATCACATGACACTTGGCAATTTTTACTATAACTTTCGACATTTGATTAATTTACTTATTAGGTACAAATAAAGTACATTACTGCAGCGGCCAGCAAAAGAGGCATTGATGGACGAACGTGTAAATGTGGGCCGAGGCGATGCCGAGGTACACTTACGTAAGTCCAAGTTGTGGCCAAGGCTTGTATAGTACCTACTTTTGTTAAATAATGCGCAAAAATTAAAACTAAGTATAACTAGAACTCATTTTGTCAAATACAATGAATTTTCAAAATCAATGACGAACAACGAACAACAATAATTTTGCCCGCGTTAAAGTGCTCATTAAAGCCAGTTTGAAATTTAAATAAAACCTTTGATAAGTTACTTCCTGCCATGTTTCGGAGTAAAAGATCGTTCCATTTTTAAATTACACGACAGATATGGTTTTTCATACAAATTTTGCCAGCCGCTGCTAGCATGTATTTGGCCAGTACAGCAATTTCGATTTATCTCGAAGAAGGTTGTCAAAATAATGCTCGAATTTCCAAGCATGTATTTTATTACAATGAAATGGTTAAACTTAATAACACATTATTCCTGCATAAGTTAAAACAAATAATTAATTAATTAATAATTTTTATTATTAATTAATAATTTTTAATTTTAGTAATTTTTATTCTTTTTGTTGTTACTTTTTACCTAAGTACCTACTTAAGTGGTTATATTTTTTTGTTTATATTATGTAGTCGATGTTTTTGGTGCACGGTAAAACTCTAATGAGTTTATGTTGGCATCAACTTAATTATATAAAATGTATGTGTTACTACTGATTAAATAAATAAAATAATAAAATATTCAGAGAAAAATGGATATAAAATAAAATTTTGAGATAGGTCAGATTTGGAGATTCTTGTGACACCAAATTCCAAATTACATTTTCGTCGAATCTCGTTTAAGTCAGATTAAGAAACGACCAATTTCTTTGGTTCTACCTTCTCTTTCAGCTGCTTTGCTGCTTGGAATGTGTTGTGCATCAACATAGCAACGGTCATTGGACCCACGCCACCGGGAACTGGGGTCACGGCACCAGCTACTTTGACGACCTCTGTTAGACAAATGAAATTAGTTGTATTATATTATTTCATAATTACATTGGAAGGCCTCCCATCAGGTGGACGGATGACCTAGTGAAGGTTGCAGGGATCCGCTTGATGCGGGACGCACGGTACCGATCAATGTGGCGACGCTTGGGGGAGGCTTATTTCTAGCAGTGGACGTCTTTCTGCTGATATGACGATGATGATGATGATATTATTGAAAGTTAATCAAAGTATCTCGAAGAAAAACTAATAAACCAATTAAGCTAAACAAAGTTTCGGCAGAATGCGGATGGTTATAGGAAAGCTAAGGAAGATTAAAGAAACGAGGATAAATTGTATGAAACATGATATGCTAAGAAATGAGAAGACGTTAGGTGTCTTTAAATAGAGATGTATAGAAAAAATGAAGACACGATGCGTCAACCAAAATGAATTAAAATAAAAGCAAACATATTGAAAAAAATATGCTAATAAGGTTTGGGTGCAAAAATATCCAAAAGATAAAAGAGAAACGCTTAATGAAAATGATGACTTGCCATCATAATCGACATCGCCAACAAATCTGGATTTTCCGGTTGCATCTGTTACTCTGATCAGACCAACATCAATGACAGTTGCACCAGGCTTGATCATGTCAGCTTTAATTAGTTTTGGAATACCTGAGAAAAAAAAGTAATATTACCGACTGTTGTTGTTTACTTAGCAATAGAATGTGAGAAATTCGTAGAGTTTTCACTTGTTCGTGGATCAAAAGTTATTAAATTCGTGACTTTACTAGTCATATTTTTCTAATGTTACAGCGTGCTGTAGCCTACTTATTATAAGAACTGATGAAGATGCTATTGATGGTGTCAAAGTTGTAGTCGATTTCTAGATCGATATCGACACGCACGTAAGAAGAATACACGTAAAAAGTATGAAATACCGTAAGTCAGGATATATCTCTTCACAGTACTGAGCTCAATCCCTTATTCCTAATGGAACATATATGTAAACCAACCATTCAAAATTTTCGTTCCACGTAGCCTGAACTAACCAAAATTCTCTGGTGTTACCTGTAGCAGTGACAATAATATCAGCATTCTGACAGAAGACTTTTAATTGCTCTGGTGGCGTGTAACGATGGCAGATTGTAACAGTGGCGTCCATGCCGAGACCGTTCTCATGTCTCTTGTCGCTATGCAATATTATAGCAATGGGCAGACCAATATTCTTCGATCGGTTCACCACCACTGCGTTGCGTCCGAAAGTTTCGACCTCGGACCTGGAAATGTGTATGATGAGGTATATAATTTATTTTAACCAATCTTTCGAATATCAAGGTGTCAACTACCATAAACTCAATCATTACAAGCTTTCATTTCGATGTCAATGGGAAAAGTGCCCAGAACGCTGGCAGCATTGCCACGTTGAATAGTAATGCTGGTTAAATTTCGCCCATAAAAAAGAAATTTGTGTAAGTAAAATAAAGAAAAATGAACTCACCTTTTCAGTATCTCGATAACAGCTAAAGCAGTAGCAGGCACAAACGATGGCATATCAACACACAGCTGTCCAATGTTCACAATATGGAAGCCGTCGACATCCTTCTCAAGAGCGATCGCATTGCACACGTTCCTCTCACTCATTGTCTCAGGTACTGGTAACTGAATCAGGATGGCGTCAACACTACTGTCTTCATTCAGGGTTTTTATTTCTTGAATAAGCTGTACCTCAGTTATTGTACTTTCAAATCTGATGACTTGAGCATTGATGCCTATATTGCTTGCGGCTCTTATATTGTTGTTAACGTAACTCTCGCTTCCAGGGTCTGCACCTACTAAGATGCATCGAAGAGAAGGTGCTCTGTTACCAAGGCTTACCCAGTTTTCAACTTTGTTTTTTATTTCATCCTTGACTGTCGCAGCTAAAGCTTTGCCGTCGAGGATTCTGGCCATGGTGCTGTTTGAAAAAATATCAAGTTTATCTAGTCTTTCAATACATACAATTTGTTATATGCTGATTACGACATAACAATTAATAATTAATTAGTTTATAATTTATTAATGGTGTCCCGGTTTCCTGAATACACGCGCATGTTTACTCATATATGTTACCTTAGTTGACATAATTCTGAAACCAAGGTCTGAATATTTGAATACTTAATCGATATTATTAGGTATTTTATCTATCATTATCACAATCTGACATATATCAACAATACACATACATCGATGGCCATCGATGTCCTTGTGTTATCACGTCATGGGATGTGCTTTATATCTTGTATATTAATTACATACAAGCTAAGGCCTCTGTCTGTACTCGCATTTTGTTTTTATTTGTCTTTATACTACGTGGGTTGATTCCAGAAAGAAGAAATATTTTAACATAACCTAACATCACCCCTGCCACTTTACGTGTACAAAAATGTAGTACCTATACCGAGATTTCAGCATATATGTTTGAGTTATATGTATGATCGGGCAATCAAACGTCTGGATATCAGTTTATCAACTTGATTAATTCCAATATATCTTTTCTCGTCGTTGGCACACACCGCCTTCCCATACACTACTTAGACTAACTCTCCACAGGCAAACTATCTACTCTAACTCAAACTCCTTTCATTCCCACATATAAGTAATAGAAGACGAGCCTGTTACCATCATCATCATCATTATCCTTTTAAGGTTCGCACTGTTGAGACACAGGCACAGCCTCTCTGTGAGAGAGGGAATAATCCATAATTCACCACGCGGTTTCCAACGCATAGGCAGAATTACAGATTTCGGGCTGCTTCTGATAAATTCTTTGATAGATTCGTCCTATGGAGAAGTCCAATAAAGCAATTGTACAAAACTTAATGTACTCAATGACTGAGACAGACAAACTTATTTTTAACCGACTGCCCAAAAAGGAGGAGGTTCTATGTTCGACATTATGTTTTTTTTTTTGTATATTCACCGATATCTCCGTCAATTGTAGACCGATTTTGAAAATTCCTTTTTGTTTGGAAAAGTATATTTCGAAATTGGTCCCATTTTAATTTGGCGAAGATCTGATGAAGAACTTCGAAGATATACAACGGAACTCTTCAATAAATAACGGCATATCTCTCGGAATTGCTGCAATCGCATGTCTGTTTATTGTTTATACCATTTCATAACATAAAATCACGCCAGTACGCTCTTAAGGCGGTACGCAGATCTCTCATTTCACCGATTATGTTCAAGTTTAATGATATTCGGGAAATCTATTCTGGCGTAATAGGTACCTTACTAGACAACTTACCTATAACTACAATGAACAACTAAAAATAAACTTTTTTGCATAAAATACTAACTACCGGCTTCCAAAAAGTTTTTTTTTGCATTTATGATCAAATAATATACTGTCAAAGTTATTAAAAAGACATGATTATTCATACTTTTCAGATTTATAATTATTATTGTGTAATTATGGTGCATTGCTTTAGTTTCAATACACTCATGTTTTTTACATAAAATATAAAACATTTTGGTCTCCTTTGAAAAGTTAACAACAGCATTTTCGTAATAAACAACCTATTTTTAACACGCTTTTATTAGCTTGGTATGTAAACACCCAATGAAACGGATTTTTTGTACCTTTTTCACCTACTTCAAAACGTCGGATTAATTACAGCTATGCCTGAGTTCTTCTTTTAATATGTTATATTCATTAATTTCAATACATCCTGTCAAAATAGTTTTAACAAAAATGCTAAAGAGAAAAAACCTTTAGCTTTCCCAAATTTACAAATTTTTCGGGAAACTTAACCAAGTTTTCTTTCTCAAAGAACGTTATACTGAGACTATTACGAACGTTAGAAAAATATCCAAGTCGGTCCAGCCGTTCTCAAGTGATGCGCATTCCAACGTACACTATTTTATTTATATTAATTTAGATATTCCAGAAGGAGGGCACAGTTTTAAGGTATTTATATATAATATCAAAATGGATGTTGTTGTTGTTAAAATTAACAAATAAAGAAACTAATAAATAAGTTTTGCATTTACGGCTAATTAATATATAATTTATCAATTCATCATCATCATCATATCAGTCAAAAGACGTCCACTGCTGGACATAGGCCTCCCCCAAGCGCCACAACATTGACCGGTCCCGTGCGTCTCGCAACCAGCGGATCCCCGCAACCTTCACCAGGTCGTCGGTCAACCTGGTGGGAGGCCTTCCAACGCAACATCTTCCGGTTCGCGGTCACCACTCCAGAACCTTACTGCCCCATCGGCCTTCCGATCTGCGAGCAATGTGCCCTGCCCTCTGCCACTTAAGTTTCGCAATTTATCCATTACTTGCAAGGAATTACATACTGTAAGAAACTATAGCAGCAATAGGAAAAAATAAACACAAATATAATAACTGACCTGCCGTAATATTACAGAGTTCCTTTTAAATGATAAGCGCACCACGTTTTTTTTTCCAAGTGTTCGCATAAACTTGGTCGCCTCATATTTATAGGAAATGCATTCAGCTGATAAGGGCACTCAAAACTGCATTGTGGTTTACCATTTTTACGATAAATTCAATGATAATGATGTCACAAATGATAATAATTATTCACGTGTAGGTGTGCTAGATTTAAGGCGCTATATACGCCCAATGTTAAGGCCCTGGGCCTACATACCTTTAGTGCCGTAAAACGGTAATTTTCTTAGGCATACTCCTTAGTAACGGCTAAGTTAAAAGGTTTGAAAAAAAATATTATTGATTCATGTATGTAGTACATAATTTTGAACACAAGGTTTATTCGTGTAACTAATAGTTTTGCTCTAAAAAAATTATTCACAACACGATATTTTTTCGCAACTTTTGGAAACTCCTCCAAAACGGCTTGGATGTTTAAAAATATTTTTACACAGCAAAAATTGATGGCTGGAATTTCTTCATAACTAACCTAGCATATGTAAATCAAATAATATGTTGCAAACAAAACTGTTCAAAAGAAGGTTCAATATTGATATTTTGGCATCGAGCGGGCGCACGGCCAGTACTGCGTTAACATTGGGGCGTATACAGCGCCATAAGAATTTGTAGGTCGTTAAACTTATGTCTCGCAGCATTTTTGAGGAGTTTCTTTTTATAAGAATCTCAAGGGAATGTTACTTGAAAATTTATGCTTTCATGAATAATGTTCTTGTAAATTAAATTCCCTAAAAATTAAAGAGAGATTTGATATCTGCTAGTAGGCAAGTAACAACGCCAGTACAAACATTAAATGACAAAAATTAATAGGTGGCAACTGCGGAGCGTGAAAAATTTTCTTCACTGGACAATACATGCGATCCAATCAAACGTACTCAATCATTGCCTGTGTTCAAAAGACTCGTAAAGGAACATTACCTGTCACTGTCTTCGTTTTAGCGTGTTGATTTGTGATTGTGATTATCTATAGTCATTCATCATTTATTTTTATTGCCGTTATATTTAATATGTATGTATTTATTACATAGCATATGTATTTATCTGTGTGTGTATAATGTAGTATTTTAACAATAATAATGTCACACCAATGACAACCTCACTTCAAGTCCAGACAATTACTGTCCATACCAGGTTGCCTGGAAGAGATCGCGGAATGTGATATGGCCGCCCATTGTATTTGTATTTATTTTAAATTTCTTGTTATAATTGTATATAATAAATAAATACATGTATTATTGTATTTCCAAGTGTTAAATAACAATATTATGCCTATGAAAACCATACAACATGCACCAACTTCCCTTTGCCAGAACTTTTGATCGTTCAAATTGTAATTACTTTTTTACCAACTCGTATATTTTCGGTATAACTTCAATCTGGGCAAGTTTTAACACAGTGAGCGAACAGCTCCAATGAAGAAAAGTAACTTTCCATAACCGCTCAGCTGGCTAATATTCAATTAAAACTTTTTAATTTCTCTCTGAACCTTTGGCAATATTTTCTGTTTACGTTGTTACCCTCGGTGAAAAATAAACAATTTATAATAAAATATTGTAGCAAGTTTCGCAAAGGAATTATTTGTGTCGGGTTGTTTTCGACTTTCATTTTGTTCAATGTTGTGCGGATTTGGTATTGGTGGCAAATATTGTTTATTAAAGTTCTTCTTGATCTTTGATTTGTTATTGAAGTTTGTGCAAATCATTATTTCTCCTGTAAAGAATGATAATGCACTTTTTGTTGTTTAAGAAATCGGAGAATTAAGTTTAGTTACTCAATTTTATTCTCTTTTGTGCTTTTTCAGCGACCACTTCAAAACGGAAATGGATCCACAAACCAACGGGCGTCGCTGTTGTCCTTATAGAAACGATGGGTTGATCAATGAGAACCGCCTCCTTTTTTTGAAGTCGCTTAAGTACGGAAGGCGCCACATATGATAATACTAGCTTCTGCCAGCGGCTTCACCCGCGTGTAAAGTGTTTTTTATCACATCTATTCAAAAAGAGCTAGTTTATTCCTCGTAAACAGGGACCAAAATAGCTCTTTAATCCCTTAGGGACCAAAATAGATTTGAATTTGGAATGTGGATATTGTTAGTTAATGTTCCAATCAGCAAAGAGGCGAATCACAAAACATGCAGGAACAATGTATTGAATATCTGACTGGCTGAAAAACCACAAAAAAGTGGACCAAATAAAAAAAAAGTTGTACATAAAATAAACAACGCGCAAAATTAAATGCATTCTGCCTTCGTTCGCAGTTGTTTCAAATTCAGATTTTAGAATGATAAAAAATGAGCGCGTCTTACTCAAGTGAGAGTATTATAATCATGTTTCTCAAAAACTACATCCTGAGACACGGTTTTACGAGACTATTTATAATTCCCAAGCTGTAAATAAATCTACAACTTTAACGGATGGTACTAATAAAATTGTTACGATGCACTTCCATAATTGTTAAAATATAAAAATTAGCGTCTAATTATTTTATTTTATGTCTTATGGGTTTTAATTTTATGTAAATAAATAAACGTAACGTTCTTGTTAATTTTTATTTGTTTGTTTTTAACATTTTTGTTTGTTTTTTTTTTAAATTAGAGTGTCCACCTCGGGAGCAACACTATTTTAAGCTCGAGTGAAGTACTTTGAATCCCTCGCTGCACTCAGGTTTCTAATCTAGAATCCTTCGCTCCGCTCTGGATTCAAAAAAACACTCTCGCCTTTAAAATAGTTCTTTGCTCCCTAGGTAAACAATCTACTATTCTTACCCCAAGGGAACATTATACCGAGATGAAAATGTGCCTATGTGCTATTCCAGACTATAATAATCTATCTCTGTGTCAAATTTCATCGAGATCCGTCCAGCTGTTTGAGCGTGAAGAAGTAACAAATATACCAAAACACACACACGTTCACAAACTTTATATAATATTAAAGTGTGAGATATCTATTTTACCCAAGCACAGCAAAATCTTCCTAATTACTATGTTTTCTCTCCCAAAACTGAAACAAACAACTAAATTTTACAGTCACAGTAACAGAGGATTCAATAACCCTGAATAATTTTAGGAGTCTTGCAATAAAACATCTTTATTTATCAACTTGGCTCCGTTCCATAACCGGGTGAAGGCGGCCCCTAACTTAGGCCCTAAACTCGATTTAGTGGAACTTACGCTAAGTGCGTAGTAATTTTGGGACCTCTGTCATGGAGCGTTCGACTGTGTTGGGTGAATACCACAATGTTGTGGCCGTGAAATTAGCGGGACTGTGTGTGAACGGGAGCGTCTGGTTTGTAGGTTTTCTCTTTTTCACCGACTTCTAAAAGGACCAGGTTCTCAATTCGACTGTATTATTTTTTATGTGTGTTGTTACCTCAAAACGTTTTACTAGGTGAACCAATTTGATGATTTTTTTTTTATTTGGTAAAGCTGGTGTTTCTCATGTGGTCCCATTTAAATTTGATCTGACAAGGAGTATTTGAGTTATCATTAATAATGCGTATTTTCATGTTAATAAATAAGGTACCAAACTAAAAAGTAACTAATAAAAAACTTTTTAACAAAAAAGTCAAACCGACTTCCAAAACGAAACTTTTCAGAAGTCGGTGTATAAAACTAATAAAAATTGGTACCAAAGACACCGATGATAGATGAAGCGGACCCGTAAAACGGACTGCTGTTTATTTTAAGAGTTCGGTATTTTTTACTGGATCTGGAATACTGTCATGTGTGTGAACTGGCTCATACAATTACATAATATATGTCAGCGCCAAATAAAAACGTATACGTTGAAGCGGACCCGTAAAACGGATTTCTGTGTGAAGGAGCACTGACAAGTGATAGGAGTACTAATAAGGTACTACTTCTAGTTGTATAATAATTGGTTTTAGGTTTAAAAAGAAAACTTCTATTTTGTTTTCCGTAAGTTTCATAGCCCAACTCGATATCAAGTAGTCATAGCTCGTGTTATCCTGAACCATTGACTAAAGGTCAGGCTGGCTACCTCCTAATGTAGGTAACATAGCACCAATTGTGGCTTTATTATTGACAACCTAGCTCTTCTATAGTTCATGGATTTATATCAGTACACTGAACTAACAATATACTTACAAAAACTGACAACAGATAATTTTTTAATGAACATACATCTCTGCTTTAGCCTTTTGGGAAAACCGGCGTGAGGTTATGTTAAAAGCATTGCGAAAGTGCAGATAATAGTGAAATACTCAGCTACACCGTTGACTCGTAATATGACGTAAATTAATGTTTTGCTCCGATGAATGAACTCTTCCAACTCACTCATATATCTCTAGAAAAACATTAAAAGTTCCCCCACAAATAGACTTCAGTCACGAAAGCTGTAAAATTTTAATTTCATAAAACCATTTGCGGACTCGATTTTAATATCGATATGGTTTTGGTGTCGAATCTAAAAATATACTGCCCACTTCGAGATTTATTTATGAGTTTCTAGAGCCAGGACAGGGTGCCAAAATCACAAGTAGTGAAGTAGTAGATCGGTATTCGTTTCCTTTTAGAAACAATATTTTAGGATGCCGATTTACTGTTATGGGTTGGCAAAAAAAGAGCTGAAAATAGGGTCAACACTATAGTTTATGTGAAAATCCGAATAGTGGGACGAGGAAACTTATGGGCTATATTACCGCTTGCAGATAAAGTCCAGTGAAATTATCTGGAAGATAATTTCAAAAGAGGGTTTCATTGTTTCATTTATAAAATCCCTTAAATATGAGTGAGTGTATTAGTTTATTATTTTATCTACACCCATGCTATAAATCCTCTATAGAAGTTCCTGAAACAGCTTATTGCCAACATTATAACAACCAGTGTCATAGTAACCATAATATCATCCAAACGAGTGTCATAATTACCCGACTGCCGAAGGAGGGTAATGTGTTTATCAGTCTATGTATGTATGTTTGTTCCTATGTGGCGTTCTAGAGACCAAACGCGTAGGCCGATTTTGATGATTCTTACGTTAATCGATTCGTACTAATTCTGCGATTGTCATTGGCTACATTAAAATTGAAAAATAAAAAAATGGCGGCTTTTGGGCGCCATTTTGTGGGGCAGCAAATTGTTTTTATTTCTTCCGAACCCATCGTGTGGGAAATCAAAAGAAAGATTTTTAAGAGGTGATTTCAAAAATGTATTACACTTATATGTTTAAATGTACCTAATTCAAAAAAATATATCTAAAAAGTTATAAATAAAAAAGTTACATAAACAAAAACAGAAATCCCGACTGCTTAAAAAACGAACTAAAAAGACGATAACAAGAAGAAAATCATGCTGTGCAGTCGGAGGATACATCTGATTTTGGTCAGCGAGCTCGCAAACATGTATCCTCCGACTGCACAGCATGATTTTCTTCTTGTTACGTCTTTTTAAGCAGTCGGAATTTTGTCTTTTTTAATAAACTTTTTTTGTTGTAATTAATTTAATTATGCAACTCCTTCACTTTTTCGATCCCTTCCTTACTCATCAAATATTCACTTTCTCACTACTCAATTCGTGGTAACTTTATGAATCCCAAAAAATAACATGTCATGCACGCGCGTTTCACTACCATAGCGCCGGGTTTCAGAACCTTCTAGATTGGGTTCATATTATGGGTGTAGATAAAGTCTTGTACGCAATTGTACATAATTAGGTATAAATAACTCATGTGATACTATTAACCCACATTCGTCTATTGATACCCACTATTATACAACAGTTGCATTAATACCAATCAAAATTCTTTTGAGATACATTACAATATTTTCAACGAGAGAATATTTTCTATTCCCAAAACACTAGACAGCTCTGACAAAATATCTTCCTTCCTTTTCCGTGACTTTTTTGACAACCTGTACTTCATGTTTAGAAGGGAGAAAGATAGCGGATTCACCAAAGTTATGTAAGATCTCGCCGTTTTAAAGTAATCACCTTATTTGTTCGCGGGGAGCTGAGACGCAATTTGCCTTAGGAATGTCTTGTTTGTGCTTGAGGTACCCTTTTATGTTATGTGTGAAATATTAATGTATCTTGCATTGTGATTTTTTTCTACAGAAGTTTTAAAATTAAGTTTTTTTTTTTTTTTATTATTTTAGCTGATATATATCTACATCTGTGCATAAAGCATCTTCTCATTGAGTAGCCAGGGCTGTGCTTCCTGGATTCGGCAATTGAAACTCGAGGGGGCCCTGCACAAGTCCGAGGCAATGTGTTTTCATGGTCCTCAGAACGCGTGTATACATCTATACCCCTACAACGCATGTATACCTCTCCTACCGTTATCTGGGCCGGATCCCACATCGGCGTCGGGTCGACGATTAAGTACCTGGGACTCGTCATCGACAGCGGGTGTAATTTCGAGGAGAATTGCCGACGTTTGGCTTCCAGACTAGAGCGGGCCGGGGATGAATGCGTCCCAAAGAGTCATGGCCAACCGGCTATTCCGAGAATACCGCACGGTCTCCGGTGAGGCGGCGAGCGTCCTTGCCGGTTTTCATCGGTCCACATTGTGATTGCCCAGCCTTGGTGCCAAGTTTTGGGTATAATATTCGTAGGTAGGTACTATAGAGACTTTTCTCCGTCAACAAAAAAGGTAATATAGAGACAGGGCTGTTCCTGATTCTTTGTTTGCAATTATTGAGTTGTAAACACCAACCTATTCCAACCGACCTACTTATATTGCCAACTGTAGAGTTGGCAATATAAATAGGTTGGTTAGAGTCCAAATGTAGTTAAACAGCAGTGTATTGCACACATAATTGTCATTGTTAAAGGATCTATTATAAGTGATTACCCATCCTACTCATCTGACCATTTTAAGTGCAGCTACAACCATGCACTTGTTATTCAGTTGTAACCATACCAGTTTTATCTTCATTTTACTCTAGCTGTTGCGTGACATTATTGCTAAACAAGAAAAAAGGCGACTCACAGAAGTTAGCAGTCTCCTATAATTTCCCATAAAGATGCGCTCATACTGTGCTAGTATTATTTCATTATAGCTGGTCCTTACTGTCTCACTGCCGGGCAACTGCCGCCCACCATTCCTTTTATCTGCTTTTTATTTATATGTTCTAGAAAAGATTAAAAGACCAGAAAATGTCAGGTCATATAAGATTACAAGGGTTTTACAATATCATATATCTAGGATCACAGATCTATGAGTCATATTTATATGATAATGTAATATAAAAAGTTAATTAAAAAAACCCGACTGCTTGAAAAGTGAACTAAAAAGAAGTAAACAAGAAGAAAATCATGCTGTGCAGTCGGAGGATACATATTTGCGAGCTGGCTAACCAAAACCAGATGTATCCTCCAACTGCACAGCATGATTTTCTTCTTGTTTACTTCTTTTTAGTTCGCTTTTTAAGCAGTCGGGTATTTTGATTTTTTTAATAAACTTTTTTTATTTACAAATATTTAGTATTTTTTTTTAATTAGGTGCATTTAAACATAGAAGTGTTATGTATTTTTGTAATCACCTCTGAAACCCTTTATTTTTGTACCCCCACGAAGGGTTAGGAAGATTTTTTTTTTTCCAATTTTTATGTAGCCAGTGACACTCGCAGAGTTAAGACGAATCGATTGACGTAAGAATCATCAAAACCGGCCAACGCGTTTGGTCTCTAGAACGCCACATAGGAACAAACATACATACATAGACTGATAAAAACATTACCCTCCTTCGGCAGTCGGGTAAAAATATGATTCATTTCGTCTTTGATAATTTTATATAATGTATGATCCTAGATATATAATACTGTAAAACCCCCCTAGGAGTCAAAAGCACTGTCATTTTGTTGAACTGACATTCCTTTCAAAAGGACCTGTAGCGGCACCAACACCGCCACTTACGAACTAATGACATGACGTCACACAAACCCTGCATCGCGCAAGCAAAGTTTTCGGCGCGATTTAAACACATACAACAGTCCGACAATAACCGTTGGGCAGTTGCCCGGACCAAATACAACACGACGGGTGTCGGAGGATCCCATTTCTGTGGAGGTTTGTGGGACTTTACACCCTGTTCCTCTTGGTTCCAAACACCCTCCGCAGCTCTGATTCTAAGTATATGAACGTAAGATCGTTTCACATACTTTTTTGTTGTAATTTAGTAGCCAATGGTTCCAGAAAGTTACCTGAGATTTGGTTTATATAACTTAGTTTACTTGAACAACAAACACCAATAAGTATGCAAGATGACATTTTAATGGCAGTGATAAAATACTTATTTTGTAACAACGTCAAATTCAGAATTCACATTTTCTATCCAAAAAAGCATTAAAATCTTTATAGCAAAAATTAAAAGTTTTACTTTCAACTGCTTTAAATACTTTGAAATAAACTTCTAAGCGCGTGTTTTTATAAATATTTTTCTGTCACAATTCTTCGAAGCACGACCTCATTTGTAAATTATTACCCACTCACCATCCATCTAACTCGCACAATGTAAACTAGTCTTTAGGAACAGTAAACAAGTGAAATCGCGTGCATTTTCTTCGGGCGTGTAAAAACGGGGAGAAAATGATGTACGGTTATTGCCCTGTTTTATTATGTACGTAAAATATATTAAACGGGAACTTGAAATTAAAAGTGAAAGAGCAGTGGGAAGCGCACATGCATGCTTAGGTCTCGGGTTGTAAATTTGGATGAAATAGAAATGCTTTGTATCGGACTATGGGTAATTTTTAATTCATTGGCTATCGAGTTATATTTTTTTTTTCACCCTGAATCTACTACAACTGTAAAACCACAAAGTTTCGCCTACTTTATCGTAAATCATTAAATAGATACAGATTGTTTTTTTTTGTATTTGCTTTCCTATCGATGGGTACAAGGTATACCCCAAGTCTCATGATATCTTTTCTCACGCCAAAACGACAACTTGGCCAAGCGTCCAAGGACGACACGTCTTTCTGGGTTGAGACGCTAGAGTCCCTGGGTAATTTGGCCCCTGGCCCTTGCTTATTTTACTGTTTTGCTTTGAAAGTCGGTTTATTTTTTTGTGGAAAACAGTTTTTGTTTCTCTCTTTTTTGTATTAGTACAACACCACAAACAAATTTTCAGGTTCTATAGTAAAGTACCTAAAGGGTTGACAAAATACCCATGAAAAATGCTGAACCTATTTTAATAAAACTTGCACTTTTCTCTAAGTTGAGAGATACCCAATACAACACAAAAAGAATGATCACGATCCAAACAACAAACATACAAACATACTTACATTACACTAATGAAACACGTACACATTTAGAAGCCCACATAGAGTAAAATATGTGAATATTATGCAGTTCCAACAAAATTACATACCTACATACATATCGAATTGATTATGTCTTTTTTTTGAAGTCGGTAATAATAAAAAAAAAAGACAAAGGAAACTAAAATAATAAAAAAACTGGCAACAAATGATACGTTACTAAATTGTTCCAGCTTGCTACCTACGGATGTGTTCTATATTTTTAAGTGGCCACGAAAATTGCCGGTATTTCGTTGTGCGCAACACTAAGCGCTTTTTAATGTCATCCGCTCACGTTGCAAGAAACAGTTCATTATATCACTGTACGGAACCGCTAACAGAATGGAAAATATGTTGGGCTATTTATTTTGTTAATAGTAAAATTGTGTGGTATTGGTTGATATTTTTCGAAGTCTTCTTGGGTTGGATTTGTAGTAAAGCTTCTAAAAAAAAAAACTAGTATAGAAATCTTTATTGCATTCTCAGAACGAGTATGCTCACTGAATCTGAAGTTCGATACTACATCCATAACCATTATCCAAGCATATGCACCTACTAGCAAAGCTCAGGACAGCGATGTTCTTGCTTTCTATGACCAGCTGCAAGAAGCTCTAGAACAAAGCAGTAAGACCGTCATCCTGATGGGTGACTTCAACGCTTGTGTTGGGCAACAAAAACCTAAAGAAGAGAGTGTATTGGGAACATATTGCTATGGTAAAAGAAACAAGAGGGGTGAAGAACTTGTACAATTTGCATTCCAAAATATCCTCATATTCATCAACAGCATATTCAAAAAGAAACTATGCAATATGTGGACATGGCTCTCCCCAAAGAATACAAAAAGTCAATTAGATTATATCTTATCTAACAGTAAGGAAAAATTCGCAAATATTGAAATTATTAATAAACTAAAGTAAAGCTTCTACGTATACATAAATCAAGCTTCTATTCGGGTTTTTACTGTAATTAAGTTTCTACCTACACCTCTCGCAGATTTTAATATTTAAAAAAAAACTTTTTGTTAAAAAAACTTTAAGTTATTTTTCACCTTGTAGTTTTGTATTTGGAAGTCGGTAGTATTTTTTTGCAAAAAGTTTTTTTATTTTTCGCTTTTTAGTTGTACGTACCTAATAGGCAAGTTAGTAAGGGAACTATTTCGCCAGAATAGATTTCATGAAACTTGAACATAACCGGTGAAATGAGAGGTCTGCTTACCCCTTAAGAGCGAACTGGCGTGATGTTATGTTATGAAATTTTATAAACAACAAACAGACATGCGATTGCAGCAATCCCGAGAGATTTGCCATTATTTATTGAAGAGTTCTGTTGTATATCTCCGAAGTTATTTTTCAGATCTTCACCAAATTAAAATGGGACCAATTTCGGAACATACTTTTTCAAACAAAAAAAGAATTTTCAAAATCGGTCCACAATTGACGGAGTAATCGGTGAACATACACAAAAAAAAAAAAAAAACAATCTTGAAGTCGAACATAGAACCTCCTCCTTTTTGGGAAGTCGGTTAAAAATAATTAAAATAATAAACAACATTGTTTTAATGCTGTTTAAAATATTAATTGACAAAGATCGATAGATTTTGGGATGTTTAAAATTGTCGGTTACTTTTATTCTGAAAGGTCAGGTCCCTCAACTACAGAAATAACTGCAAGAATATCGAACGGAAGGTGCATTCAAGGAATAACTTACTTTGCCGCCTAACGTCCACCAGATGGGGGCATCTCCTCAAGTCCTGCGAAAGACTGGCATGGCACTCTTTTTCTCCGCTTGTGAATATGCATATCCAGTATAGAGTCGCTCTACCCACTCCAAATTAGTGGATACAGCTCTAAATGAGACGTGCCGGATTGCCACAGGTTGCCTCAAACTGACTTCTATACGAATGCTGTATCCAATTAACGGCATCGCGCCCCCGGAAATTCGCAGGACTTTAGCAAGTCGCACAGAGAGGGCGAAACTAGAAAATGACCCACGCCACCCAACAATGCACAATTATAGCTCAGTACCCCAACGCCTAAAAAGCCGGAAAAGTTTTCTAGGGTGCGTGGGTCTATGTGATGGCAACTCCTCTTCGGCAAGATGCGACCTTTGGTGAGAGAAACTCAAGCCTCCTGACAATTTCATCGGGCCATTGGAGAGCCTTCCACCTCGGTACACTCTGCCGTGGTCGACCTGGAAAACCCTAAATAGACTCCGCACTCAGGTTGGCCGCAGCAAGGACAACCTCCACAGGTAGGGGGGTTCTCTGATGGCACTAGTCATCATTGCTTGTGCAGCACCTCTCCGCAGACCATGGCCCATCTCACGGTGCACAGCATGCCCTGTTACCTGTACTTGCCGGACCTTATGACTGCGTCAAATGGTGTTGCCGTGGCTGAATTCTGGGCCAAACACAATATTAAACTTTTTATATTTGCTATAGACACGCTAAGAAGTACTACATAAGGTGAAGAGTCTAAATATATTCCTTTCTGATAGAAATAGCATGAAGCTACGGATTATAGCAACAGTGGCTACTATAACAGTGCCTAATATCCCATCCCACTTCTATTATAAACGCGAAAGTTTGTAAGGATGCATGGATGTCTGTTACTCTATCCCTTTACACCCGAAAAAAAGTTACAATTATTTAAAAATTTGTTAATTGAGGGGATTTCTAGGTGTCTACTGTATAGAGGGGCTAGATAATAGTACATTATGGTACAAGTGTGTAAAGTTGGTGATTACCGCTGAGGCGCCATTGAGACCCGAGCCGTTAGGTGAGGGTCTTAAGAGAGCCGAGGACGGTAATCATCAATACACACGTGTATCATACGACGTTTTTCAACACACTTGTGAAGAAAATAATACAAAAAAATCATTTCCAACAGTGAAAAGGTGTTGTGAAATTTTTTTCGCAATGGTGGGCAAAATTAATCAGTTTTCCTATGCGCGCGCATCCACAGACTACTTAGAGATACTACGCGCGCATCTAACAATGGTGATAGGCCATAGACTAAAAATAATGAGCTACCTTTTTTTTTTGCTTTTCGCGGATAGCGTTTTAGCTTCGTACAAAATGGGGAATTTCAAGTTTTCTTTATTACAGACAAAAACAAAAGTTATATTTATGTGAAAATTTTATTTATTAAACACGTACAAGTTGAAATTATCCATTTAAATACGAAGTTGCATGAAATGAGTTGCATTTGTACTATTGAGCACGATCTTTTTTGTATCGAAACTTTTTTAAGAACAAAGCAAGTCAACCAATAAATTAAAAAAAAAAACTCTTTATCTCACTTGTGAATAATAGTAATGAAAAAGTCACAGTTTGATAACAGGTGTCATTATGTGCCTAATTGCGGTGAAATTAGAGCCACTTTATGAGCAAGTGTGTTGAAAAATAAAATAAAAAACAGAATTTTCAGTTTTGCTGAAACGGCCTTGCAGAATGTATTTTGTTACGGTAGGTGGCATACGACCACGGTTATCCTCTACGGAATAGTTTGTACATAATAATTTCAGATGAGAATATGTTTTTGTTTCATACTTTTTAGAGTGTGATTTTTCAGTAGTCTGGTTTTAGTTTTTGAACTTATTTTTTATTTAAAGTATTTTGGGGTTTTTGCAGAGCCACATCACATTTTTGTTCTGTTTAGGGTTTGTTGTTTTTTCATGCATCTAAATAATGCATAAGTTACAAGACTGGACTTTGCGACGACGTAACCGAGTAATAAAATTTGTTTTCATGACTTTGATGGGATATACGTCGCAAACGGTACGCTTGACAAAAATATGATGTTCCAAACCCTACCTTCATTTTAATATCCCTGTTTAATGATACCACACATGACGGGGTGGGGTGAATTTTATTTCTATTCTTGACTGCGTGTCTCCTAGAGGGCGCCATATTCAATTTAATGAGACGTCACATAGTCTATAACCAACGGACAACCAAGACGCTTCCAACGACACCTCATTTGTCAAATTATGATTAGTAGTTTAGAAGTTGTGAGGGAACAGATGAACATACATACTTACTTACATACACAAATACCGGTTAAAAACATAACCTTACCCTTTTGCATCGCCGTATTCGGGTAAACTACAAATTCCAAGCGGGCTTATTATATGTATTTGAAGCATCAGAATCACCATTGTTTTCGGTGAACACAAGAAGCCAACCGATATCAAGCGCTTTAATTATACATTTTATTTAACTTACATAAGATAAACGTAGTTCCTTTTCATTTTTTCATTCTTTTCGATTCAAGGAAATAAAAGACTTCTGACGACGTATATTTTTTAAATTAACGACGACGTCAAATTAATATGAGAAATCACGTAACAAGATTTTCTTTTCCCAGACATATTTTTTTTGTGTCATCGGAAATTTACTAAGAATTTTCAATTTTATTAGCAAGTTCTATTAATATCAGGAATCTATCTCCAGCCTGTCGATTATTAAAATCTTGATGAGTTTAGAATTAATAAAGCAAAAGCCAATTAATTAAGATGACTTTCAGTTAGATACCTTCGCTAACGATTTCTAAGTCAGTCCAATTTGTTATTGTTAAATAACATTGACGGTCTGGATAGAGTGACGCTTTAAGAGCGATAAAGATTATCAAAGGTCTAAAAAGGATTAGGTACGTGGCGTTTCAATAGCGCATGTCAATTTGGGGTTTTGACAAACATTATTTTTTTATCTATTAACAGCATGTGATCTATTAATTTCTTCATTTGGGTTTCTTGTTTCATCTATATCTATATGTAGTACTACATTTAGCGAACCGAACACTCACTCTGTTCGACTGAACTGTACTGCAATCCGTACACCTTGTTGTAACACTATGTTGAACGAAACGTGTAAACGCCATGAATTTCACGACGACGTTTAGATTGCGAGTAAACTAAACTCTATAAGCGATCTAGCGCTGCATGTTTCAATAGTTTGATTAGACAACATAAATAATGTTTAGCGCTGCAGCGAACTTTAGTTCTAACTCACCAGCATCTTAACAAATGGTTTTCATGAATGATCTTGTCTATTGGTAGAATTTAAGTCAATGGTTCTATCACTGAATTATACACTAGGGTTTATTTCGTAACATGTATTTTCAGGAGAGTTTCAAATTTACAGAAAACCACATGAACAACGAACAAAGAAAACTTCAACTTTGAAACAAAAACATATCGTGCGTTTCCAGAATACCCACAATTCCTTCCCAACACTTACCATGGACGTATTATTAACTGCCGAAAACAAAAATAATACACTAGAGCAACACTGCCCCTTTAATAGCTAGCGATCGCCCCCTGCTACGCCTGCGTGGCTTGATAACTAGTCCAAATAACACTTAATAATAGTGTTAAAAGTGTTTCACGAACACTTTAACGTGATCATTAGAACCTGCGTCGCCATAATTATTGGTTGGTGTTACAAAATGGTAGGAAAGAGGGTAGTTTTTGTTCTATTTTTATTTTTTCAGGACATTATGAAGAATGTTACATTATTTGAATGTTGAGGTGTTATTGGCGTAGTTCGAAATGGAAGTAAAATGTCTTATGAGTAGGTAGATCGTAAATTGAAAAATTGGAATATATGTAAATTCTACGAATCTGTTTTGGGGTCTTGTGTTGTCAATATCAAACATGCGTCAAGAAGTCTTAAGTCCCAGAAGTGGGAAAATATTGCCGTGGAAGGAATCGGGTAGCCACCACGATGTATTTACCCAAGAAAACTCCTATGGAAAGCACAACGTATAAAACTAATTTGTTGGACGATCCGACTAACACTCAGCGCCTTTTGGTTACCGGGCCGAGAGTTGTGAAATTGGCTACCGAAGCTGCTACTAAGACGGTCCACCAGGTTTTGGATAGTGGATATGCTACTGGTGAATCACACTGTAAAATTTCAATCCGTGAACAACGACGGTTTGCCACATGGAACGTCCGTGGATTACTTGCCCCAGGGAAACTGGAAATTGTGGAGAGGGAGGCGGAGTTGCACAAACTGACTTTGCTTGGAATGACTGAAACTCACAAGAGAGGACAAGGACATCAAACTACCTCCAACGGAAACACCATGTTCTTATTGGGCTCTGTAGATTCTAGCACAAACGGAGTTGCTGTGTGGGTGTCTCGCCATCTCAACAAGCATGTACTTGGTTATAACCCTGTATCTGATAGAATAATGACTCTGAGACTTAACACGAGACCCTGTACCCTCAACATTGTCGTAGTGTATGCACCCACTTCCAGCGCTAGTGATGAGACTATCGACGAGTTTTATGCTGTCCTGGAAACTACTCTGACCAAAATCCCAAACCGCGAGATCACTTTAATAATCGGTGACTGGAATGCTAAAATTGGCAAAACGCAGCAAGACGATCACATCCGGAACACGATCGGAAAGTATGGCATTGGTACCAGGAACGAGAGAGGCCAGCGGCTCTTGGAGTTCTGCATCGAAAGGAAGCTCACAATAATGAACACCTGCTTCCAACATCACCCAAGACGTCTTTACACATGGAAGTCTCCAGGCGACAGACATCGTAACCAAATTGACTACGTAATCATTGACAGCCGATGGAGAACTTCAATTTCGAACGTGAAAACCACTGCCTTCTCGTTGCAAAGTTTTCCCTGCGTCTAAAAGCGGTAAAAAAAAGATCTTCCCCTGAGACCACGAACATTGACATCGCCAGAGAAAATAGCGTTCCAAAAAGATCTTAAGAACGCAATCACAGATAGACCACTCCCCATTAACAGAGGCGCGAATGTCCACTGGAATCATCTCAAGGACTTGACGTGGAAAGTCATGGATGGAATCACAGGTCAGCAATCAAAACCCACTTGCAAACAAACATGGCTTAGCACTGATACCTGGAAACTGGTGAAGGAGCGGAAAGACCTTAAAATGCTGGGACATAAAACACAAGGAGACCGACAAAAATATGCTGATCTGAGTCGGAAGATACAACAGCACTGCCGCCGTGACAAAAATAACTTTGTAGAGAATATCTGCCTAGAGATTGAAGACCACGCTCTAAAGGTACAAACATCAGATCTGTTCAAAAAAGTTAAACTACTGTCGAAGCAGTTCATACCCAAAACGTGGATGGTTCAGGACGAGGATGGTAGTCCACTTCAGGATCTGGTTGCAATAGCGGAAAGATGGAGACAATATTGTGAAGAGCTCTACAAAAACCCTAAAAATAGCGGGCATACAATAACTACATGGCAGTCACACGAGAAAGAACCACCTATACTGCCATCTGAAATTGAGGCTGCAATAGCAGCTCTCAAAGACAAAAAGGCGCCGGGACCAGACCAGTTAACGGCGGAGATTATCAAAGCGATGGGCTCATCGGGTGTGGATGCTCTACTTAAAATTTGTAATGACGTTTGGCGTACGGGCGAATGGCCGGATGATTGGGCAAGATCAGTAATTTTGCCGCTGCATAAGAAAGGCTCCACGGCAAAATGCGATAATTACAGAAACCTGGCCCTTATACCCCACGCCAGTAAAGTGTTACTACATGTCATAAATAAAAGGCTCCGTCATTACTTATACTGGCAAATTCCACAAGAGCAGGCTGGTTTCGTCAAAGGTAAAGGGACTCGAGAACAAATTCTGAACATTCGCCAACTAATTGAGAAGTCCTACGAATTTAACACCCCTATCATCATGTGTTTTATTGACTACAGCAAGGCTTTAGACTGCGTGATTTGGTCGGCTCTGTGGAGGATCCTGGAGGAACTTGGAGTACCCAAACATCTGGTGGCTCTCATCCAATCTCTTTATCGGTCCAATCAGGGTGTGGTAAAGGTTGACAAAACAATATCTGGGCCTTTCAATTTCGGCAAGGGTGTAAGGTAGGGTTGCATTCTGTCTCCTATTCTTTTTAATATTTATGGATAGTACATCATCAGACGAACTTGTGAAGACTGGGAGGGTGGGGTCACAATCGGTGGCACCAAATTAATTAACCTCCGTTATGCAGATGACACTACACTTCTAGCTTCGAATGAAACCGAGATGGTAGACCTCCTTAACAGAATGGAAACAATCAGTTTGGAGCTGGGCCTCAGAATAAATCATGCCAAAACCAAACTTATGGTGGTGGATCGCGCAAACCTTCCATAGGTGCTCTGGCGCTGGAAACGGTAAGCGACTTCATCTACCTAGGTGCAAGCATCAGCAACACGGGGTCCAGTGAGAAGGATATAAGGAGGCATATAGGGATGGCCAAAAATGCAATGTCCCAATTGCAGAAAATATGGAGAGACCGAAATATTTCACGTAAGACGAAAGTGAAATTGGTCAATTCCCTAGTGTTCTCAATCTTCAGTTACGGGGCCGAAACGTGGACCTTAAAGAAAGCTGACCGTGACCGCATAGATGCGTTTGAGATGTGGTGCTGGAGAAAGATGATGAAAATCCCTTGGACCGCCTTTCGCACCAACGCCTCCATCCTCCGCGAACTGAATATCAAGATCAGACTGTCCACGATCTGCCTTCGTAGGATATTGGAGTTCTTTGGTGACATCGCCAGAAAGGATGGAAACAACCTAGAAAAACTGATGGTTACTGGCAATATTGAAGGGAAACGTTCTAGAGGTCGCAGTCCAATAAGATGGTCAGACCAAGTCCGCACATCGTTGAACACCAAACTGCACGATGCTCTCCACGACGCAAAAGACAGGCATAGGTGGCGCAAATTAGTGAAGGAAAACTTACTCCCACGACAACAGGGGAATCACGACCCTCAGTAATGAGGAACACGACGCAAGGAGGAGGAGGATGCAAATTTTACGAATCTGTTTTGGGGTCTTGTGTTGTCAATATCAAACATGCGTCAAGAAGTCTTAAGTCCCAGAAGTGGGAATAAGAATCGTGTGGGTATATCAATACATCATAATTTTCCTGCCCTTGGCCCTATTTATTTGTGGTAAGTGCAAAATGTCCAAAATCTCTATTTTTCGCCAGGACGTGACTGGAGGTAGATCACTGTGTTGCCCAATTTCACACAGGACGTGGTATCTTTAAAAGTAAATTATTTTTCTTCAAGCTTATTGCCTCGCCTTTATGTCAATGATCTACATCTGATTGCGAATATGCACAATCTGCACATCATATCTTATGGGAGTGAATTCTTTGGCAGAATGACCGCAATATTATGTTGGTTAATATACAGGCTGCATCCGGAGTTATTTATTATACGGACCTTGTGGAAACTAGAACAAATTTCCGTGCGTTCAAGCGTTTTTGCCATACCTATTATTGCAATCAAATATAAAAGCTCACGGTGGTAGGACCCATTAATATTAATGTTAATTTTTATCCGTGGTTCTATAAAACTGGGCTTATCCCGGTTGTAAACGACCCTTTGTGCCTATTGGCCTTATTTGTTCTGTCTCCTATTTGGTACTTCCTGGAGGAAAGTGGTCATTATGTTTTTGTTTCCCTACTCTTCTATTCTTTTCTGATTATTTTCGCTGCGGGATCCAAGACAAATAAATTCATTCTCCAGGACTTCGTCGAGCTTCATTGCCTCGGTGCTGTTCTGGTGGTTACCACTGATGATCTCTCTGAAAGCTCTTTCTAACCATATTATCTTTTACACAGTCTATCGATCGTTGCTTTGGTCTCTCCCTATTGTTTACTGTTGTGAAATCAAGCCAACACTTCGGGCGGCCGGAGCGCGCGATCGTCGACTCCTCTCTTTTCAAACCATATTATTTGTCCGGGACAGATGATTTGTAATTATAACGGCATTAAGCCATTTGCATTTGCCATTTGCAGCAGACGTTGACTCAATTTTCATCCTACAAAAGAGGGCAATCCGCGCAATCTATAAAATGGGTCCTCGCGAGTCCCTCAGAGAAAAATTTAAAGAGATCGATATACTGACTCTACCTTCACTTTATATTTTGGAATGTATTTTGTATGTCCGTAAAAATCGGGGGCTTTTCAAAACTAGAAGCGACTTCCATAATTTAAATACACGCAGTAAGCACGAAATTGTAATACCCAAATTCAGATTAACGAAAACTAGCAAGTCTTTTCTTATAAACAGTATACGCTTTTATAACAAGTTGCCAAAGTCAGTTATAGAACTGACTGATGGAAGGTTCAAAAACTACATCAAACGTATCCTTATTAAAAAAGCATATTATAAAATCAAGGACTACGTTGAAGATAAAAACATTTGGCCTTAGCTCCTTCTGCGCATGCAGCTTCCCTGGTAACTTGTAAACGGCACAAATATGTGGATGTCTCTAACTATTTTCAATCTCATTTTTCTTTCCTTCTTTTAATTAGACTTTTTACAATGGTTTTCAAACATCTTTATAGCCCTTTGCTAAGAATAGTTACAGCACTGATAACAAAATTTGTGCCACATGTTAAATTTAGTCATGTAATACTATTTTTATTTACCTTTGTATAGATTCTTTTACCGATTGTTTTGTGAATGTGTGAACATTGTAGGCCTTCTAGATGCTAGTTAACATTTGTTAACTTTTTTATAAAATATATAATCCTTTTATTTTATTTTTTTAGTTTCTACCGACTTATTGTCACAAGTCGGGCCTACGTTTTCCCCCCATGTCTAAGTACTAATGCTGTAACATGGAAATATTGTAAAACCAAACCATTTTTAAAAGAGTAACCATGGAGTTTCTTGCCGGTTCTTCTCCATAGGAAACGACCAACCCGAACCGTGCACCTTTTGTCGACGTTTTATAAGTGCCCATGTAGACCTATGTGAAATAAAAAAATTGATTTTTGATTTTGCCTATTTATATATTCCACTTATTTCTCATCCACGAGCTAACATGGTCCTTCGAACCGGATCCAATTATATTCCCCAACCTTTCCTTGAGTAATAGATGTGTATTTTTTTCTTACTTGTTAGGTTAAAGAACCAAGACTGAAAACATAACATAACATCACGGCTGTATTTCCCGAAAGGTTAGGCAGAAGTGGGCCTATAGTAGGTTTACCCACATTTCATTATTTTTAACACAGTTACAGTTATTTTGATGTCCTATGTAATAGAGGGGCAACAGGAAAATCTACAATAATAAAAGCAGCCCTGAATAAACACAATACTTAAAATAAATAATTCATTTATTTCAGTGTGGAGTGCTTTAGTTCTTCGTAAGTTTGCTCTTGAAAAGAGGCGGGCAATGCTTGGATAAAAATGCAATAAGTTATTCTAATGCTTTGGACCGCTAATTTATTTAGAAAAGAGAAAATACTGGTGCTTACTGAGTCCACTAGATTGGATTATACCGTCAGAAATATATTTATTGGTGTGATTTGCTTGTGTTTGGCTATTTTAATAAAAACTGTTCTTTTATGCGTTTTGAGGATGTGCTTTTAGTATTCTTCGTTATGTCTGTAAAAATAAATATACAACGAAATAATCGGCAGAGTCGGTCATTCTTTTAAAAACTGAAATACCTATTAAATGTTGGATCTCAAATACCTGGTCACGACGAGTCTTTATAATTGGATTTGGAAGCCATTAAAAGGTATCTCAAAAAATAAATTAAAAATTATAACTGCCAAGAATATGCCTGGACATATTAAAAATACAGCTGCTAACTTATTCGAGAGGAGACTAAAGAGCAAATTAAAGGTCAACAACACTTTCAAAGGCGTTTAATGAATACAAGAACAATTTAATACGGACTCCTCGTTCCACTCCATAAAGGGAACTCTTTGAGCGGCAACTAATTAAAAAAAAGTTATTAAAAAGCTGAAAACAGCGAGTTGTCGAACTCCATGAATTAATTTAGTTAAAAATTGAACCTTTTTCTTGTCACTGCGTGTTTTTCTTCGACACTTTTATAGTAAAGAGTTTTATAACTTTTAATTAATGTATTTAATTGTAAAAGATCCTGTTAATAAATATTGCTTGTTAATACTTTTTTGAAGAAAATTGTGAAATACTGTTTAATATTTAAGGCAGTCTGAAGAAGGGAAAAATAGGAAGTTCTAACTTTTTAAGATTTCAGGGATCTGTAATCGAAAGACACAAGGCTGTCAAGCAATTTACTTAGTGCTTAGAGCCTAATATATCTTCCTGCAGCCTTAGACAAGTGACATTCTAAGTCAAAAGATGTATGGGAAAGTTAAACACTATTGAAATGTCACATGATCAATCCCATACATTTTGGCATTTCGACAATCACCATCGCTAACATCGAATGACAATTGTCCAGTGCCTCTGATGGCGCGACACAATTCAATACCTAGGCTAATTGTTCAGATATCGCGTAGGTACCTAAGAAAAATTGCATCCATGTGATCGTATCTAACTGTAAATAAACTGCCTATCATCATCATCATCTTCAGCCTTTTAATGATCCCACTGCTGGGACACAGGCCTCCTCTCTGTGAGAGAGAATGGGCCTTAATCCACCACACGGGCCCAGTGCGTTTGGTGGATGTCACATATTTTCGAATGTTTTGGTTTTAGTACATGCCGGTTTCCTCTCGATGATTTCCTTCATCGTTTTTTGAGCAGTGGCGATGAAATAATTTATACAATGTAAAGCACCGGCCAGGGTTCGAACCCACGACCTGCGACACGTAATCGCGGCCGGGGTCAGTGGGCCACCACTGCTCCTATATCGCCAATCAGTGTTATATACATCGTATCACGTTGAGCCTTCAGAGGCCCTGACAAGTGATATTCTATCATCGCAACTTCGCAAGCGTGGCGATAGCGATTCGAAAAAAGTAAAAAATGTTTGGGAATATGAAACACACAGTCACGTGATTATTCCCTTAGATCTTGGTATTTCGACTATCGCCTTTGCTGAAATCAAATAAAACTTGTTAAGAGTTTCAGAAGGTCGCTAACTAATCACCTGGCAAGTAAAGAAGTGAAACAAACGTTCCATGACGTTCATAACCGGTTGCACTAAGTGCTTGGCGTCTTCGCGAGTCGCCTTTCCTAAGTTCTGAGCAAGCCACTTATTTTCGCCCTAATACCAATACCAAATTTGAAACTCCGTGCCCTAAATATAGAACATAATTTGTTACATGAAAAATCAAAGGACAATAAATATTAATTATTGGTAGGTAAACATAGAATGGTTTCCGTCAACTTTAATTGATGTTTAAGGGTTTCCTACCGCGTCATTGTTCGTTTAATAAATTACTTAACTAGTACTGTTTCAGTGTTTCTTATGTAATTTTCTTGTGATAATATTACTTTCTTTTGTTTAGCGGCAATTCGGGGTTCGATTGTGATATGTTATTTGTTTTTCAGACCAGAAAAACCTGTGCTTGTGAAGAAAACGTTATTTAAAATTTTAAATGCGGGATCGAACTGTTTTTCTCCAAGCGAGGTAGTTATGAATGATTTTTAACAACATAATTTTAGGAATACCTACTATAAAATATTATTAAGTCCGAATTTCGAAGATTTATGATTAATTTACCCTAGTTTTTAATTACTGTTTTCATATAAGTGAAATGTAAATTTATTTATGAAAATAAATATCTTTAACCAGGAATATCGAAATTCATTTCATTTTATTATTAACATTTTTTATATTTTATGTGAAATCTTAATAATTTGTAACCATAATGTAAATTTAATTTAATTTCTGTGTTACTATTGTATACCCGAAGGGCGGGACATAGCTGCCCCCGTACCCTGTCGTGTCAAAACTACCACAGTTCGACTGTAAAAAAGTATACATCTGACATCTGTCCCTTATGCACACTCAAAATAATCTTGCTGTAAGAGCTTATGGTCACCCCCTGATCACAATTTAATTATTTTAGACTTGTGTTATGTACCTACCTATGATCCACAATAAAGATAATGAAGTTGAAGTTTACTTTTGTAGCGTGACAATGATAAATGATAAATGATTTATTTCTGTAAGTTGGTTTATACAAACACTTTTACATGTCGAACATATTTTTTAAAACTAGATGAGGTCGGCGTTTCCTATCTGACTACTCTGAGAAGAAAGGCCGAAACAAACTCAGAGGTCACAGTCTCTTTTAAAGTCCAGACAAAATATTGGTTAGATCATGTGAAGACCATGTAGACTGATGTCTGAAATGGTCTTTTGAGGAAAGAACCAGCCAGATTGAGTGGACCTGTCCAGTCAGTGCACGCATTTGTCAATAACCGAGCAGCTCAACTCGGAATTTAAGGAGCTCAACGATTCGACGAACAATACCAAAGAAAGGACATTCGGGTAGGCCGCATAAACTACTCAAACTGCCAGACCATGATTAAAACTAAGATAAATATAAATTAAAATAAAAAAGAATGATCCACATAGTCTTCACACTCACAATAATTAATATACAATAATATAATACTTTAAAAAGTAAATATTCTTGTCATTGCAAGAAAACCATAAAAACAAAAACAAAATTCACGGTGCAAAATATAATAAAAAAAACAAAATTAATTGGAGCAGCTCAATCCCAAGCCTTTTTGTCTTCAAGGTAATCTTTAGTTGTATAAAACGCTTTCTGGCACAATTTACGTTTAATAAAAGATTTGAATTTATTAAGACTTAGATGTTGTACGTGGCTTGGAAGCTTATTATAAAAGCGTACACATTGACAAATAAACGAGCCACCTATTTTCTTGAGCCTTGTTGTAGGTACTACAAATTTGTGTTTATTCCTAGTATTTATGTTATGGATATCACTGTATTTTTTAAACAATTTTATATTTTTATGGGCATATAAAAGATTTTCATAAATATACTGAGAAGGCACAGTCATTACATTAATCTCCTTAAATTTCTCTCTGAGAGAGTGTCTTGGGTATTAATTTATAAATTGACCGAACAGCTCTTTTCTGCAAAACAAAGATAGTCTGGATGTCGGCGGCATTTCCCCACAACAGAATACCGTACGACATTACACTATGAAAATAGCTAAAATATACTAAACGGGCTGTCTCTATGTCAGTTAAATTACGAATTTTTCTAACAGCATATGCTGCGGAGCTTAGCTTCTTTGACAATTTATCTATATGTGGGCCCCACTGAAGCTTAGCATCCAAAGTTAAGCCTAAGAATACTGTGCTATTTTCAGGATTCAATTCTTCGCCCTTTATCAACACATCGGTTTTCACCTGCCTAACGTGAGGTAGGGTAAACTTAATGCATTTGGTTTTTTTTTCATTAAGAAGTAAATTATTAACATTGAACCAGTGAACTACTTTTGAGATCGCGCTATTTACATCGTCAGTAACCAGCTGCTGACGTTTAAGTTTAAACAAAAGTGAAGTATCATCCGCAAAAAACACTATATCATGGTTATCCTTTATGAGGTAAGGCAAGTCATTAATATAAATAAGAAACAAGAAAGGACCAAGAATCGAGCCCTGTGGGACTCCCATTGTTACCATAGATCCAGGAGATCTTTTTCCATTAACGTCAACGGTCTGAATCCTATTACTCAAATATGAAGTAAGAAGATCCAGAGCGCTGTTCCGGATCCCGTATTGGCGGAGTTTCCTGATTAGCGTTTCATGAAAAACACAATCAAATGCTTTGGACAAATCACAAAAGATTCCCAAGGCATCGCACTTATCTTCCCATGCATTATAAATATGTCCTAAAAGTTCAACACTCATCAACATCAGTAGTTGAACGACCCCTTGTAAAACCGAACTGTTTGGTATGTAATAATTTATGTTTATTAAAAAATCTTTGCAATTGCTCTAAAATTAATTTCTCAAATATTTTGCTAAACGTAGGTAGTACTGAAATAGGTCTATAATTTGTAGGGTCTGATGTACTACCTGATTTAAACAAAGGTATTATTTTACTATTTTTCATAAGGTCGGGAAACTCCCCACAGTCGATACAATTATTAAAGATAATAGCTAAACTAGGTGCGACAATGTCAATAATAGACTCAGCAACTTCTACAGAATGACCCCACAGATCTGCAGTCTTTTTAACATTTAAAGTGTGAAAGGTTTTAATTATGTCTTTACAAGTAATATGTTCAAAAAGAAATTCCGAATCGCAAACGTTAACATTTTCTTTTAGCAAAGACTCAGCAACAGAAGGTGATGAGTTTAAGGATTTAGTCGTTGAAACGGGAATATGTGAAAAGAAATTTTTAAAGGCCACTGCGACTTGTGAGTCTGATTTTATGATGTTGCCATTAATAGACAGGCCGTAGTCAATATTTCGGTTACATGATCTTCCCGTTTCACTATTAATAATATTCCAAGTCGTTTTAATAACATTACTACTGTTTTTAATCTTTGAGCTCAAATAACGCGACATGGCCAAACAACAAACTTTTTTAAATAATTTTGAATAATTTCTAACATATAAATTAAATTCAGCAGTGTTTACATAAGTCCTTTCACTGTACAGCTCATAAAGCCGTGTTCTACTCTTATGAATACCAATGGTAGCCCAATCACTGAATGATGCGTTACTATTAACGGAGATAGTCTTGGGAATAAAGGTCGAATTAAATTGTTTACAGTATATACTAAAAAAATCATCATATAGATGATTAGGATCAGCATCAATTGACAAAATTGGTAATTTATTAATGAGTTTAACTTTAAAAGCTGCCAAGCGACTTGCAGTTTTGGGGTTAACAGTGATATCCTTTTTAGCCACTTTGTTGCTTTGGTTTGGTATAGTAATCCTCTGCCCGCAATGATCAGAATCTAGTAAATTTATAATTTCTTTGTGGACTGGTATAACATTAGTATAAATATTATCTAAGCATGTAGCACTAGAAGGGGTTATTCTTGTAGGCTCCAAAAATAGGTTTACAAGATTGTAGGACTGAAACAGACTTATTATTTTACTACAAGAACCTGAGTTTTCTAATAAATTAACATTAAAATCACCACAAGTGATAATGGATTTATTCGAGTTACAAATCTTGTGTAACACTTCATCCATTACCTTTTCGAAGCAGTCATACAATCCTGAAGGGGGTCTGTATACGCTTAATACAATAAACTGCTCCAATTCTATACAAGCTATTTCAACTGTCCGCTCAACAGATAGGCTCACAATATCCTTACGGTCTTTAAATTTAAGCTGGTTACTTACTAAAATCAATGAGCCACCATGTATAGCATTAACTCTGCTGAATGAACTACCAACCTGGTGATTATTAAAATTGAACAATAACTGGTGGCTTTTAAGCCAATGTTCTGTTATACAAAGAATATCAATACTGTTAAAGTTCATAAATAATTCTACTTCTAAATCTTTGTTCATAAATCCTTGAATATTTTGATGCACCAGGTTAATACTATTTACCGAATTTAAACTTTTATTTGATTTTACTTTGCAATTTTTATGCTGTATGCTTTTGCAAGAGGTTGTCCCTATTGTCCTAATTTCTAATTTAAATTACTATTAATATCAATTTCTGATACCAAATTATTGACGGTTGACAACGGAGATGACCTATCCAAAGTGATACAAAAGCCACAAAATGATGACGAATGGAAAAGTTTTTAAACCTACTTATTAATTTTAGTGGTATTAGTAATTAGGTCTAGATTTCGCAAACGCTACTGCAGAGCATAAGGCCCTGGGTTTGATTCTCGGCTGGGGGAAAGTTATATTGGTTTTTATCATCTGGAATTTCTCAGTTGCAGTCCAGAGTTTGGACTTATGACTGGTTGATGTCAGTTGGCCCACTCCCTATGTATAACTTGATACTTAAAATATGAGGTGTTAATAAATTAACTCTAAGAATTTTAAGTAGTTATGTTTATTTAACAAATAATCACGAAGAAAATTTAAAAAAAATCCTGGTTCCAAAGAAATGTAATTATTTGTATTATGCGTACATGATTGAATTTGCGCACCATACAACGCCCAGGCAGTCAGCCGGTCTGGCGGTCAGCGACCCGTGCCGTAGAGCGCAGTACTTATTGGAATATGTAGGTAGTGTTCGTAGGTAGGTAGGTTATTTTTGTAAAGTATTAAAATCGTTTTTTTTTTGTTTGTAATCGTTTTGTTTATCGATGCCGAGTAACCTCATGAAATTCTTAGAGTTAATTTTTTATCAACTTATATGGTGGGCGAAATATTGCTGTATTATGCAGCCCGCGTCATCGTTTGTGATTCCGACATTACTGACCATGATACAGTAATTGCTGGAGTCAGCATAACGACAGTCACCACAAAGGTTTCGAAAGATTACACGAAAATTGATTACCTGGCACTGAAAGCGAGTATTGTCGAGACAGATTGGACTAAAATTACAGCCGAATCAAACGTTGATATTGCCACTTACCGTTTCATTAACTTGATGATACAAAAAAATTAAGATTTTAGTTCTCAAGCCAAAGTACGTAGTTCAGAAGCGATACGTAAACCCTGGATGATAGCTGGTTTACTTAGGTTCGTCCGAAAAAGGGATCTTCTGCACTACAATGCCAGAAAAAATAAGGACGATACTACGGCTCAATGAGAGTATCAAACTTATAGAAATTACTGTAATGACATTATTAAAAAAGCTAATCAGGAATACAACCGGCAATTGCTGAATAAAAACAAAGACAATACCAAAAAACTTTGGCAAAGTATTAAAGAAGTTTGTTATATGAAAAAAAATATCACCAATATCCTAGATGATCCTGTGGAATCGGTTAACTCAGCAAATGAGTTTTTTAGTACAGTTGGTAAAAAATTGGCTGATACCATTCTGTCTCAGCTAAAAGTGACTGAGAAACAACTGGTGGATGATATAAGACTCGATGGCACTTCTGGGAACTCCTTCTTCTTTACTCAAACAGACCCAAAAGAAATTATTAAAAAAAATTGACAACCTTAAAGGGTCCTCTGCCCCAGGAAATGATATGATCAGCAATACGATTTTAAAACAATTCAAAATATCTCTTGCCCCTGTACTCTCCTACATAGCTAACCTTAGTATGTCCACCGGTGTCTTTCCGGAATGTCTGAAGATAGCCAATGTCTGTCCCATATTCAAGTCTGGCGACCCTCTTCTAGTGACTAATTACAGACCTATCTCCCTGTTATCTTCAGTGTCCAAAATATACTGGATAAACTAGCCAATAACCGGTTACAAAAATATCTAGAAAAGGAGAAACTGCTATCCGATAACCAATATGGCTTTCGTCAAAAAATGTCTACAGAGGATGCAGTAGTAACACTTGTTGACCACGTCACTTAAAGGGTAGATGTTGGTGATAAATGCGTTGGTGTGTTCATAGACATGGCTAAGGCATCCGACACAGTTTCTCGGCCGATACTCTTACAGAAGCTATCGTTAATGGGAATACGGGGTCTAGCACAGAACTGGTTTCACTCTTACCTATCAAACCGACAGCAAAGAATAAAAGCTAAAGGTGAAGCAATAAGTGAATATTCTGATATTCATTTTGGTGTTCCTCAGGGTAGTGTGCTCGGGCCAACTCTATTCTTAGTCTACATAAATGATCTTTGCAGCCTTCAAATAGAGAAAGCAAAGATCTTAACTTTTGCGGATGACACGGCTATTGTATTCCATGGTAATAGTTGGGCAGGGGTTGTTGATGCTGCTGAGAGAGGACTAACTAAAGTGATGAAATGGCTGCAGCAAAACCTTCTTACGTTGAATGCCAGTAAGACAAAATACGTGGCCTTTAAAATTTCTAAGCGCGTTAAGCCCGAAAACCCACTCCATATTAAACTCCATTCCTGCAAGCACCTTGGCAGTGACTCTTGTAAATGTGTCGAGATCGAACAAGTTGATCATATTAAATACCTTAGCGTCTTGATCGACAACCAATTATCTTGGATCAAACAAATTGATGCTGTTACTGCTAGGATCCGTAAACTTATGTCCATATTCAAGCAACTCAGGAACATAGCAGACCACAACACCCTCAGGTGTGTATACTTCGCTCTTTGCCAATCTATCTTAAATTATTGTACAGCGGTATGGGGTGCAGCAGCAAAGAGTCACATGATAAAGCTTGAAAGAGCACAAAGGGGCGTCTTAAAGGTTACTTTTGGAAGGGCCTATCGATATTCAACTGACAGACTATATCAGGAATGTAAAGTTCTTAGGGTAAGACAACTTTTTATTATGTCTGTATTATTAAGTTTTCACCGACAAGCTCTTCATACCCAAACCAAATCTGCCAGGTCATGTAGGCAGATAACATGCAAAACGCCTACTACTCGTACCAAATTTGCTAACAGATCTCCTAGATACACGGGTCCTTTTATATACTAAAATATTAACAAGGTTTTGGACATAGTAGGATTTTCAAAGCACAATTGTAAAGTAAAAGTAGTCAAATGGCTATCAACTCAAGACTATACACAGACTGAAGCTCTCCTGATTCCTTTACTATAAATCTCTTTTAATTACTCATCCAGGCGCATCACATACATATAAACTACACTAAACTAAAACTAAACACACACTACACACACACACACATATCTACACTCATTACAAACCTTTCGTAAATATTTTAATTTTGCATGTTTCCTTTAGTTATTAAGTTAAGTTTAAATATTGTTTAGTGTTGTAACCAAATATTCATGAACTACCTTCAAGTGCTCTTATAATATTGTGTCATTCTAAACGACGAAAATACTAGATCCTACGTCACAGGGTATCCGAGTGTGGGGTCTAGGGCTACTTTTTTAATGCACGTAATGTCAGTATTTTCTTGTACATACCTACTATATTATTTGTTTTATTTTTGTTGTGCTTTATGTATGTATAGAATGGTGTCTCAATAAAAATGTATCTTATCTTATTATCTTATCTTATTAAGTGCAAACCAGCCTAAACCTTTAGGCAACAAAAAAAATGCATTCATGCTCGTATCTACCAATCCATTCCACCTTCCTTAGTTCATCAACTTTTTCATTGTAATCCGCCCCATGGTTTACTGAATGAACACTGAAAAAACGAATACCTATACCTATACCTACGAAGCAAATAAATCCCACCCGTCCAAAAACAAAAATTGAAATACATCTTCTTCAGCAAACGCGCGTATCTTAACGAATTTCCTTCAGCATCATATAAACAAATGGGGGTTAAGATGGAAAATACGTAAAACAAGACGAATGTGGCGTAAGCGTATCGTATGAACGTGATTACTGAAAGATTAGCCTCGGCCGTCTAAGTAAAGTTCAATGAACCGGGATGTGTAACTGATATAGGTTATATCTTTGAGAAGATAGTCCCATAGTGGTTCAGTAGTGGCAGCAGAAGTTTAGTTGAAGCAAAATGTTATAAACTAGTTTATCTACTCTCATATCGTAATATTCGAATTATAAAATTCAAAACGAGTTTATATTGGCATACTTTATAAACACAATACCGAAATTTAAAAATAGAATCTTATTATAACACTATTTCTCTAACAAAATAATGCTATAAAACAATTTTTTTTCTATTACGATACAGGACAAATCCAAGAAGTTAATCACTAAGGAGTTTCCATCATTTTTTTTTGTAATGCCATTTTATAGTACCTATTATAAAAAGATTTGATTCCAATTTTAAATTGTCTATGACAATGCCCGCTTTAGACTTAGCACGCACTGCGATTTTTCTTCGCGCGAATTTTGTTTCCTTCTAATTGTTCATAGAGCTCAAAATATTCGGGCGAATAAAATTCGCGCCGTAGTGCGGTGGATTCTGTGGCAAAACACGAATTTCTTGCGGTATTATTTCCGCACGATTTCTTTACCGCAATGCGAACAACTTCATACAATTCCATAGGTCACAGAATGGGCGGAAAAAATCGCGCGAATAAAGATCGCAGTGCGTGCGTGCAAGCCTTAGCGCATGCGCGGTTAATGTGGTGATGTGCTGGGTTTTGGCGCCATTCATACGTTTTGCAAGTTTTGCTATACTGAATTTCATGAGTTATTTTAATTATTGTTTAAAAATGTCTGATATCAGTGAATGTGAAGAAAATTTGACTCCACCCGATATTTTAGATGCGGCGAAGGAAATTACTCTTAATTTATTACCAGCAAAGTCGAGAAAAGTATATGACAAATGCTATCAAGATTTTATGGCATGGAAAATGCAAAAAGAAGGTACTTTGTAGGTTCAATCCCAATTTATGAGTGTAGATAAAGTAGTGTATGAAACTGCACATAACTAGGTATTAAAACATTCGTGTGAAAGCTATTAAAAACCTCGCCTACGGCTCGGTTTTTAAACACACACTCATGTTTTAATACCCCTCATTATGCAACAGTTTCATAAACTACTATTATCTACTCTCATATCGTAATATTCGAATTATAAAATTCAAAACGAGTTTATATTGGCATACTTTATAAACACAATACCGAAATTTAAAAATAGAATCTTATTATAACACTATTTCTCTAACAAAATAATGCTATAAAACAATTTTTTTTCTATTACGATACAGGACAAATCCAAGAAGTTAATCACTAAGGAGTTTCCATCAATATTTTTTTTGTAATGCCATTTTATAGTACCTATTATAAAAAGATTTGATTCCAATTTTAAATTGTCTATGACAATGCCCGCTTTAAACATAGCACGCACTGTGATTTTTATTCGCGCGAATTTTTTTTCTTCTACCTGTTCATAGAGCTCAAAATATTCGGTCGAATAAAATACGCGCCGTGCACGTGCGGTGGATTCTGTGGCAAAACACGGATTTCTTGCGGAATTATTTCCGCACGATTTCGTTACCGATGCGAACAACTTCATACAATTACATAGGTCGCAGAATGGGCGGAAAAAAATCGCGCGAATAAAGATCGCAGTGCGTGCTAAGCCTTAGCGCATGCGCGGTTAATACGTTGATGTGCTGGGTTTTGGCGCCATTCATACGTTTTGCAAGTTTTGCTGTACTGAATTTCATGAGTTATTAAATTATTGTGTGTGAAATGTCTGATATCAGTGAATGTGAAGAAAATTTGACTCCGCCTGATATTTTAGATGCAGCGAAGGAAATTACTCTTAATTTATTACCAGCAAAGTCGAGAAAAGTATATGACAAATGCTATCACGATTTTATGGCATGGAAAATGCAAAAAGAGGTATTTAGTAGGTTCAATCCCAATTTATGAGTGTAGATAAAGTAGTGTATGAAACTGCACATAACTAGGTATTAAAACATTCGTGTGAAAGCTATTAAAAACCTCGCCTACGGCTCGGTTTTTAAACACACACTCATGTTTTAATACCCCTCATTATGCAACAGTTTCATAAACTACTATTTTGGAATGAAACCAGGAGCCTATTGCGCAAATGAATTCGGCAAGGCAAAGGGTATGAATAACCGTCCGCGTGGTGCTTTATGGCCAACATTTACAGCAGTTCACAGTGGCTAATAGTTTGTAAGACACCTTTGTGGAAGAGAAATACATATTTATGTAATGTTATGTAATGTTATGTTATGTAATGTTATGTAATGTTATGTAATGTTATGTTATGTAATGTTATGTAATGTTATGTAATGTTATGTAATGTTATGTAATGTTATGTAATGTTATGTAATGTTATGTAATGTTATGTAATGTTACGTAATGTTATGTAATGTTATATAATGTTATGAAATATTGTATTATGTCATGTCATGTCATGTCATGTAATGTTATGCCATGTCATGTTATGTTATGTCGTGTCATGTTATGTCATGTCATGTCATGTAATGACATGTCATGACAATGACACAATGAGAAAAGGCTTATGTCCCAGCAGTGGGCATGTTAAAGGGTGATTACACTGATCCTGGACACGCATGGTGACTGATTTTCTGAACACCGTCAAAAATTCTTCAAGTAATAGTAATGGCAACAAAAGATATATGTATTTTACTAAAACATTTCAGTTTCGAAGCTCAAAGACTATAAAAAAGTTGCAGTATCTTTTTTGTCGCATAAATTGTAAAACTTAACTCCGAGAAGTGAATACCTTCGTCGTATAAAACGATGAGTTATTTGTTTGTGCACTATTGCAGTAAGGTTTTTATTCTTTAGGAAAAGATTTTAAAATCGTCATCAGGATTTTGGATACTTTTTTTTCAGGGTAAGAAGAACACTAATGTTACAAAATTGTGTTTGAAGATAATGATATCAAGAAGAAATTAAACATATAATTAAGAAACAATGTAGTCAAAGGACCGAGGAATCCGATTTCGGCGAAATAATAGTCCATAATAATAATTAATTTTATTTAAATGATCAGTATTATTTACGAGTCTACATAAAACTTATTTTTTTAGAGAAAAAGTAACCAAACCACAAAAAGAGGGTATTCTACTATGTTTGAAAAAGTTCTTTTAAAATGTTAATCTGTTTTCTATATTTCGATGGCTGATTTCCTATAAAAATACACAAAAATCAAATATTTCACCAAAATACACACGCTTTCTTACCATAAAAATACATTTAAATTTAAGGCTTTTTTAAGCCCGCAAAAACGTTGTCTGCCATTTTAGTGACGTAATACTGGTATGTAAACAAACCAGTCGTGACGACCGGTTCTCACTATTCGTATTTGGTGATTTTTGTTGAAATAATGTATTACAATCGGACTGTTTTTGTATTATTTATATTAAATAAATACCTGCTCGAAGATATAGTTGATAGCTGTTTAGGTATATTTTAATGTACTCTGAGCTGTTTAGACTGAACTGACAGATGACAACTAATACTTTTTGCCAGTTTTTTGCCTCTACGACGTCACGCCATGGCAGCTCGTGTTTTAGGTCTCGTGGTATATAGATTAAATACATCGATTTTTAATTTTAATATATTAAAACAATTATGTGGTTTTATGGCCCAAAATCAAAATATTTGAATACATTTCAACATACATTTTAAATTTTATCACATTTCATAATATAGTAACCTGGGCGACCGAACCCTCCTCGGGTGAAAATAGAGAAAACGACGTTTTCTAAAAATTAAACCTAGCTAGAGCGATTTAATGCCCCCGAAACCTCCTGCATTAAATTCCTAAATTTCATGAAAAACACAAGTATTGCTTATTGCGTATTGTATTGTATTATTAGATAGATAGATAGATTTTTCAATATCGGAAGCTTATCGATCTTTTACATTTGGCCCGTGCACCTACAAATTTCTGATTTATATGTAAATAATAAAGCCAACTGCACTTATCCTACTGCTTAACCCTGTATACTGTATACTAGTGTAACTGATGAATCTTTGGACCCGATAGCTCGATACCAGAGTACGTCTCACTGCTCCCGATTCGCTTTGATACAGCCCTTATGTTTTTTTATGCGAATTTATCTGTCATCAATCAGTGTTAGGAAGACATGCTGAGCTTGGCTGAGGGTTTTTATTCGAGTTGTATTTATTGGGATCTCGTTTGATAAGAAGGAATGACGTTGACAGTATGTTGTAGGGGAATACACTATTGGTAATGTGTTTATTTCTGGTTTTAGGAAATGTTTTTCGTAAATAGGTTAACTATTTGCGACAAGTCAAATGTTGGGCGTAGCATTTTTTTCCTACTTAAGAGTTGACCTAAATATTGTTCGAAGTAAATATTATATTTTCACTTTCTGAATAATAGTACAGGAAAAATAATCGTAATAACTTACCTACTTTACTATACTAGGTATAAGAAAAAGTCTGAAACGTTTTGCCAACAGTCGATTGGCCCATGAACCGTTGGTCAACAGAATTTCATCCAAAGAACTCTTCACCCACGAACGTTTCGCCAACATAACTTTACGTCAGCGAATGTTTAACCAAGATAATGTTTTGACCAATAACTTTTCATCCAACGAACGACTGGCCAACAGAGACCGGTTCATGGGCCAATCGACTGTTGGCAAAACGTGTCAGAGCCTATAAGAAAATTAAAAAGAACTTGAATTAATAATTATATTTTTTATTTGCTCATCAAAGTGTTCAATTCCTTTTAAATTTTTTGAAATTTTCCTTTTATTAATTTGAGTTCAAGAAAAGTCCCTAAATATTTTTCTTCATATAAATAATACACGGACTTTCCTTTCAAAACTGTATAAGTATGTACACGAAAATCCGCCCTAACTTAAATTCATTCAATATTTTCCGTCCACCGCCGCCCGCGTGACTGAATTAGTCAGCTGGCCTAACCTAGGCCATTCAGAACAGACTGGCAATACAAAATTCTATTATTCGATGTAGCAACATGGACAATTTTCAGCCAATCAGGGCGCTTCGACAATTTTGTTACGAAACTTTTTTTTTATTTAGCACTGCGCGTGACTGGATGTTTACGTTAAAAACTTTGTAGTTTTAAACGACATTTTTCACGCTGTCTGTTTGTTTGGACAATCGGTTTAGGTATTTGTCTAAGCGAGGACTATGACTGTGCAATTTGTATTGGCAAATCGTACGTTTGTTTATGTTAACTGTGCATCCAAATAAAAAAACCGGTCAAGTGCTAGTCGGACTCGTGCGCCGAGCGTTCTGTACCTACCCATTATACCGACATAATAAAATTGGTATCATTTTTATTGGTGGCTAAGTTTGAAAGATATGGGCAAATTTACATTTTCGCGAAAACTTGTGAGTACAAAAATTTACCTTAATTTTCAACTTTTTTTATTTTTTGGAATTTTTCCTTTATTTGTGCTGATCTTACTATTGCCAAATTTCGTGATTCTAGGTCAACGGGAACTACCATATAGGTTTTCGACCCAAAACCTACAGGGTACTTCCGGTTGACCTAGAATTGACAAATTTAGTTAAAAGCAAGGTCTTACAGCACAAATAAAGGGAAAATCCGAAGAATAAAAAAAAGTTGAAAATTAAGGTACATTATGGTACTTACAAACTTTCGCGATTAATTTTTAAACACCTAATAGGGACTGTAGACCTCAGTATCTGGTATAAATTTCAACTTGCTATGTCCACCCGTTCCTGAGAAAATCGGTGGTGACACACGGACATGCTCTCTCAAATTTCTCTCTGATGGTGGCGCGTGTGTTGGATCATTCGGTTCCCTTCATTATGGTTGAGTTGGGTGGTGCCGATTCATGCGTCATGTTCGTGAACGGGCGCCGTCAGTTGGGATTGGTCTCAACTTAACCGCTTCGGATGCTTATATTTTTCTAGTACCTATTATGTAACTGCACAGTGCATGTGTGAGTACTTTTAATACTTTGTACCTGTACGTAGTCTAGTGTGTAGTGATTCTGGGTGCATTGTCCTCACACATATGAATTTATTAATGTATGTACATATGTACCTAAATATTGTAAAAATACTATTTTTTTTAAATGGATGGAGTTTCTTGTGCGTTCATCTCCATAACAAGCTACTTTCCGAATGCACGGTAAAATCAATTTGTATTCCTTGTAAATTTTAATGTACCTATCTAACGTTCAAAAGTGCCGCTTGGTGGCCTAGTTGAAATAAAATATCTTTGTCTTTGGACAAGGAAGTGATCTTATAAGGGTTCCCTGTTTACCTTTTGAGGTACGGAACCCTAAAAACAGCTGTACAGTACCAATAGCTAAATCAGCCTATAATGTTGTTCAGCTGGGACACAAAGCCTCCCTGTGAGAGGGAAGATGGGCCATGATCTACTGCGCTGGCCCATGGTTTCGTTCACTGTTTTGAGAATAGCGGTGATGCTGATGAAATAATTACATACAAAACTGCTTGCCTAGATACGAACCCACGACGCATAAACCGGCTTATATACCTCTGCCTCAGCTTACAGGTGCTTGAAAATGGGGCAAAATATGCCTTTATATTAAAACACAAACAAAAAAAAAACTTTCCGAAACTCTGACAATCATGATAGCATCGATTTCAAAGTAAGTTCATTCTTCTTGAACTGTAACTGCAGTTAAAATAAAACAAAAATACTTCGAAAACTTTGTCGAACCGATACCACTGCTTGTCGGAAAAGCGAATCGTCGTAAAGGTCGCGATTGTTCTATAGAACAATGAATTATTGAACGACTGATGCTCCTTTGATGGAACACGCAAAGGTCTAACTTGTAACATTTGAAGGTTTGTTTACAAGCTGGTAATATAAGTTCTGAAGTGTTGTATGAATTAAAATGTGTGGTGTATTAAGATGTTTTTGAGGCAGTTTGGTAAAGCATTTAGGTAATCTAAACTAGTATAAAAAAGGGGTATCGTCAAAGCCAAATTAAGCGGCGCCTTTAAAAAGTAATAATATTTGATTCTACCGTCCATTCGGAAAAGTAGCTTATTATGGAGAAGAACGGACAAGAAACTCCACACTTACTCTTTAAAAAAAACCGGCCAAGTGCGAGTCGGACTCGCGCACGAAGGGTTCTCTAACATTATCGAACTAACATTATCGTTTGTTGTATAGGAGCCCCACTTAAATATTTATTTTATTCTGTTTTTAGTATTTGCTCTTATAGCGCCAACAGAAATACATCATCTGTGAAAAATTCAACTGTCTAGCTCTGACGATTCATGAGATACAGCCATAAAGACAGACAGACAAACAGACGGACTCCGCTAGTCTTGGTAATAGAGTCCCGTTTTTACCCTTTGGGTACGGAACCCTAAAAGAGTGTTTTACAATATTTACATAGGTTCATTAATTCATATACGTGAGGACGATGCACCCAGACTTACACTACTATACTAGTTATAGGTATAAATAAGTACAAGCACTAAAAGGTAAATTCATTTATTTCGTGTAATTGTTTATGTCCTTGAAGGACTATGGAAGTTCTGACTCGACCATGGTTTTTTTTATTGATGGAAAAGAGGCTATTGCAGCCCCGAAAAAATCCATAGCTTCTGAGGATTGGGCCACGGGAGCGAAGCCGCAGTAAAACAGCAAGTGAAATTATAAGCCGATTTCCCAAAGATGTGAAATATAGAAATCAATTTTAAACTAGTTAAAAATGTCATTAAATAATGTATATTTATTGAAACGATCATAAGAAAAATGGCCAGGTATATAGAGCAAACAGAATTGAAATCTAAATAACTAAAAAAGATTTTGTATCTGAACAGCAATCGTTTAAAAGTGCCAACAAATATCTCTGTCTAACTAACATGCATGGAAATATTGTCATTATTTTCGAAAAAATAACACACGAAATATCGAATTTACGGACAAAGAATATTAAATCCATTGCAGGAGTGTTTTTTGAAATTGGAACATTACAACGCTCTAGCAATGTTGATCAAATACATTGCAGGTGCGTTTTTGAATTTGGAACATTATAACGCTCCAGCAATATTGTTGTAGCTTTTAATAAATTAAATGTATAATATAAAAAATATGTTTTATTTCCCTGCATACTTTTGAGAAAAGCACTATATATATGCCTTGGCGGAAATGGCAATTGCCCGTCTCGTATTAGTGAAGTCCTCGCCTACGGCTCGGCCTTCAAACTCATACTCGACCTGCAATTGCCTATTTCCCGGCCTTTGCAATAATGTACTAATATTGCCGAATCAAATTGGCCTAAAGGTCAGACCACAAAAAAAAACTGTACACTACTTTGCCAGCTTATACCGTAATTGAAAGTATTTGAAGGCCAACAGAGACATAACTAAGTGTAGTAACTACGTTCTACGTTGGAATAGGATAGGTTTTATAGGTCGTTATTATTCTGCAAACGTAACGCATTTCAAGTACCTAAACCTAAATAAAATAAAGGAACAGTGGAGCACTTTAATTCTAAAAGGTACATTTAGTGGGGGCCTGTACTTATTTTTATTGCCACCGGTGAAATATTTTGTTTTATACCTGTTTGTGGTGCGAATTGAAATTAAAAAGCTCTAATGTAGAGATATGACTAAGGTATTCGTAATAGGTACAGATATTTTAATACAACGAAAGTATATTTGTATTAGAATAAGCAAATATAGGACTCGTAATAGCGAGGTGACTTACTTCGCTAATTTTTTCAAATATATTAATATAATTAACGTTGACAGTAAGCCTGTTATAGTATGAAGGAAAATGTTATTCACCGTTTCACTTATCTATTTCTCTAACAGTTTCACTATTTATCTTGCATATTCACGAGTATCTTGTATTTCACCCTAATTATTGAGGGAATATTACACAAGTATCAATAACAGATTGAGTAGCTAATATTGAATCGGTTCACTAATATTTGACTAATATCCAGTAACAGGTATGGTATCATAATATGCCAATCTAATATAACATCTCTACTTGAATGTGATTGGCCAGGCGATTACAGCTGCATGCATAATGCCCGCTTGGCAAAAGTCTGAACGTTATGGGTGCCAGAGGATGGACGGCGTCACCGAGGCTGACTTAGATCCTGCATTCGACCCGCGAAGGTTTATTCGAAGCGGGACAAGGACAATTTGTCTGGAAATATATTCAAAGACTCTTTGACAAGCAGAGTAAAAAAAACTATAACGTGTTCAAGTGTTAGTGGACAGCTATTATTATTGAAGAGACCCTCAAGCGAAGCCGTGGTAATAATAACACAACACTCTTCTGACGAAAGGGATCAAAGGGTTACCTTCTTAAGAACCCCGCAAACAATCTATACGATGACTATAGAAGAGGAAAAGAGTGCATCTTTGAACTATTATTGAGAATTATTGTTTGATGGCAAGTTTGCATTGTATTTTCCTTCATTTATTAATTCCTTAAGAACCTGATTTGAGAGTGAAAGATAGATAAGAAAGTACATGTTTTTCCCGTACGCAAAATACGCGCTTAGACGTGGAGTTGCGGACACCAGCCCGTCTTAACCTAACCTAAGTACATGTTTTCTTTTTATTCACGTACTAATGAACGCTGAACTAGCAAATGAACATCGGCAATAGGCCAACAAAACGCAAGTCTTAAAAAGATTAAGACCTGTTTGCACGATTGTTATTTAGATACAATATGCGCTATTATTTAAAGAAGGTTTCAGGAATTGGCACGTAAGTTAAAGCTTCGTTTGAATTCGAAACTAGTTTGTAAAAAAAACTAAATAAAATATTTGCTACCAAAGACACAGAATTCCGAAAACTTCTACTAAATTTTCCCCAGGACATTTTCCACTTTCCTTTTTCATTCCAATACGTGAAAAAATTGTTTACGAAAGGCATCAAATAAATAATTTATTATGATTAATTATTATTTAACAACTAGCTGTGCCCTCGTCTTCGCTCCCGTCAACTGCCTACCCTACCCTACTTTCCAAGACCTACCTACTTACTTACCTTGCTATCTAACCTACCTACTTACCAATTTTATTTCTATGGTTATTCTGCCACAGAGAATCTTAACACCGCCTTTCAAAAATTGACGTCAAATGCACAACGCTATCTATCGAATATGGAGTTCAAATGTCTGAGTGTCTGAATGTTGTTCTATCTGTGTGTTGTGATATTTTACTTCTTGAAAACTTTAAATTCATCTTAATTTTGATATAGTGAAGCGATTACAATGAAACAAAAACTATGTTATTCTTCAAGTTACACATTTTTTTATGTATAAAAGTTATCTACATTGGTTTTATACATCATACGTGATGCGTGCATAGCTTAACAGACAAACAGATGAAAAATCAAAAATATCTGGAAATTGGTTCTGTTGGTTATCCTTTAACACCCTGGCTATTTTTTTGGCAATATTTTCGATGTGCAAAAACGACTTTTCTACAGATTTATTATAATATATGCTATAACCTAGGGGTCTTTAAGTCAAGAGTGAATAGGTTTCTTCTAGGCAAGCGTGCTTCACCGTAGACCACATCATCGCTTAACATCAGGCGAGATGGTGGTCAAACGCTAGCCTATAGTTTATAAAAAAAAAAAAAAAAAAAAACATATATAAACAGACAAGAAGGACGAACAGAAAAATAGGTACAGAGATGGTGCTTATTTCTAAAGAAATCTGTGCCAGCATACTGGCGAAAGGAGGGTTGAAAAAAAAGAGATGATCTCTTTGCATTCCTTTTTTCAACTCTCCTTGTACCGTGAGTAGAATTAACTGTCTGAGAAGTTTTGTGAGATGAGTATGTGACTGTGTTTTTAAAAGTCTCAAGTATTATTGTTTTTTTCTTTTTAGGGTTCCGTACCTCAAAAGGTAAAAAAAGGAACCATTATAAGATCACTTTCTTGTTCGTCTGTCTGTCTGTCCGTGTGTCACCACCGATTTTCTCAGTAACGGGTGGACCTAGCAAGTTGAAATTTATACCAGATACTGAGGTCTATAGTCCCTATTAGGTAAATAAAAACCAAGGTCCTGAGTCATCACGATAAAAGATATAAGCAAATTTAGTTTTTCGCGAAAACTTGTAAGTACTAAAATTTACCTTAACTTTCAACTTTTTGAATTTTTTGGAATTTTCCCTTTACTTGTGCTGTTAGATCTTGCTTTTAACCAAAATTGATAAATCTAGGTCAACCGGAAGTAACCTATAGGTTTTGGGTCGAAAACCTATATGGTAGTTCCCGTTGACCTAGAATCACGAAATTTGCCAAAAAGTAAGCACAAAGAAAGGAAAAATTTAAAAGTTGAAAATTAAGGTAAATTATGGTACTTTCAAGTTTTCGCGGAAATCTAGATTTGCCTTTAATTTTAAAACGTAGCCAACAATAACCAATCTTATTATGGCGGTAAAATTCAAATTCTAAATTTTTATTTCGAGCGAAGAGTCTTAAAGGGTTAGTAACAATGTGCATTAAAACTAAGTATTAGTAAACAACACGATACGGTGGCATATGTAACTGCAAGCAGTGAACTACGTATATACACGAACAGTCCACTCTGTCAGCAATCATTTTTAGAACCCTGTTAGGGCTGTCCATAACTCGGGCCACCATTAATGTTGCGCGCTTGCGCATTATCGCGTAAAAACGCGCCGCCGCAAACATCCCTGACGCACTACAACGCCAAGGCAAACCCATCAGTTTTCTGAACGCGTTGTACTGGGCAAAAAGGGCTCCATACGACGCCCGTGAATTCTTATCCCACAGGCTGCAAGTGTAGAAGGTGGTACAGAGTGCTCTAAAGAGCATCACCTTTATTTCTGCAGTACAATGTGTAAACCTGCGAGCTATCATATTCGCACGCTCGGAAAGAGCCCGTTCCCTTTTAATGTCAGCATTGTCCTTTAAAGCAGCCTGGCCGAATGCTCAATTTGTTAGCGCTCTTCCAGAAACCGCGAAAGTCACGCTTTGAATGTTTAGAGGCAATTATGTCCATCTTTATCTGTATAATGGGTAGGTACGGAACCCTCGGTGCACGAGTTTGACTCGCACTTGGCCGGTTTTTTTTATTTGTACTTGTTGATTTGACATTTGAATTTGAATATTTTGACATTTGTGTTAAATTCATTTTGTCATTGTTACCCTTTGATTTTAATCTAAATTATTTGAAAAGTACTGTAGGTATTTGGTTTAAATTTTTACCTTTTTTAACATTCGAATTTTGATTTCTTGACATTTCTTTAATTAATTTCACTCAATTTCTTTCAATTGTTATTTTTATTCAAAATTATTTGAAATTTTCATTTTTATTTAATTCTGTTTTTAATTACGCTATTTATTTTTAATTGTTTGTTAGTTTTATTTTATTTTACATTATTACATAAATTATTATTGTTATTTATACAAAGTGTTTGTAGAGTGTTGCAATAGTGAAGATAATTGGCTCCGGCCGTTCTATTTCAATTTCAATAAATAAATAGAGGGGGGAAATGTTTAAATTTCAGTTCCAAATTCCAAAAGGAAGAACTTATGTTTCAACTGGAATAGTACAGTAGCAACACTTATCAAACGAGGCTTCAAATGGTCAACAGTTCCTGGCAACGCATAAAACTTGTATGGCAATGGGAAAGCAATTCTTATATATTTAACACGTTTGTAACTCATATTGCTTTGTTACTGAGAAATAACATTTCATTATGTTACGGTAAATGGCAATAAGAATAATAGTTTAATACGGGTTTTTAGGAAAATGTTTAATTTTGGGTACATTCACATAAGAACGAGGAATTATTCTGTAGACATCTCACGGTGATGACTTGAGAAGTAGTTTTTACATGTAAATCGAACCACTAATATTTTAAGTCATTCATTTGACAGATACATTGCTAAAACCAGTAACGAGTGAGTTTCTTTTTATTGTTACCCCATTGGTAAAGATCAGAAAACTATGGCTTAATCAATTGGAGTGAAGGATTCTTCAATGAACTTGCTTTTTGATAGAGAGCAAAGACTTTGTAATGTCAGTAAAGATATAAAAAATATTTAAAGGTTAGAAAACCGGAACGATGCCATCTATAGATTCTCAAAAAAACTACGAATTGAATAAGTTACAACGTAAGTAAAACAAACTGTAGTACTTAAATCAATCTGTCTTATCGAATTCACGAAGAAAGATCTTCAGACTACAAAATTCTCTTTCAGACTAAAGTATTTTTTCCTAATTTAGATGGTAAGCTTAGGTTGGCTTGGTCTTAGGTTATCACTTAATTCGAATTTTATTAAAAAGGAACTTAAATACAATAGCGTCTTGGCTCTTTCTGATTGACGTTGAGAACTGAGATAACATCCGACTTGGAGGCTGGTTCCTTTACGGATGAAATAATTCTAATTTGATTAAGTTGGTCGTTGATAAAATATTAGGGGTACAGTTTGTGCGTTTTTCTAGCATTCTTTAGATTTTTAATGAAATTTAGAACAAGTTTATTTGGCCAAAAAAATATTCAGTGATGGTAATTAAATTAAAAAAAAATACAGGTACACGGATTAACGATGCTGGAAAGCTATTTTGACTCGATAAATTGCATAATTACTTTTTTGCATAATTAAAAACAGGAAAAATACTGCGTCGGCCGGTCTAAGCAACGTTTTCCTACGTTTTTTTTTTGATACGCGTGCTTTTTATTTGATATGCTGTTTATACTTATTATAAAATTAACAACTTTTCAATGTTTTATAGATATAGCGAAAATGCAGTATGTCCCACTAGACCCATTTTTTTTGGCAGTCCTCACGTGGTCCTCGTTACAACTACCTAGATACACCAATATTGCTGCTTGAAACTGAAATACAAATTGCTGTAACTTTTATAAAATGCATGTTTGACTTACTCTAGAATGCTAACATTAATGGCATCTGATAAATTGCATTATAAGAAACATGTGCTGGTTACAAAGATGGCCTCACGAGTTTGTGGTATTCTGCTAAACAGAGCCACATATTTTAAAGTCTATTTACAATTCATAACACTATACAAACCATACCTTCATATCTTTTGATATTGTATCAACTTTTGTAATTCATTTTTATATTTTCTTTCTATTGTTATCATCTGAAAAACATACTTTTAGTTATCTCTGTTTTTTTAATATCTACAACTTAAATTATATTGCTAATTTGTGAAATTTTGGAATATTTTCTACTGTGACATTTTCATCTGACATGACATCTGTCTGTCTATTTTATTTTCTTAAACCATAGACCGTAACATAGGTACCATGGACTAGACCTGCTTTAAGCTAGGTGTACATTATTATGAGGGTAGCGTAGACTGACCCCTTTGTGAACCGTTTTTATTCGTTCTGGTCTTTATTTCTTAATTGAAATTTGAATTTAAAATGTAGAAGATATGACACAGAACGATGAAAAACGGGCGTCAATTTTTAGTTTTAAATCTGGACTGAACGCCGAAAGTCGGTTTACTACTGAGTATTACAAAGTGTTTCTTCTGATCTGAAAACTCCTGCAAAACTCTAAACTGTAAAACCCAGTTTATGAAAGAGTGACATAATTCTCTAAAAGCTGTAAATAAATCGCATTTGGTCTCTAAGTGTATTTTTACTGCTTATAATAATCGATGTGCCAGTCCGGTACGTGTTGAAAGAGTTGCATCAATCAAGTCTACAGCGACGCGCGTGGCCTCAGCGCGCCCGCCAGCGGCACGCGCAGATTCTGAACCCTACTTGACCGTCTGCCTGAGACTCCACAACTCAGCACATACTCATATCTTGTTGCCTGCCTTCCTGTCCGCTTGACTACTAGCTTATACGGCTGCATGTCCGATTGCCCGCTTTTCCATTGAGGTACCTGTTCACCGCCTGCCTACCTCGAGCATTTCGCGACCTCTGAAGAGTGCCTGACCGTCCTGCTGCCTGCCTAGCTGTCGACCATAAGCAACCAAGAACGTGTGAAGCCGGCCCCTTAGTTTATACCCTATATCCTTTTCCTTAATCTTAATTTATAATTACTTTTATTTTTTTTATTAACGTAGCTAACGTTAGCTCGATTGAAATGAAGAATTTTTGAAATAGTTTTTTTGGCTCAAGTTCAACTTTTCATGATTTAACAAGCTTGCTTTCTTGCGTCGATAAGTTGATTTATCAAACCTAAATGGCTAAAATGTTATCCACGGCAAGGTTAAATAGGTAGTCTTTTTTCTCACTTTATTGTACATAAATAAAGGTCCTTTCACTATTTGTTTTAATTTAAGCAACTAGTGCTTCTCATTGTAAATAAATAATATGTAGTCTGTTGTGAGAATTAAATGTCTAAAACCATAATAATTAGAACTGAAAATTAAAAGCAGTTGCAATATATTAAGTTCAATACTCCCATAACTACATTAGTTTCAACTGCTTCGATGGCACCTAAAATCCCCGATTCCATCAAATGTGACCTTGAGCTGGCCTAGCTTCGTACGTCAAGAGAAACCGAGGCTAACCTGCAGTGGTTTTGTCATCACAGACATGCGGCTCACCATACCATGTCATTCAAAGAAGATCAATCAAAGTAACGCCTCGACATCCACATCTCGTTTTCTGAATCAGTTGACTTTACCCTGAATGCAGTGACATTCTGCCTACAGCTGTCGATTATTGTTTTTCTACTCCAAATTGGTGCATATCACGCCGTATGCCCGTGGCGACTGAGTTGCGAGTCTAGTGTTGTATTTGTTAGATTGGTCGACAAGTTAGGACATCGGCGGCTTCGTGTTTCCGCTTGTACATATTCGGAGTTTTGGATGGACAGCGACTGTCCTGAACTAAAAGTAATTGTTAAGCTTCGTTAGATTAGTTGGTTACAAGCTAGTGGCGATTAAAAACGAACTAAATTTTTTCAATTGGTCATTTTAAATTTTATTTTAGCTAAGTTGTTGTGGTTAAGTTAAGTCGTTAACAAAGTCTATAGTTTTAAAGTAATTATCATAAATATTATGTGTCGAACTTAAGAAGTAGTAGGTTAATTGACACGAAAATAAGAAGAGGAACTTCAAATGAATAAGTCCAAAGAACTTAGAATAGGGTTAAATAGCAACCAATTATTTTGCAAATCAACAGTAACTAAAATTCACTCCCACAATACTATACCCGTGAAACTAGAACTTAATTTAGCTGAACTCTTAACTGTCTCATCAAAATGATACACTAGTACTCATTACGGATTCGTAACGTTCCATACTAGCTTCTGCCAGCAGCTTCGCCCTCATGAGAGTCGAAAATAAGCCCGAGGTATAAAGTATCCCAAGACCTTTTCCAGGGCCTAATCAGGTACTCGTATCTCTATGCCTAAATTTATCAAAATTATTGTATCGGTTTTGGCGTGAAAACTTTACAAACTTTCGCATTTATAATAAGTACGGATAACAGTATTTGCGGCACCGGCAGTATTCATGCAGACTCCGGTATATATTTCCATAGTAATGAGCTGCATCTTCGTGAAGATATCTTGGGATCCTTTCATATGCGAGCATCGAGACCTCCTTGATGAAATACGAGTATTATGCTCGGATATTCATAGAGTTTATTAGTTGGAAGTAAATAATGTTTGCAGGGAAAGCGAAGGAATGATTAGTTGGGGTCGGGACGGCTTTCAATTTTGTTTTGCGGTTGAACCTGGATTTTGGGAGGATTTTCACTAGGTGATGTTCGAATGTTTTCGTACAGTAGCTGGGTTTGTTAGACATATTTGGTGGGCATGTCTTGTTTTGTGAAAAGTTTGATGATAAGGAAAGTAAGTAGTTTAATCGTAAGAGGTCAGAACGTGTCGAAACATATTTTAATGCTTAACTAAACAGCAGCCTGATTGCGTAAGTGAATTCGGCACAGAACCCGTTTAGATAAGAGTGACGACACCTTTATAATAACTACTTTCGTATTGCGTAATACACTCGAAAGGGGATATGTCATGGGAAGGATATGTATGATGTGTGATTCAACTCATACTACCGCCGGACCACCAAAGCCAATCACTTCCATATTTGATAAATAATTAGTACCAATTGAGTACTAATTATTTACCAAATATGGAAGCACTGAAGGGAGCGTGACTACCGATGGACTACCTTCAAAGTAGATTTTGTTGAAAACTAGTAAGGTGCCAATTGAGTACTAATTATTTACCAAATAGGCGTTGCTCGTCAGGCGGTAGTCACGGATATAATACCAAAAACATCATGTGTCCTACTCTTTCATGGAGTTATATACCCTTTGCCTTGCTGAACTCACTTATGCAATTATGCTGCTGGTATACAAGCATATTATGACGACTACTCAACTTTAAATTACTCGTATATAAATAAATTAAGAAACTGGTATTTTGCTTATTCTAAAAGTGCACAAACACTAAAAAACTTCTATGCCTAAGTAGAAATTTTATAACCTTAAATAATTATAGGGATAATTACGGGCCATACCCTTCTTGACAAACATCGTTTCAACTTAGGCGCCACAGACAGCCGAGAGAGGAGGGAGAGAGAGAGAGGGGAAGAGGAAGAAGAAGAGGCAGAGGCTGTTTTACCGCCGAGGAATCAGCCGCCCACGCAACCCTGGAATGCGAGGCCGTGGCATCTCAACGCAAAGAACTCCTCAGAACAGTTAGGTCGCTCCGTGAAGCCTGTGGAGCCCCCAGGAAGCTTCTGTGCTTTTGGACGGAGCTAGACTGGCTCTCTTAGTCAGTGCTCCCACGCACAACGGACCAAATGGGAGTCTCAAATGTGGAAAAGGGAGTCTACTACTGTGCACAAACATTTGCCATGAAATACATATATGGATACATTACTACAAAAGGATCTTTGAAATCATTTACTAACGTAAGTTAACATACTTATAAACTAGCACAAAACAACACAATTTACCGAGCTAAACTTCGTGTATATATATAAAATTAAATGCTCAAACAAAGCAGACATTGTGTTTCTTTAGATATTTTTCATAGTACTTACGTTTTCTTTAAATAAACAGAATCAGATCGAAATCTCAAAAGCTTGAAAACTGTTAATTAAAAACTTAAAGTCGGGTGTCGATACTACGACCTTCTTCGTAGTTTTTTATCGTTTGAAATATTGAAATTCTTAGTTCGTGACGCGCCAGTCTTACTGATTTAATTTCCTTTCTGTTTCATAGACAAGCCAAGTTTAGGAGTGTTGGAAATTATAGAATAAGATTTTGTAGTGTCGTGAATTCGTGATAGTTCTAGTGAATTGGTTGATTTGTTTGCTTTGGTTCTGAAAGGAGCGTATCAAATACACTTCCAGGTATTTAAATTCTGGGATTTGGTCCAGATTTAATATTTTAGCCATCACTTGGTTATCTTTAAAAGTTTTAGGTCTAATTTAGGTACAGTTAGATTTTAAGCTTGTAATAATAGCTAGCTATTATTACAAGGTTTAATTTAACTTGCAATGTATGTATGTATGTAAGTGTGTTCGGGTTAAATCTTGCAACTGAATTTCAAAGCGGTTATCCTCCACTGATTAAGATGAAATTTTGCATACACGTTTAGTTTGGATGACCATGCATGTTTAGGTAAGTGACGTCATTCTACATACAATATGGCGGACGGCCCAAGATTATTGGGTTATTTTTTGTGCACTGCCATGATATGGGTATCAAATAAAAGGGATTGCTAAGAAGAATACGAAAAAAGCATGATTTAAAAAAAACTAATGAATAATTTTATGAATTTTGTTGTCGCATTATTGAGAACTGTACTATAAGGCTAGAGTTCGTAAGCACTACTATTGAACACAAGGTCCCGGGTTCGATTTCAGAGCCGGGGCAAGTATTATTGGGATCGTTAAATTGGAACATCTCAATAGCAGGCCGGTGTTTGGATTTTTACTTAGTTTGTGACAATAGATTCGCTTTTATTAATCTAAACATCATCACCATCGCACCTGTAGCCAAGTTGACAACCTACAATCGATAACGCTAGTAGAAAACGAATCAATGTATGGGAATGACACATCTGAACGTTAAGTCACGTGGTCAGACCATACAAATAGAAGGCGTTAACGATTGTAGAAAGAGATTCGATACGAAACGTTTATTTATTTATATATGCTTTATTATAGGTACACCAAGTTAAATCATAGATAAAAAACTTTTTGCAAAAAAATACTACCAACTTCCAACTACAAAACTACAAAGTGAAAAATAACTTAATTTTTTGAAGTCGGTGTCTTTCGTAAGTACCATTTTTTTGCGTTATGGACACCGACTTCAAAAAATTGAGTTATTTTTCACTTTGTAGTTTTGTATTTGGAAGTCGGTAGTATTTTTTTGCAAAAAGTTTTTTATTTTTCACTTTTTAGTTGTACGTACCTAATAGGCAAGTTAGTAAGGGAACTATTTCGCCAGAATAGATTTCATGAAACTTGAACATAACCGGTGAAATGAGAGATCTGCTTACCCCTTAAGAGCGAACTGGCGTGATGTTATGTTATGAAATGTTATAAACAACAAACAGACATGCGATTGCAGCAATCCCGAGAGATTTGCCGTTATTTATTGAAGAGTTCTATTGTATATCTCCGAAGTTCTTCATCAGATCTTCACCAAATTAAAATGGGACCAATTTCGGAACATACTTTTTCAAACAAAAAAAGAATTTTCAAAATCGGTCCACAATTGACGGAGTAATCGGTGAACATACACAAAAAAAAAAAAAAAAACAAACATGAAGTCGAACATAGAACCTCCTTCTTTTTGGGAAGTCGGTTAAAAAGGAAACTTAAAACTAAAATACAAACAAAGGTTGGCATTATCGCATACCGCTATTTTTTTCAGGCAACCTGGAAACATTTGTAACTTGGCTAGGGGGGTTTACCGTCGGGCTATACATCTGTGAGTTTATGTAAAGTATTTGCAGTTATATTAAAAACCAGCCAAGTGCAAGTCGGAATCGCACACGAAGGTTTCCGTACCATTATCGCAAAAAACGGCAAAATAATCACGTTTGTTGTATGGGAGCCCCACTTTAATATTGATTTTATTGTGTTTTTGGTATTTGTTGCTATAGCGGCAACAGAAATACATCATTAGTGAAAATTTCAACTGTCTAACTATCACGGTTCATGAGATACAGCCTGGTGACAGACAGACGTCTTAGTAATAGGGTCCCGTTTTTGCTCTTTGGGTACGGAATCCTAAAAAGTAAGATGCACCATATATTATTTAATAAACCATATCATCTCAACCCTTTCAGCCATATTTAAAACAAGCCATATTCCGCCTTTTCCAACGCTTTCAAAACTAATAAAGTGAGACCGCTTGATATGAAACTGATTTAATGAACGAACGAATGGATATTCATTCGTTCGTGAATGTAACGCTGGAATCACGTTCACTTCACTGAATCTATTAGTGCTCAGTGTAGTCGCCCGTTTTTTTATGTAAGAGATATTTTTGTTTGTTTATTTATTAAAACTTCATGCAAGGTACATAGGTGGGCTTAATGACTGAGGCAATCTCTTCCAGTCAACCAAGGTTGGTGGAGAGATAACATAAAAAAAAAACAATTATTGAAGTATAATTGGTAAAAAATATATGTAGTTAAAATAAACATACATATATATTTACTTAAATAAATAAGAAAGTCGTTTATTGAGACGACTGTGCTATTGGTGTACGAAATAATGACGAAAATTCCGCTTAATTTATGTTTTCTTAACACTTTTTAGTAGCTTGTATGTATCAATGTAACGGAATCTGTGAACGTGATTTTCACCCCCTTCAAAACATCGTATTAATTTGAAACTTTGCACACTTATCAAGGACCGATGACAGTGCAATAATTTAAATAGTTTGTCACATTATCCTTACCAGGACCTTCAGGATTAGCGATTTCCATGGTTCCGTACCTCGAAAGGAAAATACTGAACCCTTATAGGATCACTTTGTTGTCCGTCCGTCTGTCTGTCTGTTAAGACCCTTTTTCTCAGGAACGCGTGGAGGTATCAAGCTGAAATTTATATCAAATACTCAGGTCTATTGTGTCTTCCTCTCGCGTCCGGCCCTGCTTCAGGCCATGGTAAAGAGCGAGAGGGCATGGGAAGCTGTCCCCTTCTTCTGCGTAGCAGTAATGCTCGCAAAGGAGGAGGCGGAACGCATGAGGGAGACACATTGGAGACGGTCACGCCCCTAGCCACCGCAGGAGATGCCCTGGGCGTCGGGAGTCGCAAGCCGATTCCCGGCCACCGTAGGCGCGGGCTTCCGGACGGCGAGTAATGGGTAGCTCGCCGTCCGATAAGGACCAGGCCTGAGTCGACGGCGCGTAGTGTTCCACGCGCGGCTCAAAGAGATGTCAGCAAAACTGACGGGGCCCGCTAGGGCCGATGCCTGTCTGGGTCGCGGATAAATTTGAAAGAGAGTTACCGCGGCCCTGGCACAAGCAACTGAAGGAACACGGGTGGGTTTTAGTCAGTTAAAGTCTGACACGCCCTTCCGCTTCACCCAGAGCGGGAGAAGTCATTGGATGATTTCCCACCAAAAAAAATTAAATGGTCTACTGTGTTTTAAAGCTGCGAAAGTGCAGATAACAGTGAAATACACAATACACTCGTAACAAGACATAAATCAATGTTCTGCTCCGATGAATGAACTCTTCTAACTCACTCAATATATCTCTGGAAAAATATTAAAAGTTTTCCCACAAACAGATTTCAGTCACGAAAGCTGTACAATTTTAATTTCATAAAACCATTTGCGGACTCTATTTTAATATCGATATGGTTTTGGTGTCGAATCTAAAAATATACTGCCAACTTCGAGATTTATTTATGAGTTTCTAGAGCCAGGACAGGGTGCTAAAATCACAAGTAGTGAAGTAGTAGATCGGTATTCATTTCCGTTTAGAAACAATATTTTATTTATTTATTATATACTTTATTGTACACCACAAAAAAAACATACAGGACAAACATTCAAATATACAAGTGTACATTGGGCAGTCTTATCGCACTAGGCAATCTCTTACAGACAACCTTTGGATGGACTGAATGATAGGAGAAGAATTTAGGGTTGTCAGTGTACAAAATATCAAAAATAATATTACTTAGACTTAATAACATACAATACATACATACAATATTACTTAATATACTAATACATATCAAATATATAACAGAGAAAGGAGAAGAATAAAAATTATAGTGAAAGGTAATGCTCCTTCACCATTTTCTTGAACGTTGGCAGTGTTTGAGCACGTCTCACTTCAATAGGTAATACATTCCACAACCGAGCTGCTTGAATCGTGAAAGATTTGTCAAAGAAGGAAGTGGAATGCATACGAATACTTAATTTTAGATTTTCCGATGATCTCAAGGACCTAGAATGGGTGTCACAGAGGAACTGAGAGCATTCTTTAAGATAAAAAGGAGTAAAAGGATTAAATAGCACATTATAAAGCAAAGAAAGTATGTGGGCATTCCGGCGAAGGCGAATAGGAAGCCATTTGAGCTTAGTACGAAATTCGGAAACGTGATCATACTTGCGCAAGCCAAATATGAACCTGATACAGAGATTTTGAAGTCGCTCAAGCTTGTCCAATTGGTCTTGGGTGAGATCAAGATAGCTGGCGTCAGCATAGTCTAGAATAGGTAGAAGAAGAGATTGTGCTATCGCAATTTTAGTGGTGATGGGAAGAAAATTACGAAGACGTCTCAGGGAACCCGCAGACGCAAACAGTTTTCGACTGACTTCCTGCAGTTGTTTGGTCCAGGAAAGGGTCCTGCCGATATAAATCCCCAAATTCTTCACAATATGATTTATAGGAATAATAGTATTATTGAAAGAAACCTGGGGAAGTATCGATCCTAGAGACAGTCCGGAAACTACCAACAACCGTTACCTGAGTCTTCGTTGGATTGATCTTCAACCCGAAATCAGTGCTCCAGTCACCTATTCGAGCCAGGTCTGTATTGATTGTCTCAATGGCATTAGATAACTCTCCGAGAGAGGCTTGGGTATAAATTTGGAGATCATCAGCATATAGGTGGTAGAAAGAAGAAAGTCGTTGAGTGATAGCATTAATAAAGAGTGCGAAGAGAAGAGGAGATAAAACGCCACCCTGCGGCACACCGGCAGAGGTATGACACCAAGAGGAGAAAGATTCATTAGTGCAAATGCGCTGCCGACGGCCAAACAGGTAACTATGAAACCAGTTAATTACCGGAGGAGATATGTTAAAAGAGCATAGGACGCCAAGCAAAATGTCGAAGTCAACAGTATTGAAGGCATTGCTAAAGTCAAGCAGAGCAAGTACTGTTAACTTCCCCGTATCTATGCCTGACCTGATATCATCCGTAATGTGCACAAGTGCTGAGGTAGTGCTGTGGCCACGTCGAAAACCAGATTGGAAAGGATTTAAAAGATTGTGCTTGGAAAGGAATGTGTTAAGCTGATGATGAACAAGCTTTTCAAGGACTTTGGATAGGAAAGGAAGAATAGAAATGGGACGATAGTCAGAGAATGATGTAGGATGTGATTTTTTGGGTAAAGGAATAATTTGGGCATCTTTCCAGGCTAGTGGGAAGACACCACTGGAAATAGAGAAGTTGAGGATGTAAAGAATGACAGATGAATTTTAGGATGCCGATTTACTGTTATGGGTTGGCAGAAAATAGCTGAAAATAGGGGCGACGCTATATGTTATGTGGAAATCCGAATAGTAGGACGAGAAAACTTATGGGCTATATTACCACTTGCAGATAAAGTCCAGTGAAATTATTTGGAAGATAATTTCAAAAGAGGGTTTCATTGTTTGATTTATAAAATCCCTTAAATATGCCTGAGTGTGTTAGTTTGTTATTTTATCTACACCCATGCTATAAATCCTCTATAAAAGTTTATGAAACAGTTAGCTTACAGCCAACATTAAAACAACCAGTGTCATAGTAACCATAATATCATCCAAACGAGTGTCATAATTACCCGACTGCCGAAGGAGGGTAATGTGTTTATCAGTCTATGTATGTATGTTTGTTCCTATGTGGCGTTCTAGAGACCAAACGCTTTGGCCGATTTTAATTATTCTTACGTCAATCGATTCGTCTTAATCCTGCAATTGTCACTGGCTACAATAAAATAGAAAAAAAAAATGGCGGCTTTTGGGTGCCATATTGCGGGGCACCAAATTATTTTTCTTACAAATCCATCGTGTGGGGTATCAAAATAAAGGTTTTTAAGAGGTGATTTTAAAAATATAATTCACTTATATGTTTAAATGTACCTAATTCTAAAAAAAATCTAAAAAGTTATAAATAAAAAAAGTTAATTAAAAAAAACAAAAACCCCGACTGCTTAAAAAACGAACTAAAAAGACGTTAACAAGAAGAAAATCATGCTGTGCAGTCGGAGGATACATCTGATTATGGTCAGCGAGCTCGCGAACATGTATCCTCCGACTGCACAGCATGATTTTCTTCTTGTTACGTCTTTTTAAGCAGCCGGGATTTTTGTTTTTTTTAAATAACTTTTTTTGTTGAACTTAATTTAATTATGCAACTCCTTCACTTTTTCGATCCCTTCCTTACTCATCAAACTTCCACTTTCTCACTACTCAATTCGTGGTATCTATATGAATCCCAAAAAATAACATGTCATGCTCGCGCGTTTCACTACCATAGCGCCGGGTTTCAGAACCTTCTAGATTGGGTTCATATTATGGGTGTAGATAAAGTCTTGTACGCAATTGTACATAATTAGGTATAAATAACTCATGTGATCCTATTAACCCACATTCGTCTATTGATACCCACTATTATACAACAGTTGCATTAATACCAATCAAAATTCTTTTGAGATACATTACAATATTTTCAACGAGAGAATATTTTCAATTCCCAAAACACTGTCTTTAACCGCTCTGACATTTAACAAAATATCTTCCTTCCTTTTCCTTGACTTTTTTGACAACCTGTACTTCATGTTTAGAGGGGAGAAAGATAGCGGATCCACCAAAGTTATGTAAGATCTCGCCGTTTTAAAGTAATTTCCTTATTTGTTCGCGGGAGGCTGAGACGCAATTTGCCATAGGAATGTCTTGTTTGTGCTTGAGGTACCCTTTTAAGTTATGTGTGAAATATTAATGTATCTTGCATTGTGATTTTTTCCTACAGAAGTTTTAAAATTAAGAATAAATTCGTTCTTTTTATTATTTTGGCTGATATATATGTACATCTGTGCATAAAGCATCATCTCATTGAGTAGCCAAGGCTGTGCTTCTTGGATTCGACAATTGAAACTCGAGGGGGCCCTGCACAAGTCCGAGGCAATGTGTTTTCATGGTCCTCAGAACGCGTGTATACATGTATACCCCTACAACGCATGTATACCTTTCCTACCGTTATCTGGGCCGGATCCCACATCGGCGTCGGGTCGACGATTAAGTATCTGGGACTCGTCATCGACAGCGGGTGTAATTTCGAGGAGAATTGCCGACGTTTGGCTTCCAGACTAGAGCGGGCCGGGGGTGCCCTCAAGCAGCTCCTGCCCAATCTAGGAGGCCAAATGCCTCCTGCCGGGTGTTGTGCGGTCCATAGCCCTTTAAAGAGAACCGTTGTGGGTGCCTGTCGGTTGAATGCGTCCCAAAGAGTCATGGCCAACCGGCTATTCCGAGAATACCGCACGGTCTCCGGTGAGGCGGCGAGCGTCCTTGCCGGTTTTCATCGGTCCACATTGTGGTTGCCCAGCCTTGGTGCCAAGTTTTGGGTATAATATTCGTAGGTAGGTACTATAGAGACCTTTCTCCGTCAACAAAAAAGGTAATATAGAGACAGGGCTGTTCCTGATTCTTTGTTTGCAATTATTGAGTTGTAAACACCAACCTATTCCAACCGACCTACTTATATTGCCAACTGTAGAGTTGGCAATATAAATAGGTTGGTTAGAGTCCAAATGTAGTTAAACAGCAGTGTATTGCGCACATAATTTTCATTGTTAAAGGATCTATTTATAAGTGATTACCCATCCTACTCATCTGACCATTTTAAGTGCAGCTACAACCATGCACTTGTTATTCAGTTGTAACCATACCAGTTTTTATCTTCATTTTACTCTAGCTGTTGCGTGACATTATTGCTAAACAAGAAAAAAGGCGACTCACAGATTTTAGCAGTCTCCTATAATTTCCCATAAAGATGCGCTCATACTATGCTAGTATTATTTCATTATAGCTGGTCCTTATTGTCTCACTGCCGGGCAACTGCCGCCCACCATTCCTTTTATCTGCTTTTTATTTATATGTTCTAGAAATTTTTTAAAGACCAGAAAATGTCAGGTCATAAAAGATTACAGGGGTTTTTCACTATCATATATCTAGGAACACAGACCTATGAGTCATATTTATATGATAATGTAATATAAAAAGTTAATTAAAAATTCAAAAAACCCAACTGCTTAAAAAGCGAACTAAAAAGAAGTAAACAAGAAGAAAATCATGCTGTGCAGTCGGAGGATACATATTTGCGAGCTGGCTAACCAAAACCAGATGTATCCTCCAACTGCACAGCATGATTTTCTTCTTGTTTACTTCTTTTTAGTTCGCTTTTTAAGCAGTCGGGTATTTTGATTTTTTTAATAAACTTTTTTTATTTACAAATATTTAGTATTTTTTTTTAATTAGGTGCATTTAAACATAGAAGTGTTATGTATTTTTGTAATCACCTCTGAAACCCTTTATTTTTGTACCCCCACGAAGGGTTAGGAAGATTTTTTTTTTCCAATTTTTATGTAGCCAGTGACACTCGCAGAGTTAAGACGAATCGATTGACGTAAGAATCATCAAAACCGGCCAACGCGTTTGGTCTCTAGAACGCCACATAGGAACAAACATACATACATAGACTGATAAAAACATTACCCTCCTTCGGCAGTCGGGTAAAAATATGATTCATTTCGTCTTTGATAATTTTATATAATGTATGATCCTAGATATATAATACTGTAAAAGCCCCTAGGAGTCAAAAGCACTGTCATTTTGTTGAACTGACACTCCTTTCAAAAGCACCTGTAGCGGCACCAACACCGCCACTTACGAACTAATGACATGACGTCACACAAACCCTGCATCGCGCAAGCAAAGTTTTCGGCGCGATTTAAACACATAAAACAGTCCGACAATATCCGTTGGGCAGTTGCCCGGACCAAACACAACACGACGGGTGTCGGAGGATCCCATTTCTGTGGAGGTTTGTGGGACTTTACACCCTGTTCCACTTGGTTCCAAACACCCGCAGCTCTGATTCTAAGTATATGAACGTAAGATCGTTTCACATACTTTTTTGTTGTAATTTAGAAGCCAATGGTTCCAGAAAGTTACCTGAGATTTGGTTTATATAAGATAGTTTATTTGAATAACAAACACCAATAAGTATGCAAGATGACATTTTAATGGCAGTGATAAAATACTTATTTTGTAACAACGTCAAATTCAGAATTCACATTTTCTATCCAAAAAAGCATTAAAATCTTTATAGCAAAAATTAAAAGTTTTACTTTCAACTGCTTTAAATACTTTGAAATAAACTTCTAAGCGCGTGTTTTTATAAATATTTTTCTGTCACAATTCTTCGAAGCACGACCTCATTTGTAAATTATTACCCACTCACCATCCATCTAACTCGCACAATGTAAACTAGTCTTTAGGAACAGTAAACAAGTGAAATCGCGTGCATTTTCTTCGGGCGTGTAAAAACGGGGAGAAAATGATGTACGGTTATTGCCCTGTTTTATTATACGTAAAATATATTAAACGGGAACTTGAAATTAAAAGTGAAAGAGCAGTGGGAAGCGCACATGCATGCTTAGGTCTCGGGTTGTAAATTTGGATGAAATAGAAATGCTTTGTATCGGACTATGGGTAATTTTTAATTCATTGGCTATCGAGTTTTACGTTTTTTTTTTCACCCTGAATCTACTACAACTGTAAAACCACAAAGTTTCGCCTACTTTATCGTACATCATTAAATTAGACACAGATTGTTTTTTTTTGTATTTGCTTTCCTATCAATGGGTACAAGGTATACCCCAAGTCTCAGGATAGCTTTTCTCACGCCACAACTTGGCCAAGCGTCCAAGGACGACACGTCTTTCTGGGTCAGCCTCGGTGTCACCGTCCATTTTCAGGCACCCATTGTTTAGAGACGCTGGAGTCTCTGGGTAAACAATGGGTGCCCTTGCTTTTTTTACTGTTTTGTTTGTCTTGGAAGTCGGTTTATTTTTTTGTGGAAAATGTTTTTATTTCTCTCTTTTTAGTATTAGTACACCACCACAAACAAATTTTCAGGTTCTTTAGTAAAGTACCTAAAGGATTGACAAAATACCCATGAAAACTGCTGAACCTATTTTGATAAAACTTGCACTATTCCCTGAGTTGAGACATACCCAATACAACACAAAAATAATGATCACGATCCAAACAACAAACATACATACATTACACTTATGAAACACATACACATTTAGAAGCCCACACAGAGTAAAATATGTGAATATTGTGCAGTTCCAACAATATTAGATACATACATATCGAATTGATTATGTCCTTTATTTGAAGTCGGTAATAATAAAAAACCGGCCAAGTGCGAGTCAGACTCGCACACGAAGGGTTCCGTACCATTATCGCAAAAAACGACAAAAAGACACGTTTGTTGTATGGGAGCCCCACCTAAATATTTATTTTATTCTGTTTTTAGTATTTGTATAGCGGCAATAGAAATACATCATCTGTGAAAATTTCAACTGGCTAGCTATCTCGGTTCATGAGATACAGCCTGGTGACAGACAGACGGACCGCGGAGTCTTAGTAATAGGGTCCCGTTGTTACCCTTTGGGTACGGAACCCTAAAAACAAAGGCAAAGGAAACTAAAATAAAAAAAAAAACGGGCAACAAATGATACGTTACTAAATTGCTCCAGCTTGCTACCTACGGATGTGTTCTATATTTTTAAGTGGCCACGAAAATTGCCGGTATTTCGTTGTGCGCAACACTAAGCGCTTTTTAATGTCATCCGCTCACGTTGCAAGAAACGGTTCATTATATCACTGTACGGAACCGCTAGCAGAATGGAAAACATGCTGGGTTATTTATTTTGTTAATAATAAAATTGTTAATCTTTGGTATTGGTCGATATTTCTCGAAGTCTTTTTGGTTTGGATTTGTAGTAAAGCTTCTACGTATACGTACATAAATCAAGCTTCCATTGCGTTTTCTACTGTATTTAAGTTTTTACATACACCTCTCGCAGATTTTTGTTCATTGTTTTAATGCTGTTTAAAATATTAATTGCCAAAGATCGATAGATTTTATGACATTCATGTTTAAAATTGTCGGATAATTTTATTCTGAAAGGTCAGGTCCCTCAACTACAGAAATAACTGCGAGAATGTCAAGTGGAATTTGCATTCAAGGAATGAACTTACTTCGCCGCCTAACGTTCCCCAGATGGGGGGCGTCTCCTCAAGTCCTGCGAACGACTGGCATGGCACTCTGTTTCTCCGCTGGTGAATATGCAAGTCCAGTATAGAGTCGCTATACACACTCCAAATTAGTGGATACAGCTCTAAATAAGACGTTCCGGATTGCCACAGGTTGCCTCAAACCGACTCCTATACGAATGCTGTATCCACTTAACGGCATCGCGCCACCGGAAATTCGCAGGACTTTAGCAAGTCGCACAGAGAGGGCGAAACTAGAAAATGACCCACGCCACCCAACAATGCACAATTATAGCTCAGTGCCCCAACACCTTAAAAGCCGCAAAAGTTTTCTAGGGTTCGTGAGTCTATGTGATGGCAACTCCTCTTCGGCTGGATGCGACCTTTTGTGAGAGAAACTCAAGCCTGCCAATTTCATCGGGCCATTGGAGAACCTTATACCTGGCGGGTTCCCATCACCGCTGCCTGCAGCTCGAGGCGCGGTATCGATTGTAGCTTTAATGGAGCTACTCTCGCCTTGGCCATGACTAAGCTCACCCTTTGTGTGCCTTCTGCTGTGGTGGCTCGCCAATTCACAGCTGCTGCGTACGCCATCTCGCTTGCATCGGTAAATACGTGTATTTGTATTTCAGTGGCATCACTATAACCAGGATAACATCTTGGTATGCTGATGGCCTTGGTCACTCTGCCGTGGTCGATCTGGAAAACCCTAAATAGACTCCGCACTCAGGTTGGCCGCAGCAAGGACAACCTCCACAGGTAGGGGGTTCTCTGATGGCACTAGTCATCATTGCTTGTGCAGCACCTCTCCGCAGACCATGGCCCATCTCACGGTGCACAGCATGCCCTGTTACCTGTACTTGCCCGGACGTTATGACTGCGTCACCGAATGGTGTTGCCGTGGCTGAATTCTGGGCCAAACACAATATTTAACTTTTTATATTTGCCATCGACACGCTAAGAAGAACTCCATAAGGTGAAGAGTCTAAATATATTCCTTTCTGACAGAAATCACATGAAGCTACGGATTATAGCAACGGTGGCTACTATACCGTGCCTAATATCCCAGCCCACTTCTATTATAAACGCGAAAGTTTGTAAGGATGCATGGATGTCTGTTACTTTACACCCGAAAAAAAGTTGCAATTATTTATAAATTTGTTAATTGAGGGGATTTCTAGGTGTCTACTGTATAGAGAGGCTAGATAAAATAAAAAATATGAAACAGAATTTTCAGTTTTGCTGAAACGGCCTTGCAGAATGTATTTTGTTACGGTAGGAGGCATACGACCACGGTTATTCTCTATGGAATAGTTTGAACATAATAATTTCAGATGAGAATATGTTTTTGTTTCATACTATTTAGAGCGTGATTTTTCAGTAGTCGGGTTTTTGTTTTTGAACTTATTTTTTATTTAAAGTATTTTAGGGTTTTTGCAGAGCCACATCACATTTTTTTTCTGTTTAGGGTTTGTTGTTTTTTCATGTATCTAAATAATGCATAAGTTACAAGAGTGGACTTTGCGACGACGTAACCGAGTAACAAAATTGTTTTCATGACTTTGACGGGATATACCTCGCAAACGGTAAGCTTGACAAAAATATGATGTTCCAAACCCTACCTTCATTTTAATATCCCTGTTTAATGATACCACACATGACGGGGTGGGGTGATTTTCTTTTTTGTTCTTGACTGCGTGTCCCCCAGAGTGCGCCATATTTAATTTAATGAGACGTCACATAGCCTATAACCAACGGACAAGCAAGACGCTTCCAACGACACCTCATTTGTCAAATTATGATTAGTAGTTTAGAAGTTGTGAGGGAATAGATGAACATACATACTTACTTACATACACACATACCAGTTAAAAACATAACCTTCCCTTTTGCATCGCCGTAGGCGGGTAAACTACAAATTCCACGCGGGCGTATTATATGTATTTAAAGCATCAGATTCACCATTGTTTTCGGTGAACACAAGAAGGCAACCGATATCAAGCGCTTTAATTATCCATTTAATTTAACTTACATAAGATAAACGTAGTTCCTTTGAAAATTTTCTTCAAAGCAAAAAAACACGATTCAAGGAAAAAGAAGACTTCTGACAACGTATATTTTTTTAAATAACGACGACGTCAAATTAATATGAGAAATCACGTAACAAGATTTTCTTTTCCCAGACATATTTTTTTTGTGTCATCGGAAATTTACTAAGAATTTTCAATTTTATTAGCCAGTTCTATTAATATCAGGAATCTATCTCTAGCCTGTCGATAATTAAAATTTGCTGAGTTTAGAATTGATAAAGCAAAAGCCAATTAGTTAAGATTGTTTTCAGTTAGATACCTTCGCTAACGATTTCTAAGTCAGTCCAATTTGTTATTGTTAAATAACGTTGACAGTCTGGATAAAGTGACGCTTTACGGTCAAAGGTCTAAAAAGGATTAAGTACGTGGCGTTTCAATAGCGCATGTCAATTTGGGGTTTTGACAACCATTATTTTGTTGTCTATTGCACATGCTGTATTAATTTCTTCATTTGGGTTTCTTGTTCCATCTACATCTATATGTAGTACGCACTAGATTTAGCGATCCGAACACTCACTCTGTTCGACTGAACTGTACTGCAATCCGTACACTTTGTTGTTACACTACGTTGAACGAAACGCGTATACGCCATGAATTTACGACGACGTTTTGATCGCGAGTAAACTAAACTCTATAAACGATCTAGCGCTGCATGTTTTAATAGTTTGATTAGATAACATAAATAATGTTTAGCGCTGCAGCGAACTTTAGTTCTAACTCACCAGCATCTTAACAAATGGTTTTCATGAATGATCTTGTTTAACGGTAGGGTTTGTGCCAACGGTTCTATCACTGAATTTATACACTAGGGTTTATTTCGTAACATGTATTTTCAGAAGAGTTTCAGATTTCCAGAAAATCGCATAAACAATGGACAACGAAAACTTCAACTTTGAAACAAAAACATATCGTGCGTTTCCAGAATACCCACAATTTCTTCCCAACACTTACCAAGGACGTATTATTAACTGCCGAAAACAAAAATAATACACTAGAGCAACACTGCCCCTTTATGAGCTAGCGATCGCCCCCTGCTCCGCCTGCGTGGCTTGATAACTAGTCCAAATAACACTTAATAATAGTGTTAAAAGTGTTTCACGAACACTTTAACGTGATCATTAGAACCTGCGTCTCCATAATTATTGGTTGGTGTTACAAAATGGTAGAAAAGAGGGTATTTTTTGTTCTATTTTTATTTTTTCATGACATTATGAAGAATGTTACATTATTTGTTTGTTGAGGTTTTATTGGCGTAGTTCGAAATGGAAGTAAAATGTCTTATGAGTAGGTAGATCGTAAATTGAAAAATTGGAATATATGTAAATTCTACGAATCTGTTTTGGGGTCTTGTGTTGTCAATATCAAACATGCGTCAAGGAGTCTTAAGTTCCAGCAGTGGGAATAAGAATCGTGTGGGTATATCAATACATCATCATTTTCCTGCCCTTGTCTCTATTTATTTGTGGTAAGTGCAAAATGCCCATAATCTCTATTTTTCGCCAGGACGTGACTGGAGGTGGATCACTGTGTTGCCCAATTTCACACAGGACGTGGTATCTTTAAAAGTAAATTATTTTTCATAAGCTTATTGTCTCGCCTTGATGTCAATGATCTACATCTCATTGCGAATATGCACAATCTGCACATCATATCTTATGGGAGTAAATTCTTTGGCAGAATGACCGCAATATTATGTTGGTTAATATTTATTATTATTTATTATTTTTTTTTTTTTTTTTTTTTTTTTTATTAAAAATTAAAAATTCCTTAAAACTAATACATTGCCCCACAAAACTGCTTACGCAGTTTAACTGTGAGATCATTGAGTCTCTCTTATTATAAGTTACATCTAGAACCCAACATATACTAAACTACTTAACCTAAATGCACTAAATAGAATCTAACAAATATTTTTTAAGTTTCCGTGCGAATTTTAATTTATTATCTTCTTGTCTGATGTCAGCAGGCAAAGTGTTCAATAAATAGGGAACGCGTTTTTTTAAAGTTCTGTCGCCATAGTAATTAATAACTCTGGGTACATCATATTTGCCCGCTGTCATCGACCTTGTAGTATACCTATTAGAAACTAGTGCGTCACTATCCCGAACGCCATGGTTATTGACTAATAATACGTATTTATGTTTAAGGCTAACTGGTAGAATTTTACATATTTTGAATAGCCTACTATAGTCTCCTTTACAGCTATTTTTAGTTTTCTTGTTTACTAATAATTTCAAAAATCTAGTTTGTATTGATTCTAGTTTCTGCATATTACTTTTAAAAGTCAACCCATAGCAATCAAGACAGTAACTCAGTATTGATTCAACTAAAGACACATATAAACATTTTAAGGTGCTGGAGGGAACTTTAAAGCTTAAGTGATAGAATTTACTTAACAATATTCTAAGCTTACCACAAATGTAATCAACATGTGAAGACCAAGAAAAATTTACATCAACCTTCATTCCAAGATATGTGACACCTTCTAATTGTTCAATTGGTTTACAATTGCAGTTTAAATTATTATTATGCATACAATCGTAGCTATGTGTAAAAATGGAAGGGCATACTTTATTTAGATGAATATGAGGGGAATGAATCATCAACAGGTTAGTTTTATCGCCATTCAGAACGATACCGTTGTCATGAGACCACTTTACCACTGCGTCTACGTCATGTTGAACAAGCCGACAGGTGTCAGCGAGGTCGGTGCCGGCGCGCAGCACACACAGGTCATCCGCGAACATATGCGCCGAACAGTGGCGCAGTACGCCGCACACACTATTCACATGTAATAAGTAGCACACAGGCCCGCATCCGGACCCCTGTGGCACCCCGCACCCCACCTTCCTCTCTTCGCTGAACTCATCACCTACCTTTACTCGATAGGACCGTGATGTGAGATAGTCGCGGAACCATTTGTTCAGCGGCTCTCTCACTCCACACTCCTCCATGGCATTCAATAAGGTCTCAGTTTCAAGGGTATCGAAGGCTTTTTTGTAATCAAAGAAGACCGCGACTACAAACTTTTTTTCACTCAAATATGTATTAATTTCATCAGTAAATCGAGTAAGAAGAGTGTTAGCACTTTTACCTTTTTGGAAACCATGTTGACAATAATTGATTACATTATTTTTCAGCAGATAATTATTCAAACGGTTAATGATACATTTCTCAATAATCTTGTCTACACTGGATAAAATTGATATAGGTCTATAATTGCTATAATTTTTATATTCTCCCTTTTTATATATTGGTCGAACTATGGCTTCTTTTAACATACTAGGGAACACACCATTTTGTACACACAAGTTGACTAGGTTAGAGATCACAGGGCCAACAGAATCTACCAAAAGTTTAAGATCGGACATTCGCACCAGATCGCAACCCGGTGACTTATTTTTATCCATTTGAGTTATTATTTGTTTTACATAATTACTATCTACGGGCTGCCATCTCATACTTCTGTCCGTTTGTTCAACGTAGGAGCTTCTATCTAGAAACTTAATACTACAAATATGTTTAATTTTCTCTATTTCCTCAGCAAATGTACGAGCAAAATTATTACATATATTTTTCATAGGTTCGCCAGACCCCATATTCTTTATAATTGCTTTATCCAAACATTGTTTTTCCTTTCCTAATAAGTAATTTAATCTGTCCCATAGTTTTTTAATATTATTATTACAGTCTAATATACATTGCCTATCGTACTTAATTCTATTTTTTAAAATTAATTTGTAACATCTATTTCTAAATTTTGTGTAAATTAAACGTTTAACCATATTTTTAGGGTCATTACTCCAAATAATAAACAGTCTATCCCTCTCTAAGATCATATTTTTTAATTCACTAGTTATCCACGGGATGTTATCCCTGTTTGAGTTAGTTTGACTTTTTAGAACATAACAACTATTATAGATCTGTAGAAATATATCTCTAAATGCATCGTACAACTTTATGGGGCATGTAAAATGCATTAATTCTTCAAAATTAACTGACAATAGCTTATCACGAACCGCACGATTGTCAAGCCTAAGACGGCTTTGTGAGGTTACGTTAGGCGAGTGAGCAGGACAGGCATGCGCACGCGAGGAGGTGGAAGCGAGAGCACAAGCGCCGCTGTCGCGCCGCCGCCGGCCGCCACCGTCCACAGGCACGGCTAACGGTGTGCGTTTCCATTCCACCGCGACCGATATCATAAAATGATCAGATATTTTATGTTGAATTACCGCGGAATTTATTTTTAAAGCAGCTGTCCTAATAAAAATATGGTCAATGCAGGATTCCACCAATGCATCAACTAAAACTTCACTACGTGTAACTTTATCGATACATTTAATGAAACCGAACTCGGCCAATAGATTTTCATATGTAATGACATTTTTATCTTGTTTTCGTAGTAGGTTAATATTCATATCGCCACACAATATGACCTTGGAGTTTTGCGGTAAGCTATTCAATAGTTTCCTAAGTTCATCAAAGAACAAAATAATTTTTTCCTGTTTATTTATTCGGGGAGGTCTATACAATGCGATAACATGAATAGGTTCCCCAGAGCAACGAAGTGTAATGGAAACACACTCCGCAGCACACATGGCAACCGGCTGCGCCGCCACCGCCGCCCGCGCATCCAACTCCTCCCGCACGTACACAAGCACCCCTCCCCCCTTTCGCCCCGATCGTACAAAACTATGAACATTGAATCCTTTTATCTTAAATAAATCTATAATAGAAAAGTCAATGTTGGGTTCTGTAATAACGATAACATCTAACTTATCTAGGTGGTTATTTAATATAATTAATAGCTCACTAAAATGTTTTTTTAGAGATCGTATGTTAATATGCACCAAACTAAAGTTTTGATTAGAGTTCCACGTCGCTATCCAATCGTCTATGCTGTTCACTATTGACGCATCAAATGTATTATCACTAATAACCTCGATACCGTCTATTAACGCTGCGAACTTGATAATTAGTTAAACACAATAAGACACTTTATTTGAGGACGGAAGGTTCACTTTTTGATAATTTCGTCGAGGTCGCTCTCTGCTCGTACCCAAAGCGACTTATCACCATCATTCTTTTTAGCAAGAATTTTCCCATTGGAGACCCAGACGTACTTCCATAGCCCATGCAGCCGTTTCTTAGTATTCCACAATAAATCCTTGGCAGCTTTAGTAAGGTCCTCGTTGATGTATACTTTATTTTGCATACTACCTCCAGTGATAACATCGCCAGTAAAATCGTGCAACTTGCGCCGCTGAGCGAGCCAAGTGTCGCGTTCGTTAGCGCCGTTAGTGGTAGCATGGAAGCCAACCAAAATTGGTGCTGGCTTACCACTGTCGGTACGCTGCTGTCGTCGCCGGCTAACCCACTTAATTTCCGTGCTGCTCACATTGATGAGCTGCCCAGTTTTGGTCACCACTTCGCGTAGATTCTCTCCCGGCAGCTGTTCAACGCCTACAATCTCAAGGTTATTTTTACGCGAGGCCTGGTCATATTCCTGAACCTTCTGTTCCAATGCTGAGTTACACTTCTCCAGATATATAATCTTGTTATTTATGTTTGTGACGTTCTTTTTGAGCTCTGTTATTTTTTGCTTCGATTGCTCATGTTCCGCGATAAGCGTGTCATATTTATCCGAAAGCATACTCATACTGGTACTTATGGATTCGAGTTGGCTTTTTAAGGTAGGTATTCCACTAACTTTTCTCTGGATATCCTTAAGTATTTTCTCGAAATCCTTTTTTATCTCGTCTTGTTCTTCGTCATCCGTTCGGGAGTCCACTTCACAATTGTTACAGTAAATTCTACTGATACCTGCACGAATATCTGCGAGAAGTCCTCTAACACAGCCTCTATGGAATGTTCCAAAGCATGCTTGACATTGAAAGTGCGATCCATTTTTGGATAACACTTTACTGCACTTAGCGCACTCCATTAGCAATAATATTACGCGCAAAGAATAAAACTACCGAAACTAATTTTACACGCGAAGGTAGGTGTATAGTATGCTCGCAGACAAAAATTAGGTAAACACACAGGGCGCGGGCGCATCAATGTGACGCGCGCGCACTCGCGTTGACGTTCCGAGCGAGACTGACAGGCTGCAGGCTATACAGGCTGCTTTCGGAGTTATTTATTATACGGACCTTGTGGAAACTAGAACAAATTTCCGTGCGTTCAAGCGTTTTTGCCATACCTATTATTGCAATCAAATATAAAAGCTCACGGTGTTAGGACCCATTAATATTAATGTTAATTTTTATCCGTGGTTCTATAAAACTGGGCTTATCCCGGTTGTAAACGACCCCTTGTACCTATTGGCCTTATTTGTTCTGTCTCCTGTTTGATACTTCCTGGAGGGAAGTGGACATTATGTTTTTGTTTCCCTACTCTTCTATTCTTTTCCGATTATTTTCGCTGCGGGATCCAAGACAATTAAATTCATTCTCCAGGACTTAGTCGAGCTTCATTGCCTTGGTGCTGTTCTGGTGGTTACCACTGTTGATCTCTCTGAAAGCTCTTTCTAACCATATTATCTTTTACACAGTCTATCGATCGTTGCTTTGGTCTCTCCCTATTGTTTACTGTTGTGAAATCAAGCCAACACTTCGGGCGGCCGGAGCGCGCCATCCACGCTGAACACACTACTGCGTGACCTACATGGTATAGGTGTGTGAGTGCGCAGCGCCGCGGCGACGTGGCGCGGCTCGGCTAACGACTCTCTTTCGCCATCCACCGCGATAGTCGACTCCTCTCTCTTAAAACCATATTATTTGTCCGGGACAGATGATTTGTAATTATAACGGCATTAAACCATTTGCCTATTTATATATTCCACTTATTTCTCATCAACGAGCTAACATGGTCCTTCGAACCGGATCCAATTATATTCCTCAACCTTTCCTTGAGTAATAGATGTCTATTTTTTTCTTACTTGTTAGGTTAAAGAACCAGGACTGAAAACTTAACATAACATCACGGCTGTATTTCCCGAAAGGTTAGGCAGAAGTGGACCTATAGTAGGTTTACCCACATTTCATTATTTTTAACACAGTTACAGTTATTTTTATGTCCTATGTAATAGAGGGGCAACAGGAAAATCTACAATAATAAAAGCAGCCCTGAATAAACACAATACTTAAAATAAATAATTCATTTATTTCAGTGTGGAGTGCTTTAGTTCTTCGTAAGTTTGCTCTTGAAAAGAGGCGGGCAATGCTTGGATAAAAATGCAATAAGTTAGTCTAATGCTTTGAACCGGTAATTTATTGAGAAAGAAATAAAATACTGGTGCTTACTGAGTCCACTAGATTGGATTATACCGTCAGAGATATATTTGTTGGTGTGATTTGCTTGTGTTTGGCTATTTTAATAAAAACTGTTCTTTTATGCGTTTTGAGGATGTGCTTGTAGTATTCTTCGTTATTTCTGTAAAAATAAATATACAACGAAATAGGAGGCAGAGTCGGTCATTCTTTTAACAACTGAAATACCAATAAAATGTTGGATCTCAAACACCTGGTCACCACGAGTCTTTATAATTGGATTTGGAAGCCATTAAAAGGTATCTCAAAAAATAAATGAAAAATAATAACTGTCAAGAATATGCCTGGACATATTAAAAATACAGCTGCTAACTTATTCGAGAGGAGACTAAAGACCAAATTAAAGGTCAACAACACTTTCAAAGGCGTTTAATGAATACAAGAACAATTTAAAACGGACTCCTCGTCCCACTACATAATGGGAACTCTTTGAGCGGCAACTAATTAAAAAAAGTTATTAAAAAGCTGAAAACAGCGAGTTGTCGAACTCCATGAATTAATTTAGTTAAATATTGAACCTTTTTCTTGTCACTGCGTGTTTTTCTTCGACACTTTTATAATAAAGAGTTTTATAACTTTTAATTAACGTATTTAATTGTAGAAGATCCTGTTAATAAATATTGCTTGTTAATACTTTTTTGAAGAAAATTGTGAAATTCTGTTTAATATTTAAGGCAGTCTGAAGAAGGGAAAAAAGCAAGTTCTAACTTTTAAGATTTCAGGGATCTGAAATCGGAAGACACAAGGCTGTCAAGCGATTTACTTAGTGTTTAGAGCCTAATAGATCTTCCTGCAGCCTTAGACAAGTGACATTCTAAGTCAAAAAATGTATGGTAATGTCAAACACTATTGAAATATCACATGATCAATCCCAAACATTTTGGCATTTCGACAATCACCATCGCTAACATCGAATGACACTTGTCCAGTGCCTCTGATGGCGCGACACAATTCAATACCTAGGCTAATTGTTCAGATATCGCATAGGTACCTAAGAAAAATTGCATCTATGTGATCGTATCTAATTGTAAATAAACTGCCTATCATCATCATCTTCAGCCTTTTAATGTTCCCACTGCTGGGACACAAACTCCTCTCTGTAAGAGGCGATGGACCTTAATCAACCACACGGGCCCAGTGCGTTTGGTGGATGTCACATATTTTCGAATGTTTTGGTTCTAGGACATGCCGGTTTCCTCTCGATGTTTTCCTTCATCGTTTTTTGAGCAGTGGTGATGAAATAATTTATACAAAGTAAAGCACCGGCCAGTGTTCGAACCCACGACCTGCGACACGTAATCGCTGCCGGGGTCAGTGGGCCACCGCACTGCTCTTATATCGCCAATCAGTGTTATATACATCGTATCACATTGTGCCTTCAGAGGCCCTGACAAGTGATATTCTTTCATCGCAACTTCGCAAGCGTGGCGATAGCGATTCGAAAAAAGTTAAATAATGTTTGGAAATATGAAACACACAGTCACGTGATTAATCCCTTAGATCTTGGTATTTCGACTATCGCCTTTGCTGAATCAAATAAAACTTGTTTAGAGCTACAGAAGGTCGCTAACTAATTACCTTGCAAGTAAAGAAGTGAAGCAAACGTTCCATGACGTTCATAATCGGTTGCACTAAGTGCTTGGCGTCTTCACGAGTCGCCGTTCCTCAGCTCCGAGCAAGCCACTTATCGTTTTCGCCCTAATACCAATACCAATTTTGAAACTCCGTGCCCTATATATAGAACATAATTTGTTACATGAACAATCAAAGGAAAATAAATATTAATTATTGGTAGGTAAATATAGAATAGTTTCCGGCAACTTTAATTGATGTTTAAGGATTTCCTACCGCGTCATTGTTCGTTTACTTTCATAACATTATTTTAGATAACATTACTTTCTTTTGTTTAGCGGCAATTCAGGGTTCGATTGTGATATGTAATTTGTTTTTCAGACCAGAAAAAGCTGTGCTTGTGAAGAAAACGTTATTTAAAATTTTAAATATCGAAATTCATTTCATTTTATTATTATATTTTTTTATAATTTGCAACAATAATGTAAATTTAATTTAATTTCTATATATACTATGAGACATAACTGCCCCCGTACCCTGTCGTGTCAAAACTATCACAGTTCGACTGTAAAAAATTGACAGATGTATACATCTGACATCTGTCCCTTACGGACACTCAAAATAATCTTGCTTGTAAGAGCTTATGGTCACCCCCTGATCACAATTAAATTATTTAAGACTTGTGTTATGTACCTATCTATGATCCACAATAAAGATATTGAAGTTGAAGTTGACTTTTGCAGCGTGACAGTTGACAACGGAGATGACCAAACCAAAGTGATGTTGGACAAGAGCAACAAGATGATGACGAATGGCAAAGTTTTCAACTTACTTATTAGGTTTAGTGGTAGTAGTAATTAGGTCAAGGGCCAAGTCAGGTGGCCCTGGGTTTGATTTCCGGCTGGGGGAAAGTGATATTGTTTTTTTTCGTCTGGTATTTCTCAGTTGCAGTCCGGAGTTTGGACATGTGACCGGTTGATGCCAATAAGCCCGCTCGCTATGTATAACATGTTACTTAAAATATGATGTGTTAATAAATTAACTCTAAGAATTTTAAGAAGTTATGTATATTTAAAAATAATCATGAAGAAAAAAAAAGAAACATCGGTTCCAATTTTTTTTTTTTTTAATAACAATAATTAATTTATTATTTTTAAAACATCGGTTCCAAAGAAATGTAATTATTTGTATTTTGCGTACATGATTGAATTTGCGCACCATACAACGCCCAGGCAGTCAGCCGGTCTGGCAGTCACCGACCCGCGCCATAGAGCGCAGTATTTACTGAAACCGCCCTACCTACGAACACTACCTACGGGTAGTGTTCGTAGGTAGGGCGGTTATTTTTGTAAAGTATTTTATAGTTCTTTTTTTTTGTAATCATTTTGTTTATCGATGCCGAGTAACCTCATGAAATTCTTAGAGTTAATCTTTTAACAACTTATATAGTGGGCAAAATATTGCTGTATTAAGTGCAGCCTAAACCTTAGGGCAACAAAAAAAAATGCATTCATGCTCGTATCTACCACTCCATTCCACCTTCCTTAGTTCATCAACTTTTTCATTGTAATCTGCCCTATGGTTTACTTAATGAACACTGAAAAAACAAATACCTATACCTACGAAGCAAAAAATCCCACCCGTCCAAAAACAAAACTTGAAATACATCTTCTTTAGCAAACGCGCGTATCTTAACGAATTTCCTTCAGCATCATATAAACAAATGGGGTATAAGTTGGAAAATACGTAAAACAAGACGAATGTGGCGTAAGCGTATCGTATGAACGTGATTACTGAAAGATTAGCCTCGGCCGTCTAAGAAAAGTTCAATGAACCGGGATGTGTAACTGATGTAGGTAACTACGAGTATATCTGTGAGAAGATTTGTCCCATAGTGGTGCAGTAGTGGTAACAGAAGTTTAGTATAAGCAGATGAGATGAGGAGTGTGTTACTTGACTTAGAAAAGATGTTATAAACAACTTTTTGGAATGACACCAGCAGCCTTAGTGCGTAAGTGAATTCGGCAAGGCAAAGGGCAAAGAGTATGAATAATCACCCGCGTGGCCCGCGCATTATGGCCATCTTCCTCTCACAGAGAAAAGGCCTATTGTTCGGAACGAAATTTTCCGTTCCCTTTCTGTTATTTTGTTGCAACACTGAGTCAACTCGCTGTCATGGATATTGACAGTTGTTGGTCGAGTTGACAGCTGTGAAAAAAATGTGATTTGACATGGCTGCACGTGACTCCGTGGGTCTCAGTTTTGATTATTTTCGAATTGCTAAATAATCAACCCATCGGTATTGAAAATTGCGGTCGCAATCCGCTATTGGAATTGTGCTCCGTCCGTGTAGGTGTATTTGTGTATATTTCGCGTGCAGCGAGGTATTAGTAGACGGGAGCGTGTCTAGGTGTCTGCTGGCAGCCGGAACCCCGGCTCAGACGACGTCTATTGTCCCTTCCTTAATATATATCTTCCTCTACGTAATCTCCCGACTTGACACGGGATTGGACGAACACCTGGAGACCACCACGAGGACAAGGGTAAGTGCATAGTTGTAAGTAGCACTTTCCACCTGTCAGACACGAACCAGTATTTCTAAAGACCCCTAGCTACCACTGCCACTTATCGTGGTTTCGCGGGTATAGATCTAATAGGATCCAAGAGTCGCAGTATTGCTATGGGCCCCAGCTGTATTTTGTATTTTTCTATGGGCTGGGGCCCAGTGTTCGCTCCTTAGCTTTGTGATCCGAAGGCCTGTATTCAACACCTATGTCCGAGCAGTGGGAATGTTAAAGGTTGATTATACTCATACCGGACACGCATGTTGACTGCTATTTTCAAAAATTCTTCCTTGTAATAGTAATGGCAACAAAAGATATAGGTCTCCTACTAAAACATTCCAGTTTCGAAGCTCAAAGACTATAAAAAAGTTGCAGTATCTTTTTTGTCGCATAAATTGTAAAACTTAACTCCGAGAAGTGAATAACTTCGTCGTATAAAACGATGAGATATTTGTTTGTGCACTATTGCAGTAAGCTTTTATTCTTTAGGAAAGGTTTTTAAAATCGTCATCAGGAGTTTTGATACTTTTATTTTTTTCAGGAGAAGAAGAACACTAATGTAACAAACTTATGTTTGGAGATAATGATTTTAAGAAGAAATTAAACATGTAAATAATAAATCAAAGTAGTCAAAGGACCGCTGTCCAATTTTGGCGAAATAATAGTGTTTAAATGATCAGTATTGTTTAGAAGTCTAAATGATTTTTTTTTTAAAGAAAAGTAAACCAAACGGCACTAAAAACTTGGATCACATCTTAATTTTAATTGCAACATTTGCACTTTACCATAACATATTAAAATGCGTTTAATAGGGTATTCTACTATGTTTGAAAAGTACTTTAAAAATTTTGATCTGTTTTTTATATTTCGATGGTTGATTTCCTAAAAAAAATTGGTATTTGGTGATTTTTGTTGAAATAATGAATTACAATCGAACTGTTTTTGTATTATTTATATTAAATAAATGCCTGCTCGAAGATATAGTTGATAGCTGTTTAGGTATATTTTAATGTACTCTGAGCTGTTTAGACTGAACTGACAGATGACAACTAATACTTTTTGCCAGCTTTTTGCCTCTATGACGTCACGCCATGGCAGCTCGTATTTTAGGTCTCTTTGTATATAGATTAAAAATATCGATTTTTAATTTTAATATATTAAAACAATTATGTGGTTTTATGGCCCAAAATCAGAATATTTGAATTCATTTCAACATACATTTTAAATTTCATCACATTTCATAATATAGTACCTGGACGACCGAGCTCTTTACGGGTGAAAATAGAGAAAACGACGTTTTCTAAAAATTAAACCTAGCTAGAGCGATTTAACGCCCCCGAACCCCCTGCATTAAATTCCAAAATTTCATGAAAAATACAAGTATTGCTCGTTTGAAGGTATTAGATAAATAGATAGATTTTTCAATATCGAAAGCTAATCGATCTTTTACATTTGTCCCGTGCACCTACTACTTTCTGATTCATATTTAAATAATAAAGCCAGCTGCACTTATCCTACTGCATATCCCTGTACTCTGTAAACCAGTGTAACTGATGAATCTTTGGACCCGATAGCTCGATACCAGAGTACGTCTCACTGCTCCCGATTCGCTTTGATACAGCCCTTATGTTTTTTTATGCGAATTTATCTGCCATCAATCAGTGTTAGGAAGACATGCTGAGTTTGTCTGAGGGTTTTTACTCTAGTTGTATTTATTGGGATCTCGTTTGATAAGAAGGAATGACGTTGACAGTATGTTGTAGGGGAATACACTATTGGTAATGTGTTTATTTCTGGTTTTAGGAAATGTTTTCCGTAAATAGGTTAACTATTTCCGACAAGTCATATGTTGGGCGCAGCATTTTCTTCGAGTAGTTCCCGTTCCCGTGGGAATACAGGGATAAAAAGTAGCCTATGTCACCCGGGGATAGAGTAGCTTCCCAACGAAGAAAGAATTTTTGAAATCGGTCCAGTAGTTTTGGAGCCTATTCGGTACAAACAAACAAACAAACAAACAATCAAACAAACAAACATAAAAATCTTTCCTCTTTATAATATTGGTATGGTATAGATTACTCATAGCAATGATATTCTAGTAAACAGATATGCTATGAGCGCGCGCATTGTGAAGACTCGAATACGTCCTAATTAGGACGTATAGTCTTTAGTCTATGTCACGCATGGCGAAGAGCGATACGCTTTGTTGAAACAAAAACAAAATTTAAAAAAATGCCATCGTTTCTATTTAAAAATTGTACCAATTATGATACCAAAGAACATAAAACAGAAGGGATCAAATACCATATGTAAGTACGCAATACACCTCAATTTACTAATTTATTTCAATTTTTCCCTAATATTCTGGTATTTGGAGGTGAAAAAAAATTGGTGGTCAGAATAATTTTTGTTTACACGCAAACGTGGCAAACACTAGCTGTATTTTTTTATTGTTGGTTTTATCAAGCCATCCCTTTCGACTTGTTGTAAATTTCAGATGAATGAAAAGTGTGTATGTGTGCTGCCGCTGCTGTGCGGAATACTTTTTACGGTTGTTTTGTAAGTGTATAACGTATCTGTTTTTTAGAATATCATCGAAAATAGTAAAAAAAATATAACTGACCTACTTTACTATTATAGGTATAAGAAAATTAAAAAGAACTTGAATTAATAATTATATTTTTTATTTGCTCATCAAAGTGTTCAATTCCTTTTTAATTTTTTGAAGTTTTCCTTTTATTAGAGTCCCTAAATACTCGTATTTTTCTTCATATAAATAATTCACGGACTTTCCTTTAAAAACTGTGTAAGTATGTACACGAAAATTTGCCCTAACTTAAATTCATTCAATATTTTCCGTCCACCGACGCCCGCGTGACTGAATTAGTCAGCTGGCCTAACCTAGGCCATTCAGAACAGACTGGCAATACAAAATTCTATTATTCGATGTAGCAACATGGACAATTTTCAGCCAATCAGGGCGCCTCGACAATTTTGTTACGAAACTTTTATTTTATTTAGCACTGCGCGTGACTGGATGTTTACGTTAAAAACTTTGTAGTTTTAAACGACATTTTTCACGTTGTCTGTTTGTTTGGACAATCGGTTTAGGTATTTGTCTAAGCGAGGACTTTGACTGTGCAATTTGTATTGGAAAATCGTACGTTTGTTTATGTTAACTGTGCATCCAAATAAAAAAACCGGTCAAGTGCGAGTCGAACTCGTGCGCCGAGCGTTCCGTACCTACCCATTATACCGACATAATAAAATTGGTATCATTTTTATTGTTAGCTTGAAAGATATGGGCAAATTTACATTTTCGCGAAAACTTATAAGTACCAAAATTTACCTTAATTTTATTCATTTTTTATTTTTTGGAATTTTTCCTTTATTTGTGCTGTAAGACCTTACTTTTTGCCAAATTTCGTGATTCTAGGTCAACGGGAACTACCATATAGGTTTTCGACCCAAAACCTACAGGGTACTTCCGGTTGACCTAGAATTGTCAATTTTGGTTAAAAGCATGGTCTTATAGCACACGTAAAAGGAAAATGCCGAAGAATAAAAAAAATTGAAAATTAAGGTTAATTTTGGTACTTACAAGTTTTCGCGATTGATTTTTAAACACCTAATAGGGACTATAGACCTCAGTATCTGGTATAAATTTCAACTTGCTATGTCCACCTGTTCACGAACATGACATAATTACATACAAAACTGCTTGCCTATATCCGAACCCACAACACATAAACCGGCTTATATACCTCTGCCTCAGCTTATAGGTGTTTGAAAATGAGGCAAAATATGCCTTTATATTAAAACACAAACAAAAAAAAAACTTTCCGAAACTCTGACGATCATAATAGCATCGATTTCAAAGTAAGTTCATTCTTCTTGAACTGTGACTGCAGTTAAAATAAAACAAAAATACTTCGAAAACTTTGTCGAACCGATACCACTGCTTGTCGGAAAAGCGAATCGTCGTAAAGGTCGCGATTGTTCTATAGAACAATGAATTATTGAACGACTGATACTCCTTTGATGGAACACGCAAAGGTCTTACTTGTACCATTTGAAGGCTCGTTTACAAGCTGGTAATATAAGTTCTGAAGTGTTGTATGAATTAAAATGTTTGGTGTATTAAGATGTTTTTGAGGCAGTTTGGTAAACCATTTAGGTAATCTAAACTAGTATCAAAACGGGGTATCGTCGAAGCCAAATTAAGGGGCGCCTTTAAAAAGTAATAATAATTGATTCTAACCGTCCATTCGGAAAAGAAGCTTATTATGGAGAAGAACGGACAAGAAACTCCACACTTACTAAAAAAACCGGCCAAGTGCGAGTCGGACTCGCGCACGAAGGGTTCCCTAACATTATCGAAAAATATGTTTTATTTCCCTGCATACTTTTGAGAAAAGCACTATATATATGCCTTGGCGGAAATGGCAATTGCCCGTCTCGTATTAGTGAAGTCCTCGCCTACGGCTCGGCCTTCAAACTCATACTCGACCTGCAATTGCCTATTTCCCGGCCTTTGCAATAATGTACTAATATTGCCGAATCAAATTGGCCTAAAGGTCAGACCACAAAAAAAAAAACTGTACACTACTTTGCCAGCTTATACCGTAATTGAAAGTATTTGAAGGCCAACAGAGACATAACTAAGTAGTACGTTCTACGTTGAAACAGGATAGGTTTTATAGGTCGTTATTATTCTGCAAACGTAACGCATTTCAAGTACCTAAACCTAAATAAAATAAAGGAACAGTGGAGCACTTTAATTCTAAAAGGTACATTTAGTGGGGGCCTGTACTTATTTTTATTGCCACCGGTGAAATATTTTGTTTTATACCTGTTTGTGGTGCGAATTGAAATTAAAAGGCTCTAATGTAGAGATGTGACTAAAGTATTCGTAATAGGTACAGATATTTTAATACAAGGAAAGTATATTTGTATTAGAATAAGCAAATATAGGACTCGTAATAGTGTAGTGACTTACTTCGCAATTTTTTTTATATATATAGCAAGAACCAGGGTTACCAACATAGCCCGAAGAATTGCCAAACTTAAGTGGCACTGGGCAGGGCACATTGCTCGCAGAACGGATGGCCGATGGGGCAGAAAGGTTCTGGAGTGGCGACCGCGAACCGGAAGACGTTGCGTTGGAAGGCCTCCCACCAGGTGGACCGATGACCTGGTGAAGGTTGCAGGGATCCGCTGGATGCGGGACGCATGGGACCGATCAATGTGGCGACGCTTGGGGGAGGCCTATGTCCAGCAGTGGACGTCTTGCGGCTGATATGATGATAATGATGATGAATATAATTAACGTTGACAGTAAGCCTGTTATAGTATGAAGGAAAATGTAATTCACCGTTTCACTTATCTATTTCTCTATCAGTTTCACTATTTATCTTGCATATTCACGAGTATCTTGTATTTCACATTAATTATTGAGGAAATATTACACAAGTATCAATAACAGATTGAGTAGCTACTATTGAATCGGTTCACTAATATTTGACTAATATCCAGTAACAGGTATGGTATAATAATATGCCAATCTAATATAACATCTCTACTTGAATGTGATTGGCCAGGCGATTACAGCTGCATGCATGATGCCCGCTTGGCAAAAGTCTGAACGTTATGGGTGCCAGAGGATGGACGGCGTCACCGAGGCTGACTTAGATCCTGCATTCGACCCGCGAAGGTTTATTCGAAGCGGGACAAGGACAATTTGTCTGGAAATATATTCAAAGACTCTTTGACAAGCAGAGTAAAAAAAACTATAACGTGTTCAAGTGTTAGTGGACAGCTATTATTATTGAAGAGACCCTCAAGCGAAGCCGTGGTAATAATAACACAACACTCTTCTGACGAAAGGGATCAAAGGGTTACCTTCTTAAGAACCCCGCAAACAATCTATACGATGACTATAGAAGAGGAAAAGAGTGCATCTTTGAACTATTATTGAGAATTATTGTTTGATGGCAAGTTTGCATTGTATTTTCCTTCATTTATTAATTCCTTAAGAACCTGATTTGAGAGTGAAAGATAGATAAGAAAGTACATGTTTTCTTTTTATTCACGTACTAATGAACGCTGAACTAGCAAATGAACATCGGCAATAGGCCAACAAAACGCAAGTCTTAAAAAGATTAAGACCTGTTTGCACGATTGTTATTTAGATACAATATGCGCTATTATTTAAAGAAGGTTTCAGGAATTGGCACGTAAGTTAAAGCTTCGTTTGAATTCGAAACTAGTTTGTAAAAAAAACTAAATAAAATATTTGCTACCAAAGACACAGAATTCCGAAAACTTCTACTAAATTTTCCCCAGGACATTTTCCACTTTCCTTTTTCATTCCAATACGTGAAAAAATTGTTTACGAAAGGCATCAAATAAATAATTTATTATGATTAATTATTATTTAACAACTAGCTGTGCCCTCGTCTTCGCTCCCGTCAACTGCCTACCCTACCCTACTTTCCAAGACCTACCTACTTACTTACCTTGCTATCTAACCTACCTACTTACCAATTTTATTTCTATGGTTATTCTGCCACAGAGAATCTTAACACCGCCTTTCAAAAATTGACGTCAAATGCACAACGCTATCTATCGAATATGGAGTTCAAATGTCTGAGTGTCTGAATGTTGTTCTATCTGTGTGTTGTGATATTTTACTTCTTGAAAACTTTAAATTCATCTTAATTTTGATATAGTGAAGCGATTACAATGAAACAAAAACTATGTTATTCTTCAAGTTACACATTTTTTTATGTATAAAAGTTATCTACATTGGTTTTATACATCATACGTGATGCGTGCATAGCTTAACAGACAAACAGATGAAAAATCAAAAATATCTGGAAATAGGTTCTGTTGGTTATCCTTTAACACCCTGGCTATTTTTTTGGCAATATTTTCGATGTGCAAAAACGACTTTTCTACAGATTTATTATAATATATGCTATAACCTAGGGGTCTTTAAGTCAAGAGTGAATAGGTTTCTTCTAGGCAAGCGTGCTTCACCGTAGACCACATCATCGCTTAACATCAGGCGAGATGGTGGTCAAACGCTAGCCTATAGTTTATAAAAATAAAAAAAAATAAAAAACATATATAAACAGACAAGAAGGACGAACAGAAAAATAGGTACAGAGATGGTGCTTATTTCTAAAGAAATCTGTGCCAGCATACTGGCGAAAGGAGGGTTGAAAAAAAAGAGATGATCTCTTTGCATTCCTTTTTTCAACTCTCCTTGTACCGTGATAAGAATTAACTGTCTGAGAAGTTTTGTGAGATGAGTATGTGACTGTGTTTTTAAAAGTCTCAAGTATTATTGTTTTTTTCTTTTTAGGGTTCCGTACCTCAAAAGGTAAAAAAAGGAACCATTATAAGATCACTTTCTTGTTCGTCTGTCTGTCTGTCCGTGTGTCACCACCGATTTTCTCAGTAACGGGTGGACCTAGCAAGTTGAAATTTATACCAGATACTGAGGTCTATAGTCCCTATTAGGTAAATAAAAACCAAGGTCCTGAGTCATCACGATAAAAGATATAAGCAAATTTAGTTTTTCGCGAAAACTTGTAAGTACTAAAATTTACCTTAACTTTCAACTTTTTGAATTTTTTGGAATTTTCCCTTTACTTGTGCTGTTAGATCTTGCTTTTAACCAAAATTGATAAATCTAGGTCAACCGGAAGTAACCTATAGGTTTTGGGTCGAAAACCTATATGGTAGTTCCCGTTGACCTAGAATCACGAAATTTGCCAAAAAGTAAGCACAAAGAAAGGAAAAATTTAAAAGTTGAAAATTAAGGTAAATTATGGTACTTTCAAGTTTTCGCGGAAATCTAGATTTGCCTTTAATTTTAAAACGTAGCCAACAATAACCAATCTTATTATGGCGGTAAAATTCAAATTCTAAATTTTTATTTCGAGCGAAGAGTCTTAAAGGGTTAGTAACAATGTGCATTAAAACTAAGTATTAGTAAACAACACGATACGGTGGCATATGTAACTGCAAGCAGTGAACTACGTATATACACGAACAGTCCACTCTGTCAGCAATCATTTTTAGAACCCTGTTAGGGCTGTCCATAACTCGGGCCACCATTAATGTTGCGCGCTTGCGCATTATCGCGTAAAAACGCGCCGCCGCAAACATCCCTGACGCACTACAACGCCAAGGCAAACCCATCAGTTTTCTGAACGCGTTGTACTGGGCAAAAAGGGCTCCATACGACGCCCGTGAATTCTTATCCCACAGGCTGCAAGTGTAGAAGGTGGTACAGAGTGCTCTAAAGAGCATCACCTTTATTTCTGCAGTACAATGTGTAAACCTGCGAGCTATCATATTCGCACGCTCGGAAAGAGCCCGTTCCCTTTTAATGTCAGCATTGTCCTTTAAAGCAGCCTGGCCGAATGCTCAATTTGTTAGCGCTCTTCCAGAAACCGCGAAAGTCACGCTTTGAATGCTTAGAGGCAATTATGTCCATCTTTATCTGTATAATGCGTAGGTACGGAACCCTCGGTGCACGAGTTTGACTCGCACTTGGCCGGTTTTTTTTATTTGTACTTGTTGATTTGACATTTGAATTTGAATATTTTGACAATTGTGTTAAATTCATTTTGTCATTGTTAACCTTTGATTTTAATCTAAATTATTTGAAATGTACTGTAGGTATTTGGTTTGAATTTTTACCTTTTTTAACATTCGAATTTTGATTTCTTGACATTTCTTTAATTAATTTCACTCAATTTCTTTCAATTGTCATTTTTATTCAAAATTATTTGAAATTTTCATTTTTATTTAATTCTGTTTTTAATTACGCTATTTATTTTTAATTGTTTGTTAGTTGTATTTTATTTTACATTATTACATAAATTATTATTGTTATTTATACAAAGTGTTTGTAGAGTGTTGCAATAGTGAAGATAATTGGCTCCGGCCGTTCTATTTCAATTTCAATAAATAAATAGAGGGGGGAAATGTTTAAATTTCAGTTCCAAATTCCAAAAGGAAGAACTTATGTTTCAACTGGAATAGTACAGTAGCAACACTTATCAAACGAGGCTTCAAATGGTCAACAGTTCCTGGCAACGCATAAAACTTGTATGGCAATGGGAAAGCAATTCTTATATATTTAACACGTTTGTAAATAGTTTAATACGGGTTTTTAGGAAAATGTTTAATTTTGGGTACATTCACATAAGAACGAGGAATTATTCTGTAGACATCTCACGGTGATGACTTGAGAAGTAGTTTTTACATGTAAATCGAACCACTAATATTTTAAGTCATTCATTTGACAGATACATTGCTAAAACCAGTAATGAGTGAGTTTCTTTTTATTGTTACCCCATTGGTAAAGATCAGAAAACTATGGCTTAATCAATTGGAGTTAAGGATTCTTCAAATAAATTGCTTTTTAATGGAGAAAAAAGACTTTATAATGCCAGTAAAGATATAAAAAATATTATAAAAATATTTAAAGGTCAAAAAATCAGAACGATCCCATCTGCGGACTCTCAGAAAATCTACTAATTATATAAGTTACAACGTAAGTAAAACAAACTGTAGTACTTAAATCAATCTGTATTATCGAATTACGAAGTAAGATCTTCAGACTACAAAATTCTATTTCAGACTTGAGTATTTTTTCCTAATTTAGATGGTAAGCTTAGGTTGGCTTGGTCTTAGCTTATCACTTAATTCGAATTTTATTCAAAAGGAACTTAAATACAATAGCGTCTTGGCTCTTTCTGATTGACGTTGAGAACTGAGATAACATCCGACTTGGATGCTGTTCCTGTTCCTTTACGGATGATATAATTCTAATTTGATTAAGTTGGTCGTTGATAAAATATTAGGGGTACAGTTTGTGCGTTTTTCTAGCATTCTTTATATTTTTAATGAAATTAAGAACAAGTTTATTTGGCCAAAAAATAATTCAGTGATGCTAATTAGATTAAAAAAAAATACAGATACACGGATTAGCGATGCTGGAAAGCTATTTGGACTTGATAAATTGCATAATTACTTTTTTGCATAATTAAAAACAGGAAAAATACTGCGTCGGCCGGTCTTAGCAACGTTTTCCTATGTTTTTTTTTTTTGATACGGCGTTATCTTTTCGAAACTTTTTCACAAAACATACCTTAAATTGCTGTTTATACTTATTCTAAAATTAACAACTTTTCAATATTTTATAGATATAGCGAAAATGCGGTATGTCCCACTAGACCCATTTTTTTTTGGCAGTCCTCACGTGGTCCCCGTTAGAACTAAAGCATAGACCGTAACATAGGTACCATGGACTAGACCTGCTTTAAGCTAGGTATACATTATTATGAGGGTAGCGTAGACTGACCCTTTGTGAACCGTTTTTATTCGTTCTGGTCTTTATTTCTTAATTGAAATTTGAATTTAAAATGTAGATGATATGACACAGAACGATGAAAAACGGACGTCAATTTTTAGTTTTGAATCTGGACTGAACTCCGAAAGTCGGTTTACTACTGAGTATTACAAAGTGTTTCTTCTGATCTGAAAACTCCTGGAAAACTCTAAACTATAAAACCCAGCTTGTGAAAGGGTGACATAATTCTCTAAAAACTGTAAATAAATCGCATTTGGTCTCTAAGTGTATTTTTACTGCTTATAATAATCAATGTGCCAGTCCGGTACGTGTTGAAAGAGTTGCATCAATCAAGTCTACAGCGACGCGCGTGGCCTCAGAGCGCCCGCCAGCGGCACGCGCAGATTCTGAACCCTACTTGACCGTCTGCCTGAGACTCCACAACTCAGCACATACTCATACCTTGTTGCCTGCCTTCCTGTCCGCTTGACTACTAGCTTATACGGCTACATGTCCGATTGCCCGCTTTTCCATTGAGGTACCTGTTCACCGCCTGCCTACCTCGAGCATTTCGCGACCTCTGAAGAGTTCCTGACCGTCCTGCTGCCTGCCTAGCTGTCGACCATAAGCAACCAAGGACGTGTGAAGCCAGCCCCTTAGTTTATACCCTATATCCTTTTCCTTAATCTTAATTTATAATTACTTTTATTTTTTTATTAACGTAGCTAACGTTAACTCGATTGAGCTAACGTTACGTTACAAGTTATGAACTTTTGAAATAGTTTTTTTGGCTCATGTTCAACTTTTCGAGATTTTACAAGCTTGCTTTCTTGCGTCGATAAGTTGATTTGTCAAACCTAAGTGGCTAAAATGTTATCCACGGCTAGGTTAAATAAGTAGTTTTTTTTCTTCTTACTTTAATTGTACATAAAATACCCTTCCACTATTCGTTGTAATTTAAGCAACTAGTGTTTCTCATTGTAAATAAATAATATGTAGACTGTCGTGAGAATTAAATGTCTAAAACCATAATAATTAGAACTGAAAATTAAAAGCAGTTGCAATATATTAAGTTCAATACTGCCATAACTACATTAGTTTCAACTGCTTCGAAGGCACCTAAAGCACCCCGATTCCATCAAATGCGACCTTGAGCAGGCCTAGCGTCTTAGGTACTTCAAGTGAAACCGAGGCTAACCTGCAGTGGTTTTGTCACCACAGTTAGTTTTTAGTTTAGAAAAATTCTTTATTAACATAAAACATATACATAGCTGAAGTACTTAAAAATAAGTAACAGTTACACTTATATTAATAACAACACTTTTACAGGCTAGGAGCACCTTTATAAGTATATAATAATAATGGTTACAAACTTATTACAACATGAGGGATTTATTAATCAAACCTTTACTATTAATATATGAAATTATTGCAATAATTTCATTTTTATAAAATGAGGGGGTAACAGCAAATTCTTAACTACGCGCTTAGCGTAGGTGCGACCGGTGCAAACGGTAGCTCAGGCTCGTGGCCACCGGTGGCGCACGAACTACCGTGCCCCCTGCGTGCTCACTTGTTTACGGTGAGAGCGGGGAAGCGCTGGCGCATCGTACGGGCCCAGCTACGACTCGTTATCAGTATTGTGCGCGAACAACACGTAGTGATGGGGAAGCTTGTATGTACCGTATCCATCGATATGTTGCAAGTCCTTCAACTTAATTTTATCTATGTTAGCAATCAATGTATTTTGATGACATTTATTTTTATTGTAAAATTTACGAGTTAATTTTTAGATAAATGTTGTAATGTTAGGTAACTTAATGTTAGTTTGTAGTGCTTTAAGGTTAGTTTTAAACGGAGTATTATAGGCAATTTTAACTGCTTTATTTTGAATTATTTGTAAAAGGTTATAATTAGATTGACAAGTGCTACTCCATACCGGACACGAATAAGTGATGCAAGGTCTGATTAGAGTAGTATATAACCTAAGTTTGGTGTTAGCACTGAGCTTACTTTTTCGGTTAAGAATAGGACTAAGCGAACCGAGTGCTTGAGCTCCCTTAACGCGTAAACTATTGACATGCTTTGTCCAGTTGAGCTTTTTATCCAACGTAACGCCAAGATAGCGAACTTCTGTGGTCCACGGAATCAATTGCCCAGCTATTTCTAATTTTCTTTTTGGGGTGGTACGATGGCGAGTGAAAAGTATCGCCTCAGTCTTCAACTATTCGTTCAAATTCAGCTTCCACTTGTTGAAATAAGATTGAAGAAGTTCAAGCGACAACTGCAGTCTACTTATGATAATATCCAAGTCATCATCACTCGTGTACGATGCTGTATCGTCGGCAACACAGGCTAGATGGGTACGGACCTGCACAGGAACGTCACTCACGAATAAAATAAAGAGATAGGGACCGAGCACCGAACCTTGAGGAACTCCTGCCAATACCGTCCGGGGCGAAGACCTGACAGTACCAATATGGACAACAAACTTGCGGTTATTAAGGTAAGATTGGATAAGTTTTACCAGCTCAGTTGGAATGCCGTAACACATGAGCTTGTATAACAAGCCTTCGTGCCAGACGGTATCGAAGGCTTTTTCGATCTCCAGAAGGAACATACCGGTAGACTGCTTAAGGTTACGATGATAGGAAATGTGTTCAGAGACTCGAGCCAATTGTTGTACCGTGGAGTGAGAGGAGCGAAAGCCAAATTGCTCATTCATAATGAGCTGCTCAGAACAACGTAGCAAGCGATTATAAATCATGACCTCAAACAGCTTGCCTAGAACAGGAAGAAGGCTAATAGGCCTGTAACTAACTGGCAAGGAGGCATCTTTTCCAGGCTTTTTAAGTGCAATAACCTTTGCAGTTTTCCAAGTATTGGGAAAATATCCTAATTTTAAGCAACCGTTGAAAATTTTTGTGATAAACACAACAGATTTTTGCGAAAGATTTTTGAGCATAATGTTGTTAATACCATCATCACTTGGAGCCTTTCTAGCCTTGAGTTTACGTATAACTTTCCAGACTTCAGTTGGCCGCACTGGTAGATGTAATTCATTTATGACATGATCATTTAAGTGAGTAGTGGCTGACTGAACATCCTTATCGACGCTATCGCTTATCCAGCCACGAGTAAGATTTATGTTCATCTCGAAAGCATCTGCTAGAGCATCACACTGTTCAGGGACATTGGTTGTATAAGTTCCCTCAGGTTTTTTAAGTGGAGGTATTGAGTCTAATCTGGGTTTTAATGATTTAGCCAGTCGCCAAATATCGTTGCTAGGATTGTCAACTTTCGAAAGTTTAGTGTTCCATATTTTATCTTGATGTTTTGTTATAGCCAAATTAATCAAATGTTGCAATTTATTTATAGCTGATCGTAACAGTCTTTTCTCTGCAAGGGACACTTTTTGTTCCTTTCGACGAAGTTGATTTTTATACTTGATCATTTTTGCAATATAATTAGGTAAATTTTTGCAAGTATTTACGTGTACTTTGCTAGGAAAAAATTTGTCCCTGGCAGCAGTAAGACACTGATGTAAGTAGTTTACGGCGTCGTCGATTTCAGGTTCGGACTTAAACACTTTCGAGTTTAGTGATATATTTTGGTCAAGAAAGGACCGGAATTTATCCCAGTCAGCGTCACAATATCGGTAGTGTATGAAATTAGGTTTAAGAGAGCATTGACCATTCACTGTAAACAGTATAGGATAGTGGTTAGATGAAAGGGCTGGTATTGCACGAACCTCATGTATACTATTTACATTTAGCGCCAGAATCAAATCAGGATTTGTTGGGTTAAGATCAGGTCTATAGTTAACCTGAGTGGGTGAGTCAGGGTAATGTATCACATAATCGTGGTTTAGCATGTGGCGAAACAGTACATTACCACGGGTATTGACATAACTACTATTCCAATACCCGTGATTGGCGTTAAAGTCTCCCATTATTATAACATGAGGCCCCAGGGAAAATAAAATTTCTAAGTCCTTGCATTCGAGCTGCAAGTTTGGGGATTGGTAAGCTGAAACAAAGACATAGTCCTTCCCGCTAATTTTTAAACTAATAGCAACCGCTTCAATGTGCTTTGTTTGGGGAACAGCGATCGATCCAACCTCAAATCTCTCATTGACCAGAATGGCTACACCTTGACCACGCCCACTGTGGTGTTTGTCTTGTCGATAACAGCTAAATCCTGGTGTCGCTAAGGGAGTATCACGAGTAAGTTTAGTTTCACAGACAGCTAATATATCGATGGATAAGGTACATACCGCTAAATCAAGTAATTCATGCAGTTTTGAGCGAACTCCATCGGAGTTCCAAGATAAAAGGCACACAGAGGTCACCACAGACATGCGGCTCACCATACCCTGTCATTCAGTCATTCAAAGAAGATCAATCAAAGTAACGCCTCGACATCCACTTCTCGTTTTCTGGATCAGTTGACTTTACCCTGAAAGCAGTGACATTCTGCCTACAGCTATCGGTTATTGCTTGTTTTTCTACTCCAAATTGGTGCATATCACGTCATATGCCCGTGGAGACTGAGTTTCGAGTCTAGTGTCGTATTTGTTAGGTTGGTCGACAAGTTAAGACATTGCCGGCCTCGTGTTTCCGCTTGTAAATATTCGGAGTTTTGGATGGACAGCGACTGTCCTGAACAGTAATGTTTTAGCTTCGTTAGATTAGTTGGTTACAAGCTAGTGGCGATTAAAAACTAACAACATTTTATTTCAATTGGTCATTTTTATTTCAGCTAACTTGTTTCAGTTCAGCAGGTTAAGTTAAGTCGTTAACAAAGGCCATAGTTTTAAAGTAATTATCATAAATATTATTTGTCGAACATAAGAAGTAGTAGGTCAATTGACACGAAAATAAGAAGAGGAACTTAAAATGAATAAATCCAAAGAACTTAGAATAGGGTTAAATAGCAACCAATTATTTTGCAAATCAACAGTAACTAAAATTCACTCCCACAATACTATACCCGTGAAACTAGAACTTAATTTAGCTGAACTCTAAACTGTCTCATCAAAATGATACACTTGTACTCATTACGGATTCGTAACTTTCCATACTAGTTTCTGCCAGCAGCTTCGCCCTCATGAGAGTCGAAAATAAGCCCAAGGTATAAAGTATCCCAAGACCTTTTCCAGGACCTAATCAGATATCTCTAAGCCTAAATTTATGAAAATTATTGTATCGGTTTTGGCGTGAAAACTTTACAAACAGACAGTGTTGCTTTCGCATTTATAATAAGTATGGATAACAGTATTTGCGGCACCAGCAGTATTCATGCAGACTCCGGTATATATTTCCATAGTAATGAACTGCATCTTCGTGAAGATATCTTGGGATCCTTTCATATGCGAGCATCGAGACCTCCTTGATGAAATACGAGTATTATGTTCGGATATTCATAGAGTATATTAGTTGGAAGTAAATAATGTTTGCAGGGAAAGCGAAGGAATGATTAGTTGGGGTCGGGACGGCTTTCAATTTTGTTTTGCGGTTGAACCTGGATTTTGGGAGGATTTTCACTAGGTGATGTTCGAATGTTTTCGTACAGTAGCTGGGTTTGTTAGACATATTTGGTGGGCATGTCTTGTTTTGTGAAAAGTTTGATGATAAGGAAAGTAAGTAGTTTAATGGTAAGAGGTCAGAACGTGTCGAATCATATTTTAATGCTTAACTAAACAGCAGCCTGATTGCGTAAGTGAATTCGGCACAGAACCCGTTTAGATAAGAGTGACGACACCTTTATAATAACGACTTTCGTATTGTGTAATACACTCGAAAGGGGATATGTCATGTATGGTGTGTGATTCAACTCATAGGGTGACTACCACCGGACCACCAAAGCCAATCACTTCCATATTTGATAAATTAGTACCAATTGAGTACTAATTATTTACCAAATATGGAAGCACTGAAGGGAGCGTGACTACCGCTGGACTACCTTCAAAGTAGATTTTCTTGAAAATTACTAAGGTACCAATTAGTACCAATTGAGTACTAATTATTTACCAAAAAGGCGTTGGTCGTCAGGCGGTAGTCACGGATATAATACCAAAAACATCATGTTTCCTACTCTTTCATGGAGTTATTCCCTTTGCCTTGCTGTACTCACTTATGCAATTATGTTGCTGGTATACAAGCATATTATGACGACTTACTCAACTTTAAATTACTCGTATATAAATAAATTCAGAAACTGGTCTTTAATTATTCTAAAAGTGCACAAACATTAACCAGAAAATACATATGTGGATACGTTACTACGTAAGAATCTTCGAAATCATTTACTAACGTAAATAAACATACTAGCACAACACAACACAATTTACCGAGCTAAACCTCGTGTATATATATAAAATTAAATGCTCAAACAAAGCAGACATTGTGTTTATTTAGTTATTTTAATAGTACTTACCTTTCCTTTAAATAAACAACAGATCGAAATCTCAGAAGCTTGAAAACTGTAACAAAACTATTAATTAAAAACTTGAAGTCGAAGGTCGATACTACGACCTTCTTCGTAGTTTTTTATCGTTTGAAATATTGAAATTCTTAGTTCGTGACGCGCCAGTCTTACTGATTTAATTTCCTCTCTGTTTCATAGACAAGCCAAGTTTAGGAGTGTTGGAAATGATAGAATAAGATTTTGTAGTGTTGTGAATTCGTGATAGTTTTAGTGAATTGGTTGATTTGTTAGCTTTGGTTCTGAAAGGACCGAATCAAATACACTTCTAGGTATTCAAATTCTGGGATTTGTTCCAGGTTTAATATTCTAGCCATCGTTTGTTCTCTTTAACAGTTTTAGGTCTAATTTACGACTAGTACCCATTTAAATACAGTTATCGTAAAAACTAGCTATTTTTACAAGCTCTCATTTAATTTGCAATTTATGTATGTATGTAAGTGTGTTCGGGTCAAATCTTGCAACTGAATTTTAAAGCAGTTATCCTTCACTGATTAAGATAAAATTTTGCAGTGACGTCATTCTAAATCCAATATGGCGGACGGCCCAAGATGGCGGACTAGTTATTTTATGTGCACTGCCATGATATGGCTAAGAATGCGAAAAAAGCTTGTTTAAAAAAAGAATTTCTAATGAATAATTTTATTAATTTTGCTGTCGTATTATTCGGAACTGTATTATTAGGCTAGAGTTCGTAAGCGCTACTACTGAACACAAGGTTCCGGGTTCGATTTCAGGGTCGGGCAAAGTGTTTTTGGGATTGTTCAATTGGAATTAGTATGTGGCAGTAGACTCGCCTCTATTAATCTAAACATAACTTAACTGTTGTACTGCGGTAGGTACTATCAACCAGCTCTGCCTTACCCTTCGGGCTATAAATGTGTGATGTTATGTAAAGTACTTGCAGTTACATTAAAAACTGGTCAAATGCGAGTCGGAATTGCGCACGAAGGGTTCCGTACCATTATCGCAAAAAACGGCAAAAAAATCACGATTGTTTATGGGAGCCCCACCTAAATATTTATTTTATTCTGTTTTTAGTATTTGTTGTTATAGCGGCAACAGAAATACAACATCTATGACAATTTCAATTGTCTGGCTATCACGGTTCATAAGATGTAGCCTGGTGACAGACGGACAGAGACCCGTCTTTACCCTTTGGGTACGGTAAGAAGTAACATCCACAATACACACTTATTTAATAAACCATACCATCTCAAACCTTTCAGCCATATTTAAAACAAGCCATATTCCGTCTTTTCGCCTTGAATCCAACGCTTTTCACTACTGATAAAGCGAGACCGCTTGATATGAAACTGATTTAATGAACGAACGAATGGATATTCATTCGTTCGTGAATGTAACGCTGGAATCACGTTCACTTCACTGAATCTATTAGTGCTCAGTGTAGTCGCCCGTTTTTTTATGTAAGAGATATTTTTGTTTGTTTACTTATTAAAAAACTTCATGTAACATACAGGTACATAGGTGGCCTTAATGCCTGAGGCATTCTTTTCCAGTCAACCAAGGGTGGTGGAGAGATAAAATAAAAAAGAAACAATTATTGAATTATAATTGGTAAAAAATATATGTAGTTAAAATAAACATACATACATATATATACTTAAATAAATAAGAATGGTGTTTATTGAGACGACTTTGCTATTGGTGTAGGAAGTAATGACGAAAATTCCAACTAATTTATGTTTTTTTTTAAACGCTTTTTGTAGCTTGTATGTATCAATGTAACGGAATATATGAACGTGATTTTCACCCCCTTCAAAACGTCGGATTAATTTGAAACTTTGCACACTTAAGGACCGATGACAGTGTAATCATTTGAATAGTTTGTCCCATTATCCTTACCAGGATCTTCAGGATTAAATTTTTAGGGTTCCGTACCTCGAAAGGAAAAAACTGAACCCTTATAGGATCACTTTGTCTGTCTGTCTGTCAAGACCCTTTTTCTCAGGAACGCGTGGAGGTGAAATGTATATCAAATACTCAGGTCTACTGTCCCTTAAAGCTGCGAAAGTGCAAATAATAGTGAAATACACAGTACACTCGTATTAAGACATAAATCAATGTTTTGCTCCGATGAATGAACTCTTCTAACGCACTCATTATCTCTGAAAAAACATTAAAAGTTCCCCCACACACACATTTCCACAAATAGATATCAGTCACTTTCGTGCTAGAAATTTTTAATTTCATAAAACCATTTGCGGACTCGATTTTAATATCGATATGGTTTTGGTGTCGAATCTTAAAATATACTGCCCACTTCGAGATTTATTTATAAGTTTCTAGAGCCATGACAGGGTGCCAAAATCACAAGTAGTGAAGTAGTAGATCGGTATTCGTTTCCTTTTAGAAACAATATTTTAGGATGCCGATTTACTGTTATGGGTTGGAAAAAAATAGCTGAAAATAGGGGCGCAGCTATATGTTATGTGGAAACATTAAAACAACCAGTGTCATAGTAACCATAATATCATCCGAACGAGTGTTATTACCCGACTGCCGAAGGAGGGTAATGTGTTTATCAGTCTATGTATGTATGTTTGTTCCTATGTGGCGTTCTAGAGACCAAACGCGTTGGCCGATTTTGATTATTCTTACGTCAATCGATTCGTCTTAACCCTGCAATTGTCACTGGCTACATTAAACTTGAAAAATAAAAAAATGGCGGCTTTTGGGTGCCATATTGTGGGGCACCAAATTATTTTTCTTACAAATCCATCGTGTGAGGTATCAAAATAAAGGTTTTTAAGAGGTGATTTTAGAAATATAATTCACTTATATGTTTAAATCTACCTAATTCAAAAAAAAAAATCTAAAAAGTTATAAATAAAATAAAATATTTAAAAAAAAACAAAAATCCCGACTGCTTAAAAAACGAACTAAAAAGACGATAACAAGAAGAAAATCATGATGTGCAGTCGGAGGAAACATCTGATTATGGTCAGCGAGCTCGCGAACATGTATCCTCCGACTGCACAGCATGATTTTCTTCTTGTTACGTCTTTTTAAGCAGCCGGGATTTTTGTTTTTTTTTAATAACTTTTTTTGTTGTACTTAATTTAATTATGCAACTCCTTCACTTTTTGGATCCCTTCTTTACTCATCAAACATTCACTTTCTCAGTACTCAATTCGTGGTATCTTTATGAATCCCAAAAAAAACATGTCATGCACGCGCGTTTCACTACCACAGTGCCGGGTTTCAGAACCTTCTAGACTGGGTTCATATTATGGGTATCATAATATAGTATGGGTTCATACTATGACTGGGGTATAAAAAACTCATGTGATACTATTATCACACTCAGCTTCGCCTCGTGTGATAAACCCACATTCGTGTTTTAATACCCCTTATTATACAACAGTTGCATAAATAACTATGCAAATTCTTTTGAGACACATTACAACAAGAGAATATTTTCAATTCCCAATACACTGTCTTTAACAGCTCTGACATTTAACAAAATATCTTCCTTCCTTTTCCGTGACTTTTTTGACAACCTGTACTTCATGTTTAGAGGGGAGAAAGATAGCGGATCCACCGAAGTTATGTAAGATCTCGCAGTTTTAAAGTAATCTCCTTATTTGTTCGCGGGAGGCTGAGACGCAATTTGCCTTAGGAATGTCTTGTTTGTGCTTGAGGTACCCTTTTAAGTTATGTGTGAAATATTAATGTATCTTGCATTGTTATTTTTTTTCTACAGAAGTTTTAAAATTAAGAATAAATTAGTTTTTTTTATTATTTTGGCTGATATATATCTACATCTGTGCATAAAGCATCGTCTCATTGAGTAGTCAAGGCTGTGCTTCTTGGATTCGACAATTGAAACTCGAGGGGGCCCTGCACAAGTCCGAGGCAATGTGTTTTCATGGTCCTCAGAACGCGTGTATACATGTATACCCCTACAACGCATGTATATCTCTCCTACCGTTATCTGGGCCAGATCCCACATCGGCGTCGGGTCGACGATTAAGTACCTGGGACTCGTCATCGACAGCAGGTGTAATTTCGAGGAGAATTGCTGACGTTTGGCTTCCAGACTAGAGCGGGCCGGGAGTGCCCTCAAGCAGCTCCTGCCCAATCTAGGAGGCCAAATGCCTCCTGCCGGGTGTTGTGCGGTCCATAACACTTTACGGAGAACCGTTGTGGGTGCCTGTCGATTGAATGCGTCCCAAAGAGTCATGGCCAACCGGCTATTCCGAGAATACCGCACGGTCTCCGGTGAGGCGGCGATCGTCCTTGTCGGTTTTCATCGGTCCACATTGTGGTTGCCCAGCCTTGGTGCCAAGTTTTGGGTATAATATTCGTAGGTAGGTACTATAGCGACTTTTCTCCGTCAACAAAAAGGTAATATAGAGACAGGGCTGTTCCTGATTCTTTGTTTGCAACTATTGAGTTGCAAACACCAACCTATTCCAACCGACCTATTTATATTGCCAACTGTACAGTTGGCAATATAAATAGGTTGGTTAGAGTCCAATTGTAGTTAAACAGCAGTGTATTGCACACATAATTGTCATTGTTAAAGGATCTATTATAAGTGATTACCCATCCTACTCATCTGACCATTTTAAGTACAGCTACAACCATGCACTTGTTATTCAGTTGTAACCATACCAGTTTTTTTCTTCATTTTACTCTAGCTGTTGCGTGACATTATTGCTAAACAAGAAAAAGGCGAGTCCGAGGATACATCTGGTTTTGGTCAGTCAGCTCGCAAATATGTATCCTCCGACTGCACAGCATGATTTTCTTCTTGTTTACTTCTTTTAGTTCACTTTTCAAGCAGTAGGGTTTTTTTAATTAACTTTTTATATTACATTATCATATAAATATGACTCATAGATCTGTGATCCTAGATATATGATATTGTAAAACCCTTGTAATCTTATATGACCTGACATTTTCTGGTCTTTTAATCTTTTCTAGAACATATAAATAAAAAGCAGATAAAAGGAATGGTGGGCGGCAGTTGCCCGGCAGTGAGACAGTAAGGACCAGCTATAATGAAATAATACTAGCATAGTATGAGCGCATCTTTAGTTACAAAGTTTCGCCTACTTTATCGTACATCATTAAATTAGACACAGATTGTTTTTTTTTGTATTTGCTTTCCTATCAATGGGTACAAGGTATACCCCAAGTCTCAGGATATCTTTTCTCACGCCAAAACGACAACTTGGCCAAGCGTCCAAGGACGACACGTCTTTCTGGGTCAGCCTCGGTGGCACCGTCCATTTTCAGGCACCCATTGTTTAGAGACGCTGGAGTCTCTGGGTAAACAATGGGTGCCCTTGCTTTTTTTATTGTTTTGTTTGTCTTGGAAGTCGGTTTATTTTTTTGTGGAAAATGTTTTTATTTCTCTCTTTTTAGTATTAGTACACCACCACAAACAAATTTGCAGGTTCTTTAGTAAAGTACCTAAAGGATTGACAAAATACCCATGAAAACTGCTGAACCTATTTTGATAAAACTTGCACTATTCCCTGAGTTGAGACATACCCAATACAACACAAAAATAATGATCACGATCCAAACAACAAACATACATACATTACACTTATGAAACACATACACATTTAGAAGCCCACACAGAGTAAAATATGTGAATATTGTGCAGTTCCAACAATATTCGATACATACATATCGAATTGATTATGTCCTTTATTTGAAGTCGGTAATAATAAAAAACCGGCCAAGTGCGAGTCGGACTCGCGCACGAAGGGTTCCGTACCATTATCGTAAAAAACGGCAAAAAAACACGTTTGTTGTATGGGAGCACCACTTAAATATTTATTTTATTCTGTTTTTAGTATTTGTATAGCGGCAATAGAAATACATAATCTGTGAAAATTTCAACTGTCTAGCTATCACGGTTCATGAGATACAGCCTGGTGACAGACAGACGGACCGCGGAGTCTTAGTAATAGGGTCCCGTTTTTACCCTTTGGGTACGGAACCCTAAAAACAAAGGCAAAGGAAACTAAAATAAAAAAACTGGCAACAAATGATACGTTACTAAATTGCTCCAGCTTGCAACCTACGGATGTGTTCTATATTTTTAAGTGGCCACGAAAATTGCCGGTATTTCGTTGTGCGCAACACTAAGCGCTTTTTAATGTCATCCGCTCACGTTGCAAGAAACGGTTCATTATATCACTGTACGGAACCGCTAGCAGAATGGAAAACATGCTGGGTTATTTATTTTGTTAATAATAAAATTGTTAATCTTTGGTATTGGTCGATATTTCTCGAAGTCTTTTTGGGTTGGAATTGTAGTAAAGCTTCTACGTATACGTAAGCTTCCATTGGGGTTTCTACTGTAATTAAGTTTCTACATACACCTCTCGCAGATTTTTGTTCATTGTTTTAATGCTGTTTAAAATATTAATTGCCGAAGATCGATAGATTTTATGACATTCATGTTTAAAATTGTCGGATACTTTTATTCTGAAAGGTCAGGACCCTCAACTACAGAAATAACTGCGCGAATAACAAGTGGAAGGTGCATTCAAGGAATAACTTACTTCGCCGCCTAACGTCCACCAGATGGGGGCATCTCCTCAAGTTCTGCGAACGACTGGCATGGCACTCTGTTTTTCCGCTGGTGAATATGCAAGTCCAGTATAGAGTCGCTATACCCACTCCAAATTAGTGGATACAGCTCTAAATGAGACGTGCCGGATTGCCACAAGTTGCCTTTAACCGACTCCTGTACGAATGCTGTATGCACTTATCGGCATCGCGCCCCCGGAAATTCGCAGGACTATAGCAAGTCGCACAGAGAGGGCGAAACTAGAACATGACCTTACGCCGAAAAAAAAACGCCTCAAAAGCCGGAAAAGTTTTCTAGGGTGCGTGAGTATATGTGATGGCAACTCCTCTTCGGCAAGACCTTTGGTGAGAGAAACTCAAGCCTGACAATTTCATCGGGCCATTGGAGAGCCTTCCACCTGGGTACACTCTGCCGTGGTCGATCTGGAAAACCCTAAATAGACTCCGCACTCAGCTTGGCCGCAGCAAGGACAACCTCACCACTCAACCACAGGTAGGGGGGTTCTCTGATAGCACTAGTCTTCATTGCTTGTGCAGCACCTCTCCGCAGACCATGGCCCATCTCACGGTGCGCAGCATGCCCTGTTACCTGTACTTGCCCGGACCTTATGACTGCGTCACCGAATGGTGTTGTCGTGGCTGAGTTCTGGGCCAAACACAATATTTAACTTTTTATATTTGCCATCGACACGCTAAGAAGAACTCCATAAGGTGAAGAGTCTAAATATATTCCTTTCTGACAGAAATCACATGAAGCTACGGATTATAGCAACAGTGGCTACTATACCGTGCCTAATATCCCATCCCACTTTTATTATAAACGCGAAAGTTTGTAAGGATGCATGGATGTCTGTTACTCTATCCCTTTACACCCGAAAAAAAGTTGCAATTATTTAAAAATTTGTTAATTGAGGGGATTTCTAGGTGTCTACTGTATAGAGAGGCTAGATAAAATAAAATTAAAAACTGAATTTTCAGTTTTGCTGAAACGGCCTTGCAGAATGTATTTTGTTACGGTAGGTGGCATACGACCACGGTTATCCTCTATGGAATAGTTTGAACATAATAATTTCAGATGAGAATATGTTTTTGTTTCATACTTTTTAGAGCGTGATTTTTCAGTAGTCGGGTTTTTGTTTTTGAACTTATTTTTTATTTAAAGTATTTTGGGCTTTTAGCAGAGCCACATTATATTTTTTTTTCTGTTTAGGGTTTGTTGTTTTTTCATGTATCTAAATAATGCATAAGTTACAAGACTGGACTTTGCGACGACGTAACCGAGTAACAAAATTGTTTTCATGACTTTGATACCTCGCAAGCGGTACGCTTGAGAAAAATATGATGTTCCAAACCCTACCTTCATTTTAAAAGCCCTGTTCAATGATACCACACATGGCGGGGTGGGATGTTTTTTTTTTGTTCTTGACTGCTTGCTCCCTAGAGGGCGCCATATTCAATTTAATGAGACGTCACATAGTCTATAACCAACGGACAACCAAGACGCTTCCAACGACACCTCATTTGTCAAATTATGATTAGTAGTTTAGAAGCTGTGAGGGAACAGATGAACATACATACTTACATACACACATACCGGTTAAAAACATAACCTTCCCTTTTGCATCGCCGTATTCGGGTAAACTACAAATTCCAAGCGGGCTTATTATATGTATTTGAAGCATCAGAATCACCATTGTTTTCGGTGAACACAAGAAGGCAACCGATATCAAGCGCTTTAATTATACATTTTATTTAACTTACATAAGATAAACGTAGTTCCTTTTCAGTTTTTCATTCTTTTCGATTCAAGGAAATAGAAGACTTCTGACGACGTATATTTTTTAAATTAACGACGACGTCAAATTAATATGAGAAATCACGTAACAAGATTTTCTTTTCCCAGACATATTTTTTTTGTGTCATCGGAAATTTATTAAGAATTTTCAATTTTATTAGCAAGTTCTATTAATATCAGGAATTCATCTCTAGCCTGTCGATAATTAAAATCTTGCTGAGTTTAGAATTGATAAAGCAAAAGCCAATTAATTAAGATGACTTTCAGTTAGATACCTTCGCTAACGATTTCTAAGTCAGTCCAATTTGTTATTGTTAAATAACATTGACGGTCAGGATAGAGTGACGCTTTAAGAGCGATAAAGATTATCAAAGGTCTAAAAAGGATTAGGTACGTGGCGTTTCAATAGCGCATGTCAATTTGGGGTTTTGACAAAAATTATTTTTTTGTCTATTAACAGCATGTGATCTATTAATTTCTTCATTTGGGTTTCTTGTTTCATCTATATCTATCTGTAGTACTACATTTAGCGAACCGAACACTCACTCTGTTCGACTGAACTGTACTGCAATCCGTACACCTTGTTGTAACACTATGTTGAACGAAACGTGTAAACGCCATGAATTTCACGACGACGCGCGACGTTTAGATTGCGAGTAAACTAAACTCTATAAGCGATCTAGCGCTGCATGTTTCAATAGTTTGATTAGACAACATAAATAATGTTTAGCGCTGCAGCGAACTTAAGTTCTAACTCACCAGCATCTTAACAAATGGTTTTCATGAATGATCTTGTCTATCGGTAGAATTTAAGTCAATGGTTCTATCACTGAATTATACACTAGGGTTTATTTCGTAACATGTATTTTCAGGAGAGTTTCAAATTTACAGAAAACCACATGAACAACGAACAAAGAAAACTTCAACTTTGAAACAAAAACATATCGTGCGTTTCCAGAATACCCACAATTCCTTCCCAACACTTACCATGGACGTATTATTAACTGCCGAAAACAAAAATAATACACTAGAGCAACACTGCCCCTTTATGAGCTAGCGATCGCCCCCTGCTACGCCTGCGTGGCTTGATAACTAGTCCAAATAACACTTAATAATAGTGTTAAAAGTGTTTCACGAACACTTTAACGTGATCATTAGAACCTGCGTCGCCATAATTATTGGTTGGTGTTACAAAATGGTAGGAAAGAGGGTACTTTTTGTTCTATTTTCATTTATTCAGGTCATTATGAAGAATGTTACATTATTTGTATGTTGAGGTTTTGTTGGCGTAGTTCGAAATTGAAGTAAAATGTCTTATGAGTAGGTAAATCGTAAATTGAAAAATTGGAATATATGTAAATTCTACGAATCTGTTTTGGGGTCTTGTGTTGTCAATATCAAACATGCGTCAAGAAGTCTTAAGTCCCAGCAGTGGGAATAAGAATCGTGTGGGTATATCAATACATCATCATTTTCCTGCCCTTGTCCCTATTTATTTGTGGTAAGTGCAAAATGTCCATAATCTCTATTTTTCGCCAGGACGTGACTGGAGGTAGATCACTGTGTTGCCCAATTTCACACAGGACGTGGTATCTTAAAAAGTAAATTATTTTTCTTCAAGCTTATTGCCTCGCCTTTATGTCAATATATGTCATCATATCTTATGGGAGTGAATTCTTTGGCAGAATGACCGCAATATTATGTTGGTTAATATACAGGCTGCATCCGGAATTATAAATAACTATATAATATACGGACCTTGTGGAAACTAGAACCGTGCGTTCAAGCGTTTTTGCCATACCTATTATTGCAATCAAATATAAAAGCTCACGGTGTTAGGACCCATTAATATTAATGTTAATTTTTATCCGTGGTTCTATAAAACTGGGCTTATCCCGGTTGTAAACGACCCCTTGTACCTATTGGCCTTATTTGTTCTGTCTCCTGTTTGATACTTCCTGGAGGGAAGTGGACATTATGTTTTTGTTTCCCTACTCTTCTATTCTTTTCCGATTATTTTCGCTGCGGGATCCAAGACAATTAAATTCATTCTCCAGGACTTAGTCGAGCTTCATTGCCTTGGTGCTGTTCTGGTGGTTACCACTGTTGATCTCTCTGAAAGCTCTTTCTAACCACATTATCTTTTACACAGTCTATCGATCGTTGCTTTGGTCTCTCCCTATTGTTTACTGTTGTGAAATCAAGCCAACACTTCGGGCGGCCGGAGCGCGCCATCCACGCTGAACACACTACTGCGTGACCTACATGGTATAGGTGTGTTAGTGCGCAGCGCGGCGGCGACGTGGCGCGGCTCGGCTAACGACTCTCTTTCGCCATCCACCGCGATAGTCGACTCCTCTCTCTTAAAACCATATTATTTTTCCGGGACAGATGATTTGTATTTATAACGGCATTAAACCATATGCCTATTTATATATTCCACTTATTTCTCATCCACGAGCTAACATGGTCCTTCGAACCGGATCCAATTATATTCCCCAACCATTCCTTGAGTAATAGATGTGTATTTTTTTCTAACTAGGTTAAAGAACCAGGACTGAAAACATAATATAACATCACGGCTGTATTTCCCGAAAGGTTAGGCAGAAGTGGACCTATAGTAGGTTTACCCACATTTCATTATTTTTAACACAGTTACAGTTATTTTTATGTCCTATGTAATAGAGGGGCAACAGGAAACTCTACTATCTAATCTAAAAGCAGCCCTGAATAGACACAATACTTAAAATAAATAATTCATTTATTTCAGTGTGGAGTGCTTTAGTTCTTCGTAAGATTGCTCTTGAAGTGAGGCGGGCAATGCTTGGATAAAAATGCAATAAGTTAGTCTAATGCTTTGAACCGCTAATTTATTGAGAAAGAAAGAAAATACTGGTGCTTACTGAGTCCACTAGATTGGATTATACCGTCAGAGATATATTTGTTGGTGTGATTTGCTTGTTTTTGGCTATTTTAATAAAAACTGTTCTTTTATGCGTTTTGAGGAAGTGCTTGTAGAAAAATACTAGTGCTTACTGATCCCCTAGATTGGATTATACCATCAGAGATATATTTGTAGGTGTAATTTGCTTGTGTTTGGCTATTTTAATAAAAAAAACTGTTATTTTATGAGTTTTGAGGACGTGCTTGTAGTATTATTCTTCGTTATGTCTGTAAAAATGCATATAAAATGAAATGGTCAGCCTAACACCTTTTTTTTAAACTAAATACCAATAAAATGTTGGATCTCAAACACCTGGTCATCACGAGACTTTATGATTGGATTTAAACAGAGATATTGAAAATTAATTCCGTTAAAAATTTAAAAATAATAATTGCCAAGAATATGCCTGGACATATTAAAAATACAGCTGCTAACTTATTCGAGAGGAGACTAAAGACCAAATTAAAGGTCAACAACACTTTCAAAGGCGTTTAATGAATACAAGAACAATTTAAAACGGACTCCTCGTCCCACTCCATAAAGGGAACTCTTTGAGCGGCAACTAATTAAAAAAAGTTATTAAAAAGCTGAAAACAGCGAGTTGTCGAACTCCATGAATTAATTTAGTTAAATATTGAACCTTTTTCTTGTCACTGCGTGTTTTTCTTCGACACTTTTATAGTAAAGAGTTTTATAACTTTTAATTAATGTATTTAATTGTAGAAGATCCTGTTAATAAATATTGCTTGTTAATACTTTTTGAAGAAAATTGTGAAATACTTTGTAATATTTAAGGCAGTCTGAAGAAGGGAAAAAAAGGCAGTTCTAACTTTTTAAGATTTCAGGGATCTGTAATCGGAAGACACAAGGCTGTCAAGCGATTTGCTTAGTGCTTAGAGCCTAATAGATCTTCGTGCGGCCTTAGACAAGTAACATTCTAAATAAAAAATGTATGGGAATATCAAACACTATTGAAATGTCACATGATCAATCCCTAACATTTTGGAATTTCGAATATCACCATCGCAAACATCGAATGACACTTGTCTAGTGCCTTTGATGGCGCGACACAATTCAATACCTAGGCTAATTGTTAGGTACCTAAGAAAAATGGCATCCATGTGATCGTATCTAACTGTAAATAAACTGCCTATCATCATCATCATCTTCAGCCTTTTAATGATCCCACTGCTGAGACACAGGCCTCCTCTCTGTGAGAGAGAATGGGCCTTAATCCACCACATGGGCCCAGTGCGTTTGGTGGATGTCACATATTTTCGAATGTTTTGGTTTTAGTACATGCCGGTTTCCTCTCGATGTTTTCCTTCATCGTTTTTTGAGCAGTGGCGATGAAATAATTTATATAATGTAAAGCACCGGCCAGGGTTCGAACCCTGTGGGCCACCACTGCTCTTATATCGCCAATCAGTGTTATATACATTGTATCACGTTGAGCCTTCAGAGGCCCTGACAAGTGATATTCTATCATCGCAACTTCGCAAGCGTGGCGATAGCTATTCGAAAAAAGTAAAAAATGTTTGGGAATATGAAACACAGTCACGTGATTAATCCCTTAGATCTTGGTATTTCGACCATCGCCTTTGCTGAAATCAAATAAAACTTGTTAAGAGTTTCAGAAGGTCGCTAACTAATCACCTGGCAAGTAAAGAAGTGAAACAAACGTTCCATGACGTTCATAACCGGTAGCACTAAGTTCTTGGCGTCTTCGCGAGTCGCCTTTCCTAAGCTCTGAGCAAGCCACTTATTTTCGCCCTAATACCAATACCAATTTTGAAACTCCGTGCCCTAAATATAGAACATAATTTGTTACATGAAAAATCAAAGGACAATAAATATTAATTATTGGTAGGTAAATATAGAATGGTTTCCGTCAACTTTAATTGATGTTTAAGGGTTTCCTACCGCGTCATTGTTCGTTTAATAAATTACTTAACTAGTACTGTTTCAGTGTTTCTTATGTAATTTTCTTGTTATAATATTACTTTCTTTTGTTTAGCGGCAATTCGGGGTTCGATTGTGATATGTAATTTGTTTTTCAGACCAGAAAAAGCTGTGCTTGTGAAGAAAACGTTATTTAAAATTATAAATATCGAAATTCATTTTTTTTTATATTTTATGTGAAATCTTAATAATTTGTAACCATAATGTAAATTTAATTTAATTTCTGTGTTACTATTGTATACCCGAAGGGCGGGACATAGCTGCCCCCGTACCCTGTCGTGTCAAAACTATCACAGTTCGACTGTAAAAAAGTATACATCTGACATCTGTCCCTTATGCACACTCAAAATAATCTTGCTGTAAGAGCTTATGGTCACCCCCTGATCACAATTTAATTATTTTAGACTTGTGTTATGTACCTATCTATGATCCACAATAAAGATAATGAAGTTGAAGTTGACTTTTGTAGCGTGACGGTTGACAACGGAGATGACCTATCCAAAGTGATACAAAAGCCACAAAATGATGACGAATGGAAAAGTTTTTAAACCTACTTATTAATTTTAGTGGTATTAGTAATTAGGTCTAGGTTTCGCAAACGCTACTGCAGAGCATAAGGCCCTGGGTTTGATTCTCGGCTTGGGGAAAGTTATATTGGTTTTTATCATCTGAAATTTCTCAGTTGCAGTCCAGAGTTTGGACTTATGACTGGTTGATGTCAGTTGGCCCACTCCCTATGTATAACTTGATACTTAAAATATGAGGTGTTAATAAATTAACTCTAAGAATTTTAAGTAGTTATGTATATTTAACAAATAATCACGAAGAAAATTAAAAAAAAAATCCTGGGTTCCAAAGAAATGTAATTATTTGTATTATGCGTACATGATTGAATTTGCGCACCATACAACGCCCAGGCAGTCAGCCGGTCTGGCGGTCAGCGACCCGTGCCGTAGAGCGCAGTATTTATTGGAATAGGTAGTGTTCGTAGGTAGATAGGTTATTTTTGTAAAGTATTAAAATCGATTCTTTTTGTTTGTAATCGTTTTGTTTATCGATGCCGAGTAACCTCATGAAATTCTTAGAGTTAATTTTTTATCAACTTATATGGTGGGCGAAATATTGCTGTATTATGCAGCCCGCGTCATCGTTTGTGATTCCGAAATTACTGACCATGATACAGTAATTGCTGGAGTCAGCAAAACGACAGTCACCACAAAGGTTTCGAAAGATTACACGAAAATTGATTACCTGGCACTGAAAGCGAGTATTGTCGAGACAGATTGGACTAAAATTACAGCCGAATCAAACGTTAATATTGCCACTTACCGTTTCATTAACTTGATGATACAAAAAAATTAAGATTTTAGTTCTCAAGCCAAAGTACGTAGTTCAGAAGCGATACGTAAACCCTGGATGATAGCTGGTTTACTTAGGTTCGTCCGAAAAAGGAATCTTCTGCACTACAATGCCAGAAAAAATAAGGACGATACTACGGCTCAAAGAGAGTATCAAACTTATAAAAATCACTGTAATGACATTATTAAAAAAGCTAATCAGGAATACAACCGGCAATTGCTGAATAAAAACAAAGACAATACCATAAAACTTTGGCAACGTATTAAAGAAGTTTGTTATATGAAAAAAAAATACCAATACAAACGCAGATATCACCAAAATCCTAGAGGATCCTGTGGAATCGGTTAACTCAGCAAATGAGTTTTTTAGTACAGTTGGTAAAAAATTGGCTGATACCATTCTGTCTCAGCTAAAAGTGACTGAGAAACAACTGGCGGATGATATAAGACTCGATGGCACTTCTGGGAACTCCTTCTTCTTTACTCAAACAGACCCAAAAGAAATGATTAAAAAAAATTGACAACCTTAAAGGGTCCTCTGCCCCAGGAAATGATATGATCAGCAATACGATTTTAAAACAATTCAAAATATCTCTTGCCCCTGTACTCTCCTACATAGCTAACCTTAGTATGTCCACCGGTGTCTTTTCGGAATGTCTGAAGATAGCCAATGTCTGTCCCATATTCAAGTCTGGCGACCCTCTTCTAGTGACTAATTACAGACCTATCTCCCTGTTATCTTCAGTGTCCAAAATATACTGGATAAACTAGCCAATAACCGGTTACAAAAATATCTAGAAAAGGAGAAACTGCTATCCGATAACCAATATGGCTTTCGTCAAAAAATGTCTACAGAGGATGCAGTAGTAACACTTGTTGACCGCGTCACTGAAAGGGTAGATGTTGGTGATAAATGCGTTGGTGTGTTCATAGACATGGCTAAGGCATTCGACACAGTTTCTCGGCCGATACTCTTACAGAAGCTATCGTTAATGGGAATACGGGGTCTAGCACAGAACTGGTTTCACTCTTACCTATCAAACCGACAGCAAAGAATAAAAGCTAAAGGTGAAGCAATAAGTGAATATTCTGATATTCATTTTAGTGTTCCTCAGGGTAGTGTGCTCGGGCCAACTCTATTCTTAGCCTACATAAATGATCTCTGCAGCCTTCAAATAGAGAAAGCAAAGATCTTAACTTTTGCGGATGACACGGCTATTGTATTCCATGGTAATAGTTGGGCAGGGGTTGTTGATGCTGCTGAGAGAGGACTAACTAAAGTGATGAAATGGCTGCAGCAAAACCTTCTTACGTTGAATGCCAGTAAGACAAAATACGTGGCCTTTAAAATTTCTAAGCGCGTTAAGCCCGAAAACCCACTCCATTCCTGCAAGCACCTTGGCAGTGACTCTTGTAAATGTGTCGAGATCGAACAAGTTGATCATATTAAATACCTTGGCGTCTTGATCGACAACCAATTATCTTGGATCAAACAAATTGATGCTGTTTCTGCTAGGATCCGTAAACTTATGTTCATATTCAAGCAACTCAGGAACATAGCAGATCACAACACCCTCAGGTGTGTATACTTCGCTCTTTGCCAATCTATCTTAAATTATTGTACAGCGATATGGGGTGCAGAAGCAAAGAGTCACATGATAAAGCTTGAACGAGCACAAAGGGGCGTCTTAAAGGTTACTTTTGGAAGGCCCTATCGATATTCAACTGACAGACTATATCAGGAATGTAAAGTTCTTAGGGTAAGACAACTTTTTACTATGTCTGTATTATTACGTTTTCACCGACAAGCTCTTCATACCCAAACCAAATCTGCCAGGTCATGTAGGCAGATAACATGCAAAACGCCTACTAATCGTATCAAATTTGCTAACAGATCTCCTAGATACACGGGTCCTTTCATATAATAAAATATTAACAAGGTTTTGGACATAGTAGGATTTTCAAAGCACAATTGTAAAGTAAAAGTAGTCAAATGGCTATCAACTCAAGACTATACACAGACTGAAGCTCTCCTGATTCCTTTACTATAAATCTCTCACATACATATAAACTACACTAAACTAAAACTAGACACACACTACACACACTCACACACACTCACACACATATCTACACTCATTACAAACCTTTCGTAAATATTTTAATTTTGCATGTTTCCTTTAGTTATTAAGTTAAGCTTAAATATTGTTTAGTGTTGTAACCAAATATTCATGAACTACCTCCAAGTGCTCTTATAATATTGTGTCATTCTAAACGACGAAAATACTAGATCCTACGTCACAGGGTATCCGAGTGTGGGGTCTAGGGCTACTTTTTTAATGCACGTAATGTCAGTATTTTCTTGTACATACCTACTATATTATTTGTTTTATTTTTGTTGTGCTTTATGTATGTATAGAATGGTGTCTCAATAAAAATTTATCTTATCTTATTATCTTATCTTATTAAGTGCACACCAGCCTAAACCTTTAGGCAACAAAAAAAATGCATTCATGCTCGTATCTACCAATCCATTCCACCTTCCTTAGTTCATCAACTTTTTCATTGTAATCCGCCCCATGGTTTACTGAATGAGCACTGAAAAAACGAATACCTATACCTATACCTACGAAGCAAATAAATCCCACCCGTCCAAAAACAAAAATTGAAATACATCTTCTTCAGCAAACGCGCGTATCATAACGAATTTCCTTCAGCATCATATAAACAAATGGGGGTTAAGATGGAAAATACGTAAAACAAGACGAATGTGGCGTAAGCGTATCGTATGAACGTGATTACTGAAAGATTAGCCTCGGCCGTCTAAGTAAAGTTCAATGAACCGGGATGTGTAACTGATATAGATTATATCTTTGAGAAGATAGTCCCATAGTGGTTCAGTAGTGGCAGCAGAAGTTTAGTTGAAGCAAAATGTTATAAACTAGTTTTTGGAATGAAACCAGGAGCCTATTGCGCAAGTGAATTCGGCAAGGCAAAGGGTATGAATAACCGTCCGCGTGGTGCTTTATGGCCAACATTTACAGCAGTTCACAGTGGCTAATAGTTTGTAAGACACCTTTGTGGAAGAGAAATAAATATTTATGTAATGTTATGTAATGTTACGTAATGTTATGTAATGTTATGAAATATTGTATTATGTCATGTCATGTCATGTCATGTCATGTCATCTTATTATCTTATCTTATTAAGTGCACACCAGCCTAAACCTTTAGGCAACAAAAAAAATGCATTCATGCTCGTATCTACCAATCCGGAATGGATTGGTAGATACGAGCGATAATGTTATGAAATATTGTATTATGTCATGTCATGTCATGTCATGTCATGTCATGTTATGCCATGTCATGTTATGTTATGTCGTGTCATGTCGTGTCATGTTATGTCATGTCATGTCATGTCATGTCATGACAATGACACAATGAGAAAAGGCTTATGTCCCAGCAGTGGGCATGTTAAAGGGTGACTACACTGATCCTGGACACGCATGGTGACTGATTTTCTGAACACCGTCAAATATTCTTCAAGTAATAGTAATGGCAACAAAAGATATAGGTATTATACTAAAACATTTCAGTTTCGAAGCTCAAAGACTATAAAAAAGTTGCAGTATCTTTTTTGTCGCATAAATTGTAAAACTTAACTCCGAGAAGTGAATAACTTCGTCGTATAAAACGATGAGTTATTTGTTTGTGCACTATTGCAGTAAGGTTTTTATTCTTTAGGAAAAGTTTTTAAAATCGTCATCAGGAGTCTGGATACTTTTTTTTTCAGGATAAGAAGAACACTAATGTTACAAAATTGTGTTTGAAGATAATGATATCAAGAAGAAATTAAACATATAATTAAGAAACAATGTAGTCAAAGGACCGAGGAATCCGATTTCGGCGAAATAATAGTGCATAATAATAATTAATTTTATTTAAATGATCAGTATTATTTACGAGTCTACATAAAACTTATTTTTTTAGAGAAAATGTAACCAAACCACAAAAAGAGGGTATTCTACTATGTTTGAAAACGTACTTTTAAAATGTTAATCTGTTTTCTATATTTCGATGGCTGATTTCCTATAAACATACACAAAAATCAAATATTTCACCAAAATACACACGCTTTCTTACCATAAAAATACATTTAAATTTAAGGCTTTTTTAAGCCCGCAAAAACTTTGTCTGCCATTTTAGTGACGTAATACTGGTATGTAAACAAACCAGTCGTGACGACCGGCGCTCACTATTCGTATTTGGTGATTTTTGTTGAAATAATGAATTACAATCGGACTGTTTTTGTATTATTTATATTAAATAAATACCTGTTCGAAGATATAGTTGATAGCTGTTTAGGTATATTTTAATGTACTCTGAGCTGTTTAAACTGAACTGACAGATGACAACTAATACTTTTTGCCAGCTTTTTGCCTCTATGACGTCACGCCATGGCAGCTCGTGTTTTAGGTCTCGTGGTATATAGATTAAAAACATCGATTTTTAATTTTAATATATTAAAACAATTATGTGGTTTTATGGCCCAAAATCAGAATATTTGAATACATTTCGACATACGTTTTAAATTTTATCACATTTCATAATATAGTAACCTGGGCGACCGAACCCTCCTCGGGTGAAAATAGAGAAAACGACGTTTTCTAAAAAATAAACCTAGCTAGAGCGATTTAATGCCCCCGAAACCTCCTGCATTAAATTCCTAAATTTCATGAAAAACACAAGTATTGCTTATTGCGTATTGTATTGTATTATTAGATAGATAGATAGATTTTTCAATATCGAAAGCTTATCGATCTTTTACATTTGGCCCGTGCACCTACAAATTTCTGATTTATATGTAAATAATAAAGCCAACTGCACTTATCCTACTGCTTAACCCTGTATACTGTATACCAGTGTAACTGATGAATCTTTGGACCCGATAGCTCGATACCAGAGTACGTCTCACTGCTCCCGATTCGCTTTGATACAGCCCTTATGTTTTTTTATGCGAATTTATCTACCATCAATCAGTGTTAGGAAGACATGCTGAGCTTGTCTGAGGGTTTTTACTCGAGTTGTATTTATTGGGATCTCGTTTGATAAGAAGGAATGACGTTGACAGTATGTTGTAGGGGAATACACTATTGGTAATGTGTTTATTTCTGGTTTTAGGAAATGTTTTTCGTAAATAGGTTAACTATTTGCGACAAGTCAAATGTTGGGAGTAGCATTTTTTTCCTACTTAAGAGTTGACCTAAATATTGTTTGAAGTAAATATTATATTTTCACTTCCTGAAAAATTGTACAGAAAAAATAATCGTAATAACTTACCTACTTTACTATTCTAGGTATAAGAAAGGCTCTGAAACGTTTTGCCAACAGTCGATTCGCCCATGAACCGTTGGTCAACAGAATCTTTAATCCATTAACTTTTCATCCAAAGAACTCTTCACCCACGAACGTTTCGCCAACATAACTTTACGTCAGCGAATGTTTAACCAAGAGAATGTTTTGACCAATAACTTTTCATCCCACGAACGACTGGCCAACAGACACCGGTTCATAGGCCAATCGACTGTTGGCAAAAAGTGTCAGAGTCTATAAGAAAATTAAAAATAACTTGAATTAATAATTATATTTTTTATTTGCTCATCAAAGTGTTCAATTCCTTTTGAATTTTTTGAAGTTTTCCTTTTATTAATTTGAGTTCAAGAAAAGTCCCTAAATATTTTTCTTCATATATATAATCCACGGACTTTCCTTTCAAAACTGTATAAGTATGTACACGAAAATTCGCCCTAACTTAAATTCATTCAATATTTTCCGTCCACCGACGCCCGCGTGACTGAATTAGTCAGCTGGCCTAACCTAGGCCATTCAGAACAGACTGGCAATACAAAATTCTATTATTCGATGTAGCAACATGGACAATTTTCAGCCAATCAGGGCGCCTCGACAATTTTGTTACGAAACTTTTTTTTTATTTAGCACTGCGCGTGACTGTATGTTTACGTTAAAAACTTTGTAGTTTTAAACGACATTTTTCACGTTGTCTGTTTGTTTGGACAATCGGTTTAGGTATTTGTCTAAGCGAGGACTGTGACTGTGCAATTTGTATTGGCAAATCGTACGTTTGTTTATGTTAACTGTGCATCCAAATAAAAAAACCGGTCAAGTGCGAGTCGAACTCGTGCGCCGAGCGTTCCGTACCTACCCATTATACCGACATAATAAAATTGGTATCATTTTTATTGTTGGCTAAATTAGAAAGATATGGGCAAATTTACTTTTTCGCGAAAATTTGTAATTACCAAAATTTACCTTAATATTCAACTTTTTTTTTTTTGGAATTTTTCCTTTATTTGTGCTGTAACACCTTACTTTTTTGCCAAATTTCGTGATTCTAGGTCAACGGGAACTACCATATAGGTTTTCGACCCAAAACCTACAGGGTACTTCCGGTTGACCTAGAATTGACAATTTTAGTTAAAAGCAAGGTCTTACAGCACAAATAAAGGGAAAATCCGAAGAATAAAAAAAAGTTGAAAATTAAGGTACATTATGGTACTTACAAACTTTCGCGATTAATTTTTAAACACCTAATAGGGACTGTAGACCTCAGTATCTGGTATAAATTTCAACTTGCTATGTCCACCCGTTGCTGAGAAAATCGGTGGTGACACACGGACATGCTCTCTCAAATTTCTCTCTGATGGTGGCGCGTGTGTTGGATCATTCGGTTCCCTTCATTATGGTTGAGTTGGGTGGTGCCGATTCATGCGTCATGTTCGTGAACGGGCGCCGTCAGTTGGGATTGGTCTCAACTTAACCGCTTCGGATGCTTATATTTTTCTCTATATCTATTATGTAACTGCACAGTGCATGTGTGAGTACTTTTAATACTTTGTACCTGTACGTAGTATAGTGTGTAGTGATTCTGGGTGCATTGTCCTCACACATATGAATTTATTAATGTATGTACATACATATGTACCAAAACATTGTAAAAAAAAATTTTTTTTTTATAAGAGTAAGTATGGAGTTTCTTGTTCGTTCTTCTCCATAACAAGCAACTTTCCGAATGCACGGTAAAATCAATTTTATTCCTTGTAAATTTTAATATACCTATCTAACGTTCAAAAGTGCCACTTGGTGGCCTAGTTGAAATAAAACATCTTTGTCTTTGGACAAGGAAGTGATCTTATAAGGGTTCCCTTTTTACCTTTTGAGGTACGGAACCCTAAAAACAGCTGTACAGTAACAATAGCTAAATCAGCCTATAATGTTGTTCAGCTGGGACAAAAAGCCTCCCTGTGAAAGGGGAGCCATGGGCCATGATCTACCGCGCTGGCCCATGGTTTCGTTCACTGTTTTGAGAATAGCGGTGATGCTGATGAAATAATTACATACAAAACTACTTGCCTATATACGAACCCACGACACATAAACCGGCTTATATACCTCTGCCTCAGCTTACAGGTGCTTGAAAATGGGGCAAAATATGCCTTTATATTAAAACACAAACAAAAAAAAACTTTCCGAAACTCTGACAATCATGATAGCATCGATTTCAAAGTAAGTTCATTCTTCTTGAACTGTAACTGCAGTTAAAATAAAACAAAAATACTTCGAAAACTTTGTCGAACCGATACCACTGCTTGTCGGAAAAGCGAATCGTCGTAAAGGTCGCGATTGTTCTATAGAACAATGAATTATTGAACGACTGATACTCCTTTGATGGAACACGCAAAGGTCTTACTTGTAACATTTGAAGGTTTGTTTACAAGCTGGTAATATAAGTTCTGAAGTGTTGTATGAATTAATATGTGTGGTGTATTAAGATGTTTTTGAGGCAGTTTGGTAAACCATTTAGGTAATCTAAACTAGTATCAAAAAGGGGTATCGTCAAAGCCAAATTAAGCGGCGCCTTTAAAAAGTAATAATAATTGATTCTACCGTCCATTCCGAAAAGTAGCTTATTATGGAGAAGAATGGACAAGAAACTCCACACTTACTCTTTAAAAAAACCGGCCAAGTGCGAGTCGGACTCGCGCACGAAGGGTTCTCTAACATTATCGAAAATAAATCACGTTTGTTGTATAGGAGCCCCACTTAAATATTTATTTTATTCTGTTTTTAGTATTTGTTGTTTTAGCGCTAACAAAAATACATCATCTGTGAAAAATTCAACTGTCTAGCTCTCACGATTCATGAGATACAGCCATAAAGACAGACAGACAAACAGACGGACTCCGCTAGTCTTGGTAATAGAGTCCCGTTTTTACCCTTTGGGTACGGAACCGTAAAATAGTGTTTTACAATATTTACATAGGTTCATTAATTCATATACGTGAGGACGATGCACCCAGACTTACACTACTATACTAGGTATATGTATAAAGAATTACAAGCACTAAAAGGTAAATTCATTTATTTCTTGTAATTGTTTATTTCCTTGAAGGACTATGGAAGTTCTGACTCGACCATGGTTTTTTTTATTGATGGAAAAGAGGCTATTGCGGCCCTGTAAAAATGCACAGCTTCTGAGGGTTGGGCCACGGGAGCGAAGCCGCGGTAAAACAGCAAGTGAAATTATAAGCCGATTTCCCAAAGATGTGAAATATAGAAATCAATTTTAAACTAGTTAAAAATGTTATTAAATAATGTCTATTTATTGAAACGATCATGAGCAAAATGGCCAGGTATATAGAGCAAACAGAACTGAAATCTAAATAAATAAAAAAGATTTTGTATCTGAACAGCAATCGTTTAAAAGTGACAACAAATATCTCTGTCTAACTAACATGCATGGAAATATTGTCATTATTTCCGAAAAAAGATCACGCGAAGTATCGAATTTACGGTCAAAGAAAATTAAATCAATTGCAGGAGTGTTTTTTGAAATTGGAACATTACAACGCTCTAGCAATGTTGATCAAATACATTACAGGTGCGTTTTTTGAATTTGGAACATTATAACGCTCCAGCAATATTGTTGTAGCTTTTAATAAATTAAATGTATAATATAAAAAATATGTTTCATTTCCCTGCATACTTTTGAGAAAAGCACTATATATATGCCTTGGCGGAAGTGGCAATTGCCCGTCTCGTATTAGAGAAATCCTCGCCTACGGCTCGGCCTTCAAACTCATACTCGACCTGCAATTGCCTATTTCCTGGCCTTTGCAATAATGTACTAATATTGCCGAATCAAATTGGCCTAAAGGTCAGACCACAAAAAAAAACTGTACACTACTTTGCCAGCTTATACCGTATTTGAAGGCCAACAGAGACATAACTAAGTGTAGTAACTACGTTCTACGTTGAAACAGGATAGGTTTTATAGGTCGTTATTATTCTGCAAACGTAACGCATTTCAAGTACCTAAACCTAAATAAAATAAAGGAACAGTGGAGCACTTTAATTCTAAAAGGTACATTTAGTGGGGGCCTGTACTTATTTTTATTGCCACCGGTGAAATATTTTGTTTTTTACCTGTTTGTGGTGCGAATTGAAATTAAAAGGCTCTAATGTAGAGATGTTACTAAGGTATTCGTAATAGGTACAGATATTTTAATACAAGGAAAGTATATTTGTATTAGAATAAGCAAATATAGGACTCGTAATAGCGAGGTGACTTACTTCGCTAAATTTTTTAAATATATTAATATAGCAAGAACCAGGGTTACCGACATAGCCCGAAGAATTGCCAAACTTAAGTGGCAGTGGGCAGGGCACATTGCTCGCAGAACGGATGGCCGATGGGGCAGAAAGTTTCTGGAGTGGCGACCGCGAACCGGAAGACGTTGCGTTGGAAGGCCTCCCACCAGGTGGACCGATGACCTAGTGAAGGTTGCAGGGATCCGCTGGATGCGGGACGCACGGGACCGGTCAATGTGGCGACGCTTGGGGAGGCCTATTTCCAGCAGTGGACGTCTTGCGGCTGATATGATGATGATGATGATGATGAATATAATTAACGTACTGTCAACGTTAACAAGCCTGTTATAGTATGAAGGAAAATGTTATTCACCGTTTCACTTATCTATTACTCTAACAGTTTCACTATTTATCTTGCATATTCACGAGTATCTTGTATTTCACATTAATTATTGAGGAAATATTACACAAGTATCAATGACAGATTGAGTAGCTAATATTGAATCGGTTCATTAATATTTGACTAATATCCAGTAACAGGTATGGTATCATAATATGCCAATCTAATATAACATCTCTACTTGAATGTGATTGGCCAAGCAATTACAGCTGCATGCATGATGCCCGCTTGGCAAAAGTCTGAACGTTATGGGTGCCAGAGGATGGATGGTCACCGAGGCTGACTTAGATCCTGCATTCGACCCGCGAAAGATTTTTTTTCGAAGCGGCACAGGGAGAGTTTTTCTGGATATATATTCAAAGACTCTTTGACTAGCAGTGTAAAAAAAATATAACGCCTTCAAGTGTTAGTGGACAGCTATGATTATTGAAGATACCCTCAAGCGAAGCCGTGGTAATAATAACACAACACTCTTCTGACAAAAGGGATCAAAGGGTTACCTTCTTAAGAACCCCGCAAACAATCTGTACGATGACTATAGAAGAGGAAAAGAGTGCATCTTTGAACTATTATTGAGAACTATTGTTTGATGGCAAGTTTGCATTGTATTTTCCTTCATTTACGAACCTGATTTGAGAGTGAAAGATAGATAAGAAAGTACATGTTTTCTCTTTATTTACGTACTAATGAACGCTGAACTAGCAAATGAACATTGGCAATAGGCCAACAAAACGAAAGTCTGAAAAAGATTAAGACCCGCTTGCACGATTGTTATTTAGATACAATATGCGCTATTATTTAAAATGGCCCGAGACACGATGAAAGCAAAGAAGGTTTCAGGAATTGGCACGTAAGTTAAAGCTTCGTTTGAATTCCAAACTAGTTTGTAAAAAAAACTTAGTAAAAAATTTGGTACCAATGACACAGACTTCCGAAAACTTCTACTAAATTTTCCCCAGGACATTTTCCACTTTCCTTTTTCAATCCAATACGTGAAAAAATTGTTTACGAAAGGCATCAAATAAATAATTTACATACATACATACATAAACTCACGCCTTTTTCCCATGGGGGTAGGCAGAAACTACAGAACGCCACGTGCTACGATCCTTACATACTTCTTTTGCTTCACTCACATTGATGCATCTAGTCATACACACACGCCGGTTATGAGTACTGCGCACCAGGCCTTTTTGAAGAACATCACCTATAAGGTCTATGTAAGTCTTTCTAGGGCGTCCCCTCCCGGCGTTTACATTCACGTCTGCCTTGTAAATACATTTCGTTAGTCGCCTTTCATTCATCCTCTCAACATGGCCAAACCATCTTAACATACTCTTTTCAATTTTAGTCACTACATCTTCTTTTAAACCACAACGTTATCTTATTACCTCAGTCCTCAACCTATCATTTAAAGTTACCCCACACATACTAACAAATAATCATAATAAATAAATAATTTATTATGATTATTTATTATTTAACAACTAGCTGTGCCCGCGGCTTCGCTCCCGTCAACTGCCTACCCTAGCCTACTTTCCAAGACCTACCTACTTACTTACCTTGCTATCTAACCTACCTACCTACCAATTTTTTTCTATGATTTTTCTGCCACGGAGAATCTTATCACCGCCTTTCAAAAATTGACGTCAAATGCACAACGCTATCTATCGAATATGGAGTTCAAATGTCTGAGTATCTGAATGTTGTTCTATCTGTGTGTTGTGATATTTTATTTCTTGAACACTTTAAATTCATCTAACTTTTGATAGAGTGAACCGATTGCAATGAAACAAAAACTAAGTTATTCTTCAAGTTACACATTTTTTTATGTATAAAAGTTATCTACATTGGTTTTATACATCATACGTGATGCGTGCACAGCTTAACAGACAAACAGATGAAAAATCAAAAAAATCTAAAAATAGGTTCTGTTGGTTATCCTTTAACACCCTGGCAATTTTTTTGGCAATATTTTCGATGTGCAAAAACGACTTTTCTACAGATTTATTATAATATATGTATTTAATAAACACACATATAAACAGACAAGAAGGAGGAACAGAAAAATAGATACAGAGATGGTGCTTATTTCTAAAGAAATCTGTGCCAGCATACTGGCGAAAGGAGGGTTGAAAAAAAAGAGATGATCTTTTTGCATTCCTTTTTTCAACTCTCCATGTACCGTGAGTAGAATTAACTGTCTGAGTGAGAAGTTTTGTGAGATGAGTATGTGACTGTGTGTTTAAAAGTCTCAAGTATTATTGTTTTTTTTCTTTTTAGGGTTCCGTACCTCAAAAAGTAAAAAAGGAACCCTTATAAGATCACTTTCTTGTTCGTCTGTCTGTCTGTCCGTGTGTCACCACCGATTTTCTGAGTAACGGGTGGACCTAGCAAGTTGAAATTTAAACCAGATACTGAGGTCTATAGTCCCTATTAGGTAAATAAAAACCAAGGTCCTTAGTCACCACGATAAAAAGATATAAGCAAATTTAGTTTTTCGCGAAAACTTGTAAGTACCAAAATTTACCTTAATTTTCAACTTTTTTATTTTTCGGAATTTTCCCTTTACTTGTGCTGTAAGAACTTGCTTTTAACCAAAATTGACCAATCTAGGTAAACCGGAAGTAACCTATAGGTTTTGGGTTGAAAACCTATATGATAGTTCCCGTTGACCTAGAATCACGAAATTTGGCAAAAAGTAAGCACAAATAAAGGAAAAATTAAAAAGTTAAAAATTATGGTACTTTCAAGTTTTCGCGAAAATCTAGATTTGCCTATAACTTTAAAACGTAGCCACCAATAACCAATCTTATTATGGCGGTAAAATTCAAATACTAAATCTTTATTTCGAGCGAAGAGTCTTAAAGGGTTAGTAACAATGTGCATTAAAACTAAGTATTAGTAAACAACACGATACGGTGGCATTTGTAACTGAAAGCAGTGAACTACGTATATACACGAACAGTCCACTCTGTCAGCAATCATTTTCAGAACCCTGTTAAGGCTGTCCATAACTCGGGCCACCATTGATGTTGCGCGCTTGCGCATTATCGCGTATAAACAAACGCGCCGCCGCAACCATCCCTGACGCACTACAACGCCAAGGCAAACCCATCAGTTTTCTGAACGCGTTATACTGGGCACGAAGGGCTCCATACGACGCCCGTGAATACTTATCTCACAGGCTGCAAGTGTAGAAGGTGGTACAGAGTGCTCTAAAGAGCGTCACCTTTATTTCTGCAGTAAATTATTTGAAATGTACTGTAGGTATTTGGTTTGAATTTTTACCTTTTTTCACTTTCGAATTTTTATTTTTTGACATTTCTTTAATTAATTTCATTTTTATTCAAAATTATTTGAAATTTTAATTTTAATTTAATTCTTTTTTTACTTACGCTATTTATTTTTAATTGTTTGTTAGTTGTATTTTATTTTACATTATTACATAAATTATTATTGTTATTTATACAAAGTGTTTGAAGAGTGTTGCAATAGTGAAAGTAATTGGCTCCGTCCGTTCTATTTCAATTTCAATAAATAAATAGAGGGGGGAAATGTTTAAATTTCGGTTCCAAATTCCAAAAGGAAGAACTTATGTTTCAACTGGAATAGTACAGTAGCAACACTTATCAAACTTTTATAAAATGCATGTTTGACTTACTCTAGAATGCTAACATTAATGGCATCTGATAAATTGCATTATAAGAAACATGTGCTGGTTACAAAGATGGCCTCACGAGTTTGTGGTATTCTGCTAAACAGAGCCACATATTTTAAAGTCTATTTACAATTCATAACACTATACAAACCATACCTTCATATCTTTTGATATTGTATCAACTTTTGTAATTCATTTTTATATTTTCTTTCTATTGTTATCATCTGAAAAACATACTTTTAGTTATCTCTGTTTTTTTAATATCTACAACTTAAATTATATTGCTAATTTGTGAAATTTTGGAATATTTTCTACTGTGACATTTTCATCTGACATGACATCTGTCTGTCTATTTTATTTTCTTAAACCATAGACCGTAACATAGGTACCATGGACTAGACCTGCTTTAAGCTAGGTGTACATTATTATGAGGGTAGCGTAGACTGACCCCTTTGTGAACCGTTTTTATTCGTTCTGGTCTTTATTTCTTAATTGAAATTTGAATTTAAAATGTAGAAGATATGACACAGAACGATGAAAAACGGGCGTCAATTTTTAGTTTTAAATCTGGACTGAACGCCGAAAGTCGGTTTACTACTGAGTATTACAAAGTGTTTCTTCTGATCTGAAAACTCCTGCAAAACTCTAAAATGTAAAACCCAGCTTATGAAAGAGTGACATAATTCTCTAAAAGCTGTAAATAAATCGCATTTGGTCTCTAAGTGTATTTTTACTGCTTATAATAATCGATGTGCCAGTCCGGTACGTGTTGAAAGAGTTGCATCAATCAAGTCTACAGCGACGCGCGTGGCCTCAGCGCGCCCGCCAGCGGCACGCGCAGATTCTGAACCCTACTTGACCGTCTGCCTGAGACTCCACAACTCAGCACATACTCATATCTTGTTGCCTGCCTTCCTGTCCGCTTGACTACTAGCTTATACGGCTGCATGTCCGATTGCCCGCTTTTCCATTGAGGTACCTGTTCACCGCCTGCCTACCTCGAGCATTTCGCGACCTCTGAAGAGTGCCTGACCGTCCTGCTGCCTGCCTAGCTGTCGACCATAAGCAACCAAGAACGTGTGAAGCCGGCCCCTTAGTTTATACCCTATATCCTTTTCCTTAATCTTAATTTATAATTACTTTTATTTTTTTTATTAACGTAGCTAACGTTAGCTCGATTGAAATGAAGAATTTTTGAAATAGTTTTTTTGGCTCAAGTTCAACTTTTCATGATTTAACAAGCTTGCTTTCTTGCGTCGATAAGTTGATTTATCAAACCTAAATGGCTAAAATGTTATCCACGGCAAGGTTAAATAGGTAGTCTTTTTTCTCACTTTATTGTACATAAATAAAGGTCCTTTCACTATTTGTTTTAATTTAAGCAACTAGTGCTTCTCATTGTAAATAAATAATATGTAGTCTGTTGTGAGAATTAAATGTCTAAAACCATAATAATTAGAACTGAAAATTAAAAGCAGTTGCAATATATTAAGTTCAATACTCCCATAACTACATTAGTTTCAACTGCTTCGATGGCACCTAAAATCCCCGATTCCATCAAATGTGACCTTGAGCTGGCCTAGCTTCGTACGTCAAGAGAAACCGAGGCTAACCTGCAGTGGTTTTGTCATCACAGACATGCGGCTCACCATACCCTGTCATTCAAAGAAGATCAATCAAAGTAACGCCTCGACATCCACATCTCGTTTTCTGAATCAGTTGACTTTACCCTGAATGCAGTGACATTCTGCCTACAGCTGTCGATTATTGTTTTTCTACTCCAAATTGGTGCATATCACGCCGTATGCCCGTGGCGACTGAGTTGCGAGTCTAGTGTTGTATTTGTTAGATTGGTCGACAAGTTAGGACATCGGCGGCTTCGTGTTTCCGCTTGTACATATTCGGAGTTTTGGATGGACAGTGACTGTCCTGAACTAAAAGTAATTGTTAAGCTTCGTTAGATTAGTTGGTTACAAGCTAGTGGCGATTAAAAACGAACTAAATTTTTTCAATTGGTCATTTTAAATTTTATTTTAGCTAAGTTGTTGTGGTTAAGTTAAGTCGTTAACAAAGTCTATAGTTTTAAAGTAATTATCATAAATATTATGTGTCGAACTTAAGAAGTAGTAGGTCAATTGACACGAAAATAAGAAGAGGAACTTCAAATGAATAAGTCCAAAGAACTTAGAATAAGGTTAAATAGCAACCAATTATTTTGCAAATCAACAGTAACTAAAATTCACTCCCACAATACTATACCCGTGAAACTAGAACTTAATTTAGCTGAACTCTTAACTGTCTCATCAAAATGATACACTAGTACTCATTACGGATTCGTAACGTTCCATACTAGCTTCTGCCAGCAGCTTCGCCCTCATGAGAGTCGAAAATAAGCCCGAGGTATAAAGTATCCCAAGACCTTTTCCAGGGCCTAATCAGGTACTCGTATCTCTATGCCTAAATTTATCAAAATTATTGTATCGGTTTTGGCGTGAAAACTTTACAAACTTTCGCATTTATAATAAGTATGGATAACAGTATTTGCGGCACCGGCAGTATTCATGCAGACTCCGGTATATATTTCCATAGTAATGAGCTGCATCTTCGTGAAGATATCTTGGGATCCTTTCATATGCGAGCATCGAGACCTCCTTGATGAAATACGAGTATTATGCTCGGATATTCATAGAGTTTATTAGTTGGAAGTAAATAATGTTTGCAGGGAAAGCGAAGGAATGATTAGTTGGGGTCGGGACGGCTTTCAATTTTGTTTTGCGGTTGAACCTGGATTTTGGGAGGATTTTCGCTAGGTGATGTTCGAATGTTTTCGAACAATAGTTGGGTTTGTTAGACATATTTGGTAGGTATGACTTGTTTTGTGATAAGTATATAAGTAAGGAAAGTAAGTAGTTTAATGGTAAGAGAAAATACGTGTCGAACCCTATTTTAATGTTAAACTAAACAGCAGCCTGATTGCGTAAGTGAATTCGGCACAGAACACGTTTAGATAAGAGTGACGACACCTTTATGATAACGACTTTCTTAATGCGTTTTACACTCGAAAGGGGATAGGTCATGGGAAGGATATGTATGGTGTGTGATTCAACTCATAGGGTGACTACCGCCGGACCACCAAAGCCAATCACTTCCATATTTGATAAATAATTAGTACCAAGTGAGTACTAATTATTACCAAATATGGAAGCACTGAAGGGAGCGTGACTACCGCTGGACTACCTTCAAAGTAGATTTTCTTGAAATCTAGTAAGGTACCAATTGAGTACTAATTATTTACCAAATAGGCGTTGGTCGTCAGGCGGTAATCACGGATATAATACCAAAAACATCATGTGTCCTACTCTTTCATGGAGTTATACCCTTTGCCTTGCTGAACTCACTTATGCAATTATGCTGCTGGTATACAAGCATATTATGACGACTACTCAACTTTAAATTACTCGTATATAAATAAATTCAGAAACTGGTATTTTGCTTATTCTAAAAGTGCAGAAACACTAAAAAACTTCTATGCCTAAGTGGAAATTTTATAACCTTAAATAATTATAGGGATAATTACGGGCCACACCCTTCTTGACAAACATCGTTTCAACTTAGGCGCCACAGACAGCCGAGAGAGGAGAGAGAGAGGGGAAGAGGAAGAAGAAGAGGCAAAGGCTGCTTTACCGCCGAGGAATCAGCCGCCCACGAAAGCCTGGAATGCGACGCCGTGGCATCTCAACGCGAAGAAATCCTCGGAACAGTGAGGTCGCTCCGTGAAGCCTGTGAAGTTCCCAGGAAGCTTCTGTGCTTTTGGACGGAGCCTGTCTGGCTATCCTAGCCAGTCTTCCCTCGCACAACGGACCAAATGGGAGTCTAAGTGCGGAAAAGGGAGTGCTACTACTACTACTGTGCACAAACATTTGCCAGAAAATACACATGTGGATACGTTACCACATAAGAATCTTTGAAATCATTTACGAACATAAATTAACATACTTATAAACTAGCACAAACAACACAATTTACCAAGGTAAACTTCGAGTATATATATAAAATTAAATGCTCAAACAGAGCAGACATGGTGTTTCTTTCCTTTAAATAAACAGAATCAGATCGAAATCACAAAAGCTTGAAAACTGTACCAAAACTATTAATTAAAAACTTAACTTAAACTTTCTTCGTAGTTTTTAATCGTTCGAAATATTGAAATTCTTAGTTCGTGACGCGCCAGTCTTACTGATTTAATTTCCTTTCTGTTTCATAGACAAGCCAAGTTTAGGAGTGTTGAAAATGATAGAATAAGATTTTGTAGTGTCGTGAATTCGTGGCAGTTTTAGTGAATTGGTCAATTCGTCTGCTTTGGTTCTGAAAGGACCGAATCAAACACACTTCTAGGTATTCAAATTCTGGGATTTGTTCCAGGTTTAATATTTTAGCCATCACATCTTTAACAGTTTAGGTCTTATTTACGATTAGCTAAACCCAGTTAGGTACAGTTGTCGTAATAGCTAGCTGTTTTTGCAAGCTCTTATTTAATTTGCAATTTATGTATGTATGTAAGTGTGTTCGGGTCAAATCTTGCAACTGAATTTGAAAGCAGTTATCCTCCACTAAACAATATGGAATTTTATAGTGACGTCATTCTAAATCCAATATGGCGGACGGCCCAAGATGGCGGACTAATTATTTTATGTGCACTGCCATGATATGGCTAAGAATACGAAAAAAGCTTGTTTAAAAAAAGAATTTCTAATGAATAATTTTATTAATTTTGCGGCCGCAGAGGATAGGGAGAGCGGCCATCGCTATACCGAAACTTCTCTTCCCCTGCGGCCCCACCGCGTCCACCATCAGACGGTGGCGACCCCTTCCAGGCCGCGGAAGGTAGGGAGAGCGGCGCACCGCAATACCGGCACTCCTCTCCCGCCGCGGCCTCCATATCTCAGTCGCGACATCGTATGGGTTTGGGAGGCCCCATACGACATCGCGGCCCGCCTCAGTTGCCATGTCGCCCAGGCAGCACCGCAACCTACATGTTGGCCGCTACTTCGTCGGCTTATCGCCAAAAGCCCTGACGAGCGGCCCCTCCTCGGGTTCCTCTCCGCTTCACCGTGGGTGACCGAGCCACGGTTACTAAGCCACCCCGCCTCGAGGGTATGGTACCCTAAGAAGTAACATCCACCATACACACTTATTTAATAAACCATACCATCTCAACCCTTTCAGCTATATTTAAAACAAGCCATATTCCGCCTTTTCTCCTTGAATCCAACGCTTTTCACTACTGATAAAGCGAGACCGCTTGATATGAAACTGATTTAATGAACGAACGAATGGATATTCATTCGTTCGTGAATGTAACGCTGGAATCACGTTCACTTCACTGAATCTATTAGTGCTCAGTGTAGTCGCCCGTTTTTTATTTAAGAGATATTTTTGTTTGTTTATTTATTAACTTCATGCAACATATTTACATAGGCGGACTTAATGTCTAAGGCATTCTCTACCAGTCAACTAAGGGTGGGGACGAGATAACATGGCGGAACATAAAAAAACCGACCAAGTGCGTGTCGGGCTTCGTATATTTAGGGTTCCGTACCAACATTCAAGTTGTAGTCAATAAGAAGTTAAAAATTCTTGGGATCAAAATTTTATGACAGATGACGGACAGACAGTCAAACAGGCGGACATGTTAGTGATAACAATAGGGCTCCGTTTGGAACCTTTGGGTACGGAACCCTAACAACGAGATAAAATATATACAGTTAAAGAAAGAAAAGAAAGGAATATATTTATTTGTGACCAGAACAGATAACACGAGAAATATGCATAAAATTAAACAATAATAAAAAAAATAAAACCTAGTGCGAGACCAAAAGGCTCCTATCTCAGCATGTGCAGCGATATCAAAAAAAAGAAAATACCGCTGCGCTGATATTCTGATAGGACCCACTGTTGATGCCACTTACGTAAACGGAAAATAACAAAATAATATATAAATAACAAACAAAATAGAATTATAACAGAAGGTGGGACAAAGTATGTATATATATATATATATATAATTATGTGTAAGTTTAATACAAATCTATAAATAAAACTTATTAAATGTAGGTAGACCTATGTACAAAGTCCACGGTGCTCAATGATCATTTGTCAAAACCATAGACAAATAACAAAGGGCAATGTATTAAATTTCTTAGATAAAGGACCTTAAATACCTAGGGAAAAAAATTGGAATCTATGGTCGGCTGTCAAAAGAAATATGTTATGAAATAGTGTAAATAAACCAGGCGAAAATAATACATAGAATAGTGTTTCAGTTGAAATAAACATTCATATTACACATTAACTATAATAAATACCTATATATTTATACATTTATGTAATAGAAAAGCGTTTTATTGAGTCGACTCTGTTATTGATCTAGGAAATAATGCCGCAACTTCCGCTTAATTTTGTTTTTATTTAATTCTGTTTTTGTTAATAAAGATCTTGGAGCATATTTATTTCTGCCACCTGATGTTTGGTTGTGTATTAGCACAGATAATATACTACTAGCATACAGATGCCTCATCCCATACAAAGCCGTTAAATCCGTGCCGACGTAACCAGCGTTTATCGTCTAGCCTCATAGTTCCATGTAATTGAAGTGAACATTTTGTTCGATTTTGGATTAAGTTTCCAGTGTTCTAAAATCATCATTATTTAAGGCAGCCCTGAGTAAATTTAGAGTCCGCAGAGGCTATTTCAGGGAATTTGTAAGAGGATACCTATTTCAGCTAGGAAAATTGTTAGCTACAGCTTTGAAGATTAAGCTACCTTACCTGTGGATCTTGTCTTGTCAGTTTAACGAAATTATAATCTTATCAAGCAAAAATATTCTGTCTAGTGACAGCTAAGCGTGAGTTTGAATCCGAAGTAATCTATTTTAAATTATTGCCAGGCTTGCGTTTGACCACTATCTCACCTGATGGTAAGCGATGATATGGTCGATGAGGCACGCTTGCCTAAAAGTAACCTATTAATTCTTGATGTGAATCAACTTCTGCCTAAGGTAACCGATTCGTCGCAGACAAGGAGCAGAAGGCCTCTTCGAAAATCGAGAAGCAACAAGCATTAGGGTGCGTATTCATTTTCTTTTATCGAACAATCACATTGGTTGAAATCCACACCGTGTCTCTCGTGTCGTCAGTTATTTCAACATTTTCATTCTATTTCTTTTGTCTCCGCCTCAGTGTAATTACACCCTTAATTACCATGCTTGAACACTATGGGTTTTCAGAGTTTAGGTATTTTCTTGTATCAGCATCAGCTTGTAGAGTATTCAATTGGAAGGCCACACTTCATTCTCAAGAATCGTGTTCCAAAACTCCGACTCATCACAAAATAATCTAAGAACTAACAAACAACAATGTAAGTTCCGACTAACACGATGTAATCAAGTCAGACAAAAAGGTGGCCATTAAGTGAATGTTTAATGTTCCTAATACCGTGACCTAAATACGGCTAATGCCCGAATAAGTGCGCAACTCCGGATTAGTTCCAAACTCCGTTGCTAAGCATGCGTTTTATTTTTATTTATTTATTTATTTATTAAAACTTTATGCATAAGTACAAAGGCGGACTTAATGCCTTAGGCATTTTCTACCAGTCGACCTTAGGGTGGTGCAGAGATAAAACAAGGCAGGTGCAACTAAATTATAGGATGAATAGAGAAAAGAGTATATAATTATAAAAGAAAAAAAAAGGAAGAATAAATATATACTTACATACATACATACATATAAACAATGTTATAGAGAATCCGAAACGAACAAATCAATTTTGTGATGATTCTGCAAACTTCTTGCGAATGTGCTCACGTGCCTTCAATTTGAAAGAAAGCCGACTGGTTGCCATCCTGATGTTCTGAGGGAGCGCATTCCAAAGGGAGATTGCCTGGACAAAGAAGGACGAGTGGACAAACCCAGAGCGGTGAGAGGGACATTGTAGAAGACGATTATTGCTGGAGCGAAGATTCTTACTGTGAGCAGAGCAAAGGAATTGAACGTGAGAAGACAGATAAGAAGGAGAAGTAGGATTATCAATAAAAGAAAACAGGGTAGTCAAGGCCCTCAGCGCTCTACGCTGACGAATGGGTAACCATTTTAAAAGGGATCGGTGTGGAGATACATGATCGTACTTCCGGAGGTTGAAGACAAATCGAATGCAGTTATTTAGAAGGCGGTCAAGTTTATTGAGTAGTTCTGCATTCAGGTCATAGTAGCACACATCTCCATAGTCAATTATTGGAAAGATTAGGGACTGTACAAGCATGGCCTTTATGTGAGCTGGGAGAAGATTTTTTAATCGATACAGCGAAGTTACTTATATTTGTCATGATTAAAAGATTAGGTTGCTGTGTGAGGGGGCTGTTGTGTTTTGTTTTATCAAGTTATACATAAACTTTCTACGTTTCAGCCTTTTGTGAAGGTGGAATGGTTTGGAATACTGACGCAGATGAATATAACAAATTATGGGCATTGAACGCGACATATTGGCTCTCAGAGTGTCTTTACCGACTTTATCCTATTTCATGTTTTAGTGTTTACTATTCAGAGGTTGGTCGCTGTAGAAAAAATCTGGCCAAATGGAGTCTCATAGACCCATCTCAAACACAGTGCCAGTGTGGGGCCCCGTCGCCGTCGTCCCCCGCCGGAGGTGACTACATTCTGGTCAGACAAAATTTGAGTATAGTTGAGTCAAAATTTGAGTTTATCGACACGAAAAGAAGAAGAGGTTACCTTGACAAAATAATTGCCATCATCATCAGATCACCAAACGGATGGCCAATAGGTTCGAAGGTTTCTGTGGTTGCGACCACGTACCGGAAGGCGCAGCGTTGGTAGATCTACCACAAGGTGAAAGCCGCGCGAATCTGCTTACCAATATATTTACCGATATATAAGACGATGATTGGGCTAGGCCTATGTAATGCTGGTGATACGCTAGTCATAGTTGCTGCCGCTGACAACCTAAACCATTTCCCACACCGTTGTCTCTTTGCCACCTCAGAATTAAAGTATAAAATATAATCCTTGGTACGACCATGGCCTTTGGGGGTGAAACTCGAAACTTTTGATAAAAGCGTGCCACACTAGATGACACCCGACCGGGTCGCTCCGAGCTATCACGTGGCCTCTACAATGTGCGCTGTTTTGTTTACGAAATATGAGAATTATATACCTTTATTTTTGTCTTAGAAGATCCGTAGATTTTAGGAATGTTTTGTATTTGAACGGTAATATAAGTAGAAGCCTTTTATTCCACGCAGACACAACAGTAATAATTACAAACTAAAAGAGAAGAACCCGTGTCCCGCTTCTGGGCAAAGAACCCCCAAGTCCTTCCAGACATAATTTTCCTGCGCGTCTCGAATTAGACCTTTTGGTATCCGTTCAAATCATATCACCACCTCTTACTAGGCCGGCCTCGACGGTGACTCAGATCTGCAAGGACCCTCTACAATAACAAATTGCGCTGAGCGTGCCCATACCGAGGTAACGGTTCACGTGGTTATTTCTGGTTTACCAGATATTCATTCAAGACCATGATAATTCATCAGCTCAGCCCATCACACGGTACAGTGCAGCGCTGTATTATTATGAACATGGCAAGCATTTGCACTTAGAAAGTATCACTTGGTGAAGTGGAACTGATGAAGAAGACTACAGATGGATGGAATTCCTTGATAAGTATATCATGGGTATTAGATATCTCAAATTGTTAAGCGACTATGATGGAACAAATACATATAAATAAACGGTACATGAAAATTGTACCATCGAACTGATCTGATGATGAAACCGGAAGGTAGCCACTGGAACTCCGTAATAAAACAATGTATCATAGTCGTGTTTAGGCTTATTGGAATCGAACCGGCTCTAAATGATTTTCAAGGTAATATGAGGTACCAAAACTAAAAAGAGAAAAATAAAAAACATTTTAACAAAAAGAGATAAACCGGCTTCTAAAACTAAGGTCGAAGTTCCGAAGTCGGTATCAAAAAACTAAAATACCAAAGTACCAAAGACACCGACTTCGGAAAACAAAGTTATTTTTCCTTTTGTAGCGTTTTGCTCTAAAAGTCGGTTTAATTTTTGTTTAAAAGTTTTTTATGGTATCTACGTTAATTTGATTAGCAACATCAATTCGTTAATCTATATTACTAATCTTAGTAATATTATAAAAGTGAAATGTTGGATGTGTGTATGTTTGTTACTCAATCACGCCAGGAACGGCTGAACGGATCTGGATGAAATTTGGCAAGATAGAATAATACAATAACACATAGGATACTTTTATCCCGGGAATATGGTCCCTCGGGATTATTTTCGATTTTCGGCCGGGCAAAGCCGCTGGCAGAAGCTAATAATTATTATAATTGTATCGATTCGGCTTAGCGGTTATGGTGGTCGAATTAAATCTAATTTGGTTGGTATACCACAAAATAAATAATTATTCGTTCAGGACCTAAGTTGATTTTATATGCATAATTCAGTTCTATTTGTGGTCAAAACTAATGACAAATTAGTTTGATGATATCCATCCTGCTATATGAGCTCGTGGCTAAATAATAACAGCCGCACTGGTAGATCATTAAGGACAAGCAACGCTTGACGAGGTCGGTCCGTGGATGGGTGACCATTTCAACATACCAAGTTTCCTCCGTGCCTCGGAGAGCACGTTAAGCCGTTGGTCAGAAGCTTGAGATCTGACACCAGTCTAGACAAGAGGTACCGTGTTACCCTGTTACTGGGTTGTAGAGGTCAGATATGTAGTCGCTCCATATAAATCACTGGTACTCAGCTGAATCCGGTTAGACTGGAAGCCGACCCCAATATAGTTGGGAAAAGGCTAGGCAGAGAGAGACTGTATTACAAGTTTAGCATAACTTAGGTATTATGCTATTTGTATCACATCAAAAAAATCCACCAGAGGTGGATCGCACCTCACACGAAAAGAAGAAGATAAAAAAAAAAAAAAAAAATATGTGAAAAACCGGGCAAGTGCGTGTCGGACTTCGCTTATTTAGGGTTCCGTACCAAACCGCAAAATTAAGTTTGTCGTAATAGGAAAAATGAGGGAATTAAAAAAAGTCTGATTTATCAATAAATTGGTATTCGTTCGTTAAATATACGTAATAATAAACATTATCATCAAATATTAAGTTCATAGTGCAATGGGCAGTCAAAAAGTTCTTATTTCCATTTTTTTTAAATAAAAAATACAGTACGAGTTCTAAGCAACGATACCCCACTGGATGGGATAGGTCAATTTTTTTTGCTGTATGGGAGCCCCCTTAAAACATTTAAATATTTTTTTGATAATTTGTATGGCTTTGGGTCAACAAAATGCTTATACTGTGAAAATTTGAAGACTGTAGCTCCAACCGTTTCGCTGTAAAACCTGTGTGACAGACAGACAAACACGTAAGTGACAGCAATAGGGCTCCGTTTGGACCGTTCGAGTACGGAACCCTAAAAATGATGAGATCATCTTCATCCACTGCCCGACTTCGCCCACTGCTAAACTATTATAGATCTCTCTTTTCTTGTACCAACCTCTATGTACCTTTTTTTTTTTTTTTTCTGGGTTGAAAATCCTCAATGGATGTCCACCGCCCTGGGGGGGGGGGGGCGGAGGGGTCTGTCAGACTCCTACTGACTAAAAACCACCCCGGTGTTCCATCTCACACCTACACCGGGGATCGCGGGAACAACGATACTTCCGCAACCCCCGGCTAGTGCCGGCCCGCCCACGCGGGCCACGACCTCGGGTTGGGGGGGGAGTGAGGTCTTGGACTCCCACCGCGATGTCTAAGAGGGGCGCGCGTGGAACACTACACGCCACCACCTCGGGTCCTGATATCTGGGGGGCCACGGACTTCCCCGAGTCCGTCGCCCCTGGACCCATTTAGGGGGTCTGGAAGAGAGCGTTGTCCGCCCTCCGCCGACGCTGCGGATGCGTCTGCTGCGGATCGGGTTAGTGGATGAAATCTCCCTCACCCTCTCCGCAGCCTCCTTCTGCGAGACGACTGTTTCGCAGAAGGATACCACCGCGTCCCAGGACTCCTCGCTGCCGACCATAGACTCGACTACAGCCGGCAGCGACAGGTCGCTGCCTACTTCAGAGATGAGGGCACGGCGTGGCTCCTCCCAAGCGGCACACTCTGCCAGCGTATGCCGCGCCGTGTCCTCCCGGCAGTCGACGCAGTGGTGACACCGGGCGTCCGGCTCCCTGTTTATGCGACACAGGTACTTCCCGAAGATACCATACCCCGAGAGCACCTGCGTCACCCGAAACGACAGGGAGCCGTGCCTCCTCCCAAGCCAGCGCTCGAGCACTGGCCGGACAGCCTCGATGGTAATGAGGCCGGCGGTAGGGCGTGAAAGCCTGTTCCGCCATTCCGCCACCAGGACCTCGCGAAGCTGAGACTGACGCAACTCCATATGTCGCTGCATCAGACCCTCGCCCCGCGCCCGCGCTTCCTCACGTCACCGATACAGTGACGCGAGTACTTTCGCCTCCAGGTCCCAGGGTGGGGATCCGGCCAGTACACAAGCCGTCTCGTAGGAGATCGTGCGATACCCCCTGATGACTCTGACGGCCATCGCTCTCTGCGGCTTTCGCAGAATAGCGATGCTGCCGGCCGTCAGGTCAGTCGCCCAGATCGGGGCCCCATACAGGGCCATCGATCGCACGATCCCTACGTAGAGCCGCCTACAGGCGGCGCTCGGGCCCCCCAGATTGGGAAGCAGCGTTGACAGCGCCCCAGCCGCGCCCAACAACTTGGGCGCCAGCCGCCGAAAGTGGGGGCCGAAATCCCACCGGCTGTCAAGCACCAATCCTAGGTACTTCATGGTAGACTCGACAGCGATTCGAGCCCCCCCGACCACGATGTGGGCATCGGGCGGGGCGCCCGCCTGGGGCCATGAAACACCATAGCCTCCGACTTGTTGAGGGCCACCTCCAGGCAACCTCTATGTACCTATGCTAACCTCATGCAGCTTCTAACCGCGATCTCAACAATGTCGTCCTCCCATCTCGCCGAAGGCTGTAGATATTTGATTAATTTTAAATACAATTTAAAATTAAGTTACAACAAATCATATTACAAAAAAAATACACACGTAATTATTTTAAAATAGTAGTAGACATGCGGCCTTTAGAATTTTTTTTGCTTCATTAAAAAAAATAAAGTCTACTTTTAGAAAAAAATATTGAACACGTAGTCTAGACTGAAAAGTGATCATTGACTTTACTAACGGGCATTTTTTTACCTGAATTTCTTAATAAATATAATGCTAGCTAAACTTATCTTTTCAAGAAACGGATGTTGGACCATGTGCTGTAAAAATATATAAAAATTGGCACCTAAATGGAAACCGTCAAACAACAAATCAGACGTATCATCATCATAATTTCAGCCGAAAACGTCCACTGCTGGACATAGGCCTCCCCCAAGCGTCACCACACTGATCGGTCCTGTGCGTTTCGCATCCACCGGACTCCTGCAGACGCATAGCAGATCTGAATCTGTTTAAAACAGATTTTGGCTGCTAAACTGACATTCATAGTTGAGGTTTGTTTTCAATAAATATTTCAGGAACTGAACTACCCTTTGGATAGAGTTGGTTTCACCAATTATTATCATCTGGGGTCCGTTTCTTATGTAAAGAACAAAAGGGCTTTCGTTAAAATAAAAATATCAACATGGCAATATTCGATCTTTTAAAAATAATTATGAATAATATGGATAAGAAAAACCCTATATGTGCAATATTCACAGACATGACAAAGGTATTCGATTATGTAAAACATGATACTCTCTTAAATAAACTTAGCGATTACGGCATACGAGGAAACGTATTAAACCTAATTAAGTCATATCTCACAGGTAGAAAGCAATACACAGAAATATCGAGAATCTGTACTAAAACCAAGCGTGAACTGAAATATCTATCCAGTTGTAGAGTAACAGAATTCGGAGTTCCACAGGGCAGTGTGCTCGGTCCATTATTATTTCTACTTTACATTAATGACCTACCCCGTCAAATTCGTCAACCAATGACCTTATTTGCTGACGACTGCACTGCTATAGTCGAATGTAAGAATTAAACGAACTACGAAGAAGAAATAAACAGCACACTTAAAACGATAATAGATTGGCTTAGTAAAAATAATCTATACTCGGAATTTTAATTCGATTCCAGATTTGACATTAGCTACTGTCATTTTGTGAAATAATGATACCACATATAATAGTGTAGTGATGAACACAAAAATCGATAAACAATCAGTGTGTGTGCCATCAGTGTGCCAATTAAAGAATAAATTATTGATTTTTATTTAAATAAATACATAATTATTCATAATAATTATTTATTAATTAGTAATCGCTGCTCTATTTTATAAAAAGTTAATATTTTTGTTTTTATATTAAAAACAAAACTTATACTACAAGAGCCTCAATAGTTTTCAGTATTGGCAACCCGTGCGCGCTTGTGCAGCTATCGCCATTTTGTTTATCGTGTCATTCGGCTTCATTCGCCCAGTGTGACTGCACGAATATCTTATTTCATTGCGAATCGATATTTTGTTGGGTTTTTGTTAAAGTGTTGTTACGTTGTGTTTGTTGTTACGTTTATAGTTTTTTTGTGAACTTTGAGTGAATCTATTTGTTTTGGTTTTCCATCAAAATATTTGTCATGTTCCTTCATGATCACATTTTTTTATTTATTTCACACACAATTATAAAAGAAAAGTCTCAGATCGTTAATTAATCGTCAAAACTAAATTATCGGTTCAGAAATATTTAATTTCCTGATATACTTAGTTTACGAGAGTAAAATTATAAACGAGAAGAATCGATCCGGAAATAATCCATTTCCATATCGAATAATTTTGCAACGTCACTATTTAGTACTTGTCATAACGTTGCAACACTGAAATTGTCAAATCTGGAATCGAATTAAAATTCCGAGTATAGTCATAAATTTAGAAAAAACTAAAGTCATGCATTTTCACCAGAGGCTACAGCGAAAAAAAAAGTCATTACTGAATATAATGGTCAAATCGTAGACACAACTTCGGTAACAAAATTCTTAGGAGTGCATATTGACAATAAATTGTCTTGGAAATCTCATGCTGAAAATGTGTGCCAAAAATGAAGTAAATGTTCATATGTACTCTATAATCTCTCAAATAAAGTAAACATAGACACATTAGTGATAGCTTATCATGGATTAGTAGCTTCATTGTTAAGATACGGTGTCATATTTTGGGGCAATTGCTGTGAGAGAGAAAGAATATTTAAGGCACGAAAACGTTGCCTTAGATCAATGACAGGTCTTAAGTCTACTGAAAGTTGTCACACATCACATCATCAAATCATCAGCCTATTAATGTTCCCACTGCTGGGACACAGGCCTCCTCTTTGTTTGGTTCTAGGACATGCCGGTTTCCTCACGATGTTTTCCTTCACCGTTTTTGAGAGCAGTGGTGATGAAATAATTTACACAAAGTAAAGCGCCTGCCTGGTTTCGAACCCACGAACTACAACTTGTAAGTCGAGACCGATACCACTGGGCCACCACTGCTCACTCCACCAGTTGTTGAAAGTTGTCAACCCGTATTTAAATGACTAAACATTCTGACATTGCCTTGTTTATATATACTAGAAGTTGCCCTATTCGTTACATTAAACAAACACTTATTTACCTCAATGGTTGAAATAAGAAAACGCACAGTACCAATGAGATCGCAGTATAAAAACCAATTGTACACAGGTGGTCATAAAACAGCCTTATTAAAAAATAACATCCTTTCTATGGGGCCGCTTATATATAATAAATTACCAGATAATTTAAAACATCTACCCATAAATTTCTTTAAAAAACAATTAACAAAACTATTGCTGGAGAAATGTTATTACACAATTAAAGACTTTATAAATGACAAAACTCTATAGTAAAAAGTTGTTGTTTGAAACCAAATAAAAATACCTGGTCTTTTGAATGTTCATAGCTATTATGATGACATTTTTTATGCATATTATTATATTTCGTTTTTTTTTCGGTCGACATCAAACATAATTTGACATTACCTTCACATTACGACATTATCTATAGTAATAAGATTGGTGTTGTTTTAGAATAATTTGACATTAACATTTTGATATTAAGCTTTTTGACAATACACAATTATGACATTTAATTTATATTCTTCATTGCATGTTTTCATTAATTCTTATTTTTTTTTTAGCTTTTCTGTACATAGGTAAGATTCTAGGAAATTATGATTGGAGTTAATAATAATTATGATGTTTGTAACTGTATTATTAAATTCAAATGTAATATTTTGCATGCCGTAAGGCAAAATGTATTGGGACAATTTATTAATATTCCATCTTATATGTATACCTACTTTATCAGCAAATAAATGATTTCTTTCTTTCTTTAGCTATCGGGAAACACAGACTCCGGCAGGGAATGCCACTCCTTAGCTGTACGCATAATAAAAGTGTCCCCAAAACGTTTTGTGCGTATGGGTGGAATGTCCACTATGTACCGATGACGAGTCGTCGTACGTCTGGTAGTCCGACCCAGAATCTACTACAACTGCGAAACCACTAACTTTCACCTACTTTATATACAGGTTTAACAGCTTCAAGATCAATCAAGGATGTGTCTATACTAACTTGTTATTTATTAAAATCTATCAAGGATGTGTCTATACTAACTTGTTATTTATTAAAATCAATCAAGGATGTGTCTATACTAACTTGTTGTTTATTAAAATCAATCAAGGATGTGTCTATACTAACTTGTTATTTATTAAAATCAATCAAGGATGTGTATACTAACTTGTTATTTATTAAAATCAATCAAGGATGTGTCTTCCGTTGTCTTGGCTACAGTTGAGTGGAATGTAAGAAGTTTCCTTCAGAAGGATTTATATAATACAGCCATTCTATGCTACAATAAATGAACATTACACACAAGAAATAAATAAATATTATCTTATCTTAAACAAAAACAAAAAAAAATAAACCGACTTCCAAAGCAAAAAGTGGAAAAATAACTTTCATTTCGGAAGTCGGTGTCTTTGGTACCTCTTGTTTTTATCGTTTGCCAACATCAACTGCCGAAACGAAAGTTATCTTTACTTTTTTTTGTTATGCTTTACAACTTGCAAGTCGGTTTATTTTTTTGTGGAAATGTTTTTATTTCTCTCTTTTTAATTTTAGTACAGCATATAAAAAAAAAGTTAAAGTGAGGAGGTTGGTAAAGTACCTATGGATTGACAAAATACCCATAATTAACTCCAAAAAATAACGAATTATTAATTAATTACTTTTATAATAATTATGTGTCATGTCTTGAAAACTTCTGAACCTAATTTTGATAAAACTTGCACTATTCATCAAGTTGAGAGAGATCCAATCCAACAAAAAAAGAATGATGAAACATACAAACATAAAAACATACAAACAAACAAAGATACAAACAAAAAAAAATACACACCTACAAACCTACAACCATTCAAACATGCAAACATACAAACATAAAAACATGCAAACATACAAACATACACACATACAGACACAAAAACAAACATACATAATTATACTTATGAAATTTGGCACACGTATGTAATAGCCCACATAGAGTAATCTATACTAATATTATAAAGCTGAAGAGTTTGTTTGTTTGTTTGTTTGTTTGAACGCGCTAATCTCAGAAACTACTGGTTGGAATTGAAAAATTCTTTTTGTGTTGGATAGTCCATTTATTGAGGAAGGTTATAGGCTATATAACATCACGCTACGACCAACAGGAGCAGAGCATAAATGAAAAATGTTGCAAAAACGGGCAAAATTATTCCTTTATGAGAGCTTCCGTTGCGTGCGCTGCGTAAACGGTTTAATTACACAACAATCATGAATGTAGAGTAGGTAGGGTTGATGGGTAGGTAGGTAGAATAGAATAGAATATACTTTATTGTACACCAAAAACTAAAGTTACACATCTCTTTTACAATTATACTTATTATATACAATTACATCTCTCAACAATCACAACAATCATGTATGTAGAGTAGGTAGGGTTGATGGGTAGGTAGGTAGAATAGAATAGAATAGAATATACTTTATTGTACACCAAAAACTAAAGTTACACTTCTCTTTTACAATTATATTATTATTAGGTAGCCAGTTGACGGGAGCGAAGCCGCGTGGGACAGCTAGTTTGTGAATATTTTGCAAATCCTACAATATTACATATACATACGTATCGTATTGATTACCTCCTCTTTTTTGAAGTCGGTAAAAATAAAAACAAAGGAAAGGAAAATAAAATAAATAAAAAATACTAGCAACAAATGATTCGTTACTAAATTGCTCCAGCTTGCTACCTACGGATGTGTTCTATATTTTTAAGTGGCCACGAAAATTGCTGGTATTTCGTTGTGCGCAACACTAAGCGCTTTTTAATGTCATCCGTTGTGCGTTGCAAGAAACGGTTCATTATATCACTGCACGGAACCGCTAGCTGAATGGAAAACATGCTGGGCTATTTATTTTGTTAATGGTAAAATTATTAATCTTTGGTATTGGTCGATATTTTTCGAAGTCTTTTTGGGTTGGATTTGTAATAAAACTTCTACGTATACGTACATAAATCAAGCTTCCATTTGGGTTTCTACTGTAATTAAGTTTCTACCTACACCTCTCGCAGAATTATTGTTCATTGTTTTAAAGCTGTTTAAAATATTAATTGCCAAAGATCGTTAGATTTTAGGACATTCATGTTTAAAATTGTCGGATACTTTTAATCTGAAAGATCAGGTCCCTCAACTACAGAAATAAATGCGAGAATGTCAAGTTGAAGGTCCATTCAAGTAATAACTTGCTTCGCCGCCAAACGTCCACCAAATGGGAACAACTCCTCAAGTCCTGCGAACGACTGGCAGGCACTCTGTTTCTCCGCTAGTGAATATGCAAGTCGCATATTCACATGCATAGAGTCGCTCTACCCACTCCAAATTAGTGGACACAGCTCTAAATGAGACATGCTGGATTGCCACAGGTTGCCTTTAACCGACTCCTGTACGAATGCTGAATCCACTTATCGGCATCGCGCCCCCGGAAATTCGCAGGACTATATCAAGTCGCACAGAGAGGGCGAAACTAGAAAATGGCCCACGCCACCCAATACACAATTATAGCTCAGTGCCCCAACGCCTTAAAAGCCGGAAAAGTTTTCTAGGGTGCGTCAGTCTATGTGATGGCAACTCCCCTTCGGCAAGATGCGACCTTTGGTGAGAGAAACTCAAGCCTGACAATTTCATCGGGCCATTGGAGAGCCTTCCACCTGGGTACACTCTGCCGTGGTCGACCTGGAAATCCCTAAATAGACTCCGCACTCAGGTTGGCCGCAGCAAGGACAACCTCCACAGGTAGGGGCGTTCTCTGATGATACTATTCATCATTGCTTGTGCAGCACCTCTCCGCAGACCATGGCCCATCTCACGGTGCACAGCATGCCCTGTTACCTGTACTTGCCCGGACGTTATGACTGCGTCACCGAATGGTGTTGCCGTGGCTGAATTCTGGGCTAAACACAATATTTAACTTTTTATATTTGCCATCGACACGCTAAGAAGAACTCTATAAGGTGAAGAGTCCTAATATATTCCTTTCTGACAGAAATCACATGAAGCTACGGATTATAGCAACGGTGGCTACTATACCGTGCCTAATATCCCAGCCCACTTCTATTATAAACGCGAAAGTTTGTAAGGCTGCATGGATGTTTGTTACTCTATCCCTTTACACCCGAAAAAAAGTTGCAATTATTTAAAAAGTTGTTAATTGAGGGGATTTCTAGGTGTCTACTGTATAGAGAGGCTAGATAAAATAAAATTAAAAACAGAATTTTCAGTTTTGCTGAAACGGCCTTGCAGAATGTATTTTGTTACGGTAGGTGGCATACGACCACGGTTATCCTCTATGGAATAGTTTGTACAAAATAATTTCAGATGAGAATATGTTTTTGTTTCATACTTTTTAGAGCGTGATTTTTCAGTAGTCGGGTTTTAGTTTTTGAACTTATTTTTTACTAGCTTTTGCCCGCGACTTCGTTCGCGTGGAATAGTGACTTCTGATGCCGACTCTTGACCAATAGATGGCGCTGTATGTCCGGAATAAATTTTATTTTATATTTTATTTTTTGTAATAAAAACTATCCTATGTCCATTCTCAAGTTCCAAACTATGTCTGTACCAAATTTCACACAAATCGGTTCAGTAGTTTAGGCGTGAAGCAAAGACAGACAGACAGACAGAAAGACAGACAGACAGAGTTACTTTCGCATTTATAATATTAGTTTTGATTTAAAGTTCTTTGGGGTTTTTGCAGAGCCACATCACTTTTTTGTTTTGTTTAGGGTTTGTTGTTTTTTCATGTATCTAAATAATGCATAAGTTACAAGAGTGGACTTTGCGACGACGTAACCGAGTAACAAAATTGTTTTCATGACTTTGACGGGATATACCTCGCAAACGGTAAGCTTGACAAAAATATGATGTTCCAAACCCTACCTTCATTTTAATATCCCTGTTTAATGATACCACACATGACGGGGTGGGGTGATTTTCTTTTTTGTTCTTGACTGCGTGTCCCCCAGAGTGCGCCATATTTAATTTAATGAGACGTCACATAGCCTATAACCAACGGACAAGCAAGACGCTTCCAACGACACCTCATTTGTCAAATTATGATTAGTAGTTTAGAAGTTGTGAGGGAATAGATGAACATACATACTTACTTACATACACACATACCAGTTAAAAACATAACCTTCCCTTTTGCATCGCCGTAGGCGGGTAAACTACAAATTCCACGCGGGCGTATTATATGTATTTAAAGCATCAGATTCACCATTGTTTTCGGTGAACACAAGAAGGCAACCGATATCAAGCGCTTTAATTATCCATTTAATTTAACTTACATAAGATAAACGTAGTTCCTTTGAAAATTTTCTTCAAAGCAAAAAAACACGATTCAAGGAAAAAGAAGACTTCTGACAACGTATATTTTTTTAAATAACGACGACGTCAAATTAATATGAGAAATCACGTAACAAGATTTTCTTTTCCCAGACATTTTTTTTTTGTGTCATCGGAAATTTACTAAGAATTTTCAATTTTATTAGCTAGTTCTATTAATATCAGGAATCTATCTCTAGCCTGTCGATAATTAAAATTTGCTGAGTTTAGAATTGATAAAGCAAAAGCCAATTAGTTAAGATTGTTTTCAGTTAGATACCTTCGCTAACGATTTCTAAGTCAGTCCAATTTGTTATTGTTAAATAACGTTGACAGTCTGGATAAAGTGACGCTTTACGGTCAAAGGTCTAAAAAGGATTAAGTACGTGGCGTTTCAATAGCGCATGTCAATTTGGGGTTTTGACAACCATTATTTTTTTGTCTATTGCACATGCTGTATTAATTTCTTCATTTGGGTTTCTTGTTCCATCTACATCTATATGTAGTACGCACTAGATTTAGCGATCCGAACACTCACTCTGTTCGACTGAACTGTACTGCAATCCGTACACTTTGTTGTTACACTACGTTGAACGAAACGCGTATACGCCATGAATTTACGACGACGTTTTGATCGCGAGTAAACTAAACTCTATAAACGATCTAGCGCTGCATGTTTTAATAGTTTGATTAGATAACATAAATAATGTTTAGCGCTGCAGCGAACTTTAGTTCTAACTCACCAGCATCTTAACAAATGGGTTCATGAATGATCTTGTTTAACGGTAGGGTTTGTGCCAACGGTTCTATCACTGAATTTATACACTAGGGTTTATTTCGTAACATGTATTTTCAGAAGAGTTTCAGATTTCCAGAAAATCGCATAAACAATGGACAACGAAAACTTCAACTTTGAAACAAAAACATATCGTGCGTTTCCAGAATACCCACAATTTCTTCCCAACACTTACCATGGACGTATTATTAACTGCCGAAAACAAAAATAATACACTAGAGCAACACTGCCCCTTTATGAGCTAGCGATCGCCCCCTGCTCCGCCTGCGTGGCTTGATAACTAGTCCAAATAACACTTAATAATAGTGTTAAAAGTGTTTCACGAACACTTTAACGTGATCATTAGAACCTGCGTCTCCATAATTATTGGTTGGTGTTACAAAATGGTAGAAAAGAGGGTATTTTTTGTTCTATTTTTATTTTTTCATGACATTATGAAGAATGTTACATTATTTGTTTGTTGAGGTTTTATTGGCGTAGTTCGAAATGGAAGTAAAATGTCTTATGAGTAGGTAGATCGTAAATTGAAAAATTGGAATATATGTAAATTCTACGAATCTGTTTTGGGGTCTTGTGTTGTCAATATCAAACATGCGTCAAGAAGTCTTAAGTCCCAGCAGTGGGAATAAGAATCGTGTGGGTATATCAATACATCATCATTTTCCTGCCCTTGTCCCTATTTATTTGTGGTAAGTGCAAAATGTCCATAATCTCTATTTTTCGCCAGGACGTGACTGGAGGTAGATCACTGTGTTGCCCAATTTCACACAGGACGTGGTATCTTAAAAAGTAAATTATTTTTCTTCAAGCTTATTGCCTCGCCTTTATGTCAATATATGTCATCATATCTTATGGGAGTGAATTCTTTGGCAGAATGACCGCAATATTATGTTGGTTAATATACAGGCTGCATCCGGAATTATAAATAACTATATAATACGGACCTTGTGGAAACTAGAACAAATTTCCGTGCGTTCAAGCGTTTTTGCCATACCTATTATTGCAATCAAATATAAAAGCTCACGGTGTTAGGACCCATTAATATTAATGTTAATTTTTATCCGTGGTTCTATAAAACTGGGCTTATCCCGGTTGTAAACGACCCCTTGTACCTATTGGCCTTATTTGTTCTGTCTCCTGTTTGATACTTCCTGGAGGGAAGTGGACATTATGTTTTTGTTTGCCTACTCTTCTATTCTTTTCCGATTATTTTCGCTGCGGGATCCAAGACAATTAAATTCATTCTCCAGGACTTAGTCGAGCTTCATTGCCTTGGTGCTGTTCTGGTGGTTACCACTGTTGATCTCTCTGAAAGCTCTTTCTAACCATATTATCTTTTACACAGTCTATCGATCGTTGCTTTGGTCTCTCCCTATTGTTTACTGTTGTGAAATCAAGCCAACACTTCGGGCGGCCGGAGCGCGCCATCCACGCTGAACACACTACTGCGTGACCTACATGGTATAGGTGTGTGAGTGCGCAGCGCCGCGGCGACGTGGCGCGGCTCGGCTAACGACTCTCTTTCGCCATCCACCGCGATAGTCGACTCCTCTCTCTTAAAACCATATTATTTGTCCGGGACAGATGATTTGTAATTATAACGGCATTAAACCATTTGCCTATTTATATATTCCACTTATTTCTCATCAACGAGCTAACATGGTCCTTCGAACCGGATCCAATTATATTCCTCAACCTTTCCTTGAGTAATAGATGTCTATTTTTTTCTTACTTGTTAGGTTAAAGAACCAGGACTGAAAACTTAACATAACATCACGGCTGTATTTCCCGAAAGGTTAGGCAGAAGTGGACCTATAGTAGGTTTACCCACATTTCATTATTTTTAACACAGTTACAGTTATTTTTATGTCCTATGTAATAGAGGGGCAACAGGAAAATCTACAATAATAAAAGCAGCCCTGAATAAACACAATACTTAAAATAAATAATTCATTTATTTCAGTGTGGAGTGCTTTAGTTCTTCGTAAGTTTGCTCTTGAAAAGAGGCGGGCAATGCTTGGATAAAAATGCAATAAGTTAGTCTAATGCTTTGAACCGGTAATTTATTGAGAAAGAAATAAAATACTGGTGCTTACTGAGTCCACTAGATTGGATTATACCGTCAGAGATATATTTGTTGGTGTGATTTGCTTGTGTTTGGCTATTTTAATAAAAACTGTTCTTTTATGCGTTTTGAGGATGTGCTTGTAGTATTCTTCGTTATTTCTGTAAAAATAAATATACAACGAAATAGGAGGCAGAGTCGGTCATTCTTTTAACAACTGAAATACCAATAAAATGTTGGATCTCAAACACCTGGTCACCACGAGTCTTTATAATTGGATTTGGAAGCCATTAAAAGGTATCTCAAAAAATAAATGAAAAATAATAACTGTCAAGAATATGCCTGGACATATTAAAAATACAGCTGCTAACTTATTCGAGAGGAGACTAAAGACCAAATTAAAGGTCAACAACACTTTCAAAGGCGTTTAATGAATACAAGAACAATTTAAAACGGACTCCTCGTCCCACTACATAATGGGAACTCTTTGAGCGGCAACTAATTAAAAAAAGTTATTAAAAAGCTGAAAACAGCGAGTTGTCGAACTCCATGAATTAATTTAGTTAAATATTGAACCTTTTTCTTGTCACTGCGTGTTTTTCTTCGACACTTTTATAATAAAGAGTTTTATAACTTTTAATTAACGTATTTAATTGTAGAAGATCCTGTTAATAAATATTGCTTGTTAATACTTTTTTGAAGAAAATTGTGAAATTCTGTTTAATATTTAAGGCAGTCTGAAGAAGGGAAAAAAGCAAGTTCTAACTTTTAAGATTTCAGGGATCTGAAATCGGAAGACACAAGGCTGTCAAGCGATTTACTTAGTGTTTAGAGCCTAATAGATCTTCCTGCAGCCTTAGACAAGTGACATTCTAAGTCAAAAAATGTATGGTAATGTTAAACACTATTGAAATATCACATGATCAATCCCAAACATTTTGGCATTTCGACAATCACCATCGCTAACATCGAATGACACTTGTCCAGTGCCTCTGATGGCGCGACACAATTCAATACCTAGGCTAATTGTTCAGATATCGCATAGGTACCTAAGAAAAATTGCATCTATGTGATCGTATCTAATTGTAAATAAACTGCCTATCATCATCATCTTCAGCCTTTTAATGTTCCCACTGCTGGGACACAAACTCCTCTCTGTAAGAGGCGATGGACCTTAATCAACCACACGGGCCCAGTGCGTTTGGTGGATGTCACATATTTTCGAATGTTTTGGTTCTAGGACATGCCGGTTTCCTCTCGATGTTTTCCTTCATCGTTTTTTGAGCAGTGGTGATGAAATAATTTATACAAAGTAAAGCACCGGCCAGTGTTCGAACCCACGACCTGCGACACGTAATCGCTGCCGGGGTCAGTGGGCCACCGCACTGCTCTTATATCGCCAATCAGTGTTATATACATCGTATCACATTGTGCCTTCAGAGGCCCTGACAAGTGATATTCTTTCATCGCAACTTCGCAAGCGTGGCGATAGCGATTCGAAAAAAGTTAAATAATGTTTGGAAATATGAAACACACAGTCACGTGATTAATCCCTTAGATCTTGGTATTTCGACTATCGCCTTTGCTGAATCAAATAAAACTTGTTTAGAGCTACAGAAGGTCGCTAACTAATTACCTTGCAAGTAAAGAAGTGAAGCAAACGTTCCATGACGTTCATAATCGGTTGCACTAAGTGCTTGGCGTCTTCACGAGTCGCCGTTCCTCAGCTCCGAGCAAGCCACTTATCGTTTTCGCCCTAATACCAATACCAATTTTGAAACTCCGTGCCCTATATATAGAACATAATTTGTTACATGAACAATCAAAGGAAAATAAATATTAATTATTGGTAGGTAAATATAGAATAGTTTCCGGCAACTTTAATTGATGTTTAAGGATTTCCTACCGCGTCATTGTTCGTTTACTTTCATAACATTATTTTAGATAACATTACTTTCTTTTGTTTAGCGGCAATTCAGGGTTCGATTGTGATATGTAATTTGTTTTTCAGACCAGAAAAAGCTGTGCTTGTGAAGAAAACGTTATTTAAAATTTTAAATATCGAAATTCATTTCATTTTATTATTATATTTTTTTATAATTTGCAACAATAATGTAAATTTAATTTAATTTCTATATATACTATGAGACATAACTGCCCCCGTACCCTGTCGTGTCAAAACTATCACAGTTCGACTGTAAAAAATTGACAGATGTATACATCTGACATCTGTCCCTTACGGACACTCAAAATAATCTTGCTTGTAAGAGCTTATGGTCACCCCCTGATCACAATTAAATTATTTAAGACTTGTGTTATGTACCTATCTATGATCCACAATAAAGATATTGAAGTTGAAGTTGACTTTTGCAGCGTGACAGTTGACAACGGAGATGACCAAACCAAAGTGATGTTGGACAAGAGCAACAAGATGATGACGAATGGCAAAGTTTTCAACTTACTTATTAGGTTTAGTGGTAGTAGTAATTAGGTCAAGGGCCAAGTCAGGTGGCCCTGGGTTTGATTTCCGGCTGGGGGAAAGTGATATTGTTTTTTTTCGTCTGGTATTTCTCAGTTGCAGTCCGGAGTTTGGACATGTGACCGGTTGATGCCAATAAGCCCGCTCGCTATGTATAACATGTTACTTAAAATATGATGTGTTAATAAATTAACTCTAAGAATTTTAAGAAGTTATGTATATTTAAAAATAATCATGAAGAAAAAAAAAGAAACATCGGTTCCAATTTTTTTTTTTTTTAATAACAATAATTAATTTATTATTTTTAAAACATCGGTTCCAAAGAAATGTAATTATTTGTATTTTGCGTACATGATTGAATTTGCGCACCATACAACGCCCAGGCAGTCAGCCGGTCTGGCAGTCACCGACCCGCGCCATAGAGCGCAGTATTTACTGAAACCGCCCTACCTACGAACACTACCTACGGGTAGTGTTCGTAGGTAGGGCGGTTATTTTTGTAAAGTATTTTATAGTTCTTTTTTTTTGTAATCATTTTGTTTATCGATGCCGAGTAACCTCATGAAATTCTTAGAGTTAATCTTTTAACAACTTATATAGTGGGCAAAATATTGCTGTATTAAGTGCAGCCTAAACCTTAGGGCAACAAAAAAAAATGCATTCATGCTCGTATCTACCACTCCATTCCACCTTCCTTAGTTCATCAACTTTTTCATTGTAATCTGCCCTATGGTTTACTTAATGAACACTGAAAAAACAAATACCTATACCTACGAAGCAAAAAATCCCACCCGTCCAAAAACAAAACTTGAAATACATCTTCTTTAGCAAACGCGCGTATCTTAACGAATTTCCTTCAGCATCATATAAACAAATGGGGTATAAGTTGGAAAATACGTAAAACAAGACGAATGTGGCGTAAGCGTATCGTATGAACGTGATTACTGAAAGATTAGCCTCGGCCGTCTAAGAAAAGTTCAATGAACCGGGATGTGTAACTGATGTAGGTAACTACGAGTATATCTGTGAGAAGATTTGTCCCATAGTGGTGCAGTAGTGGTAACAGAAGTTTAGTATAAGCAGATGAGATGAGGAGTGTGTTACTTGACTTAGAAAAGATGTTATAAACAACTTTTTGGAATGACACCAGCAGCCTTAGTGCGTAAGTGAATTCGGCAAGGCAAAGGGCAAAGAGTATGAATAATCACCCGCGTGGCCCGCGCATTATGGCCATCTTCCTCTCACAGAGAAAAGGCCTATTGTTCGGAACGAAATTTTCCGTTCCCTTTCTGTTATTTTGTTGCAACACTGAGTCAACTCGCTGTCATGGATATTGACAGTTGTTGGTCGAGTTGACAGCTGTGAAAAAAATGTGATTTGACATGGCTGCACGTGACTCCGTGGGTCTCAGTTTTGATTATTTTCGAATTGCTAAATAATCAACCCATCGGTATTGAAAATTGCGGTCGCAATCCGCTATTGGAATTGTGCTCCGTCCGTGTAGGTGTATTTGTGTATATTTCGCGTGCAGCGAGGTATTAGTAGACGGGAGCGTGTCTAGGTGTCTGCTGGCAGCCGGAACCCCGGCTCAGACGACGTCTATTGTCCCTTCCTTAATATATATCTTCCTCTACGTAATCTCCCGACTTGACACGGGATTGGACGAACACCTGGAGACCACCACGAGGACAAGGGTAAGTGCATAGTTGTAAGTAGCACTTTCCACCTGTCAGACACGAACCAGTATTTCTAAAGACCCCTAGCTACCACTGCCACTTATCGTGGTTTCGCGGGTATAGATCTAATAGGATCCAAGAGTCGCAGTATTGCTATGGGCCCCAGCTGTATTTTGTATTTTTCTATGGGCTGGGGCCCAGTGTTCGCTCCTTAGCTTTGTGATCCGAAGGCCTGTATTCAACACCTATGTCCGAGCAGTGGGAATGTTAAAGGTTGATTATACTCATACCGGACACGCATGTTGACTGCTATTTTCAAAAATTCTTCCTTGTAATAGTAATGGCAACAAAAGATATAGGTCTCCTACTAAAACATTCCAGTTTCGAAGCTCAAAGACTATAAAAAAGTTGCAGTATCTTTTTTGTCGCATAAATTGTAAAACTTAACTCCGAGAAGTGAATAACTTCGTCGTATAAAACGATGAGATATTTGTTTGTGCACTATTGCAGTAAGCTTTTATTCTTTAGGAAAGGTTTTTAAAATCGTCATCAGGAGTTTTGATACTTTTATTTTTTTCAGGAGAAGAAGAACACTAATGTAACAAACTTATGTTTGGAGATAATGATTTTAAGAAGAAATTAAACATGTAAATAATAAATCAAAGTAGTCAAAGGACCGCTGTCCAATTTTGGCGAAATAATAGTGTTTAAATGATCAGTATTGTTTAGAAGTCTAAATGATTTTTTTTTTAAAGAAAAGTAAACCAAACGGCACTAAAAACTTGGATCACATCTTAATTTTAATTGCAACATTTGCACTTTACCATAACATATTAAAATGCGTTTAATAGGGTATTCTACTATGTTTGAAAAGTACTTTAAAAATTTTGATCTGTTTTTTATATTTCGATGGTTGATTTCCTAAAAAAAATTGGTATTTGGTGATTTTTGTTGAAATAATGAATTACAATCGAACTGTTTTTGTATTATTTATATTAAATAAATGCCTGCTCGAAGATATAGTTGATAGCTGTTTAGGTATATTTTAATGTACTCTGAGCTGTTTAGACTGAACTGACAGATGACAACTAATACTTTTTGCCAGCTTTTTGCCTCTATGACGTCACGCCATGGCAGCTCGTATTTTAGGTCTCTTTGTATATAGATTAAAAATATCGATTTTTAATTTTAATATATTAAAACAATTATGTGGTTTTATGGCCCAAAATCAGAATATTTGAATTCATTTCAACATACATTTTAAATTTCATCACATTTCATAATATAGTACCTGGACGACCGAGCTCTTTACGGGTGAAAATAGAGAAAACGACGTTTTCTAAAAATTAAACCTAGCTAGAGCGATTTAACGCCCCCGAACCCCCTGCATTAAATTCCAAAATTTCATGAAAAATACAAGTATTGCTCGTTTGAAGGTATTAGATAAATAGATAGATTTTTCAATATCGAAAGCTAATCGATCTTTTACATTTGTCCCGTGCACCTACTACTTTCTGATTCATATTTAAATAATAAAGCCAGCTGCACTTATCCTACTGCATATCCCTGTACTCTGTAAACCAGTGTAACTGATGAATCTTTGGACCCGATAGCTCGATACCAGAGTACGTCTCACTGCTCCCGATTCGCTTTGATACAGCCCTTATGTTTTTTTATGCGAATTTATCTGCCATCAATCAGTGTTAGGAAGACATGCTGAGTTTGTCTGAGGGTTTTTACTCTAGTTGTATTTATTGGGATCTCGTTTGATAAGAAGGAATGACGTTGACAGTATGTTGTAGGGGAATACACTATTGGTAATGTGTTTATTTCTGGTTTTAGGAAATGTTTTCCGTAAATAGGTTAACTATTTCCGACAAGTCATATGTTGGGCGCAGCATTTTCTTCGAGTAGTTCCCGTTCCCGTGGGAATACAGGGATAAAAAGTAGCCTATGTCACCCGGGGATAGAGTAGCTTCCCAACGAAGAAAGAATTTTTGAAATCGGTCCAGTAGTTTTGGAGCCTATTCGGTACAAACAAACAAACAAACAAACAATCAAACAAACAAACATAAAAATCTTTCCTCTTTATAATATTGGTATGGTATAGATTACTCATAGCAATGATATTCTAGTAAACAGATATGCTATGAGCGCGCGCATTGTGAAGACTCGAATACGTCCTAATTAGGACGTATAGTCTTTAGTCTATGTCACGCATGGCGAAGAGCGATACGCTTTGTTGAAACAAAAACAAAATTTAAAAAAATGCCATCGTTTCTATTTAAAAATTGTACCAATTATGATACCAAAGAACATAAAACAGAAGGGATCAAATACCATATGTAAGTACGCAATACACCTCAATTTACTAATTTATTTCAATTTTTCCCTAATATTCTGGTATTTGGAGGTGAAAAAAAATTGGTGGTCAGAATAATTTTTGTTTACACGCAAACGTGGCAAACACTAGCTGTATTTTTTTATTGTTGGTTTTATCAAGCCATCCCTTTCGACTTGTTGTAAATTTCAGATGAATGAAAAGTGTGTATGTGTGCTGCCGCTGCTGTGCGGAATACTTTTTACGGTTGTTTTGTAAGTGTATAACGTATCTGTTTTTTAGAATATCATCGAAAATAGTAAAAAAAATATAACTGACCTACTTTACTATTATAGGTATAAGAAAATTAAAAAGAACTTGAATTAATAATTATATTTTTTATTTGCTCATCAAAGTGTTCAATTCCTTTTTAATTTTTTGAAGTTTTCCTTTTATTAGAGTCCCTAAATACTCGTATTTTTCTTCATATAAATAATTCACGGACTTTCCTTTAAAAACTGTGTAAGTATGTACACGAAAATTTGCCCTAACTTAAATTCATTCAATATTTTCCGTCCACCGACGCCCGCGTGACTGAATTAGTCAGCTGGCCTAACCTAGGCCATTCAGAACAGACTGGCAATACAAAATTCTATTATTCGATGTAGCAACATGGACAATTTTCAGCCAATCAGGGCGCCTCGACAATTTTGTTACGAAACTTTTATTTTATTTAGCACTGCGCGTGACTGGATGTTTACGTTAAAAACTTTGTAGTTTTAAACGACATTTTTCACGTTGTCTGTTTGTTTGGACAATCGGTTTAGGTATTTGTCTAAGCGAGGACTTTGACTGTGCAATTTGTATTGGAAAATCGTACGTTTGTTTATGTTAACTGAGCATCCAAATAAAAAAACCGGTCAAGTGCGAGTCGAACTCGTGCGCCGAGCGTTCCGTACCTACCCATTATACCGACATAATAAAATTGGTATCATTTTTATTGTTAGCTTGAAAGATATGGGCAAATTTACATTTTCGCGAAAACTTATAAGTACCAAAATTTACCTTAATTTTATTCATTTTTTATTTTTTGGAATTTTTCCTTTATTTGTGCTGTAAGACCTTACTTTTTGCCAAATTTCGTGATTCTAGGTCAACGGGAACTACCATATAGGTTTTCGACCCAAAACCTACAGGGTACTTCCGGTTGACCTAGAATTGTCAATTTTGGTTAAAAGCATGGTCTTATAGCACACGTAAAAGGAAAATGCCGAAGAATAAAAAAAATTGAAAATTAAGGTTAATTTTGGTACTTACAAGTTTTCGCGATTGATTTTTAAACACCTAATAGGGACTATAGACCTCAGTATCTGGTATAAATTTCAACTTGCTATGTCCACCTGTTCACGAACATGACATAATTACATACAAAACTGCTTGCCTATATCCGAACCCACAACACATAAACCGGCTTATATACCTCTGCCTCAGCTTATAGGTGTTTGAAAATGAGGCAAAATATGCCTTTATATTAAAACACAAACAAAAAAAAAACTTTCCGAAACTCTGACGATCATAATAGCATCGATTTCAAAGTAAGTTCATTCTTCTTGAACTGTGACTGCAGTTAAAATAAAACAAAAATACTTCGAAAACTTTGTCGAACCGATACCACTGCTTGTCGGAAAAGCGAATCGTCGTAAAGGTCGCGATTGTTCTATAGAACAATGAATTATTGAACGACTGATACTCCTTTGATGGAACACGCAAAGGTCTTACTTGTACCATTTGAAGGCTCGTTTACAAGCTGGTAATATAAGTTCTGAAGTGTTGTATGAATTAAAATGTTTGGTGTATTAAGATGTTTTTGAGGCAGTTTGGTAAACCATTTAGGTAATCTAAACTAGTATCAAAACGGGGTATCGTCGAAGCCAAATTAAGGGGCGCCTTTAAAAAGTAATAATAATTGATTCTAACCGTCCATTCGGAAAAGAAGCTTATTATGGAGAAGAACGGACAAGAAACTCCACACTTACTAAAAAAACCGGCCAAGTGCGAGTCGGACTCGCGCACGAAGGGTTCCCTAACATTATCGAAAAATATGTTTTATTTCCCTGCATACTTTTGAGAAAAGCACTATATATATGCCTTGGCGGAAATGGCAATTGCCCGTCTCGTATTAGTGAAGTCCTCGCCTACGGCTCGGCCTTCAAACTCATACTCGACCTGCAATTGCCTATTTCCCGGCCTTTGCAATAATGTACTAATATTGCCGAATCAAATTGGCCTAAAGGTCAGACCACAAAAAAAAAAACTGTACACTACTTTGCCAGCTTATACCGTAATTGAAAGTATTTGAAGGCCAACAGAGACATAACTAAGTAGTACGTTCTACGTTGAAACAGGATAGGTTTTATAGGTCGTTATTATTCTGCAAACGTAACGCATTTCAAGTACCTAAACCTAAATAAAATAAAGGAACAGTGGAGCACTTTAATTCTAAAAGGTACATTTAGTGGGGGCCTGTACTTATTTTTATTGCCACCGGTGAAATATTTTGTTTTATACCTGTTTGTGGTGCGAATTGAAATTAAAAGGCTCTAATGTAGAGATGTGACTAAAGTATTCGTAATAGGTACAGATATTTTAATACAAGGAAAGTATATTTGTATTAGAATAAGCAAATATAGGACTCGTAATAGTGTAGTGACTTACTTCGCAATTTTTTTTATATATATAGCAAGAACCAGGGTTACCAACATAGCCCGAAGAATTGCCAAACTTAAGTGGCACTGGGCAGGGCACATTGCTCGCAGAACGGATGGCCGATGGGGCAGAAAGGTTCTGGAGTGGCGACCGCGAACCGGAAGACGTTGCGTTGGAAGGCCTCCCACCAGGTGGACCGATGACCTGGTGAAGTTTGCAGGGATCCGCTGGATGCGGGACGCATGGGACCGATCAATGTGGCGACGCTTGGGGGAGGCCTATGTCCAGCAGTGGACGTCTTGCGGCTGATATGATGATAATGATGATGAATATAATTAACGTTGACAGTAAGCCTGTTATAGTATGAAGGAAAATGTAATTCACCGTTTCACTTATCTATTTCTCTATCAGTTTCACTATTTATCTTGCATATTCACGAGTATCTTGTATTTCACATTAATTATTGAGGAAATATTACACAAGTATCAATAACAGATTGAGTAGCTACTATTGAATCGGTTCACTAATATTTGACTAATATCCAGTAACAGGTATGGTATAATAATATGCCAATCTAATATAACATCTCTACTTGAATGTGATTGGCCAGGCGATTACAGCTGCATGCATGATGCCCGCTTGGCAAAAGTCTGAACGTTATGGGTGCCAGAGGATGGACGGCGTCACCGAGGCTGACTTAGATCCTGCATTCGACCCGCGAAGGTTTATTCGAAGCGGGACAAGGACAATTTGTCTGGAAATATATTCAAAGACTCTTTGACAAGCAGAGTAAAAAAAACTATAACGTGTTCAAGTGTTAGTGGACAGCTATTATTATTGAAGAGACCCTCAAGCGAAGCCGTGGTAATAATAACACAACACTCTTCTGACGAAAGGGATCAAAGGGTTACCTTCTTAAGAACCCCGCAAACAATCTATACGATGACTATAGAAGAGGAAAAGAGTGCATCTTTGAACTATTATTGAGAATTATTGTTTGATGGCAAGTTTGCATTGTATTTTCCTTCATTTATTAATTCCTTAAGAACCTGATTTGAGAGTGAAAGATAGATAAGAAAGTACATGTTTTCTTTTTATTCACGTACTAATGAACGCTGAACTAGCAAATGAACATCGGCAATAGGCCAACAAAACGCAAGTCTTAAAAAGATTAAGACCTGTTTGCACGATTGTTATTTAGATACAATATGCGCTATTATTTAAAGAAGGTTTCAGGAATTGGCACGTAAGTTAAAGCTTCGTTTGAATTCGAAACTAGTTTGTAAAAAAAACTAAATAAAATATTTGCTACCAAAGACACAGAATTCCGAAAACTTCTACTAAATTTTCCCCAGGACATTTTCCACTTTCCTTTTTCATTCCAATACGTGAAAAAATTGTTTACGAAAGGCATCAAATAAATAATTTATTATGATTAATTATTATTTAACAACTAGCTGTGCCCTCGTCTTCGCTCCCGTCAACTGCCTACCCTACCCTACTTTCCAAGACCTACCTACTTACTTACCTTGCTATCTAACCTACCTACTTACCAATTTTATTTCTATGGTTATTCTGCCACAGAGAATCTTAACACCGCCTTTCAAAAATTGACGTCAAATGCACAACGCTATCTATCGAATATGGAGTTCAAATGTCTGAGTGTCTGAATGTTGTTCTATCTGTGTGTTGTGATATTTTACTTCTTGAAAACTTTAAATTCATCTTAATTTTGATATAGTGAAGCGATTACAATGAAACAAAAACTATGTTATTCTTCAAGTTACACATTTTTTTATGTATAAAAGTTATCTACATTGGTTTTATACATCATACGTGATGCGTGCATAGCTTAACAGACAAACAGATGAAAAATCAAAAATATCTGGAAATAGGTTCTGTTGGTTATCCTTTAACACCCTGGCTATTTTTTTGGCAATATTTTCGATGTGCAAAAACGACTTTTCTACAGATTTATTATAATATATGCTATAACCTAGGGGTCTTTAAGTCAAGAGTGAATAGGTTTCTTCTAGGCAAGCGTGCTTCACCGTAGACCACATCATCGCTTAACATCAGGCGAGATGGTGGTCAAACGCTAGCCTATAGTTTATAAAAATAAAAAAAAATAAAAAACATATATAAACAGACAAGAAGGACGAACAGAAAAATAGGTACAGAGATGGTGCTTATTTCTAAAGAAATCTGTGCCAGCATACTGGCGAAAGGAGGGTTGAAAAAAAAGAGATGATCTCTTTGCATTCCTTTTTTCAACTCTCCTTGTACCGTGATAAGAATTAACTGTCTGAGAAGTTTTGTGAGATGAGTATGTGACTGTGTTTTTAAAAGTCTCAAGTATTATTGTTTTTTTCTTTTTAGGGTTCCGTACCTCAAAAGGTAAAAAAAGGAACCATTATAAGATCACTTTCTTGTTCGTCTGTCTGTCTGTCCGTGTGTCACCACCGATTTTCTCAGTAACGGGTGGACCTAGCAAGTTGAAATTTATACCAGATACTGAGGTCTATAGTCCCTATTAGGTAAATAAAAACCAAGGTCCTGAGTCATCACGATAAAAGATATAAGCAAATTTAGTTTTTCGCGAAAACTTGTAAGTACTAAAATTTACCTTAACTTTCAACTTTTTGAATTTTTTGGAATTTTCCCTTTACTTGTGCTGTTAGATCTTGCTTTTAACCAAAATTGATAAATCTAGGTCAACCGGAAGTAACCTATAGGTTTTGGGTCGAAAACCTATATGGTAGTTCCCGTTGACCTAGAATCACGAAATTTGCCAAAAAGTAAGCACAAAGAAAGGAAAAATTTAAAAGTTGAAAATTAAGGTAAATTATGGTACTTTCAAGTTTTCGCGGAAATCTAGATTTGCCTTTAATTTTAAAACGTAGCCAACAATAACCAATCTTATTATGGCGGTAAAATTCAAATTCTAAATTTTTATTTCGAGCGAAGAGTCTTAAAGGGTTAGTAACAATGTGCATTAAAACTAAGTATTAGTAAACAACACGATACGGTGGCATATGTAACTGCAAGCAGTGAACTACGTATATACACGAACAGTCCACTCTGTCAGCAATCATTTTTAGAACCCTGTTAGGGCTGTCCATAACTCGGGCCACCATTAATGTTGCGCGCTTGCGCATTATCGCGTAAAAACGCGCCGCCGCAAACATCCCTGACGCACTACAACGCCAAGGCAAACCCATCAGTTTTCTGAACGCGTTGTACTGGGCAAAAAGGGCTCCATACGACGCCCGTGAATTCTTATCCCACAGGCTGCAAGTGTAGAAGGTGGTACAGAGTGCTCTAAAGAGCATCACCTTTATTTCTGCAGTACAATGTGTAAACCTGCGAGCTATCATATTCGCACGCTCGGAAAGAGCCCGTTCCCTTTTAATGTCAGCATTGTCCTTTAAAGCAGCCTGGCCGAATGCTCAATTTGTTAGCGCTCTTCCAGAAACCGCGAAAGTCACGCTTTGAATGCTTAGAGGCAATTATGTCCATCTTTATCTGTATAATGCGTAGGTACGGAACCCTCGGTGCACGAGTTTGACTCGCACTTGGCCGGTTTTTTTTATTTGTACTTGTTGATTTGACATTTGAATTTGAATATTTTGACAATTGTGTTAAATTCATTTTGTCATTGTTAACCTTTGATTTTAATCTAAATTATTTGAAATGTACTGTAGGTATTTGGTTTGAATTTTTACCTTTTTTAACATTCGAATTTTGATTTCTTGACATTTCTTTAATTAATTTCACTCAATTTCTTTCAATTGTCATTTTTATTCAAAATTATTTGAAATTTTCATTTTTATTTAATTCTGTTTTTAATTACGCTATTTATTTTTAATTGTTTGTTAGTTGTATTTTATTTTACATTATTACATAAATTATTATTGTTATTTATACAAAGTGTTTGTAGAGTGTTGCAATAGTGAAGATAATTGGCTCCGGCCGTTCTATTTCAATTTCAATAAATAAATAGAGGGGGGAAATGTTTAAATTTCAGTTCCAAATTCCAAAAGGAAGAACTTATGTTTCAACTGGAATAGTACAGTAGCAACACTTATCAAACGAGGCTTCAAATGGTCAACAGTTCCTGGCAACGCATAAAACTTGTATGGCAATGGGAAAGCAATTCTTATATATTTAACACGTTTGTAAATAGTTTAATACGGGTTTTTAGGAAAATGTTTAATTTTGGGTACATTCACATAAGAACGAGGAATTATTCTGTAGACATCTCACGGTGATGACTTGAGAAGTAGTTTTTACATGTAAATCGAACCACTAATATTTTAAGTCATTCATTTGACAGATACATTGCTAAAACCAGTAATGAGTGAGTTTCTTTTTATTGTTACCCCATTGGTAAAGATCAGAAAACTATGGCTTAATCAATTGGAGTTAAGGATTCTTCAAATAAATTGCTTTTTAATGGAGAAAAAAGACTTTATAATGCCAGTAAAGATATAAAAAATATTATAAAAATATTTAAAGGTCAAAAAATCAGAACGATCCCATCTGCGGACTCTCAGAAAATCTACTAATTATATAAGTTACAACGTAAGTAAAACAAACTGTAGTACTTAAATCAATCTGTATTATCGAATTACGAAGTAAGATCTTCAGACTACAAAATTCTATTTCAGACTTGAGTATTTTTTCCTAATTTAGATGGTAAGCTTAGGTTGGCTTGGTCTTAGCTTATCACTTAATTCGAATTTTATTCAAAAGGAACTTAAATACAATAGCGTCTTGGCTCTTTCTGATTGACGTTGAGAACTGAGATAACATCCGACTTGGATGCTGTTCCTGTTCCTTTACGGATGATATAATTCTAATTTGATTAAGTTGGTCGTTGATAAAATATTAGGGGTACAGTTTGTGCGTTTTTCTAGCATTCTTTAGATTTTTAATGAAATTAAGAACAAGTTTATTTGGCCAAAAAATAATTCAGTGATGCTAATTAGATTAAAAAAAAATACAGATACACGGATTAGCGATGCTGGAAAGCTATTTGGACTTGATAAATTGCATAATTACTTTTTTGCATAATTAAAAACAGGAAAAATACTGCGTCGGCCGGTCTTAGCAACGTTTTCCTATGTTTTTTTTTTTTGATACGGCGTTATCTTTTCGAAACTTTTTCACAAAACATACCTTAAATTGCTGTTTATACTTATTCTAAAATTAACAACTTTTCAATATTTTATAGATATAGCGAAAATGCGGTATGTCCCACTAGACCCATTTTTTTTTGGCAGTCCTCACGTGGTCCCCGTTAGAACTAAAGCATAGACCGTAACATAGGTACCATGGACTAGACCTGCTTTAAGCTAGGTATACATTATTATGAGGGTAGCGTAGACTGACCCTTTGTGAACCGTTTTTATTCGTTCTGGTCTTTATTTCTTAATTGAAATTTGAATTTAAAATGTAGATGATATGACACAGAACGATGAAAAACGGACGTCAATTTTTAGTTTTGAATCTGGACTGAACTCCGAAAGTCGGTTTACTACTGAGTATTACAAAGTGTTTCTTCTGATCTGAAAACTCCTGGAAAACTCTAAACTATAAAACCCAGCTTGTGAAAGGGTGACATAATTCTCTAAAAACTGTAAATAAATCGCATTTGGTCTCTAAGTGTATTTTTACTGCTTATAATAATCAATGTGCCAGTCCGGTACGTGTTGAAAGAGTTGCATCAATCAAGTCTACAGCGACGCGCGTGGCCTCAGAGCGCCCGCCAGCGGCACGCGCAGATTCTGAACCCTACTTGACCGTCTGCCTGAGACTCCACAACTCAGCACATACTCATACCTTGTTGCCTGCCTTCCTGTCCGCTTGACTACTAGCTTATACGGCTACATGTCCGATTGCCCGCTTTTCCATTGAGGTACCTGTTCACCGCCTGCCTACCTCGAGCATTTCGCGACCTCTGAAGAGTTCCTGACCGTCCTGCTGCCTGCCTAGCTGTCGACCATAAGCAACCAAGGACGTGTGAAGCCAGCCCCTTAGTTTATACCCTATATCCTTTTCCTTAATCTTAATTTATAATTACTTTTATTTTTTTATTAACGTAGCTAACGTTAACTCGATTGAGCTAACGTTACGTTACAAGTTATGAACTTTTGAAATAGTTTTTTTGGCTCATGTTCAACTTTTCGAGATTTTACAAGCTTGCTTTCTTGCGTCGATAAGTTGATTTGTCAAACCTAAGTGGCTAAAATGTTATCCACGGCTAGGTTAAATAAGTAGTTTTTTTTCTTCTTACTTTAATTGTACATAAAATACCCTTCCACTATTCGTTGTAATTTAAGCAACTAGTGTTTCTCATTGTAAATAAATAATATGTAGACTGTCGTGAGAATTAAATGTCTAAAACCATAATAATTAGAACTGAAAATTAAAAGCAGTTGCAATATATTAAGTTCAATACTGCCATAACTACATTAGTTTCAACTGCTTCGAAGGCACCTAAAGCACCCCGATTCCATCAAATGCGACCTTGAGCAGGCCTAGCGTCTTAGGTACTTCAAGTGAAACCGAGGCTAACCTGCAGTGGTTTTGTCACCACAGTTAGTTTTTAGTTTAGAAAAATTCTTTATTAACATAAAACATATACATAGCTGAAGTACTTAAAAATAAGTAACAGTTACACTTATATTAATAACAACACTTTTACAGGCTAGGAGCACCTTTATAAGTATATAATAATAATGGTTACAAACTTATTACAACATGAGGGATTTATTAATCAAACCTTTACTATTAATATATGAAATTATTGCAATAATTTCATTTTTATAAAATGAGGGGGTAACAGCAAATTCTTAACTACGCGCTTAGCGTAGGTGCGACCGGTGCAAACGGTAGCTCAGGCTCGTGGCCACCGGTGGCGCACGAACTACCGTGCCCCCTGCGTGCTCACTTGTTTACGGTGAGAGCGGGGAAGCGCTGGCGCATCGTACGGGCCCAGCTACGACTCGTTATCAGTATTGTGCGCGAACAACACGTAGTGATGGGGAAGCTTGTATGTACCGTATCCATCGATATGTTGCAAGTCCTTCAACTTAATTTTATCTATGTTAGCAATCAATGTATTTTGATGACATTTATTTTTATTGTAAAATTTACGAGTTAATTTTTAGATAAATGTTGTAATGTTAGGTAACTTAATGTTAGTTTGTAGTGCTTTAAGGTTAGTTTTAAACGGAGTATTATAGGCAATTTTAACTGCTTTATTTTGAATTATTTGTAAAAGGTTATAATTAGATTGACAAGTGCTACTCCATACCGGACACGAATAAGTGATGCAAGGTCTGATTAGAGTAGTATATAACCTAAGTTTGGTGTTAGCACTGAGCTTACTTTTTCGGTTAAGAATAGGACTAAGCGAACCGAGTGCTTGAGCTCCCTTAACGCGTAAACTATTGACATGCTTTGTCCAGTTGAGCTTTTTATCCAACGTAACGCCAAGATAGCGAACTTCTGTGGTCCACGGAATCAATTGCCCAGCTATTTCTAATTTTCTTTTTGGGGTGGTACGATGGCGAGTGAAAAGTATCGCCTCAGTCTTCAACTATTCGTTCAAATTCAGCTTCCACTTGTTGAAATAAGATTGAAGAAGTTCAAGCGACAACTGCAGTCTACTTATGATAATATCCAAGTCATCATCACTCGTGTACGATGCTGTATCGTCGGCAACACAGGCTAGATGGGTACGGACCTGCACAGGAACGTCACTCACGAATAAAATAAAGAGATAGGGACCGAGCACCGAACCTTGAGGAACTCCTGCCAATACCGTCCGGGGCGAAGACCTGACAGTACCAATATGGACAACAAACTTGCGGTTATTAAGGTAAGATTGGATAAGTTTTACCAGCTCAGTTGGAATGCCGTAACACATGAGCTTGTATAACAAGCCTTCGTGCCAGACGGTATCGAAGGCTTTTTCGATCTCCAGAAGGAACATACCGGTAGACTGCTTAAGGTTACGATGATAGGAAATGTGTTCAGAGACTCGAGCCAATTGTTGTACCGTGGAGTGAGAGGAGCGAAAGCCAAATTGCTCATTCATAATGAGCTGCTCAGAACAACGTAGCAAGCGATTATAAATCATGACCTCAAACAGCTTGCCTAGAACAGGAAGAAGGCTAATAGGCCTGTAACTAACTGGCAAGGAGGCATCTTTTCCAGGCTTTTTAAGTGCAATAACCTTTGCAGTTTTCCAAGTATTGGGAAAATATCCTAATTTTAAGCAACCGTTGAAAATTTTTGTGATAAACACAACAGATTTTTGCGAAAGATTTTTGAGCATAATGTTGTTAATACCATCATCACTTGGAGCCTTTCTAGCCTTGAGTTTACGTATAACTTTCCAGACTTCAGTTGGCCGCACTGGTAGATGTAATTCATTTATGACATGATCATTTAAGTGAGTAGTGGCTGACTGAACATCCTTATCGACGCTATCGCTTATCCAGCCACGAGTAAGATTTATGTTCATCTCGAAAGCATCTGCTAGAGCATCACACTGTTCAGGGACATTGGTTGTATAAGTTCCCTCAGGTTTTTTAAGTGGAGGTATTGAGTCTAATCTGGGTTTTAATGATTTAGCCAGTCGCCAAATATCGTTGCTAGGATTGTCAACTTTCGAAAGTTTAGTGTTCCATATTTTATCTTGATGTTTTGTTATAGCCAAATTAATCAAATGTTGCAATTTATTTATAGCTGATCGTAACAGTCTTTTCTCTGCAAGGGACACTTTTTGTTCCTTTCGACGAAGTTGATTTTTATACTTGATCATTTTTGCAATATAATTAGGTAAATTTTTGCAAGTATTTACGTGTACTTTGCTAGGAAAAAATTTGTCCCTGGCAGCAGTAAGACACTGATGTAAGTAGTTTACGGCGTCGTCGATTTCAGGTTCGGACTTAAACACTTTCGAGTTTAGTGATATATTTTGGTCAAGAAAGGACCGGAATTTATCCCAGTCAGCGTCACAATATCGGTAGTGTATGAAATTAGGTTTAAGAGAGCATTGACCATTCACTGTAAACAGTATAGGATAGTGGTTAGATGAAAGGGCTGGTATTGCACGAACCTCATGTATACTATTTACATTTAGCGCCAGAATCAAATCAGGATTTGTTGGGTTAAGATCAGGTCTATAGTTAACCTGAGTGGGTGAGTCAGGGTAATGTATCACATAATCGTGGTTTAGCATGTGGCGAAACAGTACATTACCACGGGTATTGACATAACTACTATTCCAATACCCGTGATTGGCGTTAAAGTCTCCCATTATTATAACATGAGGCCCCAGGGAAAATAAAATATCTAAGTCCTTGCATTCGAGCTGCAAGTTTGGGGATTGGTAAGCTGAAACAAAGACATAGTCCTTCCCGCTAATTTTTAAACTAATAGCAACCGCTTCAATGTGCTTTGTTTGGGGAACAGCGATCGATCCAACCTCAAATCTCTCATTGACCAGAATGGCTACACCTTGACCACGCCCACTGTGGTGTTTGTCTTGTCGATAACAGCTAAATCCTGGTGTCGCTAAGGGAGTATCACGAGTAAGTTTAGTTTCACAGACAGCTAATATATCGATGGATAAGGTACATACCGCTAAATCAAGTAATTCATGCAGTTTTGAGCGAACTCCATCGGAGTTCCAAGATAAAAGGCACACAGAGGTCACCACAGACATGCGGCTCACCATACCCTGTCATTCAGTCATTCAAAGAAGATCAATCAAAGTAACGCCTCGACATCCACTTCTCGTTTTCTGGATCAGTTGACTTTACCCTGAAAGCAGTGACATTCTGCCTACAGCTATCGGTTATTGCTTGTTTTTCTACTCCAAATTGGTGCATATCACGTCATATGCCCGTGGAGACTGAGTTTCGAGTCTAGTGTCGTATTTGTTAGGTTGGTCGACAAGTTAAGACATTGCCGGCCTCGTGTTTCCGCTTGTAAATATTCGGAGTTTTGGATGGACAGCGACTGTCCTGAACAGTAATGTTTTAGCTTCGTTAGATTAGTTGGTTACAAGCTAGTGGCGATTAAAAACTAACAACATTTTATTTCAATTGGTCATTTTTATTTCAGCTAACTTGTTTCAGTTCAGCAGGTTAAGTTAAGTCGTTAACAAAGGCCATAGTTTTAAAGTAATTATCATAAATATTATTTGTCGAACATAAGAAGTAGTAGGTCAATTGACACGAAAATAAGAAGAGGAACTTAAAATGAATAAATCCAAAGAACTTAGAATAGGGTTAAATAGCAACCAATTATTTTGCAAATCAACAGTAACTAAAATTCACTCCCACAATACTATACCCGTGAAACTAGAACTTAATTTAGCTGAACTCTAAACTGTCTCATCAAAATGATACACTTGTACTCATTACGGATTCGTAACTTTCCATACTAGTTTCTGCCAGCAGCTTCGCCCTCATGAGAGTCGAAAATAAGCCCAAGGTATAAAGTATCCCAAGACCTTTTCCAGGACCTAATCAGATATCTCTAAGCCTAAATTTATGAAAATTATTGTATCGGTTTTGGCGTGAAAACTTTACAAACAGACAGTGTTGCTTTCGCATTTATAATAAGTATGGATAACAGTATTTGCGGCACCAGCAGTATTCATGCAGACTCCGGTATATATTTCCATAGTAATGAACTGCATCTTCGTGAAGATATCTTGGGATCCTTTCATATGCGAGCATCGAGACCTCCTTGATGAAATACGAGTATTATGTTCGGATATTCATAGAGTATATTAGTTGGAAGTAAATAATGTTTGCAGGGAAAGCGAAGGAATGATTAGTTGGGGTCGGGACGGCTTTCAATTTTGTTTTGCGGTTGAACCTGGATTTTGGGAGGATTTTCACTAGGTGATGTTCGAATGTTTTCGTACAGTAGCTGGGTTTGTTAGACATATTTGGTGGGCATGTCTTGTTTTGTGAAAAGTTTGATGATAAGGAAAGTAAGTAGTTTAATGGTAAGAGGTCAGAACGTGTCGAATCATATTTTAATGCTTAACTAAACAGCAGCCTGATTGCGTAAGTGAATTCGGCACAGAACCCGTTTAGATAAGAGTGACGACACCTTTATAATAACGACTTTCGTATTGTGTAATACACTCGAAAGGGGATATGTCATGTATGGTGTGTGATTCAACTCATAGGGTGACTACCACCGGACCACCAAAGCCAATCACTTCCATATTTGATAAATTAGTACCAATTGAGTACTAATTATTTACCAAATATGGAAGCACTGAAGGGAGCGTGACTACCGCTGGACTACCTTCAAAGTAGATTTTCTTGAAAATTACTAAGGTACCAATTAGTACCAATTGAGTACTAATTATTTACCAAAAAGGCGTTGGTCGTCAGGCGGTAGTCACGGATATAATACCAAAAACATCATGTTTCCTACTCTTTCATGGAGTTATTCCCTTTGCCTTGCTGTACTCACTTATGCAATTATGTTGCTGGTATACAAGCATATTATGACGACTTACTCAACTTTAAATTACTCGTATATAAATAAATTCAGAAACTGGTCTTTAATTATTCTAAAAGTGCACAAACATTAACCAGAAAATACATATGTGGATACGTTACTACGTAAGAATCTTCGAAATCATTTACTAACGTAAATAAACATACTAGCACAACACAACACAATTTACCGAGCTAAACCTCGTGTATATATATAAAATTAAATGCTCAAACAAAGCAGACATTGTGTTTATTTAGTTATTTTAATAGTACTTACCTTTCCTTTAAATAAACAACAGATCGAAATCTCAGAAGCTTGAAAACTGTAACAAAACTATTAATTAAAAACTTGAAGTCGAAGGTCGATACTACGACCTTCTTCGTAGTTTTTTATCGTTTGAAATATTGAAATTCTTAGTTCGTGACGCGCCAGTCTTACTGATTTAATTTCCTCTCTGTTTCATAGACAAGCCAAGTTTAGGAGTGTTGGAAATGATAGAATAAGATTTTGTAGTGTTGTGAATTCGTGATAGTTTTAGTGAATTGGTTGATTTGTTAGCTTTGGTTCTGAAAGGACCGAATCAAATACACTTCTAGGTATTCAAATTCTGGGATTTGTTCCAGGTTTAATATTCTAGCCATCGTTTGTTCTCTTTAACAGTTTTAGGTCTAATTTACGACTAGTACCCATTTAAATACAGTTATCGTAAAAACTAGCTATTTTTACAAGCTCTCATTTAATTTGCAATTTATGTATGTATGTAAGTGTGTTCGGGTCAAATCTTGCAACTGAATTTTAAAGCAGTTATCCTTCACTGATTAAGATAAAATTTTGCAGTGACGTCATTCTAAATCCAATATGGCGGACGGCCCAAGATGGCGGACTAGTTATTTTATGTGCACTGCCATGATATGGCTAAGAATGCGAAAAAAGCTTGTTTAAAAAAAGAATTTCTAATGAATAATTTTATTAATTTTGCTGTCGTATTATTCGGAACTGTATTATTAGGCTAGAGTTCGTAAGCGCTACTACTGAACACAAGGTTCCGGGTTCGATTTCAGGGTCGGGCAAAGTGTTTTTGGGATTGTTCAATTGGAATTAGTATGTGGCAGTAGACTCGCCTCTATTAATCTAAACATAACTTAACTGTTGTACTGCGGTAGGTACTATCAACCAGCTCTGCCTTACCCTTCGGGCTATAAATGTGTGATGTTATGTAAAGTACTTGCAGTTACATTAAAAACTGGTCAAATGCGAGTCGGAATTGCGCACGAAGGGTTCCGTACCATTATCGCAAAAAACGGCAAAAAAATCACGATTGTTTATGGGAGCCCCACCTAAATATTTATTTTATTCTGTTTTTAGTATTTGTTGTTATAGCGGCAACAGAAATACAACATCTATGACAATTTCAATTGTCTGGCTATCACGGTTCATAAGATGTAGCCTGGTGACAGACGGACAGAGACCCGTCTTTACCCTTTGGGTACGGTAAGAAGTAACATCCACAATACACACTTATTTAATAAACCATACCATCTCAAACCTTTCAGCCATATTTAAAACAAGCCATATTCCGCCTTTTCGCCTTGAATCCAACGCTTTTCACTACTGATAAAGCGAGACCGCTTGATATGAAACTGATTTAATGAACGAACGAATGGATATTCATTCGTTCGTGAATGTAACGCTGGAATCACGTTCACTTCACTGAATCTATTAGTGCTCAGTGTAGTCGCCCGTTTTTTTATGTAAGAGATATTTTTGTTTGTTTACTTATTAAAAAACTTCATGTAACATACAGGTACATAGGTGGCCTTAATGCCTGAGGCATTCTTTTCCAGTCAACCAAGGGTGGCGGAGAGATAAAATAAAAAAGAAACAATTATTGAATTATAATTGGTAAAAAATATATGTAGTTAAAATAAACATACATACATATATATACTTAAATAAATAAGAATGGTGTTTATTGAGACGACTTTGCTATTGGTGTAGGAAGTAATGACGAAAATTCCAACTAATTTATGTTTTTTTTTAAACGCTTTTTGTAGCTTGTATGTATCAATGTAACGGAATATATGAACGTGATTTTCACCCCCTTCAAAACGTCGGATTAATTTGAAACTTTGCACACTTAAGGACCGATGACAGTGTAATCATTTGAATAGTTTGTCCCATTATCCTTACCAGGATCTTCAGGATTAAATTTTTAGGGTTCCGTACCTCGAAAGGAAAAAACTGAACCCTTATAGGATCACTTTGTCTGTCTGTCTGTCAAGACCCTTTTTCTCAGGAACGCGTGGAGGTATCAAGCTGAAATGTATATCAAATACTCAGGTCTACTGTCCCTTAAAGCTGCGAAAGTGCAGATAATAGTGAAATACACAGTACACTCGTATTAAGACATAAATCAATGTTTTGCTCCGATGAATGAACTCTTCTAACGCACTCATTATCTCTGGAAAAACATTAAAAGTTCCCCCACACACACATTTCCACAAATAGATATCAGTCACTTTCGTGCTAGAAATTTTTAATTTCATAAAACCATTTGCGGACTCGATTTTAATATCGATATGGTTTTGGTGTCGAATCTTAAAATATACTGCCCACTTCGAGATTTATTTATAAGTTTCTAGAGCCATGACAGGGTGCCAAAATCACAAGTAGTGAAGTAGTAGATCGGTATTCGTTTCCTTTTAGAAACAATATTTTAGGATGCCGATTTACTGTTATGGGTTGGAAAAAAATAGCTGAAAATAGGGGCGCAGCTATATGTTATGTGGAAACATTAAAACAACCAGTGTCATAGTAACCATAATATCATCCGAACGAGTGTTATTACCCGACTGCCGAAGGAGGGTAATGTGTTTATCAGTCTATGTATGTATGTTTGTTCCTATGTGGCGTTCTAGAGACCAAACGCGTTGGCCGATTTTGATTATTCTTACGTCAATCGATTCGTCTTAACTCTGCAATTGTCACTGGCTACATTAAACTTGAAAAATAAAAAAATGGCGGCTTTTGGGTGCCATATTGTGGGGCACCAAATTATTTTTCTTACAAATCCATCGTGTGGGGTATCAAAATAAAGGTTTTTAAGAGGTGATTTTAAAAATATAATTCACTTATATGTTTAAATGTACCTAATTCTAAAAAAAATCTAAAAAGTTATAAATAAAAAAAGTTAATTAAAAAAAACAAAAACCCCGACTGCTTAAAAAACGAACTAAAAAGACGTTAACAAGAAGAAAATCATGCTGTGCAGTCGGAGGATACATCTGATTATGGTCAGCGAGCTCGCGAACATGTATCCTCCGACTGCACAGCATGATTTTCTTCTTGTTACGTCTTTTTAAGCAGCCGGGATTTTTGTTTTTTTTAAATAACTTTTTTTGTTGAACTTAATTTAATTATGCAACTCCTTCACTTTTTCGATCCCTTCCTTACTCATCAAACTTCCACTTTCTCACTACTCAATTCGTGGTATCTATATGAATCCCAAAAAATAACATGTCATGCTCGCGCGTTTCACTACCATAGCGCCGGGTTTCAGAACCTTCTAGATTGGGTTCATATTATGGGTGTAGATAAAGTCTTGTACGCAATTGTACATAATTAGGTATAAATAACTCATGTGATCCTATTAACCCACATTCGTCTATTGATACCCACTATTATACAACAGTTGCATTAATACCAATCAAAATTCTTTTGAGATACATTACAATATTTTCAACGAGAGAATATTTTCAATTCCCAAAACACTGTCTTTAACCGCTCTGACATTTAACAAAATATCTTCCTTCCTTTTCCTTGACTTTTTTGACAACCTGTACTTCATGTTTAGAGGGGAGAAAGATAGCGGATCCACCAAAGTTATGTAAGATCTCGCCGTTTTAAAGTAATTTCCTTATTTGTTCGCGGGAGGCTGAGACGCAATTTGCCATAGGAATGTCTTGTTTGTGCTTGAGGTACCCTTTTAAGTTATGTGTGAAATATTAATGTATCTTGCATTGTGATTTTTTCCTACAGAAGTTTTAAAATTAAGAATAAATTCGTTCTTTTTATTATTTTGGCTGATATATATGTACATCTGTGCATAAAGCATCATCTCATTGAGTAGCCAAGGCTGTGCTTCTTGGATTCGACAATTGAAACTCGAGGGGGCCCTGCACAAGTCCGAGGCAATGTGTTTTCATGGTCCTCAGAACGCGTGTATACATGTATACCCCTACAACGCATGTATACCTTTCCTACCGTTATCTGGGCCGGATCCCACATCGGCGTCGGGTCGACGATTAAGTATCTGGGACTCGTCATCGACAGCGGGTGTAATTTCGAGGAGAATTGCCGACGTTTGGCTTCCAGACTAGAGCGGGCCGGGGGTGCCCTCAAGCAGCTCCTGCCCAATCTAGGAGGCCAAATGCCTCCTGCCGGGTGTTGTGCGGTCCATAGCCCTTTAAAGAGAACCGTTGTGGGTGCCTGTCGGTTGAATGCGTCCCAAAGAGTCATGGCCAACCGGCTATTCCGAGAATACCGCACGGTCTCCGGTGAGGCGGCGAGCGTCCTTGCCGGTTTTCATCGGTCCACATTGTGGTTGCCCAGCCTTGGTGCCAAGTTTTGGGTATAATATTCGTAGGTAGGTACTATAGAGACCTTTCTCCGTCAACAAAAAAGGTAATATAGAGACAGGGCTGTTCCTGATTCTTTGTTTGCAATTATTGAGTTGTAAACACCAACCTATTCCAACCGACCTACTTATATTGCCAACTGTAGAGTTGGCAATATAAATAGGTTGGTTAGAGTCCAAATGTAGTTAAACAGCAGTGTATTGCGCACATAATTGTCATTGTTAAAGGATCTATTTATAAGTGATTACCCATCCTACTCATCTGACCATTTTAAGTGCAGCTACAACCATGCACTTGTTATTCAGTTGTAACCATACCAGTTTTTATCTTCATTTTACTCTAGCTGTTGCGTGACATTATTGCTAAACAAGAAAAAAGGCGACTCACAGATTTTAGCAGTCTCCTATAATTTCCCATAAAGATGCGCTCATACTATGCTAGTATTATTTCATTATAGCTGGTCCTTATTGTCTCACTGCCGGGCAACTGCCGCCCACCATTCCTTTTATCTGCTTTTTATTTATATGTTCTAGAAATTTTTTAAAGACCAGAAAATGTCAGGTCATAAAAGATTACAGGGGTTTTTCACTATCATATATCTAGGAACACAGACCTATGAGTCATATTTATATGATAATGTAATATAAAAAGTTAATTAAAAATTCAAAAAACCCAACTGCTTAAAAAGCGAACTAAAAAGAAGTAAACAAGAAGAAAATCATGCTGTGCAGTCGGAGGATACATATTTGCGAGCTGGCTAACCAAAACCAGATGTATCCTCCAACTGCACAGCATGATTTTCTTCTTGTTTACTTCTTTTTAGTTCGCTTTTTAAGCAGTCGGGTATTTTGATTTTTTTAATAAACTTTTTTTATTTACAAATATTTAGTATTTTTTTTTAATTAGGTGCATTTAAACATAGAAGTGTTATGTATTTTTGTAATCACCTCTGAAACCCTTTATTTTTGTACCCCCACGAAGGGTTAGGAAGATTTTTTTTTTCCAATTTTTATGTAGCCAGTGACACTCGCAGAGTTAAGACGAATCGATTGACGTAAGAATCATCAAAACCGGCCAACGCGTTTGGTCTCTAGAACGCCACATAGGAACAAACATACATACATAGACTGATAAAAACATTACCCTCCTTCGGCAGTCGGGTAAAAATATGATTCATTTCGTCTTTGATAATTTTATATAATGTATGATCCTAGATATATAATACTGTAAAAGCCCCTAGGAGTCAAAAGCACTGTCATTTTGTTGAACTGACACTCCTTTCAAAAGCACCTGTAGCGGCACCAACACCGCCACTTACGAACTAATGACATGACGTCACACAAACCCTGCATCGCGCAAGCAAAGTTTTCGGCGCGATTTAAACACATAAAACAGTCCGACAATATCCGTTGGGCAGTTGCCCGGACCAAACACAACACGACGGGTGTCGGAGGATCCCATTTCTGTGGAGGTTTGTGGGACTTTACACCCTGTTCCACTTGGTTCCAAACACCCGCAGCTCTGATTCTAAGTATATGAACGTAAGATCGTTTCACATACTTTTTTGTTGTAATTTAGAAGCCAATGGTTCCAGAAAGTTACCTGAGATTTGGTTTATATAAGATAGTTTATTTGAATAACAAACACCAATAAGTATGCAAGATGACATTTTAATGGCAGTGATAAAATACTTATTTTGTAACAACGTCAAATTCAGAATTCACATTTTCTATCCAAAAAAGCATTAAAATCTTTATAGCAAAAATTAAAAGTTTTACTTTCAACTGCTTTAAATACTTTGAAATAAACTTCTAAGCGCGTGTTTTTATAAATATTTTTCTGTCACAATTCTTCGAAGCACGACCTCATTTGTAAATTATTACCCACTCACCATCCATCTAACTCGCACAATGTAAACTAGTCTTTAGGAACAGTAAACAAGTGAAATCGCGTGCATTTTCTTCGGGCGTGTAAAAACGGGGAGAAAATGATGTACGGTTATTGCCCTGTTTTATTATACGTAAAATATATTAAACGGGAACTTGAAATTAAAAGTGAAAGAGCAGTGGGAAGCGCACATGCATGCTTAGGTCTCGGGTTGTAAATTTGGATGAAATAGAAATGCTTTGTATCGGACTATGGGTAATTTTTAATTCATTGGCTATCGAGTTTTACGTTTTTTTTTTCACCCTGAATCTACTACAACTGTAAAACCACAAAGTTTCGCCTACTTTATCGTACATCATTAAATTAGACACAGATTGTTTTTTTTTGTATTTGCTTTCCTATCAATGGGTACAAGGTATACCCCAAGTCTCAGGATAGCTTTTCTCACGCCACAACTTGGCCAAGCGTCCAAGGACGACACGTCTTTCTGGGTCAGCCTCGGTGTCACCGTCCATTTTCAGGCACCCATTGTTTAGAGACGCTGGAGTCTCTGGGTAAACAATGGGTGCTCTTGCTTTTTTTACTGTTTTGTTTGTCTTGGAAGTCGGTTTATTTTTTTGTGGAAAATGTTTTTATTTCTCTCTTTTTAGTATTAGTACACCACCACAAACAAATTTTCAGGTTCTTTAGTAAAGTACCTAAAGGATTGACAAAATACCCATGAAAACTGCTGAACCTATTTTGATAAAACTTGCACTATTCCCTGAGTTGAGACATACCCAATACAACACAAAAATAATGATCACGATCCAAACAACAAACATACATACATTACACTTATGAAACACATACACATTTAGAAGCCCACACAGAGTAAAATATGTGAATATTGTGCAGTTCCAACAATATTAGATACATACATATCGAATTGATTATGTCCTTTATTTGAAGTCGGTAATAATAAAAAACCGGCCAAGTGCGAGTCAGACTCGCACACGAAGGGTTCCGTACCATTATCGCAAAAAACGACAAAAAGACACGTTTGTTGTATGGGAGCCCCACCTAAATATTTATTTTATTCTGTTTTTAGTATTTGTATAGCGGCAATAGAAATACATCATCTGTGAAAATTTCAACTGGCTAGCTATCTCGGTTCATGAGATACAGCCTGGTGACAGACAGACGGACCGCGGAGTCTTAGTAATAGGGTCCCGTTGTTACCCTTTGGGTACGGAACCCTAAAAACAAAGGCAAAGGAAACTAAAATAAAAAAAAAAACGGGCAACAAATGATACGTTACTAAATTGCTCCAGCTTGCTACCTACGGATGTGTTCTATATTTTTAAGTGGCCACGAAAATTGCCGGTATTTCGTTGTGCGCAACACTAAGCGCTTTTTAATGTCATCCGCTCACGTTGCAAGAAACGGTTCATTATATCACTGTACGGAACCGCTAGCAGAATGGAAAACATGCTGGGTTATTTATTTTGTTAATAATAAAATTGTTAATCTTTGGTATTGGTCGATATTTCTCGAAGTCTTTTTGGTTTGGATTTGTAGTAAAGCTTCTACGTATACGTACATAAATCAAGCTTCCATTGCGTTTTCTACTGTATTTAAGTTTTTACATACACCTCTCGCAGATTTTTGTTCATTGTTTTAATGCTGTTTAAAATATTAATTGCCAAAGATCGATAGATTTTATGACATTCATGTTTAAAATTGTCGGATAATTTTATTCTGAAAGGTCAGGTCCCTCAACTACAGAAATAACTGCGAGAATGTCAAGTGGAATTTGCATTCAAGGAATGAACTTACTTCGCCGCCTAACGTTCCCCAGATGGGGGGCGTCTCCTCAAGTCCTGCGAACGACTGGCATGGCACTCTGTTTCTCCGCTGGTGAATATGCAAGTCCAGTATAGAGTCGCTATACACACTCCAAATTAGTGGATACAGCTCTAAATAAGACGTTCCGGATTGCCACAGGTTGCCTCAAACCGACTCCTATACGAATGCTGTATCCACTTAACGGCATCGCGCCACCGGAAATTCGCAGGACTTTAGCAAGTCGCACAGAGAGGGCGAAACTAGAAAATGACCCACGCCACCCAACAATGCACAATTATAGCTCAGTGCCCCAACACCTTAAAAGCCGCAAAAGTTTTCTAGGGTTCGTGAGTCTATGTGATGGCAACTCCTCTTCGGCTGGATGCGACCTTTTGTGAGAGAAACTCAAGCCTGCCAATTTCATCGGGCCATTGGAGAACCTTATACCTGGCGGGTTCCCATCACCGCTGCCTGCAGCTCGAGGCGCGGTATCGATTGTAGCTTTAATGGAGCTACTCTCGCCTTGGCCATGACTAAGCTCACCCTTTGTGTGCCTTCTGCTGTGGTGGCTCGCCAATTCACAGCTGCTGCGTACGCCATCTCGCTTGCATCGGTAAATACGTGTATTTGTATTTCAGTGGCATCACTATAACCAGGATAACATCTTGGTATGCTGATGGCCTTGGTCACTCTGCCGTGGTCGATCTGGAAAACCCTAAATAGACTCCGCACTCAGGTTGGCCGCAGCAAGGACAACCTCCACAGGTAGGGGGTTCTCTGATGGCACTAGTCATCATTGCTTGTGCAGCACCTCTCCGCAGACCATGGCCCATCTCACGGTGCACAGCATGCCCTGTTACCTGTACTTGCCCGGACGTTATGACTGCGTCACCGAATGGTGTTGCCGTGGCTGAATTCTGGGCCAAACACAATATTTAACTTTTTATATTTGCCATCGACACGCTAAGAAGAACTCCATAAGGTGAAGAGTCTAAATATATTCCTTTCTGACAGAAATCACATGAAGCTACGGATTATAGCAACGGTGGCTACTATACCGTGCCTAATATCCCAGCCCACTTCTATTATAAACGCGAAAGTTTGTAAGGATGCATGGATGTCTGTTACTTTACACCCGAAAAAAAGTTGCAATTATTTATAAATTTGTTAATTGAGGGGATTTCTAGGTGTCTACTGTATAGAGAGGCTAGATAAAATAAAAAATATGAAACAGAATTTTCAGTTTTGCTGAAACGGCCTTGCAGAATGTATTTTGTTACGGTAGGAGGCATACGACCACGGTTATTCTCTATGGAATAGTTTGAACATAATAATTTCAGATGAGAATATGTTTTTGTTTCATACTATTTAGAGCGTGATTTTTCAGTAGTCGGGTTTTTGTTTTTGAACTTATTTTTTATTTAAAGTATTTTAGGGTTTTTGCAGAGCCACATCACATTTTTTTTCTGTTTAGGGTTTGTTGTTTTTTCATGTATCTAAATAATGCATAAGTTACAAGAGTGGACTTTGCGACGACGTAACCGAGTAACAAAATTGTTTTCATGACTTTGACGGGATATACCTCGCAAACGGTAAGCTTGACAAAAATATGATGTTCCAAACCCTACCTTCATTTTAATATCCCTGTTTAATGATACCACACATGACGGGGTGGGGTGATTTTCTTTTTTGTTCTTGACTGCGTGTCCCCCAGAGTGCGCCATATTTAATTTAATGAGACGTCACATAGCCTATAACCAACGGACAAGCAAGACGCTTCCAACGACACCTCATTTGTCAAATTATGATTAGTAGTTTAGAAGTTGTGAGGGAATAGATGAACATACATACTTACTTACATACACACATACCAGTTAAAAACATAACCTTCCCTTTTGCATCGCCGTAGGCGGGTAAACTACAAATTCCACGCGGGCGTATTATATGTATTTAAAGCATCAGATTCACCATTGTTTTCGGTGAACACAAGAAGGCAACCGATATCAAGCGCTTTAATTATCCATTTAATTTAACTTACATAAGATAAACGTAGTTCCTTTGAAAATTTTCTTCAAAGCAAAAAAACACGATTCAAGGAAAAAGAAGACTTCTGACAACGTATATTTTTTTAAATAACGACGACGTCAAATTAATATGAGAAATCACGTAACAAGATTTTCTTTTCCCAGACATATTTTTTTTGTGTCATCGGAAATTTACTAAGAATTTTCAATTTTATTAGCCAGTTCTATTAATATCAGGAATCTATCTCTAGCCTGTCGATAATTAAAATTTGCTGAGTTTAGAATTGATAAAGCAAAAGCCAATTAGTTAAGATTGTTTTCAGTTAGATACCTTCGCTAACGATTTCTAAGTCAGTCCAATTTGTTATTGTTAAATAACGTTGACAGTCTGGATAAAGTGACGCTTTACGGTCAAAGGTCTAAAAAGGATTAAGTACGTGGCGTTTCAATAGCGCATGTCAATTTGGGGTTTTGACAACCATTATTTTGTTGTCTATTGCACATGCTGTATTAATTTCTTCATTTGGGTTTCTTGTTCCATCTACATCTATATGTAGTACGCACTAGATTTAGCGATCCGAACACTCACTCTGTTCGACTGAACTGTACTGCAATCCGTACACTTTGTTGTTACACTACGTTGAACGAAACGCGTATACGCCATGAATTTACGACGACGTTTTGATCGCGAGTAAACTAAACTCTATAAACGATCTAGCGCTGCATGTTTTAATAGTTTGATTAGATAACATAAATAATGTTTAGCGCTGCAGCGAACTTTAGTTCTAACTCACCAGCATCTTAACAAATGGTTTTCATGAATGATCTTGTTTAACGGTAGGGTTTGTGCCAACGGTTCTATCACTGAATTTATACACTAGGGTTTATTTCGTAACATGTATTTTCAGAAGAGTTTCAGATTTCCAGAAAATCGCATAAACAATGGACAACGAAAACTTCAACTTTGAAACAAAAACATATCGTGCGTTTCCAGAATACCCACAATTTCTTCCCAACACTTACCAAGGACGTATTATTAACTGCCGAAAACAAAAATAATACACTAGAGCAACACTGCCCCTTTATGAGCTAGCGATCGCCCCCTGCTCCGCCTGCGTGGCTTGATAACTAGTCCAAATAACACTTAATAATAGTGTTAAAAGTGTTTCACGAACACTTTAACGTGATCATTAGAACCTGCGTCTCCATAATTATTGGTTGGTGTTACAAAATGGTAGAAAAGAGGGTATTTTTTGTTCTATTTTTATTTTTTCATGACATTATGAAGAATGTTACATTATTTGTTTGTTGAGGTTTTATTGGCGTAGTTCGAAATGGAAGTAAAATGTCTTATGAGTAGGTAGATCGTAAATTGAAAAATTGGAATATATGTAAATTCTACGAATCTGTTTTGGGGTCTTGTGTTGTCAATATCAAACATGCGTCAAGGAGTCTTAAGTTCCAGCAGTGGGAATAAGAATCGTGTGGGTATATCAATACATCATCATTTTCCTGCCCTTGTCTCTATTTATTTGTGGTAAGTGCAAAATGCCCATAATCTCTATTTTTCGCCAGGACGTGACTGGAGGTGGATCACTGTGTTGCCCAATTTCACACAGGACGTGGTATCTTTAAAAGTAAATTATTTTTCATAAGCTTATTGTCTCGCCTTGATGTCAATGATCTACATCTCATTGCGAATATGCACAATCTGCACATCATATCTTATGGGAGTAAATTCTTTGGCAGAATGACCGCAATATTATGTTGGTTAATATACAGGCTGCTTTCGGAGTTATTTATTATACGGACCTTGTGGAAACTAGAACAAATTTCCGTGCGTTCAAGCGTTTTTGCCATACCTATTATTGCAATCAAATATAAAAGCTCACGGTGTTAGGACCCATTAATATTAATGTTAATTTTTATCCGTGGTTCTATAAAACTGGGCTTATCCCGGTTGTAAACGACCCCTTGTACCTATTGGCCTTATTTGTTCTGTCTCCTGTTTGATACTTCCTGGAGGGAAGTGGACATTATGTTTTTGTTTCCCTACTCTTCTATTCTTTTCCGATTATTTTCGCTGCGGGATCCAAGACAATTAAATTCATTCTCAAGGACTTAGTCGAGCTTCATTGCCTTGGTGCTGTTCTGGTGGTTACCACTGTTGATCTCTCTGAAAGCTCTTTCTAACCATATCATCTTTTACACAGTCGATCGATCGTTGCATTGGTCTCACCCTATTGTTTACTGTTGTGAAATCAAGCCAACACTTCGGGCGGCCGGAGCGCGCCATCCACGCTGAACACACAACTGCGTGACCTACATGGTATAGGTGTGTGAGTGCGCAGCGCGGCGGCGATGTGGCGCGGCTCGGCTAACGACTCTCTTTTGCCATCCACCGCGATAGTCGACTCCTCTCTCTTAAAACCATATTATTTGTCCAGGACAGATGCTTTGTAATTATAACGGCATTAAACCATTTGCCTATTTATATATTCCACTTATTTCTCATCCACGAGCTAACATGGTCCTTCGAACCGGATCCAATTATATTCCCCAACCTTTCCTTGAGTTATAGATGTGTATTTTTTTCTTACTTGTTAGGTTAAAGAACCAGGACTGAAAACATAACATAACATCACGGCTGTATTTCCCGAAAGGTTAGGCAGAAGTGGACCTATAGTAGGTTTACCCACATTTCATTATTTTTAACACAGTTACAGTTATTTTTATGTCCTATGTAATAGAGGGGCAACAGGAAAATCTACAATAATAAAAGCAGCCCTGAATAAACACAATACTTAAAATAAATAATTCATTTATTTCAGTGTGGAGTTCTTCGTAAGTTTGCTCTTGAAGTGAGGCGGGCAATGCTTGGATAAAAATGCAATAAGTTAGTCTAATGCTTTGAACCGCAAATTTATTGAGAAAGAAAGAAAATACTGGTGCTTACTGAGTCCACTAGATTGGATTATACCGTCAGAGATATATTTGTTGGTTTGATTTGCTTGTGTTTGGCTATTTTAATAAAAACTGTTCTTTTATGCGTTTTGAGGATGTGCTTGTTATACTCTTTGTTATGTCTTAAAAATAAATATACAACGAAATAGTCGGCAGAGTCGGTCATTCTTTTAAAAACTGAAATACCAATAAAATGTTGGATCTCAAACACCTGGTCACCACGCGTCTTTATAATTGGATTTGGAAGCCATTAAAAGGTATCTCAAAAAATAAATGAAAAATAATAACTGCCAAGAATATGCCTGGACATATTAAAAATACTACTTTATTCGAGTTACTAGCTGCTAATTTATTCGAGAGGAGACTAAAGACTAAATTAAAGGTCAACAACACTTTCAAAGGCGTTTAATGAATACAAGAACAATTTAAAACGGACTCCTCGTCCCACTCCATAAAGGGAACTCTTTGAGCGGCAACTAATTAAAAAAAGTTATTAAAAAGCTGAAAACAGCGAGTTGTCGAACTCCATGAATTAATTTAGTTAAATATTGAACCTTTTTCTTGTCACTGCGTGTTTTTCTTCGACACTTTTATAGTAAAAAGTTTTATAACTTTTAATTAATATATTTAATTGTAGAAGATCCTGTTAATAAATATTGCTTGTTAATACTTTTTTGAAGAAAATTGTGAAATACTGTTTAATATTTAAGGCTGTCTGAAGAAGGGAAAAAAAGCAAGTTCTAACTTTTTAAGATTTCAGGAATCTGTAATCGGAAGACACAAGGCTGTCAAGCGATTTACTTAGTGCTTAGAGCCTAATAGATCTTCCTGCGGCCTTAGACAAGTATCATTCTAAGTAAAAAATGTATGGGAATGTTAAACACTATTGAAATGTCACATGATCAATCCCTAACATTTTGGCATTTCGACAATCACCATCGCTAACATCGAATGACACTTGTCCAGTGCCTCTGATGGCGCGACACAACTCAATACCTAGGCTAATTGTTCAGATATCGCGTAGGTACCTAAGAAAAATTGCATCTATGTGATCGTATCTAATTGTAATATAAACAGCGTGAGAGAGAATGGGCCTTAATCCACCACACGGGCCCAGTGCGTTTGGTGGATGTCACATATTTTCGAATGTTTTGGTTTTAGTACATGCCGGTTTCCTCTCGATGTTTTCCTTCATCGTTTTATGAGCAGTGGCGATGAAATAATTTATACAATGTAAAGCACCGGCCAGGGTTCGAATCCACGACCTGCGACACGTAATCACGGCCGGGGTCAGTGGGCCACCACTGCTCTTATATCGCCAATCAGTGTTATATACATCGTATCACGTTGAGCCTTCAGAGGGCCTGACAAGACAAGTGATATTCTATCATCGCAACTTCGCAAGCATGGCGATAGCGATTCGAAAAAAGTAAAAAATGTTTGGGAATATGAAACACACAGTCACGTGATTAATGCCTCAGATCTTGGTATTTCGACCATCGCCTTTGCTGAAATCAAATAAAACTTGTTTAGAGCTTCAGAAGATCGCTAACCTGGTAAGTAAAGAAGTGAAACAAACGTTCCATGACGTTCATAACGGGTTGTACTAACTGCTTGGCGTCTTCGCGAGTCGCCTTTCCTAAGCTCTGAGCTAGCCACTTATTGTTTTCGCCCTAATACCAATACCAATTTTGAAACTCCGTGCCCTATATATAGAACATAATTTGTTACATGAACATTCAAAGGACAATAAATATTAATTATTGGTAGGTAAATATAGAATGGTTTCCGGAAACTTTAATTGATGTTTAAGGGTTTCCTACCGCGTCATTGTTCGTTTAATAAATTACTTTACTTGTACTGTTTCAGTGTTTCTTATGTAATTTTCTTGTGATAATATTACTTTCTTTTGTTTAACGACAATTCGTGGTTCGATTGTGATAAGTTATTTGTTTTTCAGGCCAGAAAAAGCTGTGCTTGTGAAGAAAACATTATTTAAAATTATAAATATCGAATTTTATTTTATTATTAACATTTTTTATATTTTATGTGAAATCTTAATAATTTGTAACAATAATGTAAATTTAATTTAATTTCTATGTTACTATTGTATACCCGAAGGGCGGGACATGCCCCCGTACCCTGTCGTGTCAAAACTATCACAGTTCGACTGTAAAAAAGTGACAAATGTATACATCTGATATCTCTAACTCTTAATGCCCATTATCCAATAGGAAGTGTCTGAATGTTATGAACTTCATTGAAAAGACTTCAATAAGATTGTCCAAAGAGATGGACCTTTCATTGTACAGCCTTGCCATGCGTGTAAGGGGACTATTAAATGAGGTATTTAAAGTTGAGGATGGGATATCAAATGTGATGCTGACGCATACTACGTTGGCTAATCCTTAAGTTAAAATAGTTTATTAATGGGGCATCGATGGAACCATTTATAATTTTATTTATTTATTTTATTTAACCATTTATGTACACACACATAGTAAAAAGACAAGAAGAAGGAACAGAAAATAGGTACAAAGGTATGCTTATTTCTAACGAAATCTCTTCCAGCATACCTGCGAGAGGAGAGTTGCAAAAAAAGATATGTAGACACCGTGTGTAGAGGGGAAATAAAAAGAAAAAAATATTTTGAACAATTTACAATAAATAAGAATACAGTATAGATAATTAATATATGTATACACTTATATACATGTATATTAATAAAATAAAATATTACAATAATAAATACTAACTAATGTCATAAATACTTAAATAATAATACATAATTATATGCAACTAAGACGGAATGGAAAGATAATGCTCTTTCACTCTCTTTTTAAAAACTGCAAGAGTTTGGCAGTCCCTAATATCAGGCGGTAACGAGTTCCACAACCGCACCGCGTGCACAGTAAAGGAGTAGGAGTAAAAGTCGGTAGTGTGGGAAGGTATTTCAAGAAGATGCTTAAGATGCGACCTGCAAAGTGCATCGGAAGGACGGGAGTAGGAGAAGCGTTCGCGGAGGTAGGAAGGAGTTTTAGGGTTGTGTAGGACGTTAAATAGCAAACACAAAATCCGAGAGTTCCTGCGAAGTCGAATGGGGAGCCACTTGAGCATTTTGCGAAAGCCTGAAACATGATCGTACTTTTTGAGATTGAAAACAAAACGAATACATATATTTTGCAAACGCTCAAGTTTATTTAAAAGCTCCTCGGTGGCATCCAAATAACAGGCGTCGGCGTAGTCGATGATGGGCTGAATAAGAGTTTGGGCAAGGGAAATTTTGGTGTTCAAGGGCAAAAAGCTCTGAAGGCACTTCAGCGAGTGGAAAGTGTAGTGCACCTTGCGACTGACTTCAGCGACATGAGTAGTCCATGATAAATAGGAATCCATTATCACCCCCAAGTTTTTAGCCGTCCTAGCGTATTCAATTTGAACGCCATTCAAACTGAGAGGAGACAGCACCGCAACATCAAGCCTGTTTCGCATATGCCTACCGCCGATAACCATAGCCTGAGACTTCTTAGGGTTGATTTGCAGCCCAAAGGATCGCGACCACTCCCCAATCAATTCCAGTTCGCCGTTAACGGCGGACACAGCGGCTTCCGCATCTTGAATTGGAAAATGATGGTAAAGCTGCAAGTCGTCAGCATAGAGATGGAAGTTACACGAGATGACTCTAGTGACAGAATTAATAAAAATAGAAAAGAGAAGAGGAGAGAGAACGCCACCCTGTGGCACACCTGCAGAAAGAGAACACCAATCCGAATAAGTCTCGTCAAGGTGTACCCGCTGCGAGCGGCCTCCAAGATAGGAGTTGAACCAATCAATAGTGGAAGAGGAGAAATTTAAAGATTTAAGGATCCCAAGAAGGATATCGAAGTCAACAGAGTTGAAAGCGCTGCTGAAATCGAGAAGTACAAGTAATGTAAGAGATTTGTGGTCCATAGCCCGGCGAATATCATCAGTAACCTTTAAAAGAGCTGTGACAGTACTGTGACCGGGCCGGAAACCAGATTGAAAAGGACTAAGAAGATCATTACTAGAGAGAAACAGAGACAATTGCTGATGGACAATGTGCTCAAGAACTTTGGAAAGATAAGGAAGTATGGAAATGGGTCTGAAATCGGTCATTGTGACCGGGTTAGGGATTTTGGGTAGTGGAATAATATGGGCTAGCTTCCAAGCATCGGGAACAGTGCAAGAAAACAAGGAGAAGTTAAAAATGTGGGTTAAAACGGGAAGTAATGTGGAGAGGATAGGAGTAATCATTCTTGAGCAAAGTCCGTCATTACCAACAGCGGAGGAGGAGATAGCACAGATAGATTTTTTGACATCACTTTCACTCACAGGGCTGAAATCGAAAGGCGAACACCGCGGCACTGGCAAAACGGAAAGTTTATTTAATGTAGATAATTTGACGTGTGGATCCAACGTAACGGGTGGAAGTGAAAAATGTTTGTTTAGAGCACACACGTCAATGCCTTTGCTAGAAGCAACAGAGGACTTACCAATGCCGACAGTTTTCAAAAACTTCCAGACTTCAGAGGAGTTCCGGTTGTCAAGAGAATTATGGAAGTAGCGTCTCTTTGCATCTCTACACATACGACTACAGCGATTACGCATCTCTCTATACGAACTCAGATTCTTCTCAGAAGGACGGCGCTTTAACCTCCTTTTGGCTCGGTCTCTAATAGCCATTGCATCCTTGATAGCAGGAGTGAGCCAGGGTGCTGGCACATATTTTACTCTAACTCTACGGATAGGAGCATGACGTTCGTAAAGGCTAAGTATTTGAGCGTTAAAAATATGTACCATCTCGTTGATACTTGAACTCTCCAAAACTTTTATGAAGTATTAATAGGTCATTCTATCTTTGTATTCCGGAATAACTTTTCGGATTCCATTTTGCACGCATAAATACCGCACAAATCGAGCCTGAACGGATTCTAATCTATCTGCATAAGTAGAATAATAGGGAGACCATATAGTGGATCAATACTCAAGGGAGCTCCTTACCAATGCATTATAAAGCAGAATAAAGCTGCTGTTATTACGGAACGGCTTAGACATACGAATTATAAAGCCAAGCATTTTTTTAGCTTTAGTAACCATACCATCTAAATGATCTCGAAAAGATAGAGATGTATCAAAAAGAACTCCTAAGTAACGAATGACAGAAACTCTGCCAGGATAATTTTCATCAATAAGGTATTTAAATTTAATATAATTTATTTTATTTGTAAATGTTATGTATTGACATTTTTTAACATTAAGCGACATCCCATTATCAAAACACTATTGCTGGAGAACATTAAGATCAGTCTGAAGTTTCATGCAATCGTTTAAATCTGATATTTTACTATAAATTTTCAAATCATCAGCATAAGCTAGGCAATCGCAGCTTATCATATCCAACAGGTCATTAATAAATACCAAAAAGAGCAAAGGGCCCAATTTAGACCCTTGTGGGACACCTGAACTTGGAGTGAATGGTACAGATTCGTAGCCCACTAAGGCAACAAGCTGAGAACGATTACTTAGATAACTCTCAAACCATTGCAATAGACAACCATGTCTTTCAGCATGTTTCAATTTTATAAAAAGAATCGAATGATCAACCCGATCAAATGCTTTTGCAAAATCTGTATAAACAGCACCAACCTGACCTTGATATTTATTGTAATATTAAAGGACAATAATTTTTGCTATATAATGTCTGAAGCAGTCTTCCAAGACTTTTTTGGCCCTCGAGCGTAGGCAATCAAAAGTATCATAATCTCGAGGGATTTTATATTTTTTAAACCGAGTCCTATATTTGTGCTTTTCTTTAAGTATTCTAATCAACGAGGGCGAAAACCAAACAGGGTAACCGGTTTTTTTTTGGTTTTCCTTTCGGAGTGTATCTATCAATCGTTTCCCATAAAACATTATGAAATCTTTGAAGAAACTCAACTCATTGTAATCTGCCCTATGGTTTACTGAATGAACACTGAAAAAACAAATACCTATACCTACGAAGCAAAAAATCCCACCCATCCAAAAACAAAATTTGAAATACATCTTCTTTAGCAAACGCGCGTATCTTAACGAATTTCCTTCAGCATCATATAAACAAATGGGGTATAAGATGGAAAATACGTAAAACAAAACGAATGTGGCGTAAGCGTATCGTATGAATGTGATTACTGAAAGATTAGCCTCAGCCGTCTAAGTAAAGTTCAATGAACCGGGATGTGTAACTGATACAGGTAACTATATCTTTGAGAAGATTTGTCCCATAGTGGTGCAGTAGTGGTAACAGAAGTTTAGTATAAGCAGATGAGATGAGGAGTGTGTTACGTGACTTAGAAAAGATGTTATAAACAACTTTTTGGAATGACACCAGCAGCCTTAGTGCGTAAGTGAGTTCGGCAAGGCAAAGGGCAAAGAGTATGAATAATCACCCGCGTGGCCCGCGTGATGCATTATGGCCATCGTCCTCTCACAGAGAAAAGGCCTATTGTTCGGAACGAAATTTTCCGTTTCCTTTCTGTTATTTTGTTGCAACACAGTCAACTCGCTGTTATGGATATTGACAGTTGTTAGTCGAGTTGACAGCTGTGAAAAAAATGTGATTTGACATTGCTGAACATGATTCCGTGGGTCTCAGTTTTGATTATTTTCGAATTGCTAAATAATCAACCCATCAGTATTGAAAATTGCGGTCGCCATCCGCTATTGGTATTGTGCTCCATCCGTGCAGGTGTATTTGTGTATATTTCGCGCGCAGCGAGGTATTAGTAGACGGGAGCGTGTCTAGGTGTCTGCTGGCAGCCGGAACCTCGGCTCAGACCACACATTGACACGAGATTGGACGAAGACCTGGATACCACCACGAGGACAAGGGTAAGTGCATAGTTGTAAGTAGCACTTTCCACCTGTCAGACATGAACCAGTATTTCTAAAGAATAATCCCCTAGCTACCACTGCCCCTTATCGTGGTTTCGCGGGTAAAGATGTAATAGGATCCAAGAGTCGCAGTATTGCTATGGGCCCCAGCTGTATTTTATATTTTTCTATGGGCTGGGGCCCAGTGTTCGCTCCTTAGCTTTGTGATCCGAAGGCCTGTATTCAACACCTATGTCCGAGCAGTGGGAATGTTAAAGGTTGATTATACTCATACCGGACACGCATGTTGACTGCTATTTTCAAAAATTCTTCCTTGTAATAGTAATCGCAACAAAAGATATAGGTCTCCTAAAGCATTCCAGTTGCGAAGCTCAAAGACTATAAAAAAGTTGCAGTATCTTTTTTGTCGCATAAATTGTAAAACTTAACTCCGAGAAGTGAATAACTTCGTCGTGTAAAACGATGAGTTATTTGTTTGTGCACTATTGCAGTAAGCTTTTATTCTTTAGGAAAGGTTTTTAAAATCGTCATCAGGAGTTTGGATACTTTTATTTTTTGCAGGAGAAGAAGAACACTAATGTAACAAACTTATGTTTGGAGATAATGATTTTAAGAAGAAATTAAACATGTAAATAATAAATTAAAGTAGTCAAAGGACCACTGTCCGATTTTGGCGAAATAATAGTGTTTAAAAGATCGGTATTGTTTACGAGTCTACATGAATCAATTGTTTTTAAAAGAAAAGTAAACCAAACGGCACTAAAAAGTTGGATCACAGTTTAATTTTAATTGCAACATTTGCACTCTACCATAACATATTAAAATGCGTTTAATAGGGTATTCTACTATGTTTGAAAAAGTACTTTAAAAATATTGATCTGTTTTTTATATTTCGATGGTTGATTTCCTAAAAAACAAACACAAAAATAAAATATTTCACCAAATACACACGCTATGTTACCATAAAAATACATTTAAATTTAAGCCTTTATTATGCCCGCAAAAACGCTGTCTGCCATTTTAGTGACGTAATACTGGTATGTATACAAAACAGTCGTGACGACCGGCACTCATTGTATTTGGTGATTTTTGGTAAAATGATGAATTACAATCGAACTGCTTTTGTATTATTTATAATAAATAAGTACCTACTCGAAGATATATTTAGACAGTGGTGGCGCTAGTTGTCACGTCAACATTGGCTCCGTATTTAAATTTTGTAAAAAATAGTAAACATTAGTATTTCAGTTTAATTATGTATTATACGAGTCAATGTATATGTAGTGATTTATGTGTATTGTTGGCAACAAAATTTCTAAAGTTTTAAGTGAATAAAAGCGTGATAAAAGAACAGCAACTAACACCGTGTTTACAAACAAAATTGTGCATCAAAATAAGTGTACAACGTTTAAACCGAATGATAAATAAAACAACCATTTCTATAATGTATAATAACAGTGACGTAATTTTGTAATTACAAGTAAATAACAATTAGTGAATCTTGAAAATAAGACACCGTTAACATAATTCAAAAACTGTAGTGACGCGCGACGCTTGTCTTTCGACCAATCAAAACAAAGAATAACGCACTCTGTTTTATTTAAAGAAACGCACAATACATTCACCTATTTCGCACTAGTTGCCAAGTGTCAGTGTAGCTGACTGCGTAAGGCGTCGCGTCAACGCTAGAGCGTATGCATAGTGTTTCGAGTTCAAATCCCATTGAACACAAGCTCTTTTTGGAACTTTTTTTATTTTATCACTTTTTTTACATTGAACAGTTTATTTTATAGTTTGCTGCTTTAGTGACTTATTTTCTGCTCTATATACTTTTCTACAATTTTAAGAACTATTTTAACAAATATTTTCAGAAAACATGGAAACCTGCGGTAACGTAACTTTCAGGAAAAGGCGAGTGCGACGCTCTCTTTCTCGTCTGTCCAATGAATCCCTTGACAGTTTGGCATCAAACTTAAGCGTCAAAAGTATGATGGACCTATCTACACACCATAAAAGTGATGAAACATTGCACTTAAAAAACACGATTGAGAATCTTAAGGAGCAGTTATTGAGTACAAATCTTGAAATTGGAAACACTTGGCTTAGAGAATGTTTCATTGAAACAACAGTTAGCTGATCAAAAGATCAAAACTGAATATTTTAAGAAAAAGTACATTACGAGCCAAAATCCCAAAAGCACTACCTCTTCGTGCAACACAGGAATCTATAAAAAATATTTTCCAAATAAAAACAGACTATCGGCTAGAAAACTAGACTTGGACATCGACTTCCATACCCCCGAACCAGCTTGCAGCAGTACTGTTACTGACAGTCTTAGAGAAGAAAATGAAATTAAAGAGTCCAACACTAAACCTGCAATAGCAACTGATTGCAGTTCTGTCAGATGACCAAGGGAAAGGTATTGTTCAAGGACTACTGGAGAAGGAAAACGAAAACAGATTTATCTTAAATAACTACGCTATAACGGGTATAAGGAAACCAGGTGCGACTACAGAAGAAGTATTATTGTGTTGTGATAAAGTATCCAAAAGCTTTACAAAAAATGACAGTGTGATCATAATGACCGGTAGAAATGACTCAAACCCTATTAAATTTATGGCTGAAATGGCTGCAGCAGTTAGACTATTGAAAAATTGTAATATATTTATTGTAAATGTTAAATATAATGCATTCCTGAATGAGCGAAAGCTTAACAATGAATTAAAATTGCTTTCACAAAACTATCACAATTGTAACTTCATCGAAGCAAATAGCTACAATAGCGTTATCCAACAACTTGTACACAAAATTAACGATGTAGATTACTACAACAAGTACCTATTTTATAATAATAATGTAGGAATAATCGGCAAACCTAATGGTTCCGAACATATTAAACATGAAACTACTAAAACTTCATCACTTCAAGTAATCAGCACGTTGGGACCTTTAAAAGGTCCACTTAGAGGTACTATTCCTTACTATTTTTCTAAGATTGTTAAACCACAACTTTCACCCATAAATACTTCTACTGACAACGTTGTGGTAAGTAAAGAACCATTTTTTCGTAATTAATAATAAACTTAGCAATAGTAAAAAACATAGTAGGAATATTTTTTCAGTAATGCATCAAAATATTGCAGGGGCTTTAAATAAACTACAAGATATTGATTTAACCATTAATGAGATGCATGACTCTAATATAAACATTGATGTTTTATGCCTGAGTGAACATTTTGTTATAAGAGGTGAAGAAAAATATCTTAATCTTAACAACTTTTAAGTCGGTGCGATTTATTCACGACCTGATCAGCGGCGAGGGGGAACATGTATACTATGCAAAAACCATCTTCAAAGTACTGAATTGAAAGAAGTAACAGAATTTTGCATTGATAAACATTTCGAGATTTGTGGTCTTGAAATAAATCTATTCATGTGATAATATTATGTATACAGGACACCCTCATCTAATCTAAATATATTTTTTGAAAATTTACACAAAACCTTACTTAAATTACAAAATAAAAAAAGCAAAATAATAATAGCTGGTGATTTTAATATAAACCTTCTAAGCAATGATAATAATTGTACAAAATTTAAAGAATTAATCTCAAATTATGGTATGAGATGTCATATTCATGAGGCCACCAGGTTGAATACATGTATTGATAACATCATTAGTAATATTCCAAACGTAATAGGTAAAACTCACAATGTTTGTTTATCTGATCACAACACTGCTCAGGTTGTGAATTTCGAATATAATCAAAAACCCATATCAGGCTATTACTTCATGACCGTAAATGACCTGAGTAAAGACAATGTTAGCAAATTCATTGAACACGTAAGTAAATTATCTTTTTCTGATATTTACAAAATTTCAGACACGAATAATGCTTTCAATTCGTTTCATGACACTTTAACATTATTTTATAAACTATGCTTCCCTCTGATTAAAGTAAAAAAACAGTTCAAAGATAATAAATTAAAATGGATAACAAAAGGAGTTAAAATTAGTAGTAACACCAAACGAACATTAAGATATAAATATTATGTAAACAGAACACATGAAAATAAAACTAGATTTAAGATGTACTCGAAAATGTTAAGGAAATGTATTCATAATATGCAATCCCTATGTAATCTTAAGCACATAGCATACTCAAAAAATAAAGGTAAAGCTTCTTGCGATATTGTAAAAAGCTGCACAGGTAACGAACGGTCTCGAGAGTATATTAATTGTATAATAGATAATGGTGTTACTGCTACATCAGGTTCAGATATAGCAAATATATTTAACAACTTTTTCATTGATATTGTTGAAAACAGCGCTACTTTACAGAACAACACATATAACCAAGATATTAAAAACAATGACAATAGCATTTTTTTAAATCCTACAAATCCTTCTGAAATTTTTAGTATCTTAAAATCTTTAAAAAACACTAAATCCACTGGTTATGATAACTTATCTACAGACCTTTTAAAAAAAATATCCCCTTTCATTGCAGAACCTCTTTCATATATTATTAATTTATCTTTAGAACAAGGCTGCTTCCCGGATAAACTCAAAATATCTATAATAAAACCATTGCATAAAAAAGGCTCTAAAACTGATAAAAACAACTTCCGACCAATTGCTCTAATTCCAATTCTATCCAAGGTCTTTGAAAGAGTCATGTACAGAAGAGTCCTCTCTTTCTTAGACAAATATAACATGCTTGCAAAAGAGCAATACGGTTTTAGGAAAAATAAATCCACCTCACTAGCAGCATTTAATTTAGTCAAATCTATAATAAATAACATTAACTCTAAAAGTGTAACCTCAGCTTTGTTTTTAGACCTTAGTAAAGCCTTCGATTTTGTAAATCATTCCATTCTTATCGATAAATTATCTAGAATTGGCATTAGGGGACCAGCCCTGGAATGGTTTAAATCTTATTTATTAAACAGAACTCAGACCACCCGAATTACAAAATTTGATAACAAAGTAAACAGTCTCATCAACTTCAACTCTCAGCCTCGGCAAAATTACTTTGGAGTTCCACAGGGAAGCATCTTGGGCCCTCCATTATTCCTTGTTTATATCAATGATCTTCCTCAAAAAATAGAACAAGAGTGTGTTTTACTTGCAGATGACACAACAGTTATCCTAGATAGTAAAAATCATGAAGCACATGAGACTAATATAAATACCAGTTTAAATAAAATAGTCACATGGTTAGATATAAATGCTTTAAAATTGAACGTTGATAAAACTAAAATATTAAATTTTAAAACACAGAAGTCTAAAAATATCCATCTTAAAATAAAACATAGGGACCAAATAGTAGAACAGATACATACAACAAAATTTTTGGGTATAACACTGGATGAACATTTCACCTGGAGGGAGCATATCAATGAAATATGCATTAAGATTAATAGGTTTGTTTTTGCTCTAAAAAAAGTCAAAGATGAGGCCTCCAAACCAACTGCGCTAATGGTATATCATGCCTATGTTTGCTCCGTTATCCGTTACGGCATCATTGTCTGGGGAAACTCCTCTGAACTATGTAGAGTTCTGTTGGCACAGAAAAAATGCATACGCACCATTTTTAATATGGACTGGACTGATTCCTGCAGACCAGTATATAAAGAGCACAATCTCCTCACCGTTCCTTGTATGTATATATATGAAGTCGCTAAATTTGTAAAAACTAATTTTTCACTTTTTAATACTAAAAATAACAATAATAAACGAAAAGTTACACAGTATGTATTAGAATTACCTGTACCCAGAATCGAATTATTTAGGCGTAGTTGTGTTAACATGGCCCCTCTTATTTATAATTCTATACCCTCCTTTATAACCGACATCCCTTACAGAAAATTCTGTATAGTTTTAAAAAAGTGGCTCATTTCTCATAGCTTTTATTCTATAAACGAATTTCTAAAAAAATCTCCATGTCAATCTTATCATTACAGGAATGCATTGTAGATTATCTTGTTATTAGTTGTTGTAATTCCTACCTACTGCCATTTATGATATTATTTGATTTGTATTTTATGTGTGTGTGTTTTTTTTTGTGTGTTTTTGTTAACCATATAATTGCATAGTCTAATATATAAACTAAGTATTTTGAAGAGTTTATTAAACTTAACAGGTTAAATACCTAATAAAAATGTGTAATTAGATTATTAGAGATCTGCTTATTGTAACTATTGTAAGCACCTTAACAAATATCTTAATATTTGCATGCCAACTTATGGCGAAATGTGTCATTGTGCTAAAAACTTATTTATACCATCTTTTGTACCGCATTTAATGCAAATAAATGGCTTTGACTTTGAATTTTTGACTTTGACAACGATGTGGTCTAAAAGAAGATGTAGTGTAGACTATCGAAATGTATTTACAAGGCAGACGTGAATGAAAACGCCGGGAGGGGACGCCCTACAAAGACATACATAGACCTTATAGGTGATGTTCTTCAAAAAGGCCAGGTGCGTGGTACTCATAACCGGCGTATGTGTATGACTAGATGCATGAATGTGAGTGAAGCAAAAGAAGTATGTAAGGATCGTAGCAAGTGGCGTTCTTTAGTTTCTGCCTACCCCCATGGGAAAATGGCGTGAGTTTATGTATGTATGTATGTTTAGGTATATTTTAATGTACTCTGAGTTTTATGTAGACTGAAATGACATACTTTTTGCCAGCTTTTTGCCTCTATGACGTCACGCCATGGCAGCTCGTGTTATAGTTTACGTGATATATAGATTCAAACTATCGATTTTAATTATAATATATTAAAACAATAATGTGGTCTTTTGATCTGAAATCAGAATATTTAAGTATATTTGAACATACATTTTAAATTTTATCACATTTCATAATTTATTATATCTACACTCACAACGTAATGTTCCAAATACGAATTCAATAAATATTGCATAAACACGTACTTTATATTCGTGGATAGGTAAAATAAAAAAAAAAACTATTACGGTGCAACATTTTCCTTCGATTTTCAAACAACTGTATCATAAAATAACTTTAATTTTTTATAGCACACTTTTACTTTTAATTTATTGGCGCTTATGGGCTCATTGACCTAATGTAGAAAAGCAGTGTCACTGTCTATGGATGCACGCGCTGAGCAGTCATGGTGCAATGAGAATCTAAATGGCCCACTATACCCATATTTTTTTTGTTTCCACTTTTATTTTATTTAAACTGTATGAGTGAAGATAAAATAGTGTATGCAACGGCATTTAATTAGGTATTAAAACACTCGCGTGTTAATATTATTACATTCGGCTCATGTGATAAACTCACGCTCGTGCTTTAATAACCCCTTTTATATGACCGCGCCAACTACTATTTCACTACCGAAAATATCCTAATCGAAGTTTTACATTTGGCCCGTGCACCTGCTACTTTCTGATTCATTTGTAAATAATAAGGCTAATAACTGCACTTATCCTACTGCATATCCCTGTACACTGTAAACCAGTGTAACTGATGAATCTTTGGACCCGATAGCTCGATACCAGAGTACGTTCTCACTGCTCCCGATTCGCTTTGATACAGCCCTTATGTTTTTTTATGCGAATTTATCTGCCATCAATCAGTGTTAGGAAGACATGCTGAGCTTGTCTGAGGGTTTTTACTCGAGTTGTATTTATTGGGATCTCGTTTGATAAGAAGGAATGACGTTGACAGTATGTTGTAGGGGAATACACTATTGGTAATGTGTTTATTTCTGGTTTTAGGAAATGTTTTTCGTAAATAGGTTAACTATTTGCGACATGTCAAATGTTGGGAGTAGCATTTTTTTCCTACTTAAGAGTTGACCTAAATATTGTTCGAAGTAAATATTATATTTTCACTTCCTGAAAAATTGTACAGAAAAAATAATCGTAATAACTTACCTACTTTACTATTCTAGGTATAAGAAAGGCTCTGAAACGTTTTGCCAACAGTCGATTGGCCCATGAACCGTTGGTCAACAGAATCTTTAATCCATAACTTTTCATCCAAAGAACTCTTCACCCACGAACGTTTCGCCAACATAACTTTACGTCAGCGAATGTTTAACCAAGAGAATGTTTTGACCAATAACTTTTCATCCGACGAACGACTGGCCAACAGACACCGGTTCATGGGCCAATCGACTGTTGGCAAAACGTGTCAGAGCCTATAAGAAAATTAAAAAGAACTTGAATTAATTATTATATTTTTTATTTGCTCATCAAAGTGTTCAATTCCTTTTTAATTTTATGAAGTTTTCCTTTTATTAATTTGAGTTCAAGAAAAGTCCCTAAATATTTTTCTTCATATAAATAATACACGGACTTTCCTTTCAAAACTGTATAAGTATGTACACGAAAATCCGCCCTAACTTAAATTCATTCAATATTTTCCGTCCACCGCCGCCCGCGTGCCTGAATTAGTCAGACTAACCTAGGCCATTCAGAACAGACTGGCAATACAAAATTCTATTATTCGATGTAGCAACATGGACAATTTTCAGCCAATCAGGGCACGCTTCGACAATTTTGTTACGAAACTTTTTTTTATTTAGCACTGCGCGTGACTGGATGTTTACGTTAAAAACTTTGTAGTTTTAAACGACATTTTTCACGCTGTCTGTTTGTTTGTACAATCGGTTTTGGTATTTGTCTAAGCGAGGACTTTGACTGTGCAATTTGTATTGGAAAATCGTACGTTTGTTTATGTTAACTGTGCATCCGAATAAAAAAACCGGTCAAGTGCGAGTCGAACTCGTGCGCCGAGCGTTGCGTACCTACCCATTACACCGACATAATAAAATTGGTATCATTTTTATTGTTGGCTAAGTTTGAAAGATATGGGCAAATTTACATTTTCGCGAAAACTTGTGAGTACAAAAATTTACCTTAATTTTCAACTTTTTTTTATTTTTTGGAATTTTTCCTTTATTTGTGCTGTAAGATCTTACTATTGCCAAATTTCGTGATTCTAGGTCAACGGGAACTACCATATAGGTTTTCGACCCAAAACCTACAGGGTACTTCCGGTTGACCTAGAATTGACAATTTTAGTTAAAAGCAAGGTCTTACAGCACAAATAAAGGGAAAATCCGAAGAATAAAAAAAAGTTGAAAATTAAGGTACATTATGGTACTTACAAACTTTCGCGATTAATTTTTAAACACCTAATAGGGACTGTAGACCTCAGTATCTGGTATAAATTTCAACTTGCTATGTCCACCCGTTCCTGAGAAAATCGGTGGTGACACACGGACATGCTCTCTCAAATTTCTCTCTGATGGTGGCGCGTGTGTTGGATCATTCGGTTCCCTTCATTATGGTTGAGTTGGGTGGTGCCGATTCATGCGTCATGTTCGTGAACGGGCGCCGTCAGTTGGGATTGGTCTCAACTTAACCGCTTCGGATGCTTATATTTTTCTAGTACCTATTATGTAACTGCACAGTGCATGTGTGAGTACTTTTAATACTTTGTACCTGTACGTAGTCTAGTGTGTAGTGATTCTGGGTGCATTGTCCTCACACATATGAATTTATTAATGTATGTACATATGTACCTAAATATTGTAAAAATACTATTTTTTTTAAAAGATAACAAGCTACTTTCCGAATGCACGGTAAAATCAATTTGTATTCCTTGTAAATTTTAATGTACCTATCTAACGTTCAAAAGTGCCGCTTGGTGGCCTAGTTGAAATAAAATATCTTTGTCTTTGGACAAGGAAGTGATCTTATAAGGGTTCCCTGTTTACCTTTTGAGGTACGGAACCCTAAAAACAGCTGTACAGTACCAATAGCTAAATCAGCCTATAATGTTGTTCAGCTGGGACACAAAGCCTCCCTGTGAGAGGGGAGATGGGCCATGATCTACCGCGCTGGCCCATGGTTTCGTTCACTGTTTTGAGAATAGCGGTGATGCTGATGAAATAATTACATACAAAACTGCTTGCCTAGATACGAACCCACGACGCATAAACCAGCTTATATACCTCTGCCTCAGCTTACAGGTGCTTGAAAATGGGGCAAAATATGCCATTATATTAAAACACAAACAAAAAAAAAACTTTCCGAAACTCTGACAATCATGATAGCATCGATTTCAAAGTAAGTTCATTCTTCTTGAACTGTGACTGCAGTTAAAATAAAACAAAAATACTTCGAAAACTTTGTCGAACCGATACCACTGCTTGTCGGAAAAGCGAATCGTCGTAAAGGTCGCAATTGTTCTATAGAACAATGAATTATTGAACGACTGATACTCCTTCGATGGAACACGCAAAGGTCTTACTTGTAACATTTGAAGGTTCGTTTACAAGCTGGTAATATAAGTTCTGAAGTGTTGTATGAATTAAAATGTTTGGTGTATTAAGATATTTTTGAGGCAGTTTGGTAAACCATTTAGGCAATCTAAACTAGTATCAAAAAGGGGTATCGTCAAAGCCAAATAATAAGCCAACAATAATATTGATTCTACTGTGCATACGGAAAAGTAGCTTTTTATGGAGAAGAACGGACAAAAAAACTCCACACTTACTCTTTAAAAAAACCGGCCAAGTGCGAGTCGGACTCGCGCACGAAGGGTTCTCTAACATTATCGAAAATAAATCACGTTTGTTGTATAGGAGCCCCACTTAAATATTTATTTTATTCTGTTTTTAGTATTTGTTGTTATAGCGCCAACAGAAATAAATCATCTGTGAAAAATTCAACTGTCTAGCTCTCACGATTCATGAGATACAGCCATAAAGACAGACAGACAAACAGACGGACTCCGCTAGTCTTGGTAATAGGGTCCCGTTTTTACCCTTTGGGTACGGAACCCTAAAAGAGTGTTTTACAATATTTAAATAGGTTCATTAATTCATATACGTGAGGACGATGCACCCAGACTTACACTACTAAACTAGGTATAGGTATAAAGAATTACAAGCACTAAAAGCAAAATTCATTAACCGACTTCCCAAAAAGGAGGAGGTTCTATGTCCAACTATATGTTGTTTTTTTTTTTTCTTTCTCCGATATTCCACACTTTTAAATCGGGCCACAATTGACACCGTCAAACCGAACCGACCGATTTAAAAAAATCTTTTTTTGTTTGAAAAAGTATGTTTCGAAATTGGTCCCATTTTAATTTAATGAGAAACTTCGGAGATATACAACAGAACTCTTCAATAAATAACGGCAAATCTCTCGGGGTTGCTGCAATCGCATGTCTGTTTATTGTTTATACCATTTCATAAAATAACATCACGCCAGTACGCTCTTAGGGGGTACGCAGATCTTTCATTTCACCGGTTATGTTCAAGTTTCATGAAATCTATTCTGGCGCTATAGTTACCTTACTAACTTGCGTACGTACATAGTACCTACGTAGGTACAACTAAAAAGTGAAAAATAATAAACCTTTTTTGCAAAAAAATACTACCGACTTCCAAATACAAAACTACAAAGTGAAAAATAACTTTATTTTTTGAAGTCGGTGTCCATAACGCAAAAAAATGGTACCTACGAAAGACATATCTCTGTCTAACTAACATGCAAGGAAATATTGTCATTATTTTCGAAAAAAGAACGCGAAGTATCGAATTTACGGACAAAGAAAATTAAATCCATTGCAGGAGTGTTTTTTGAATTTGGAACATTATAACGCTCCAGCAATATTGTTGTAGCTTTTAATAAATTAAATGTATAATATAAAAATATGTTTTATTTCCCTGCATACTTTTGAGAAAAGCACTATATAGACACACACTACTAGCCTTGGCGGAAATGGCAATTGCCCGTCTCGTATTAGTGATGTCCTCGCCTACGGCTCGGCCTTCAAACTCATACTCGACCTGCAATTGCCTATTTACCGGCCTTTGCAATAATGTACTAATATTGCCGAATCAAATTGGCCTAAAGGTCAGACCACAAAAAAAAAAACTGTACACTACTTTGCCAGCTTATACCGTAATTGAAAGTATTTGAAGGCCAACAGAGACATAACTAAGTGTAGTAACTACGTTCTACGTTGAAACAGGATAGGTTTTATAGGTCGTTATTATTCTGCAAACGTAACGCATTTCGAGTACCTAAACCTAAATAAAATAAATGAACAGTGGAGCACTTTAATTCTAAAAGATACATTTAGTGGGGGCCTGTACTTATTTTTATTGCTACCGGTGAAATATTTTGTTTTATACCTGTTTGTGGTGCGAATTGAAATTAAAAGGCTCGAATGTAGAGATGCAACTAATATATTCGTACTAGGTACAAGTAATACAAGCCACGTGTATTCGTATTAGGATAAGCGAATATAGGACTTGGAATAGCGAGGCGACTTACTGTGCTAAAAGGTTTAAATATATCTATATAATTAACGTTGACAGTAAGCCTGCTATATATAGTATGAAGGAAAACTTTATCCACCGTTTCACTTCTCCACTTCTGAATGTAGTAGTTTCCCTATTTATCGTGCATATTCAAGAGTATCATGTCATCATCATTTCAGCCGAAAGACGTCCACTGCTGGACATAGGCCTCCCTCATGCGTCGCCACGACTCCCGCAGCCTTGAACAGGTCGTCGCTCCCATTAGAGGGAGGCAGAGTATCTTGTATTTCATAATAACTATTGTCGGAATATTACACAAGTATCAATAACAGATTGAGTAGCTAATATTAAATCGGTTCACTAATATTTGACTAATATCCAGTAACAGGTATGGTATCATAATATGCGATACTAATATAACATCTCTACTTGAATGTGATTGGCCAAGCAATTACAGCTGCATGCATTATGCCCGCTTGGCAAAAGTCTGAACGTTATGGGTGCCAGAGGATGGACGGCGTCACCGAGGCTGACTTAGATCCTGCATTCGACCCGCGAAGGTTTATTCGAAGCGGGACAGGGAGAGTTTGTCTGGAAATATATTCAAAGACTCTATGACAAGCAGTGTAAAAAAAAATATAACGTGTTCAAATGTTAGTGGACAGCTATGATTATTGAAGAGATCCTCAAGCAAAGCCGTGGTAATAATAACACAACACTCTTCTGACAAAAGGCATCAAAGGGTTACCTTCTTAAGAACCCCGCAAACAATCTATACGATGACTATAGAAGAGGAAAAGAGTGCATCTTTGAACTATTATTGAGAATTATTGTTTGATGGCAAGTTTGCATTGTATTTTACTTCATTTATTCATTCCTTAAGAACCTGATTTGAGAGTGAAAGATAGATAAGAAAGTGCATGTTTTCTTTTTATTTACGTACTAATGAACGCTGAACTAGCAAATGAACATTGGCAATAGGCCAACAAAACGCAAGTCTGAAAAAGATTAAGACCCGCTTGCACGATTGTGAAATTTTTATTTTTTGATAAATCTTGAATTAATTTCGTCATTTTTATTCAAAATTATTTGAAATTTTCATTTGTATTTGATTTTTTTCTCTTTTTTTACTTACGCTATTTATTTTTAATTGTTTGTTAATTGTATTTTATTTCACATTATTAAATAAATTATTATTGTTATTTATACATAGTGTTTGTAGAGTGTTGCAATAGTGAAGGTAATTAAGCCGTTCCATTTCAATTTCAATAAATAAATATAGGGGCAAAATGTTAAAATTTCAGTTCCAAATTCAAAAAGGAAGATTTTATGGTTCAACTGGAATAGTACAGTAGCAACACTTATCAAACGAGACTTCAAGTGGTCAACAGTTCCTGGAAACGCATAAAACTTGTATGGCAGTGGGAAAGCTATTCTTATATATTTAACACGTTTGTAACTCATATTGTTTTGTTACTGAGAAATAACATTTCATTATGTTACGGTAAATGGAAATAAGAATTACAGTTTACAACGGGTTTTATATTTAACCGACTTCCCAAAAAGGAGGAGGTTTTCAATTCGGATGTTTATATATAAACACATCAACACGGTCTAGGGATATTTAAAAAAAAGAGAATTACTATCAATGTGTTAATTATTTATATGACATGTATATATTTAAAAGATACGTTATTTAATATTCTACCATTTTTTAATAATGGTTAAGGTACTTCGATTAAAATTTCAGGATTTTATGGAAAAAAAATGAAGCATAGACGGAAACCGTATATGAATTTACTTTTAATTTATGAGTAAAAACTGAAAAAAAATAGAAAAATCATTTAATTGTGTTTATAAACTTGAAGTTAGTAGTCTGAGAAAGCGCCCATGATGTTCATAACACATCGGCAACGATTCGGCATGCTCAGAACAAGGTTGTCTGCAATGTCTTGCTGCGGAATATTGTCCCATGTCCTTCTGAGGTGCGCAAAAAGTTAATCTTCTATAGCCAGATTTTCAGGAACTTCCTTCAGAGCTCTTCTTTGCAGCATATCCCACGCATGCTCAATGGGATTTAGATCTGGCGATTGAGCAGGCCAGTCTAAGGCCCTAACATTGTGTGTATGTAACCAAGCTGCTACCGTTCTCGCCGTGTGTGCCCCATTTGTGTTCTGTGGGGCAAGATTACGGGCCCCAGCACCTGTTGGACGTATCGTTCTGCCGTCATATTTCCCCGGATCCGTCCGTCCTCCTAGACGAATTCCTGCCCAAACCATAATTGTTCCTCCTTGGTATGGGTGAACTTCCTGAGGGTTCAGAAGACGGCTCCATCGTCCAGGAACTCGCCAAACACGCGTCCTTCGTGAATCTGGATGGAAGCAGATCCTGGATTCATCCGTGAACAGCACATTGGACCATTGCTCACGGCCCCAGTCCACGTGGTTCCGAACCCATTCTAATCGTCGTCCACGATTGCCTCTCCGTAAAGGTGGGACCCGGAGTGGTCTACGAGAGCGTAGATTGCTTTCATGCAGTCGCCTTCTTACAGTTTGGTCACTCACAAGCACTTGGTGTTCCACTCGCAGCCTTTGGACCAATTGAGTCGCCGTTGCATTTGGTTGAGCTCGCGCAGTAATTTGCAAAAATCGGTCTTGTCTGAGGGTAGTGATGCGACTTGGCCCCCGGTGCCTCTCCACTACTTCACCTGTGGCACGATAGCGTGTCCACAATCTTGAAATTACATTTTGGTGGGTCCCTATGGCCTCAGCAACATTACGCTGAACAGACCCAGCTTCCAGCATTCCCACAGCTCGTAACATCTCCGCCCTCGTCAAATGTTGGCGTTGCATGGCTACAATACCTCAATTTTAACTTTATCTTTCGTTTAAAAATAAAAAAAAAAACTGTAACTAAACGTAATTCGTATTGTTTTCTGAATTTCGCACAAATGAAAATTCCCTCTCCTACACATCAAGACATTTTTATGCCACCGAAACAAAAGAATTTTCAAAAATTTGAATTTGGAATTAGTCTGAGATAAATTACAAACAAATCGGTGTACTTTTCGAGTTATTTAATTGAGTATGAAATATCCCTAGACCGTGTTGATGTGTGTATATATATATATATTTATATTTGTTCGGGTATAACTCCGTCACACTCACATATAAACATATTTGCAAAATTCGTTTTTTTCTATAGTTTTTATTCCGAAATTGTCCCATTTAATTTGGTAAAGAATTGATTAAGAATTTTTGCGAGATATACAACAGAACTCTTCAATAAATGACGGCAAATCTCTCGGGATTGCTGCAACCGCATGTCTGTTTATTGTTTACACCATTTCATAACACACCATCACGCCAGTATGCGCTAAACGGGTACGCGGATATGTACAGTTCAACCTGGTACACTCTCATTTCACTGGCTATGTTCAAGTTACATGTTAGTCGTACCTTACTATAGAACTTGTCCATTATGTACCACTTAAAGTAAAAATAAAAAACCATCTCTACCATCAACCGACTTCAAAAAAAAAAAACACTACAAAGTGAAACATAACTTTAATTACGGAAAGCGGTGTAAAAAAACGAATAAACGAAAACAGGAACACCAAAATCCGAAATTGAAGTAATTTTTACTATGTTGCGTTTTTTTTTAAGTCGGTTCACATGATCTAACCACGATTTTGTCTGGACGTTGAAAGAGACTGTGACCTCTGAATTTGTTTCGGCCTTTCTTCTCAGAATAGTCAGATAGGAAACCTCATCTAGTTTTAAAATATGATCGAAATGTAAAAGTGTTTGTACAAACCAACTTACAGAAACAAAATCATTTATCATTATAAAAAGTTTTTCAGGTGAATCTTTAATTTTGGGTACATTCACGTAAGTACGACGAATTATTCTGTAGACATCTCACCGTGATGACTGAAGAAGTATCTTTTACATGTGAAACAAACTGCTAACATTCTAAGTCATTCCTTCCTCTCGAATCATCCATTTGATAGATAAATGGCTAACACCAGTAACTAGGATGATCAAATTTCGGTACAAAGCGTTTTTTCTTTAACTGTTACCCCATTGTTAAGGATGAGGAAACTATGGCTTAAATAATTGGAGTGAAGAATTCTTCAAAGAACTTGCTTTTTGATAGAGAGCAAAGACTGTATAATGTCAGTAAAGATATAAAAAATATTTAAAGGTTAGAAAACCGGAACGATGCCATCTACAGATTCTCAGAAAACTACGAATTGAATAAGTTACAACGTAAGTAAAACAAACTGTAGTACTTAAATCAATCTGTCTTATCGAATCCACAAAGTACGATCTTCAGACTACAAAATTCTCTTTCAGACTAAAGTATTTTTTCCTAATTTAGATGGTAAGCTTAGGTTGGCTTGGTCTTAGCTTATCACTTAATTCGAATTTTATTCAAAAGGAACTTAAATACAATAACGTCTTGGCTCTTTCTGATTGACGTTGAGAACTGAGATAACATCCGACTTGGAGGCTGGTTCCTTTACGGATGAAATAATTCTAATTTGATTAAGTTGGTCGTTGATAAAATATTAGGGGTACAGTTTGTGCGTTTTTCTAGCATTCTTTAGATTTTTAATGAAATTTAGAACAAGTTTATTTGGCCAAAAAATAATTCTGTGATGGTATTTAATTTTTTTTAAAATACAGGTACACGGATTAACGATGCTGGAAAGCTATTTTGACTCGATAAATTGCATAATTACTTTTTTGCATAATTAAAAACAGGAAAAATACTGCGTCGGCTGGTCTAAGCAACGTTAGTCTTTTTTGAAACTTTTTCACAAAACATACTTTAAAATGCTGTATATACTTATTATAAAATTAACAACTTTTCAATGTTTTATAGATATAGCAAAAATGCGGTCTGTCCCACTAGTCCCATTTTTTTTTGGCAGTCCTCACGTGGTCGTCGTTACAACTACCTAGATACACCAATATTGTTGCTTGAAACTGAAATACAAATTGCTGTAACTTTTATAAAATGCATGTTTGACTTACTCTAGAAAGCTAACATTAATGGCATCTGATAAATTGCATAATAAGAAACACGTACTGGTTACAAAAATGGCCTCACGAGTTTGTGGTATTCTGCATACAGAGCCACATATTTTTAAGTCTATTTACAATTCATAACACTATACAAACCATACCTTCATATCTTTTGATATTGTATCAACTTTTGTAATTCATTTTTATATTTTCTTTCTATTGTTATCATTTGAAAAACATACTTTTAGTTATCTTTGTTTGTTTTAATATCTACAACTAAAATTATATTGCTAATTTGTGAAATTTTGGAATATTTTCTACTGTGACATTTTCATCTGACATGACATCTGTCTGTCTATTTTATTTTCTTAAACCATAGACCGTAACATAGGTACCATGGACTAGACCTGCTTTAAGCTAGGTGTACATTATTATGAGGGTAGCGTAGACTGCCCCTTTGTGAACCGTTTTTATTCGTTCTGGTCTTTATTTCTTAATTAAAATTTGAATTTAAAATGTAGACGATATGACACAGAACTATGAAAAACGGGCGTCAATTTTTAGTTTTGAATCTGGACTGAACGCCGAAAGTCGGTTTACTACTGAGTATTACACAGTGTTTCTTCTAATCTGAAAACTCCTGGAAAACTCTAAACTGTAAAACTCTGCTTGTGAAAGAGTGACATAATTCTCTAAAAACTGTAAATAAATCGCATTTGGTCTCTAAGTGTAATTTTACTGCTTATAATAATCGATGTGCCAGTCCGGTACGTGTTGAAAGAGTTGCATCAATCAAGTCTACAGCGACGCGCGTGGCCTCAGCGCGCCCGCCAGCGGCACGCGCAGATTCTGAACCCTACTTGACCGTCTGCCTGAGACTCCACAACTCAGCACATACTCATACCTTGTTGCCTGCCTTCCTGTCCGCTTGACTACTAGCTTATACGGCTACATGTCCGATTGCCCGCTTTTCCATTGAGGTACCTATTCATCGCCTGCCTACCTCGAGCATTTCACGACCTCTGAAGAGTTCCTGACCGTCCTGCTGCCTGCCTAGCTGTCGACCATAAGCAACCAAGGACGTGTGAAGCCAGCCCCTTAGTTTATACCCTATATCCTTTTCCTTAATCTTAATTTATAATTACTTTTTTTTTTTATTAACGTAGCTAACGTTAACTCCATTGAGCTAACGTTACGTTACAAGTTATGAACTTTTGAAATAGTTTTTTTGGCTCAAGTTCAACTTTTCGAGATTTTACAAGCTTGCTTTCTTGCGTCGATAAGTTGATTTGTCAAATCTAAGTGGCTAAAATTTATCCACGGCTATGTTAAATAAGTAGTTTTTTCTTCTTACTTTAATTGTACATAAAATATCCTTCCACTATTCGTTGTAATTTAAGCAACTAGTGTTTCTCATTGTAAATAAATAATATGTAGTCTGTTGTGAGAATTAAATGTCTAAAACCATAATAATTAGAACTGAAAATTAAAAGCAGATGCAATATATTAAGTTCAATACTCCCATAACTACATTAGTTTCAACTGCTTCGAAGGCACCTAAAGTCCCCGATTCCATCAAATGCGACCTTGAGCTGGCCTAGCTTCGTACGTCAAGAGAAACCGAGGCTAGCCTGCAGTGGTTTTGTCACCATAGACATGCGGCTCACCATACCCTGTCATTCAAAGAAGATCAATCAAAGTAACGCCTCGACATCGACATCTCGTTTTCTGAATTAGTTGACTTTACCCTGAATGCAGTGACATTAAATTCTGCCTACAGCTGTCGATTATTGTTTTTCTACTCCAAATTGGTGCATATCACGCCGTATGCCCATGGAGACGGAGTTGCTAGTCTAGTGTTGTATTTGTTAGATTGGTCGACAAGTTAAGACATTGCCGGCCTCGTGTTTCCGCTTGTACATATTTGGAGTTTTGGATGGACTGCGACTGTCCTGAACTAAAAGTAATGGTTTAGCTTTGTTAGATTAGTTGGTTACAAGATAGTGGCGATTAAAAACGAACTACGTTTTTTTTCAATTGGTCATTTTAAATTTTATTTCAGCTAAGTTGTTGTGGTTAAGTTAAGTTGTTAACAAAGTCCATAGTTTTAAAGTAATTATCATAAATATTATGTGTCGAACTTAAGAAGTAGTAGGTCAATTGACACGAAAATAAGAAGAGGAACTTAAAATGAATAAGTCCAAAGAACTTAGAATAGGGTTAAATAGTAACCAATTATTTTGCAAATCAACAGTAACTAAAAGTCACTCCCACAATACTAAACCCGTGAAACTAGAACTTAATTTAGCTGAACTCTTAACAGTCTCATCAAAATGATACACTAGTACTCATTATGGATTCGTAACGTTCCATACTAGCTTCTGCCAGCAGCTTCGCCCTCATGAGAATCGAAAATAATCCCAAGGTATAAAGAATCCCAAAACCTTTTCCAGGGCCTAATCAGATATCACTATGCCTAAATTTATCAAAATTATTGTATCGGTTTTGGCGCGAAAACTTAACAAACAGACAGTGTTGCTTTCGCATTTATAATAAGTATGGATAACAGTATTTGCGGCACCAGCAGTATTCATGCAGACTCCGGTATATATTTCCATAGTAATGAGCTGCAGCTTCGTGAAGATATCTTGGGATCCTTTCATATGCGAGCATCGAGACCTCCTTGGTGAAATACGAGTATTATGCTCGGATATTCATAGAGTTTATTAGTTGGAAGTAAATAATGTTTGCAGGGAAAGCGAAGGAATGATTAGTTGGGGTCGGGACGGCTTTCAATTTTGTTTTGCGGTTGAACCTGGATTTTGGTAGGATTTTCGCTAGGTGAAGTTCGAATGTTTTCGTACTGGGTTTGTTAGACATTTGGTGGGCATGTCTTGTTTTGTGATTTATTTAATGGTAAGGAAAGTAAGTAGTTTAATGGTAAGAGGTCAGAACGTGTCGAACCCTATTTTAATGTTAAACTAAACAGCAGCCTGATTGCGGAAGTAAATTCGGCACAGAACACGTTTAGATAAGAGTGACGACACCTTTATGATAACGACTTTCTTAATGCGTTTTACACTCGAAAGGGGATAGGTCATGGGAAGGATATGTATGGTGTGTGATTCAACTCATAGGGTGACTACCGCCGGACCACCAAAGCCAATCACTTTCATATTTGATAAATAATTAGTAACAATTGAGTACTAATTATTACCATACATGGAAGCACTGAAGGGAGCGTGACTACCGCTGGACTACCTTCAAAGTAGATTTTCTTGAAAACTACTAAGGTACCAATTAGTACCAATTGAGTACTAATTATTTACCAAAAAGGCGTTGGTCGTCAGGTGGTAGTCACGGATATAATACCAAAAACATCATGTGTCCTACTCTTTAATGGAGTTATTCCCTTTGCCTTGCTGTACTCACTTATGCAATTATGCTGCTGGTAAACAAGCATATTATGACGACTACTCAACTTTAAATTACTCGTATATAAATAAATTCAGAAACTGGTATTTTGCTTATTCTAAAAGTGCACAAACACTAAAACACTTCTATGTCTAAGTAGAAATAAATTTAAAACAATTATAGGGATAATTACGGGCCACACCCTTCTTGATAAACATCGTTTCAACTTAGGCGCCACAGACAGCCGAGAGAGGAGAGAGAAAGAGAGAGAGGGGATGAGGAAGAAGAAAAGGCAGAGGCTGTTTTACCGCCGAGGAATCAGCCGCCCACGCAACCCTGGAATGCGAGGCCGTGGCATCTCAACGCGAAGAACTCCTCGGCACAGTGGTTTCTCCGTGAAGCCTGTGAAGCCCCCAGAAAGCTTCTGTGCTTTTGGACGGAGCTAGACTGGCTCTCTTAGTCAGTGCTCCCACGCACAACGGAACAAATGGGAGTCTCAAGTGCGGAAAAGGGAGTCTACTACTGTGCACAAACATTTGCCAGAAAATACATATATAGATACATTACTACAAAAGGATCTTTGAAATCATTTACTAACGTAAGTTAACATACTTATAAACTAGCACAAAACAACACAATTTACCGAGCTAAACTTCGTATATATATATAAAATTAAATGCTCAAACAAAGCAGACATTGTGTTTCTTTAGATATTTTTCATAGTACTTACCTTTCCTTTAAATAAACAGAATCAGATCTAAATCTCAAAAGCTTGAAAACTGTAACAAAACTAATAATTAAAAACTTAAAGTAAGGAGTCGATACTACGCCCTTCTTCGTAGTTTTTTATCGTTTGAAATATTGAAATTCTTAGTTCGTGACGCGCCAGTCTTGCTGATTTAATTTCCTTTCTATTTCATAGACAAGCCAAGTTTAGGAGTGTTGGAAATTATAGAATAAGATTTTGTAGTGTCGTGAAATCGTGACAGTTTTAGTGAATTGGTTGATTTGTTAAGCTAACAGTTGGTTGGTTCTTTAAGGAGCGAATCGAATACACTTCTAGGTATTTAAATTCTGGGATTTGTTCTAGTTTTGATATTTTAGCTATCACTTGTTATCTTTAAAAGTTTTAGGTCTAATTTAGGTACAGTTAGATTTTAAGCTTGTAATAATAACTAGCTATAAAAGCTAGCTATTATTACAAGCTTTAATTTAACTTGCAATGTATGTATGTATGTAAGTGTGTTCGGGTTAAATCTTGCAACTGAATTTTAAAGCGGTTATCCTCCACTGATTAAGATGAAATTTTGCATACACGTTTAGTTTGGATGACCATGCATGTTTAGGTAAGTGACGTCATTCTACATACAATATGGCGGACGGCCCAAGATTATTGGGTTATTTTTTGTGCACTGCCATGATATGGGTATCAAATAAATGGAATTGCTAAAAAGAATACGAAAAAAGCATGATTTAACAAAAAAACTAATGAATAATTTTATTAATTTTGTTGTCGCATTATTGAGAACTGTACTATAAGGCTAGAGTTCGTAAGTACTACTATTGAACACAAGGTCCCGTGTTCGATTTCAGAGCCGGGGCAAGTATTATTGGGATTGTTAAATTGGAACATCTCAATAGCAGGCCGGTGTTTGGATTTTTACTTAGTTTGTGACAATAGATACGCTTTTATTAATCTAAACATCATCACCATCGCACCTGTAGCCAAGTTGACAACCTACAATCGATAACGCTAGTAGAAAACGAATCAATGTATGGGAATGACACATCTGAACGTTAAGTCACGTGGTCAGACCAAACCAATAGAAGGCGTTAACGATTGTAGAAAGAGATTCGATACGAAACGTTTATTTATTTATATATGCTTTATTATAGGTACACCAAGTTAAATCATAGATAAAAAACTTTTTGCAAAAAAATACTACCAACTTCCAAATACAAAACTACAAAGTGAAAAATAACTTAATTTTTTGAAGTCGGTGTCTTTCGTAAGTACCATTTTTTTGCGGTATGGACACCGACTTCAAAAAATTGAGTTATTTTTCACTTTGTAGTTTTGTATTTGGAAGTCGGTAGTATTTTTTTGCAAAAAGTTTTTTATTTTTCACTTTTTAGTTGTACGTACCTAATAGGCAAGTTAGTAAGGGAACTATTTCGCCAGAATAGATTTCATGAAACTTGAACATAACCGGTGAAATAAAAAACTTTTTAACAAAAAATCAAACCGACTTCCAGAACAAAAAACTACAAACCAAAAAATAACTTTCTTTTCCGAAGTCGGTGTCTTTTGTACCCATTTTTTTTCAGTTTTTCGACACCGACTTCGGAAAAGAAAGTTATTTTTTGGTTTGTAGTTTTTTGTTCTGGAAGTCGGTTTGATTTTTTGTTAAAAAGTTTTTTATTTTTCTCTTTTTAGTTTTGGTAGGTATCTCCAATTAACATGATAATCATTTGTGGCCAAAGTACATCTCATGACAATTCCAATAAGCCCAAGCACGACTAGGATACATTGTTTTATTTCAGAGTTCCAGTGCCTACCTTCCGGCTTCATCATCAGAACAGTTCAATGGTACCATTTTCATCAGTACCATTCATTTATAAGTATTCGCTTAATCATAGTCGGTTAACTATTCGAGAGATTTTATACCCGTGACATACTTAGCATTAAGGAGTTTCAGTGGCCATCTGTGGTCTTCTTCATCAGTTCCACTTCACCAAATTATACTTTCTGAGTGCAAGTGATTGCATTGTTGGTGAAAATACCAAAATCACTATATAAATGCCTATAATATTTGAGGAGTTCCCTCGATTTCTCTAGGATCCCATCATCAGATCCTGACTTGATGACTATGGGACCAACTAGGAAGTATACCCTTCAAAACAAAAGAAGATTTTTTGAAATCGGTCCAGGTGTCTTTGAGTAATCGGGGAACATACATAAAAAAAAAAAAAAAAGATTCCGACGAATTGATAACCTCCTCCTTTTTTTGAAGTCGGTTAATGAGAGATCTGCTTACCCCTTAAGAGCGAACTGGCGTGATGTTATGTTATGAAATGTTATAAACAACAAACAGACATGCGATTGCAGCAATCCCGAGAGATTTGCCGTTATTTATTGAAGAGTTCTATTGTATATCTCCGAAGTTCTTCATCAGATCTTCACCAAATTAAAATGGGACCAATTTCGGAACATACTTTTTCAAACAAAAAAAGAATTTTCAAAATCGGTCCACAATTGACGGAGTAATCGGTGAACATACACAAAAAAAAAAAAAAAAAACAAACATGAAGTCGAACATAGAACCTCCTCCTTTTTGGGAAATCGGTTAAAAAGGAAACTTAAAACTAAAATACAAACAAAGGTTGGCATTATCGCATACCGCTATTTTTTTCAGGCAACCTGGAAACATTTGTAACTTGGCTAGGGGGGTTTACCGTCGGGCTATACATCTGTGAGTTTATGTAAAGTATTTGCAGTTATATTAAAAACCAGCCAAGTGCAAGTCGGAATCGCACACGAAGGTTTCCGTACCATTATCGCAAAAAACGGCAAAATAATCACGTTTGTTGTATGGGAGCCCCACTTTAATATTGATTTTATTGTGTTTTTGGTATTTGTTGCTATAGCGGCAACAGAAATACATCATTAGTGAAAATTTCAACTGTCTAACTATCACGGTTCATGAGATACAGCCTGGTGACAGACAGACGTCTTAGTAATAGGGTCCCGTTTTTGCTCTTTGGGTACGGAATCCTAAAAAGTAAGATGCACCATATATTATTTAATAAACCATATCATCTCAACCCTTTCAGCCATATTTAAAACAAGCCATATTCCGCCTTTTCCAACGCTTTCAAAACTAATAAAGTGAGACCGCTTGATATGAAACTGATTTAATGAACGAACGAATGGATATTCATTCGTTCGTGAATGTAACGCTGGAATCACGTTCACTTCACTGAATCTATTAGTGCTCAGTGTAGTCGCCCGTTTTTTTATGTAAGAGATATTTTTGTTTGTTTATTTATTAAAACTTCATGCAAGGTACATAGGTGGGCTTAATGACTGAGGCAATCTCTTCCAGTCAACCAAGGTTGGTGGAGAGATAACATAAAAAAAAAACAATTATTGAAGTATAATTGGTAAAAAATATATGTAGTTAAAATAAACATACATATATATTTACTTAAATAAATAAGAAAGTCGTTTATTGAGACGACTGTGCTATTGGTGTACGAAATAATGACGAAAATTCCGCTTAATTTATGTTTTCTTAACACTTTTTAGTAGCTTGTATGTATCAATGTAACGGAATCTGTGAACGTGATTTTCACCCCCTTCAAAACATCGTATTAATTTGAAACTTTGCACACTTATCAAGGACCGATGACAGTGCAATAATTTAAATAGTTTGTCACATTATCCTTACCAGGACCTTCAGGATTAGCGATTTCCATGGTTCCGTACCTCGAAAGGAAAATACTGAACCCTTATAGGATCACTTTGTTGTCCGTCCGTCTGTCTGTCTGTTAAGACCCTTTTTCTCAGGAACGCGTGGAGGTATCAAGCTGAAATTTATATCAAATACTCAGGTCTATTGTGTCTTCCTCTCGCGTCCGGCCCTGCTTCAGGCCATGGTAAAGAGCGAGAGGGCATGGGAAGCTGTCCCCTTCTTCTGCGTAGCAGTAATGCTCGCAAAGGAGGAGGCGGAACGCATGAGGGAGACACATTGGAGACGGTCACGCCCCTAGCCACCGCAGGAGATGCCCTGGGCGTCGGGAGTCGCAAGCCGATTCCCGGCCACCGTAGGCGCGGGCTTCCGGACGGCGAGTAATGGGTAGCTCGCCGTCCGATAAGGACCAGGCCTGAGTCGACGGCGCGTAGTGTTCCACGCGCGGCTCAAAGAGATGTCAGCAAAACTGACGGGGCCCGCTAGGGCCGATGCCTGTCTGGGTCGCGGATAAATTTGAAAGAGAGTTACCGCGGCCCTGGCACAAGCAACTGAAGGAACACGGGTGGGTTTTAGTCAGTTAAAGTCTGACACGCCCTTCCGCTTCACCCAGAGCGGGAGAAGTCATTGGATGATTTCCCACCAAAAAAAATTAAATGGTCTACTGTGTTTTAAAGCTGCGAAAGTGCAGATAACAGTGAAATACACAATACACTCGTAACAAGACATAAATCAATGTTCTGCTCCGATGAATGAACTCTTCTAACTCACTCAATATATCTCTGGAAAAATATTAAAAGTTTTCCCACAAACAGATTTCAGTCACGAAAGCTGTACAATTTTAATTTCATAAAACCATTTGCGGACTCTATTTTAATATCGATATGGTTTTGGTGTCGAATCTAAAAATATACTGCCAACTTCGAGATTTATTTATGAGTTTCTAGAGCCAGGACAGGGTGCTAAAATCACAAGTAGTGAAGTAGTAGATCGGTATTCATTTCCGTTTAGAAACAATATTTTATTTATTTATTATATACTTTATTGTACACCACAAAAAAAACATACAGGACAAACATTCAAATATACAAGTGTACATTGGGCAGTCTTATCGCACTAGGCAATCTCTTACAGACAACCTTTGGATGGACTGAATGATAGGAGAAGAATTTAGGGTTGTCAGTGTACAAAATATCAAAAATAATATTACTTAGACTTAATAACATACAATACATACATACAATATTACTTAATATACTAATACATATCAAATATATAACAGAGAAAGGAGAAGAATAAAAATTATAGTGAAAGGTAATGCTCCTTCACCATTTTCTTGAACGTTGGCAGTGTTTGAGCACGTCTCACTTCAATAGGTAATACATTCCACAACCGAGCTGCTTGAATCGTGAAAGATTTGTCAAAGAAGGAAGTGGAATGCATACGAATACTTAATTTTAGATTTTCCGATGATCTCAAGGACCTAGAATGGGTGTCACAGAGGAACTGAAAGCATTCTTTAAGATAAAAAGGAGTAAAAGGATTAAATAGCACATTATAAAGCAAAGAAAGTATGTGGGCATTCCGGCGAAGGCGAATAGGAAGCCATTTGAGCTTAGTACGAAATTCGGAAACGTGATCATACTTGCGCAAGCCAAATATGAACCTGATACAGAGATTTTGAAGTCGCTCAAGCTTGTCCAATTGGTCTTGGGTGAGATCAAGATAGCTGGCGTCAGCATAGTCTAGAATAGGTAGAAGAAGAGATTGTGCTATCGCAATTTTAGTGGTGATGGGAAGAACATTACGAAGACGTCTCAGGGAACCCGCAGACGCATACAGTTTTCGACTGACTTCCTGCAGTTGTTTGGTCCAGGAAAGGGTGCTGCCGATATAAATCCCCAAATTCTTCACAATATGATTTATAGGAATAATAGTATTATTGAAAGAAACCTGGGGAAGTATCGATCCTAGAGACAGTCCGGAAACTACCAACAACCGTTACCTGAGTCTTCGTTGGATTGATCTTCAACCCGAAATCAGTGCTCCAGTCACCTATTCGAGCCAGGTCTGTATTGATTGTCTCAATGGCATTAGATAACTCTCCGAGAGAGGCTTGGGTATAAATTTGGAGATCATCAGCATATAGGTGGTAGCAGAAGAAAGTCGTTGAGTGATAGCATTAATAAAGAGTGCGAAGAGAAGAGGAGATAAAACGCCACCCTGCGGCACACCGGCAGAGGTATGACACCAAGAGGAGAAAGATTCATTAGTGCAAATGCGCTGCCGACGGCCAAACAGGTAACTATGAAACCAGTTAATTACCGGAGGAGATATGTTAAAAGAGCATAGGACGCCAAGCAAAATGTCGAAGTCAACAGTATTGAAGGCATTGCTAAAGTCAAGCAGAGCAAGTACTGTTAACTTCCCCGTATCTATGCCTGACCTGATATCATCCGTAATGTGCACAAGTGCTGAGGTAGTGCTGTGGCCACGTCGAAAACCAGATTGGAAAGGATTTAAAAGATTGTGCTTGGAAAGGAATGTGTTAAGCTGATGATGAACAAGCTTTTCAAGGACTTTGGATAGGAAAGGAAGAATAGAAATGGGACGATAGTCAGAGAATGATGTAGGATGTGATTTTTTGGGTAAAGGAATAATTTGGGCATCTTTCCAGGCTAGTGGGAAGACACCACTGGAAATAGAGAAGTTGAGGATGTAAAGAATGACAGATGAATTTTAGGATGCCGATTTACTGTTATGGGTTGGCAGAAAATAGCTGAAAATAGGGGCGACGCTATATGTTATGTGGAAATCCGAATAGTAGGACGAGAAAACTTATGGGCTATATTACCACTTGCAGATAAAGTCCAGTGAAATTATTTGGAAGATAATTTCAAAAGAGGGTTTCATTGTTTGATTTATAAAATCCCTTAAATATGCCTGAGTGTGTTAGTTTGTTATTTTATCTACACCCATGCTATAAATCCTCTATAAAAGTTTATGAAACAGTTAGCTTACAGCCAACATTAAAACAACCAGTGTGATAGTAACCATAATATCATCCAAACGAGTGTCATAATTACCCGACTGCCGAAGGAGGGTAATGTGTTTATCAGTCTATGTATGTATGTTTGTTCCTATGTGGCGTTCTAGAGACCAAACGCGTTGGCCGATTTTAATTATTCTTACGTCAATCGATTCGTCTTAATCCTGCAATTGTCACTGGCTACAATAAAATAGAAAAAAAAAATGGCGGCTTTTGGGTGCCATATTGTGGGGCACCAAATTATTTTTCTTACAAATCCATCGTGTGGGGTATCAAAATAAAGGTTTTTAAGAGGTGATTTTAAAAATATAATTCACTTATATGTTTAAATGTACCTAATTCTAAAAAAAAACTAAAAAGTTATAAATAAAAAAAGTTAATTAAAAAAAACAAAAATCCCGACTGCTTAAAAAACGAACTAAAAAGACGTTAACAAGAAGAAAATCATGCTGTGCAGTCGGAGGATACATCTGATTTTGGTCAGCGAGCTCGCAAACATGTATCCTCCGACTGCACAGCATGATTTTCTTCTTGTTACGTCTTTTTAAGCAGTCGGAATTTTGTCTTTTTTAATTAACTTTTTTTGTTGTACTTAATTTAATTATGCAACTCCTCCACTTTTTCGATCCCTTCCTTACTCATCAAACATTCACTTTCTCACTACTCAATTCGTGGTAACTTTATGAATCCCAAAAAATAACATGTCATGCACGCGCGTTTCACTACCATAGCGCCGGGTTTCAGAACCTTCTAGATTGGGTTCATATTATGGGTGTAGATAAAGTCTTGTACGCAATTGTACATAATTAGGTATAAATAACTCATGTGATACTATTAACCCACATTCGTCTATTGATACCCACTATTATACAACAGTTGCATTAATACCAATCAAAATTCTTTTGAGATACATTACAATATTTTCAACGAGAGAATATTTTCTATTCCCAAAACACTAGACAGCTCTGACAAAATATCTTCCTTCCTTTTTCTTGACTTTTTTGACAACCTGTACTTCATGTTTAGAGGGGAGAAAGATAGCGGATCCACCAAAGTTATGTAAGATCTCGCAGTTTTAAAGTAATCTCCTTATTTGTTCGCGGGAGGCTGAGACGCAATTTGCCTTGGGAATGTCTTGTTTGTGCTTGAGGTACCCTTTTAAGTTATGTTCGAAATATTAATGTATCTTGCATTGTGATTTTTTTCTACAGAAGTTTTAAAATTAAGAATAAATTAGTTTTTTTATTATTTTAGCTGATATATATACATCTGTGCATAAAGCATCGTCTCATTGAGTAGCCAGGGCTGTGCTTCCTGGATTCGGCAATTGAAACTCGAGGGGGCCCTGCACAAGTCCGAGGCAATGTGTTTTCATGGTCCTCAGAACGCGTGTATACATCTATACCCCTACAACGCATGTATACCTCTCCTACCGTTATCTGGGCCGGATCCCACATCGGCGTCGGGTCGACGATTAAGTACCTGGGACTCGTCATCGACAGCGGGTGTAATTTCGAGGAGAATTGCCGACGTTTGGCTTCCAGACTAGAGCGGGCCGGGGATGAATGCGTCCCAAAGAGTCATGGCCAACCGGCTATTCCGAGAATACCGCACGGTCTCCGGTGAGGCGGCGAGCGTCCTTGCCGGTTTTCATCGGTCCACATTGTGATTGCCCAGCCTTGGTGCCAAGTTTTGGGTATAATATTCGTAGGTAGGTACTATAGAGACCTTTCTCCGTCAACAAAAAAGGTAATATAGAGACAGGGCTGTTCCTGATTCTTTGTTTGCAATTATTGAGTTGTAAACACCAACCTATTCCAACCGACCTACTTATATTGCCAACTGTAGAGTTGGCAATATAAATAGGTTGGTTAGAGTCCAAATGTAGTTAAACAGCAGTGTATTGCACACATAATTGTCATTGTTAAAGGATCTATTATAAGTGATTACCCATCCTACTCATCTGACCATTTTAAGTGCAGCTACAACCATGCACTTGTTATTCAGTTGTAACCATACCAGTTTTATCTTCATTTTACTCTAGCTGTTGCGTGACATTATTGCTAAACAAGAAAAAAGGCGACTCACAGATGTTAGCAGTCTCCTATAATTTCCCATAAAGATGCGCTCATACTGTGCTAGTATTATTTCATTATAGCTGGTCCTTACTGTCTCACTGCCGGGCAACTGCCGCCCACCATTCCTTTTATCTGCTTTTTATTTATGTTCTAGAAAAGATTAAAAGACCAGAAAATGTCAGGTCATATAAGATTACAAGGGTTTTACAATATTATATATCTAGGATCACAGATCTATGAGTCATATTTATATGATAATGTAATATAAAAAGTTAATTAAAAAAACCCGACTGCTTGAAAAGTGAACTAAAAAGAAGTAAACAAGAAGAAAATCAAGCTGTGCAGTCGGAGGATACATATTTGCGAGCTGGCTGACCAAAATCAGATGTATCCTCCGACTGCACAGCATGATTTTCTTCTTGTTTACTTCTTTTTAGTTCGCTTTTCAAGCAGTCGGGTTTTTTTATTTTTTTAATTAACTTTTTTTATTTGCAAATTTTTGGTATTTTTTTTTAATTAGGTGCATTTAAACTTATAAGTGTTATGTATTTTTGTAATCACCTCTTAAAACCCTTTATTTTGATACCCCCACGAAGGGTGAGGAAGAAAAAAAAATTTTTTTTCCAATTTTTATGTGGCCAGTGACACTTGCAGAGCTAAGACGAATCGATTGACGTAAGAATCATCAAAATCGGCCAACACGTTTGGTCTCTAGAACGCCACATAGGAACAAACATACATACATAGACTGATAAAAACATTACCCTCCTTCGGCAGTCGGGTCAAAATATGATTCATTTCGTCTTTGATAATTTTATATAATGTATGATCCAGTATGATCCTAGATATATAATACTGTAAAAGCCCCTAGGAGTCAAAAGCACTGTCATTTTGTTGAACTGACACTCCTTTCAAAAGCACCTGTAGCGGCACCAACACCGCCACTTACAAACTAATGACATGACGTCACACAAACCCTGCATAGCGCAAGCAAAGTTTTCGGCGCGATTTAAACACATACAACAGTCCGACAATAACCGTTGGGCAGTTGCCCGGACCAAACACAACACGACGGGTGTCGGAGGATCCCATTTCTGTGTAGGTTTGTGGGACTTTACACCCTGTTCCACTTGGTTCCAAACACCCGCAGCTCTGATTCTAAGTATATGAACGTAAGATCGTTTCACATACTTTTTTGTTTTAATTTAGAAGCCAATGGTTCCAGAAAGTTACCTGAGATTTGGTTTATATAAGATAGTTTATTTGAATAACAAACACCAATAAGTATGCAAGATGACATTTTAATGGCAGTGATAAAATACTTTAATGTAAAACTTAACAACGCTAATTAATGTGAATTCTGAATTTGACATTCAGAATTCACATTTTCTATACAAAAAAAGCTTAAAATATTTATTGCAGAAATAAAAAGTTTTACTTTCAAAAAGCTTTAAATACTCTGAAATAAACTTCTAAGCGCGTGCTTATGAATATTTTTCTGTCACAATTCTTCGAAGCACGACCTCATTTGTAAATTATTACCCACTCACCATCCATCTAACTCGCACAATGTAAACTAGTCTTTAGGAACAGTAAACAAGTGAAATCGCGTGCATTTTCTTCGGGCGTGTAAAAACGGGGAGAAAATGATGTACGGTTATTGCCCTGTTTTATTATACGTAAAATATATTAAACGGGAACTTGAAATTAAAAGTGAAAGAGCAGTGGGAAGCGCACATGCATGCTTAGGTCTCGGATTGCAATTTGGATGAAATAGAAATGCTTTGTATCGGACTATGGGTAATTTTTAATTCATTGGCTATCGAGTTTTACGTTTTTTTTTTCACCCTGAATCTACTACAACTGTAAAACCACAAAGTTTCGCCTACTTTATCGTACATCATTAAATTAGACACAGATTGTTTTTTTTTGTATTTGCTTTCCTATCAATGGGTACAAGGTATACCCCAAGTCTCAGGATATCTTTTCTCACGCCAAAACGACAACTTGGCCAAGCGTCCAAGGACGACACGTCTTTCTGGGTCAGCCTCGGTGGCACCGTCCATTTTCAGGCACCCATTGTTTAGAGACGCTGGAGTCTCTGGGTAAACAATGGGTGCCCTTGCTTTTTTTACTGTTTTGTTTGTCTTGGAAGTCGGTTTATTTTTTTGTGGAAAATGTTTTTATTTCTCTCTTTTTAGTATTAGTACACCACCACAAACAAATTTTCAGGTTCTTTAGTAAAGTACCTAAAGGATTGACAAAATACCCATGAAAACTGCTGAACCTATTTTGATAAAACTTGCACTATTCCCTGAGTTGAGACATACCCAATACAACACAAAAATAATGATCACGATCCAAACAACAAACATACATACATTACACTTATAAAACACATACACATTTAGAAGCCCACACAGAGTAAAATATGTGAATATTGTGCAGTTCCAACAATATTAGATACATACATATCGAATTGATTATGTCCTTTACTTGAAGTCCTTTTCTGTCACAATTCTTCGAAGCACGACCTCATTTGTAAATTATTACCCACTCACCATCCATCTAACTCGCACAATGTAAACTAGTCTTTAGGAACAGTAAACAAGTGAAATCGCGTGCATTTTCTTCGGGCGTGTAAAAACGGGGAGAAAATGATGTACGGTTATTGCCCTGTTTTATTATACGTAAAATATATTAAACGGGAACTTGAAATTAAAAGTGAAAGAGCAGTGGGAAGCGCACATGCATGCTTAGGTCTCGGATTGCAATTTGGATGAAATAGAAATGCTTTGTATCGGACTATGGGTAATTTTTAATTCATTGGCTATCGAGTTTTACGTTTTTTTTTTCACCCTGAATCTACTACAACTGTAAAACCACAAAGTTTCGCCTACTTTATCGTACATCATTAAATTAGACACAGATTGTTTTTTTTTGTATTTGCTTTCCTATCAATGGGTACAAGGTATACCCCAAGTCTCAGGATATCTTTTCTCACGCCAAAACGACAACTTGGCCAAGCGTCCAAGGACGACACGTCTTTCTGGGTCAGCCTCGGTGGCACCGTCCATTTTCAGGCACCCATTGTTTAGAGACGCTGGAGTCTCTGGGTAAACAATGGGTGCCCTTGCTTTTTTTACTGTTTTGTTTGTCTTGGAAGTCGGTTTATTTTTTTGTGGAAAATGTTTTTATTTCTCTCTTTTTAGTATTAGTACACCACCACAAACAAATTTTCAGGTTCTTTAGTAAAGTACCTAAAGGATTGACAAAATACCCATGAAAACTGCTGAACCTATTTTGATAAAACTTGCACTATTCCCTGAGTTGAGACATACCCAATACAACACAAAAATAATGATCACGATCCAAACAACAAACATACATACATTACACTTATAAAACACATACACATTTAGAAGCCCACACAGAGTAAAATATGTGAATATTGTGCAGTTCCAACAATATTAGATACATACATATCGAATTGATTATGTCCTTTACTTGAAGTCGGTAATAATAAAAAACCGGCCAAGTGCGAGTCGGACTCGCGCACGAAGGGTTCCGTACCATTATCGTAAAAAACGGCAAAAAAACACGTTTGTTGTATGGGAGCACCACTTAAATATTTATTTTATTCTGTTTTTAGTATTTGTATAGCGGCAATAGAAATACATAATCTGTGAAAATTTCAACTGTCTAGCTATCACGGTTCATGAGATACAGCCTGGTGACAGACAGACGGACCGCGGAGTCTTAGTAATAGGGTCCCGTTTTTACCCTTTGGGTACGGAACCCTAAAAACAAAGGCAAAGGAAACTAAAATAAAAAAACTGGCAACAAATGATACGTTACTAAATTGCTCCAGCTTGCTACCTACGGATGTGTTCTATATTTTTAAGTGGCCACGAAAATTGCCGGTATTTCGTTGTGCGCAACTCTAAGCGCTTTTTAATGTCATCCGCTCACGTTGCAAGAAACGGTTCATTATATCACTGTACGGAACCGCTAGCAGAATGGAAAACATGCTGGGTTATTTATTTTGTTAATAATAAAATTGTTAATCTTTGGTATTGGTCGATATTTCTCGAAGTCTTTTTGGGTTGGAATTGTAGTAAAGCTTCTACGTATACGTAAGCTTCCATTGGGGTTTCTACTGTAATTAAGTTTCTACATACACCTCTCGCAGATTTTTGTTCATTGTTTTAATGCTGTTTAAAATATTAATTGCCGAAGATCGATAGATTTTATGACATTCATGTTTAAAATTGTCGGATACTTTTAATCTGAAAGGTCAGGTCCCTCAACTACAGAAATAAATGCGAGAATGGCAAGTTGAAGGTGCATTCAAGGAATAACTTACTTCGCCGCCTAACGTCCACCAGATGTGAATTCTGAATTTGACATTCAGAATTCACATTTTCTATACAAAAAAAGCTTAAAATATTTATTGCAGAAATAAAAAGTTTTACTTTCAAAAAGCTTTAAATACTCTGAAATAAACTTCTAAGCGCGTGCTTATGAATATTTTTCTGTCACAATTCTTCGAAGCACGACCTCATTTGTAAATTATTACCCACTCACCATCCATCTAACTCGCACAATGTAAACTAGTCTTTAGGAACAGTAAACAAGTGAAATCGCGTGCATTTTCTTCGGGCGTGTAAAAACGGGGAGAAAATGATGTACGGTTATTGCCCTGTTTTATTATACGTAAAATATATTAAACGGGAACTTGAAATTAAAAGTGAAAGAGCAGTGGGAAGCGCACATGCATGCTTAGGTCTCGGATTGCAATTTGGATGAAATAGAAATGCTTTGTATCGGACTATGGGTAATTTTTAATTCATTGGCTATCGAGTTTTACGTTTTTTTTTTCACCCTGAATCTACTACAACTGTAAAACCACAAAGTTTCGCCTACTTTATCGTACATCATTAAATTAGACACAGATTGTTTTTTTTTGTATTTGCTTTCCTATCAATGGGTACAAGGTATACCCCAAGTCTCAGGATATCTTTTCTCACGCCAAAACGACAACTTGGCCAAGCGTCCAAGGACGACACGTCTTTCTGGGTCAGCCTCGGTGGCACCGTCCATTTTCAGGCACCCATTGTTTAGAGACGCTGGAGTCTCTGGGTAAACAATGGGTGCCCTTGCTTTTTTTACTGTTTTGTTTGTCTTGGAAGTCGGTTTATTTTTTTGTGGGAAATGTTTTTATTTCTCTCTTTTTAGTATTAGTACACCACCACAAACAAATTTTCAGGTTCTTTAGTAAAGTACCTAAAGGATTGACAAAATACCCATGAAAACTGCTGAACCTATTTTGATAAAACTTGCACTATTCCCTGAGTTGAGACATACCCAATACAACACAAAAATAATGATCACGATCCAAACAACAAACATACATACATTACACTTATGAAACACATACACATTTAGAAGCCCACACAGAGTAAAATATGTGAATATTGTGCAGTTCCAACAATATTAGATACATACATATCGAATTGATTATGTCCTTTACTTGAAGTCGGTAATAATAAAAAACCGGCCAAGTGCGAGTCGGACTCGCGCACGAAGGGTTCCGTACCATTATCGTAAAAAACGGCAAAAAAACACGTTTGTTGTATGGGAGCACCACTTAAATATTTATTTTATTCTGTTTTTAGTATTTGTATAGCGGCAATAGAAATACATAATCTGTGAAAATTTCAACTGTCTAGCTATCACGGTTCATGAGATACAGCCTGGTGACAGACAGACGGACCGCGGAGTCTTAGTAATAGGGTCCCGTTTTTACCCTTTGGGTACGGAACCCTAAAAACAAAGGCAAAGGAAACTAAAATAAAAAAACTGGCAACAAATGATACGTTACTAAATTGCTCCAGCTTGCTACCTACGGATGTGTTCTATATTTTTAAGTGGCCACGAAAATTGCCGGTATTTCGTTGTGCGCAACTCTAAGCGCTTTTTAATGTCATCCGCTCACGTTGCAAGAAACGGTTCATTATATCACTGTACGGAACCGCTAGCAGAATGGAAAACATGCTGGGTTATTTATTTTGTTAATAATAAAATTGTTAATCTTTGGTATTGGTCGATATTTCTCGAAGTCTTTTTGGGTTGGAATTGTAGTAAAGCTTCTACGTATACGTAAGCTTCCATTGGGGTTTCTACTGTAATTAAGTTTCTACATACACCTCTCGCAGATTTTTGTTCATTGTTTTAATGCTGTTTAAAATATTAATTGCCGAAGATCGATAGATTTTATGACATTCATGTTTAAAATTGTCGGATACTTTTAATCTGAAAGGTCAGGTCCCTCAACTACAGAAATAAATGCGAGAATGGCAAGTTGAAGGTGCATTCAAGGAATAACTTACTTCGCCGCCTAACGTCCACCAGATGTGAATTCTGAATTTGACATTCAGAATTCACATTTTCTATACAAAAAAAGCTTAAAATATTTATTGCAGAAATAAAAAGTTTTACTTTCAAAAAGCTTTAAATACTCTGAAATAAACTTCTAAGCGCGTGCTTATGAATATTTTTCTGTCACAATTCTTCGAAGCACGACCTCATTTGTAAATTATTACCCACTCACCATCCATCTAACTCGCACAATGTAAACTAGTCTTTAGGAACAGTAAACAAGTGAAATCGCGTGCATTTTCTTCGGGCGTGTAAAAACGGGGAGAAAATGATGTACGGTTATTGCCCTGTTTTATTATACGTAAAATATATTAAACGGGAACTTGAAATTAAAAGTGAAAGAGCAGTGGGAAGCGCACATGCATGCTTAGGTCTCGGATTGCAATTTGGATGAAATAGAAATGCTTTGTATCGGACTATGGGTAATTTTTAATTCATTGGCTATCGAGTTTTACGTTTTTTTTTTCACCCTGAATCTACTACAACTGTAAAACCACAAAGTTTCGCCTACTTTATCGTACATCATTAAATTAGACACAGATTGTTTTTTTTTGTATTTGCTTTCCTATCAATGGGTACAAGGTATACCCCAAGTCTCAGGATATCTTTTCTCACGCCAAAACGACAACTTGGCCAAGCGTCCAAGGACGACACGTCTTTCTGGGTCAGCCTCGGTGGCACCGTCCATTTTCAGGCACCCATTGTTTAGAGACGCTGGAGTCTCTGGGTAAACAATGGGTGCCCTTGCTTTTTTTACTGTTTTGTTTGTCTTGGAAGTCGGTTTATTTTTTTGTGGAAAATGTTTTTATTTCTCTCTTTTTAGTATTAGTACACCACCACAAACAAATTTTCAGGTTCTTTAGTAAAGTACCTAAAGGATTGACAAAATACCCATGAAAACTGCTGAACCTATTTTGATAAAACTTGCACTATTCCCTGAGTTGAGACATACCCAATACAACACAAAAATAATGATCACGATCCAAACAACAAACATACATACATTACACTTATAAAACACATACACATTTAGAAGCCCACACAGAGTAAAATATGTGAATATTGTGCAGTTCCAACAATATTAGATACATACATATCGAATTGATTATGTCCTTTACTTGAAGTCGGTAATAATAAAAAACCGGCCAAGTGCGAGTCGGACTCGCGCACGAAGGGTTCCGTACCATTATCGTAAAAAACGGCAAAAAAACACGTTTGTTGTATGGGAGCACCACTTAAATATTTATTTTATTCTGTTTTTAGTATTTGTATAGCGGCAATAGAAATACATAATCTGTGAAAATTTCAACTGTCTAGCTATCACGGTTCATGAGATACAGCCTGGTGACAGACAGACGGACCGCGGAGTCTTAGTAATAGGGTCCCGTTTTTACCCTTTGGGTACGGAACCCTAAAAACAAAGGCAAAGGAAACTAAAATAAAAAAACTGGCAACAAATGATACGTTACTAAATTGCTCCAGCTTGCTACCTACGGATGTGTTCTATATTTTTAAGTGGCCACGAAAATTGCCGGTATTTCGTTGTACGCAACTCTAAGCGCTTTTTAATGTCATCCGCTCACGTTGCAAGAAACGGTTCATTATATCACTGTACGGAACCGCTAGCAGAATGGAAAACATGCTGGGTTATTTATTTTGTTAATAATAAAATTGTTAATCTTTGGTATTGGTCGATATTTCTCGAAGTCTTTTTGGGTTGGAATTGTAGTAAAGCTTCTACGTATACGTAAGCTTCCATTGGGGTTTCTACTGTAATTAAGTTTCTACATACACCTCTCGCAGATTTTTGTTTATTGTTTTAATGCTGTTTAAAATATTAATTGCCGAAGATCGATAGATTTTATGACATTCATGTTTAAAATTGTCGGATACTTTTAATCTGAAAGGTCAGGTCCCTCAACTACAGAAATAAATGCGAGAATGGCAAGTTGAAGGTGCATTCAAGGAATAACTTACTTCGCCGCCTAACGTCCACCAGATGGGAGCAACCCCTCAAGTCCTGCGAACGGCTGGCATGGCACTCTGTTTCTCCGCTAGTGAATATGCAAGGCCGGTATAGAGTCGCTCTACCCACTCCAAATTAGTGGATACAGCTCTAAATGAGACGTGCCGGATTGCCACAGGTTGCCTCAAACCGACTCCTATACGAATGCTGTATCCACTTAACGGCATTGCGCCCCCGGAAATTCGCAGGACTTTAGCAAGTTGCACAGAGAGGGCGAAACTAGAAAATGACCCACGCCACCCAATGCACAATTATAGCTCAGTGCCCCAACACCTTAAAAGCCGCAAAAGTTTTCTAGGGTTCGTGAGTCTATGTGATGGCAACTCCTCTTCGGCTAGATGCGACCTTTTGTGAGAGAAACTCAAGCCTGCCAATTTCATCGGGCCATTGGAGAGCCTTCCATCTGGGTACACTCTGCCGAGTTCGATCTAGAAAACCCTAAATAGACTCCGCAATCAGGTTGGCCGCAGCAAGGACAACCTCCACAGGTAGGGGCGTTCTCTGATGATACTATTCATCATTGCTTGTGCAGCACCTCTCCGCAGACCATGGCCCATCTCACGGTGCACAGCATGTCCTGTTACCTGTACTTGCCGGACCTTATGACTGCGTCAAATGGTGTTGCCGTGGCTGAATTCTGGCCCAAACACAATATTAAACTTTTTATATTTGCTATCGACACGCTAAGAAGTACTCCATAAGGTGAAGAGTCTAAATATATTCCTTTCTGATAGAAATAGCATGAAGCTACGGATTATAGCAACAGTGGCTACTATACCGTGCCTAATATCCCATCCCACTTCTAATATAAACGCGAAAGTTTGTAAGGATGCATGGATGTCTGTTACTTTACACCCGAAAAAAAGTTGCAATTATTTAAAAATTTGTTAATTGAGGGGATTTCTAGGTGTCTACTGTATAGAGAGGCTAGATAAAATAAAAAAAATGAAACAGAATTTTCAGTTTTGCTGAAACGGCCTTGCAGAATGTATTTTGTTACGGTAGGTGGCATACGGCCTCATTACCATCGAGGCGGTCCGGCCAGTGCTCGAGCGCTGGCTCGGGAGGAGGCACGGCTCCCTGTCGTTTCGGGTGACGCAGGTGCTCTCGGGGCATGGTTGCTTCGGGAAGTACCTGTGTCGCATAAACAGGGAGCCGGACGCCCGGTGTCACCACTGCGTCGACTGCCGGGAGGACACGGCGCGGCATACGCTGGCAGAGTGTGCCGCTTGGGAGGAGCCACGCCGTGCCCTCATCTCTGAAGTAGGCAGTGACCTGTCGCTGCCGGCTGTAGTCGAGTCTATGGTCGGCAGCGAGGAGTCCTGGGACGCGGTGGTATCCTTCTGCGAAACAGTCGTCTCGCAGAAGGAAGCTGCGGAGAGGGAGAGGGAGATTTCATCCGCTAACCCGATCCGCAGAAGACGCGCCGGGCGTCGGCGGAGGGCGGACAACGCCCTCTTCCAGCCCCCCTAAATGGGTCCAGGGGCGACGGACTCGGGGACGTCCGTCGCCCCCCAGATATCAGGACCCGAGGTGGTGGCGCGTAGTGTTCCACGCGCGCCCCTCTTAGACGTCGCGGGGGGAGTCCAACACCTCACTCCCCCCCAACCCGAGATCGTGGCCCGCAGAGGCGGGCCGGCACTAGCCGGGGGTTGCGGAAGTATCGTTGTTCCCGCGACCCCCGGTGCAGGTGTGAGACGGAACACCGGGGTGGTTTTTAGTCAGTACAAGTCTGACAGACCCCTTCGCCCCCCAGGGCGGAGGACATCCAATGAGGATTTTCCACCCCGAAACAAAAAAAAAAAAAAAAAAAAAAAAAAAGGTGGCATACGACCACGGTTATCCTCTATGGAATAGTTTGAACATAATAATTTCAGATGAGAATATGTTTTTGTTTCATACTTTTTAGAGCGTGATTTTTCAGTAGTCGGGTTTTTGTTTTTGAACTTATTTTTTATTTAAAGTATTTTGGGATTTTTGCAGAGCCACATTATATTTTTTTTTCTGTTTAGGCATGGCGGGGTGGGGTGTTTTTTTTTGTTCTTGACTGCTTGCTCCCTAGAGGGCGCCATATTCAATTTAATGAGACGTCACATAGCCTATAACCAACGGACAAGCAAGACGCTTCCAACGACACCTCATTTGTCAAATTATGATTAGTAGTTTAGAAGTTGTGAGGGAACAGATGAACATATATACTTACTTACATACACACATACCGGTTAAAAACATAACCTTCCCTTTTGCATCGCCGTAGTCGGGTAAACTACAAATTCCACGCGGGCGTATTATATGTATTTAAAGCATCAGAATCACCATTGTTTTCGGTGAACACAAGAAGGCAACCGATATCAAGCGCTTTAATTATCCATTTAATTTAACTTACATAAGATAAACGTAGTTCCTTTGAAAATTTTCTTCAAAGCAAAAAAACACGATTCAAGGAAATAGAAGACTTCTGACAACGTATATTTTTCTAAATAACGACGACGTCAAATTAATATGAGAAATCACGTAACAAGATTTTCTTTTCCCAGACATATTTTTTTTGTGTCATCGGAAATTTACTAAGAATTTTCAATTTTATTAGCCAGTTCTATTAATATCAGGAATCTATCTCTAGCCTGTCGATAATTAAAATCTTGCTGAGTTTAGAATTGATAAAGCAAAAGCCAATTAATTAAGATGACTTTCAGTTAGATACCTTCGCTAACGATTTCTAAGTCAGTCCAATTTGTTATTGTTAAATAACGTTGACATTCTGGACAAAGTGACGCTTTACGGTCAAAGGTCTAAAAAGGATTAAGTACGTGGCGTTTCAATAGCGCATGTCAATTTGGGGTTTTGACAACCATTATTTTTTTGTCTATTGCACATGCTGTATTAATTTCTTCATTTGGGTTTCTTGTTCCATCTATATCTATATGTAGTACGCACTAGATTTAGTGATCCGAACACTCACTCTGTTCGACTGAACTGTACTGCACTCCGTACACTTTGTTGTTACACTATTTTGAACGAAACGCGTATACGCCATGAATTTACGACGACGTTTTGATCGCGAGTAAACTAAACTCTTTAAACGATCTAGCGCTGCATGTTTTAATAGTTTGATTAGACAACATAAATAATGTTTAGCGCTGCAGCTAACTTTAGTTCTAACTCACCAGCATCTTAACAAATGGTTTTCATGAATGATCTTGTCTATCGCTAGAATTTAAGTCAATGGTTCTATCGCTGAATTATACACTAGGGTTTATTTCGTAACATGTATTTTCAGGAGAGTTTCAAATTTACAGAAAATCACATGAACAACGAACAAAGAAAACTTCAACTTTGAAACAAAAACATATCGTGCGTTTCCAGAATACCCACAATTCCTTCCAAACACTTACCATGGACGTATTATTAACTGCCGAAAACAAAAATAATACACTAGAGCAACACTGCCCCTTTATGAGCTAGCGATCGCCCCCTGCTCCGCCTGCGTGGCTTGATAACTAGTCCAAATAACACTTAATAATAGTGTTAAAAGTGTTTCACGAACACTTTAACGTGATCATTAGAACCTGCGTCGCCATAATTATTGGTTGGCGTTACAAAAAATGCCAAAATGGTAGGAAAGAGGGTAGTTTTTGTTCTATTTTTATGTTTTCAGGCCATTATGAAGAATGCTTCATTATTTGTATGTTGAGGTTCTAAAAACTCAACATACAAGTAATAATAATAATGGCGTAGTTCCAAATGGAAGTAAAATGTCTTATGAGTAGGTAGATCGTAGATTGAAAAATTGGAATTTATGTAAATTCTACGAATCTTTTTTGGGGTCTGGAGTTGGTCTGATTTGTTCTGTCTCCTGTTTGATATAAAGGGAAATGGACATTATGTTTTTGTGTTTCTACTCTTCTATTATTTTCTGATTAATTTCATTGCGGGATCCAAGACAGTTAAATTCATTCTCCGGGACTTCGTCGAGCTTTATTGCCTCGGTGCATTTCTGGTGGACACCACTATTGATCTCTCTGAAAGCTCTTTCTAACCATATCATCTTTTACACAGTCGATCGATCGTTGCATTGGTCTCACCCTATTGTTTACTGTTGGGAAATGAAGGCAACACTTCGGGCGGCCGGAACGCGCCGTCCACGCTGAACGCGCCATGTGGGTCACGCGGATGTGTATCCGCGTGACCCACATGGCATAGGTGTGTGAGTGCGCAGCGCGGCGGCGACGTGGCGCGGCTCGGCTAATGACTCACTTCTTCGCCATCCACCGCGATAGTCGAATCCTCTCTCTTAAAACCATATTGTTTGTCCGGGACAATTCATTTGTAATTATAACTGCATTAAACCATTTGCCTATTTATGTTTCACTTATTTTTCATCCACGAGCTAACATGGTCCTTCGAACCGGATCTATTTATTTCGCTCAAAACTTTCCTTGAGTAATAGATGTGTTTTTTTTTCTTACTGGTTAGGTTAAAAAACCAGGACTGAAAACATAACATAACATCACGGCTGTATTTGCCGAAAGGTTAGGCAGAAGTGCATCTACAGTAGGTTTACCCACATTTCGTTATTTTTAACACAGTCACAGTTATTTTTATGTCCTATGTAATAGGGGGGCAACAGGAAAATCTACAATAATAAAAGCAGTCCTGAATATAATTCATTTATTTCAGTGTGGGGTGCTTTCAACTTTAGTTCTTCGTAAGTTTGCTCTTGAAGTGAGGCGGGGAATGCTTGGTTAAAAATGCAATAAGTTAGTCTAATGCTTTGAACCGCTAATTTATTGAGAAAGAAAGAAAATACTGGTGCTTACTGAGTCCACTAGATTGGATTATACCGTCAGAGATATATTTGTTGGTGTGATTTGCTTGTGTTTGGCTATTTTAATAAAAACTGTTCTTTTATGCGTTTTGAGGATGTGCCTGTAGTACTCTTTGTTATGTCTTAAAAATAAACATACAACGAAATAATCGGCAGAGTCGGTCATTCTTTTAAAAACTGAAATACCAATAAAATGTTGGATCTCAAACACCTGGTCACCACGAGTCTTTATAATTGGATTTGGAAGCCAAAGTTAGCTTTGAAGTAAAAGGTATCTCAAAAAATAAATGAAAAATAATAACTGCCAAGAATATGCCTGGAAATATTAAAAATACAGCTGCTAACTTATTCGAAAGGAGACTAAAGACCAAATTAAAGGTCAACAACACTTTCAAAGGCGTTTAATGAATACAAGAACAATTTAATACGGACTCCTCGTCCCACTCCATAAAGGGAACTCTTTGAGCGGCAACTAATTAAAAAAAAGTTATTAAAAAGCTGAAAACAGCGAGTTGTCGAACTCCATGAATTAATTTAGTTAAAAATTGAACCTTTTTCTTGTCACTGCGTGTTTTTCTTCGACACTTTTATAGTAAAGAGTTTTATAACTTTTAATTAATGTATTTAATTGTAAAAGATCCTGTTAATAAATATTGCTTGTTAATACTTTTTTGAAGAAAATTGTGAAATACTGTTTAATATTTAAGGCAGTCTGAAGAAGGGAAAAATAGGAAGTTCTAACTTTTTAAGATTTCAGGGATCTGTAATCGAAAGACACAAGGCTGTCAAGCAATTTACTTAGTGCTTAGAGCCTAATATATCTTCCTGCAGCCTTAGACAAGTGACATTCTAAGTCAAAAGATGTATGGGAAAATTAAACACTATTGAAATGTCACATGATCAATCCCATACATTTTGGCATTTCGACAATCACCATCGCTAACATCGAATGACAATTGTCCAGTGCCTCTGATGGCGCGACACAATTCAATACCTAGGCTAATTGTTCAGATATCGCGTAGGTACCTAAGAAAAATTGCATCCATGTGATCGTATCTAACTGTAAATAAACTGCCTATCATCATCATCATCTTCAGCCTTTTAATGATCCCACTGCTGGGACACAGGCCTCCTCTCTGTGAGAGAGAATGGGCCTTAATCCACCACACGGGCCCAGTGCGTTTGGTGGATGTCACATATTTTCGAATGTTTTGGTTTTAGTACATGCCGGTTTCCTCTCGATGATTTCCTTCATCGTTTTTTGAGCAGTGGCGATGAAATAATTTATACAATGTAAAGCACCGGCCAGGGTTCGAACCCACGACCTGCGACACGTAATCGCGGCTGGGGTCAGTGGGCCACCACTGCTCCTATATCGCCAATCAGTGTTATATACATCGTATCACGTTGAGCCTTCAGAGGCCCTGACAAGTGATATTCTATCATCGCAACTTCGCAAGCGTGGCGATAGCGATTCGAAAAAAGTAAAAAATGTTTGGGAATATGAAACACACAGTCACGTGATTATTCCCTTAGATCTTGGTATTTCGACTATCGCCTTTGCTGAAATCAAATAAAACTTGTTTAGAGCTTCAGAAGATCGCTAACCTGGCAAGTAAAGAAGTGAAACAAACGTTCCATGACGTTCATAACGGGTTGCACTAAGTGCTTGGCGTCTTCGCGAGTCGCCTTTCCTAAGCTCTGAGCAAGCCACTTATTTTCGCCCTAATACCAATACCAATTTTGAAACTCCGTGCCCTAAATATAGAACATAATTTGTTACATGAAAAATCAAAGGACAATAAATATTAATTATTGGTAGGTAAATATAGAATGGTTTCCGTCAACTTTAATTGATGTTTAAGGGTTTCCTACCGCGTCATTGTTCGTTTAATAAATTACTTAACTTGTACTGTTTCAGTGTGTCTTATGTAATTTTCTTGTGATAATATTACTTTCTTTTGTTTAACGACAATTCGGGGTTTGATTGTGATAAGTTATTTGTTTTTCAGACCAGAAAAAGCTGTGCTTGTGAAGAAAACGTTATTTAAAATTTTAAATATCGAAATGCATTTTATTTTATTATTAACAAAAGTGACAGATGTATACATCTGACATCTGTCCCTTACGCACACTCAAAATAATCTTGCTATAAGAGCTTATGGTCACCCCCTGATCACAATTAAATTATTTAAGACTTGTGTTATGTACCTACCTATGATCTACAATAAAGATATTGAAGTTGAAGTTGACTTTTGCAGCGTGACAGTTGACAACGGAGATGACCAAACCAAAGTGATGTTGGACAAGAGCAACAAGATGATGACGAATGGCAAAGTTTTCAACTTACTTATTAATTTTAGTGGTAGAAGTAATTAGGTCTAGATTTCGCAAACGCTACTGCAGAGCATAAGGCCCTGGGTTTGATTCTCGGCTGGGGGAAGTTATATTGGTTTTTATCATCTGGAATTTCTCAGTTGCAGTCCAGAGTTTGGACTTGTGACCAGTTGATGTCAGTTGGCCCACTCCCTATGTATAACTTGATACTTAAAATATGAGGTGCTAATAAATTAACTCTAAGAATTTTAAGAAGAAGAAAATTTAAAAGAAATCATCGGTTCCAAAGAAATGTAATTATTTGTATTATGCGTACATGATTGAAATTGCGCAACATATAACGTCCAGGCAGTCGGCCGGTCTGGCGGTCACCGACCCGCGCCATAGAGCGCAGTATTTACTGGAATACGTAGGTAGGTTATTTTTGTAAAGTAATAAAATCGTTTTTTTTTTGTTTGTAATCGTTTTGTTTATCGATGCCGAGTAATCGTATGAAATTCTTAGAGTTAATTTTTTAACAACTTATATGGTGGGCGAAATATTGCTGTATTAAGTGCACACCAGCCTAAACCTTCGGGCAACAAAAAATAATGCATTCATACTCGTATCTACCAATCCATTCCACCTTCCTTAGTTCATCAACTTTTTAATTGTAATCCGCCCCATGGTTTACTGAATGAACACTGAAAAACAAATACCTATACCTACGAAGCAAAAAAATCCCACCCGTCCAAAAACAAAACTTCAAATACATCTTTAGCAAACGCGCGTATCTTAACGAATATCCTTCAGCATCATATAAATAAATGGGGTATAAGATGGAAAATACGTAAAACAAAACGAATGTGGCGTAAGCGTATCGTATGAATGTGATTACTGAAAGATTAGCCGTCTAAGTAAAGTTCAATGAACCGAGATGTGTAACTGATATAGGTAACTATATCTTTGAGAAGATTTGTCCCATAGTGGTGCAGTAATGGTAACAGAAGTTTAGTATAAGCAGGTGAGATGAGGAGTGTGTTACGTGACTTAGAAAAGATGTTATAAACAACTTTTTGGAATGACACCAGCAGCCTTAGTGCGTAAGTGAGTTCGGCAAGGCAAAGGGCAAAGAGTATGAATAATCACCCGCGTGGCCCGCGTGATGCATTATGGCCATCTTCCTCTCACAGAGAAAAGGCCTATTGTTCGGAATGAAATTTTCCGTTCCCTTTCTGTTATTTTGTTGCAACACTGAGTCAACTCGCTGTCATGGATATTGACAGTTGTTGGTCGAGTTGACAGCTGTGAAAAAAATGTGATTTGACATGGCTGAACGTGATTCCGTGGGTCTCAGTTTTGATTATTTTCGAATTGCTAAATAATCAACCCATCGGTATTGAAAATTGCGGTCGCCATCCGCTATTGGTATTGTGCTCCGTCCGTGCAGGTGTATTTGTGTATATTTCGCGCGCAGCGAGGTATTAGTAGACGGGAGCGTGTCTAGGTGTCTGCTGGCAGCCGGAACCCCGGCTCAGACCACGTCTATTGTCCCTTCCTTAATATATATCTTCCTCTACGTAATCTCCCGACTTGACACGGGATTGGACGAAGACCTGGAGACCACCACGAGGACAAGGGTAAGTGCATAGTTGTAAGTAGCACTTTCCGCCTGTCAGACATGAACCAGTATTTCTAAAGAATAAACCCCTAGCTACCACTGCCACTTATCGTGGTTTCGCGGGTATAGATCTAATAGGATCCAAGAGTCGCAGTATTGCTATGGGCCCCAGCTGTATTTAATATTTTTCTATGGGCTGGGGCCCAGTGTTCGCTCCTTGGCTTTGTGATCCGAACACCTATGTCCGAGCAGTGGGAATGTTAAAGGTTGATTATACTCATACCGGACACGCATGTTGACTGTTATTTTCAAAAATTCTTCCTTGTAATAGTAATGGCGACAAAAGATATAGGTCTCCTACTAAAACATTGCAGTTTCGAAGCTCAAAGACTATAAAAAAGTTGCAGTATCTTTTTTGTCGCATAAATTGTAAAACTTAACTCCGAGAAGTGAATAACTTCGTCGTATAAAACGATGAGTTATTTGTTTGTGCACTATTGCAGTAAGCTTTTATTCTTTAGGAAAGGTTTTTAAAATCGTCATCAGGAGTTTGGATACTTTTATTTTTTTCAGTAGAAGAAGAACACTAATGTAACAAACTTATGTTTGGAGATAATGATTTTAAGAAGAAATTAAACATGTAATTAATAAATTAAAGTAGTCAAAGGACCACTGTCCGATTTTGGCGAAATAATAGTGTTTAAATGATCAGTATTGTTTACGAGACTACATGAATCAATTGTTTTTAAAAGAAAAGTAAACCAAACGGCACTAAAAAGTTGGATCACAGTTTAATTTTAATTGCAACATTTGCACTCTACCATAACATATTAAAATGCGTTTAATAGGGTATTCTACTATGTTTGAAAAAGTACTTTAAAAATATTGATCTGTTTTTTATATTTCGATGGTTGATTTCCTAAAAAAATACACAAAAATAAAATATTTCACCAAATACACTCGCTTTGTTACCATAAAAATACATTTAAATTTAAGCCTTTATTATGCCCGCAAAAGCGCTGTCTGCCATTTAAGTGACGTAATACTGGTATGTATACAAAACAGTCGTGACGACCGGCACTCATTGTATTTGGTGATTTTTGGTAAAATGATGAATTACAATCGAACTGCTTTTGTATTATTTATAATAAATGAGTACCTACTCGAAGATATATTTAGGCTGTTTAGGTATATTTTAATGTACTCTGAGTTTTATGTAGACTGAAATGACATACTTTTTGCCAGCTTATTGCCTCTATGACGTCACGCCATGGCAGCTCGTGTTTTAGTTTACGTGATATATAGGTTCAAACTATCGATTTTTAATTATAATATATTAAAACAATAATGTGTAAATCAGAATATTTAAGTATATTTGAACATACATTTAAAATTTTATCACATTTCATAATTTATTATATCTACACTCACAACGTAATGTTCCAAATACGAATTCAATAAATATTGCATAAACACGTACTTTATATTCGTGGATAGAATAAAATAACTTTTAATTTTTATAGCACACTTTTACTTTTTAATTTATTGGCGCTTATGGGCTCATTGACCTAATGTAGAAAAGTAGTGTCACTGTCTATGGATGCACGCGCTGCGCAGTCATGGTGCAATGAGAATCTAAATGGCCCACCATACCCATATTTTTTTTGTTTCCACTTTTATTTTATTTATACTGTATGAGTGAAGATAAAATAGTGTATGCAACGGCATATAATTAGGTATTAAAACACTCGCTTGTTAATATTACAGCGTGAGTTTATTACATTCGGCTTCGCCTCATGTGATAAACTCACGCTCGTGCTTTAATAACCCCTTTTATATGACCGCGCAAACTACTATTTCACTACCGAAAATATCCTAATCGAAGTTTTACATTTGGCCCGTGCACCTGCTACTTTCTGAATCATTTGTAAATAATAAGGCTAATAACTGCACTTATCCTACTGCATATCCCTGTACACTGTAAACCAGTGTAACTGATGAATCTTTGGACCCGATAGCTCGATACCAGAGTACATCTCACTGCTCCCGATTCGCTTTGATACAGCCCTTATGTTTTTTTATGCGAATTTATCTGCCATCAATCAGTGTTAGGAAGACATGCTGAGCTTGTCTGAGGGTTTTTACTCGAGTTGTATTTATTGGGATCTCGTTTGATAAGAAGGAATGACGTTGACAGTATGTTGTAGGGGAATACACTATTGGTAATGTGTTTATTTCTGGTTTAAGGAAATGTTTTTCGTAAATAGGTTAACTATTTGCGACAAGTCAAATGTTGGGAGTAGCATTTTTTTCCTACTTAAGAGTTGACCTAAATATTGTTTGAAGTAAATATTATATTTTCACTTCCTGAAAAATTGTACAGAAAAAATAATCGTAATAACTTACCTACTTTACTATTCTAGGTATAAGAAAGGCTCTGAAACGTTTTACCAACAGTCGATTGGCCCATGAACCGTTGGTCAACAGAATCTTTAATTCATTAACTTTTCATCCAAAGAACTCTTCACCCACGAACGTTTCGCCAACATAACTTTACGTCAGCGAATGTTTAACCAAGAGAATGTTTTGACCAATAACTTTTCATCCCACGAACGACTGGCCAACAGACACCGGTTCATAGGCCAATCGACTGTTGGCAAAACGTGTCAGAGCCTATAAGAAAATTAAAAAGAACTTGAATTAATAATTATATTTTTTATTTGCTCATCAATTCCTTTTTAATTTTTTGAATTTTTCCTTTTATTAATTTGAGTTCAAGAAAAGTCGCTAAATATTTTTCTTCATATAAATAATCCACGGACTTTCCTTTCAAAACTGTATATAGTATGTACACGAAAATTCACCCTAACTTAAATTCATTCAATATTTTCCGTCCACCGACGCCCGCGTGACTGAATTAGTCAGCTGGCCTAACCTAGGCCATTCAGAACAGACTGGCAATACAAAATTATATTATTCGATGTTTTATATATAAATTATGTGATTATGTTGCTAACATGGACAATTTTCAGCCAATCAGGGCGCCTCGACAATTTTGTTACGAAACTTTTTTTTTTATTTAGCACTGCGCGTGACTGGATGTTTACGTTAAAAATTTTGTAGTTTTAAACGACATTTTTCACGCTGTCTGTTTGTTTGGACAATCGGTTTAGGTATTTGTCTAAGCGAGGACTTTGACTGTGCAATTTGTATTGGAAAATCGAACGTTTGTTTATGTTAACTGTGCATCCGAATAAAAAAACCGGTCAAGTGCGAGTCGAACTCGTGCGCCGAGCGTTGCGTTCCTACCCATTACACCGACATAATAAAATTGGTATCATTTTTATTGTTGGCTAAGTTTGAAAGATATGGGCAAATTTACTTTTTCGCGAAAACTTGTAAGTACCAAAATTTACCTTAATTTAAACATTTTTAATTTTTTCCTTTATTTGTGCTGTAAGACCTTACTTTTTGCCAAATTTCGTGATTCTAGGTCAACGGGAACTATCACATAGGTTTTCGACCCAAAACCTACAGGGTACTTCCGGTTGACCTAGAATTGTCAATTTTGGTTAAAAGCAAGGTCTTACAGCACAAATAAAGGGAAAATGCCGAAGAATAAAAAAAAGTTGAAAATTAAGGTACATTTTGGTACTTACAAGTTTTCGCGATTGATTTTTAAACACCTAATAGGGACTGTAGACCTCAGTATCTGGTATAAATTTCAACTTGCTATGTCCACCCGTTCCTGAGAAAATCGGTGGTGACACACGGACATGCTCTCTCAAATTTCTCTCTGATGGTGGCGCGTGTGTTGGATCATTCGGTTCCCTTCATTATGGTTGAGCTGGGTGGTGCCGATTCATGCGTCATGTTCGTGAACGGGCGCCGTCAGTTGGGATTGGTCTTAACCGCTTCGGAAGCTTATATTTTTCTAGTACCTATTATGTAACTGCACAGTGCATGTGTTAGTACTTTTAATACTTTGTACCTGTACGTAGTCTAGTGTGTAGTGATTCTGGGTGCATTGTCCTCACACATGAATTTATTAATGTATGTACATATGTACCTAAATATTGTAAAATACTATTTTTAAAAAAAGAGTAAGTATGGAGTTTCTTTTGCGTTCTTCTCCATAACAAGCTACTTTCCGAATGCACGGTAGAATCAATTTTTATTCCTTGTAAATTTTAATGAACCTTATATCTAACGTTCTAAATTGCCGCTTGGTGGCCTAGTTGAAATAAAATATATTTGTCTTTTGCTTTGGACAAGAGAGTGATCTTATAAGGGTTCCTTTTATACCTTTTGAGGTACGGAACTCTCAACACAGCTGTACAGTAACAAAAGGTTAATCAGCCTATAATGTTGTACAGCTGGGACACAAAGCTTCCCCGTGAGAGGAGATGGGCCATGATCTACCACGCTGGCCCAATGTGGATTGGTGGATGTTACATGTCTACGATGGTTTCATTCACTGTTTTGAGAACAGCGGTGATGCTGATGAAATAATTACATACAAAACTGCTTGCCTAGATACGAACCTACGACCCATAAACCGGCTTATATACCTCTGTCTCAGCTTATAGGTATTTTAAAATGGGGCAAAATATGCCTTTATATTAAAACACAAACAAAAAAAACTTTCCGACACTCTGACGATCATAATAGCATTGATTTCCAAGTAAGTTCACTGTTCTTGAACTGTAACTGCAGTTAAAATAAAACAAAAATACTTCGAAAACTTTGTCGAACCGATACCACTGCTTGTCGGAAAAGCGAATCGTCGTAAAGGTCGCGATTGTTCTAAAGAACAATGAATTATTGAACGACTGATACTCCTTTGATGGAACACGCAAAGGTCTTACTTATACCATTTGGAGGCTCATTTACAAGCTGGCAATATAAGTTCTGAAGTGTGGTGTATTAAAATGTTTTCGAGGCAGTTTGGTAAATCATTTATGTAATAAACTAATATCAAAGACAAACTAAGCGGCACGAACGTCAAAAAATTAAATTTAAATGAATTATTATTTAATCGATTCGATCGTCCATTCGAAAAAGTCATAGCTTGTTATGGAGAAGAACGGTCAAGAAACTCCATAGTTACTCTTAAAAAAGTATTTTGTATCTGTCCGTCACCGGACCCTCTTCGTGGGAGTACCCCCCATCACCGGCGCACCAGAACACACTGTACGCCGTGACCACTCCAGGGACCAAATCAGCACATGGGTGCCAGACGACCCCGTGTATGGCACCCTTAGTCCCCCTGTGACGGGTCAAGATCAATGGCCCCGCCACCTACCATTTTGCGGCCGCAAGGAATAGGGAGAGCGGCTAATGCTATACCGACACTCTTCCTCCCCTGCGGCCCCACCGCGTCTGCCATCAGACGGTGGCGGGAGGTATGAAGAGCGACGCACCGCAATACCGGCACTCCTCTCCCGCCGCGGCCTCCAACCGTCAGCCGCGATATCGTATGGGACGCTCCATAAGATATCGCGGCCCACCTCAGTTGTGATGTCGCCTGTTACCAAGCGGCACCGCAACCTATTAGTTGGCCGCTACGTCGTCGGCTTAATCGGCAAAAGCCCTGACGAGCGGCCCCTCCTCGGGTTCCTCTTTGCTTCACCGTGGGTGACCAAGCCACGGTTACTGAGCCCCCCCGCCTCGACAATGCGGGAACCCATCGGGGGGAGGACGATGCACCCAGACTAACACTACGTACTAAGTATAGGAATAAAGTATAACAAGCACTAACTAAAATGCTACTTATAGCTCCGTAAAAATGCACAGTTTTGAGGGTTGGCCATGGTGGCGAAGCCAAAGGAAAACAGCTAGTGAAATTATAAGCCGATTCCCCAAAAATGTGAAACATAGAAATCAATTTTAAACCAGTTAAAAACGTCATTAAATAATGTCTATTTATTGTACTTTTAAAGAAAAGATCATGAGCAAAATGGCCAGGTATATAGAGCAAACAGAACTGAAATCTGAATAATTAAAAAGGATTTTGTATCCGTTGTATTAAGTGTCGACAAATATATTTTATTGCCGAATCAAATTGGCCTAAAGGTCAGACATAAAAAACTGTACACTACTCTACCAGCTTATACCGTAATTGAAAGTATTTGAAGGCCAACAGAGACATAACTAAATAGTACGTTCTACGTTGAAACAGGATAGGTTTTATAGGTCGTTATTATTCTGCAAACGTAACGCATTTCAAGTACCTAAACCTAAATAAAATAAAGGAACAGTGGAGCACTTTAATTCTAAAAGGTACATTTAGTGGGGGCCTGTACTTATTTTTATTGCTACCGGTGAAATATTTTGTTTTATACCTGTTTGTGGTGCGAATTGAAATTAAAAGGCTCGAATGTAGAGATGCAACTAATATATTCGTACAAAAAAAAATAAAAAAAAATAAAAAAAACAAAACAAAAAAAAGTTATAGGTAATACAAGCCACGTATATTCGTATTAGGATAAGCGAATATAGGACTTGTAATAGCGAGGCGACTTAATTCGCTAAACGTTTTAAACTATATCAATATAATTAACGTTGACAGTAAGCCTGCTGTAGTATGAAGGAAACTTTTATTCACCGTTTCACTTCTCTATATCTCTAACAGTTTCACTATTTATCGTGCATATTCACGAGTATCTTGCATTTCATATTAATTATTGTGGGAATATTCCCACAGGTATCAATAATAGCTAACATTGAATACTAAAATTTGACTAATACCCAGTAATAAGTATCATAATATGTGATAACTAATACAACATCTCTATCTGAATGTGATTGGCCAAGCAATTACAGCTGCATGCATGATGCCCGCTTGGCAAAAGTGTGAACGTTATGGGTGCCAGAGGATGGACGGCGTCACCGAGGTAAGGCGAATGTTTATTCGAAGCGGCACAGGGAGCGAGTGTCTGAAAATATATATTCAAAGACTCTTTGACCAGCAGTGTAAAAAATAAATAACGCGTTCAAGTGTTAGTGGACAGCTATGATAATTGAAGAGGTCCTGAAACGAAGCCATGATAAAAATAACACAACACTCTTCTGAAAAAAGGGATCAAAGGGTTGCCTTCTTCAAAACCCCCCTGAACAATCCATATGACGACTATAGAAGAGGAAAAGAGTGCATCATTGAAGAACTTTTGTTTGATGGCAAGTTTTCTTGTATTTCTATTTCGTTAAGAGCCTGATTTGAGAGTGAAATATAGATAAGAAAGTACATGTTTTCTTTTTATATATGTATGTACTAATGAACGCTGAACTAGCAAATGAACATTGGCAATAGGCCAACAAAACGCAAGTCTGAAAAAGATTAAGACCCGCTTGCGCGATTGTTATTTAGATACAATATGCGCTATTATTTAAAACGGCCAGAGACACGACAAAAGCAAAGAAGGTTTTTATTCTTCTGTTTGTTTGCAAATTTTTAATGGAATTGGCACGTAAGTTAAAGCTTCGTTTGAATTCGAAATTACTTTGTAAAAAAAACTTAATAAAAAATTTGGTACCAATGACACAGACTTCCGAAAACTTCTACTAAATTTTCCTCAGGACATTTTCCACTTTCCTTTTTCATTCCAATACGTGAAAAAATTATTCACGAAAGGCATCAAATAAATTATTTATTATTTAACAACTAGCTGTGCCCGCGGCTTCGCTCCCGTCAACTGCCTACCCTAGCCTACTTTCCAAGACCTACCTACTTACTTACCTTCATATCTAACCTAGGTAGGTTAGATAGTTGGTAAATTAATAGGTAGTAAATTGGTATGCCTTGCTGGCTTACCAATTTTTTTTCTATGGTTATTCTGCCACGGAGAATCTTAACACCCCCTTTCAAAAAATGACGTCAAATGCACAACGCTATCTATCGAATATGGAGTTCAAATGTCTGAGTGTCTGAATGTTGTTCTATCTGTGTGTTGTGATATTTTATTTCTTGAACACTTTAAATTCATCTAACTTTTGATAGAGTGAACCGATTGCAATGAAACAAAAACTAAGTTATTCTTCAAGTTACACATTTTTTATGTATAAAAGTTATCTACATTGGTTTTATACATCATACGTGATGCGTGCACAGCTTAACAGACAAACAGATGAAAAATCAAAAAAATCTAAAAATAGGTTCTGTTGGTTATCCTTTAACACCCTGGCAATTTTTTTGGCAATATTTTCGATGTGCAAAAACGACTTTTCTACAGATTTATTATAATATATGTATTTAATAAACACACATATAAACAGACAAGAAGGAGGAACAGAAAAATAGATACAGAGATGGTGCTTATTTCTAAAGAAATCTGTGCCAGCATACTGGCGAAAGGAGGGTTGAAAAAAAAGAGATGATCTTTTTGCATTCCTTTTTTCAACTCTCCATGTACCGTGAGTAGAATTAACTGTCTGAGTGAGAAGTTTTGTGAGATGAGTATGTGACTGTGTGTTTAAAAGTCTCAAGTATTATTGTTTTTTTTCTTTTTAGGGTTCCGTACCTCAAAAAGTAAAAAAGGAACCCTTATAAGATCACTTTCTTGTTCGTCTGTCTGTCTGTCCGTGTGTCACCACCGATTTTCTGAGTAACGGGTGGACCTAGCAAGTTGAAATTTAAACCAGATACTGAGGTCTATAGTCCCTATTAGGTAAATAAAAACCAAGGTCCTTAGTCACCACGATAAAAAGATATAAGCAAATTTAGTTTTTCGCGAAAACTTGTAAGTACCAAAATTTACCTTAATTTTCAACTTTTTTATTTTTCGGAATTTTCCCTTTACTTGTGCTGTAAGAACTTGCTTTTAACCAAAATTGACCAATCTAGGTAAACCGGAAGTAACCTATAGGTTTTGGGTTGAAAACCTATATGATAGTTCCCGTTGACCTAGAATCACGAAATTTGGCAAAAAGTAAGCACAAATAAAGGAAAAATTAAAAAGTTAAAAATTATGGTACTTTCAAGTTTTCGCGAAAATCTAGATTTGCCTATAACTTTAAAACGTAGCCACCAATAACCAATCTTATTATGGCGGTAAAATTCAAATACTAAATCTTTATTTCGAGCGAAGAGTCTTAAAGGGTTAGTAACAATGTGCATTAAAACTAAGTATTAGTAAACAACACGATACGGTGGCATTTGTAACTGAAAGCAGTGAACTACGTATATACACGAACAGTCCACTCTGTCAGCAATCATTTTCAGAACCCTGTTAAGGCTGTCCATAACTCGGGCCACCATTGATGTTGCGCGCTTGCGCATTATCGCGTATAAACAAACGCGCCGCCGCAACCATCCCTGACGCACTACAACGCCAAGGCAAACCCATCAGTTTTCTGAACGCGTTATACTGGGCACGAAGGGCTCCATACGACGCCCGTGAATACTTATCCCACAGGCTGCAAGTGTAGAAGGTGGTACAGAGTGCTCTAAAGAGCGTCACCTTTATTTCTGCAGTACAATGTGTAAACCTGCGAGCTATCATATTCGCACGCTCGGAAAGAGCCCTCCGTTCCCTTTTAATGTCAGCATTGTCCTTTAAAGCAGCCTGGCCGAATGCTCAATTTGTTAGCGCTCTTCCAGAAACCGCGAAAGTCACGCTTTGAATGCTTAGAGGCAATTATGTCCATCGTTATCTGTATAATGGGTAGGTACGGAACCCTCGGCGCACGAGTTTGACTCGCACTTGGCCGGTTTTTTTTTATTTGTACTTGTTGATTTGACATTTGAATTTGAATATTTTGACATTTGTGTAAAATTCATTTTGTCATTTTTAACCTTTGATTTTAATCTAAATTATTTGAAATGTACTGTAGGTTTGAATTTTTACCTTTTTTCACTTTGGAATTTTTATTTTTTGACATTTCTTTAATTAATTTCATTTTTATTCAAAATTATTTGAAATTTTAATTTTAATTTAATTCTTTTTTTACTTACGCTATTTATTTTTAATTGTTTGTTAGTTGTATTTTATTTTACATTATTACATAAATTATTATTGTTATTTATACAAAGTGTTTGAAGAGTGTTGCAATAGTGAAAGTAATTGGCTCCGTCCGTTCTATTTCAATTTCAATAAATAAATAGAGGGGGGAAATGTTTAAATTTCGGTTCCAAATTCCAAAAGGAAGAACTTATGTTTCAACTGGAATAGTACAGTAGCAACACTTATCAAACGAGGCTTCAAATGGTCAACAGTTCCTGGCAACGCATAAAACTTGTATGGCAATGGGAAAGCAATTCTTATATATTTAACACGTTTGTAACTCATATTGTTTTGTTACTGAGAAATAACATTTCATTATGTTACGGTAAATGGAAATAAGAATTATAGTTTATTACGGGTTTTTAGGAAAATGTTTAATTTTGGGTACATTCACATAAGAACGAGGAATTATTCTGTAGACATCTCACGGTGATGACTTGAGAAGTAGTTTTTACATGTAAATCGAACCACTAATATTTTAAGTCATTCATTTGACAGATAAATTGCTAAAACCAGTAACGAGTGAGTTTCATTTTACTGTAACCCCATAAAGATCAGGAAACTATGGCTTAATCAATTGGAGTTAAGGATTCTTCAAATAAATTGCTTTTTAATGGACAAAAAAGACTTTATAATGCCAGTAAAGATATAAAAAATATTATAAAAATATTTAAAGGTCAGAAAATCAGAACGATCCCATCTGCGGACTCTCAGAAAAACTACTAATTATATAAGTTACAACGTAAGTAAAACAAACTGTAGTACTTAAATCAATCTGTATTATCGAATTACGAAGTAAGATCTTCAGACTACAAAATTCTATTTCAGACTTGAGTATTTTTTCCTAATTTAGATGGTAAGCTTAGGTTGGCTTGGTCTTAGCTTATCACTTAATTCGAATTTTATTCAAAATGAACTTAAATACAATAGCGTCTTGGCTCTTTCTGATTGACGTTGAGAACTGAGATAACATCCGACTTGGAGGCTGGTTCCTTTACGGATGAAATAATTCTAATTTGATTAAGTTGGTCGTTGATAAAATATTAGGGGTACAGTTTGTGCGTTTTTCTAGCATTCTTTAGATTTTTAATGAAATTTAGAACAAGTTTATTTGGCCAAAAAAATATTCAGTGATGGTAATTAAATTAAAAAAAAATACAGGTACACGGATTAACGATGCTGGAAAGCTATTTTGACTCGATAAATTGCATAATTACTTTTTTGCATAATTAAAAACAGGAAAAATACTGCGTCGGCCGGTCTAAGCAACGTTTTCCTACGTTTTTTTTTTGATACGCGTGCTTTTTATTTGATATGCTGTTTATACTTATTATAAAATTAACAACTTTTCAATGTTTTATAGATATAGCGAAAATGCAGTATGTCCCACTAGACCCATTTTTTTTGGCAGTCCTCACGTGGTCCTCGTTACAACTACCTAGATACACCAATATTGCTGCTTGAAACTGAAATACAAATTGCTGTAACTTTTATAAAATGCATGTTTGACTTACTCTAGAATGCTAACATTAATGGCATCTGATAAATTGCATTATAAGAAACATGTGCTGGTTACAAAGATGGCCTCACGAGTTTGTGGTATTCTGCTAAACAGAGCCACATATTTTAAAGTCTATTTACAATTCATAACACTATACAAACCATACCTTCATATCTTTTGATATTGTATCAACTTTTGTAATTCATTTTTATATTTTCTTTCTATTGTTATCATCTGAAAAACATACTTTTAGTTATCTCTGTTTTTTTAATATCTACAACTTAAATTATATTGCTAATTTGTGAAATTTTGGAATATTTTCTACAGTGACATTTTCATCTGACATGACATCTGTCTGTCTATTTTATTTTCTTAAACCATAGACCGTAACATAGGTACCATGGACTAGACCTGCTTTAAGCTAGGTGTACATTATTATGAGGGTAGCGTAGACTGACCCCTTTGTGAGCCGTTTTTATTCGTTCTGGTCTTTATTTCTTAATTGAAATTTGAATTTAAAATGTAGAAGATATGACACAGAACGATGAAAAACGGGCGTCAATTTTTAGTTTTAAATCTGGACTGAACGCCGAAAGTCGGTTTACTACTGAGTATTACAAAGTGTTTCTTCTGATCTGAAAACTCCTGCAAAACTCTAAACTGTAAAACCCAGCTTATGAAAGAGTGACATAATTCTCTAAAAGCTGTAAATAAATCGCATTTGGTCTCTAAGTGTATTTTTACTGCTTATAATAATCGATGTGCCAGTCCGGTACGTGTTGAAAGAGTTGCATCAATCAAGTCTACAGCGACGCGCGTGGCCTCAGCGCGCCCGCCAGCGGCACGCGCAGATTCTGAACCCTACTTGACCGTCTGCCTGAGACTCCACAACTCAGCACATACTCATATCTTGTTGCCTGCCTTCCTGTCCGCTTGACTACTAGCTTATACGGCTGCATGTCCGATTGCCCGCTTTTCCATTGAGGTACCTGTTCACCGCCTGCCTACCTCGAGCATTTCGCGACCTCTGAAGAGTGCCTGACCGTCCTGCTGCCTGCCTAGCTGTCGACCATAAGCAACCAAGAACGTGTGAAGCCGGCCCCTTAGTTTATACCCTATATCCTTTTCCTTAATCTTAATTTATAATTACTTTTATTTTTTTTATTAACGTAGCTAACGTTAGCTCGATTGAAATGAAGAATTTTTGAAATAGTTTTTTTGGCTCAAGTTCAACTTTTCATGATTTAACAAGCTTGCTTTCTTGCGTCGATAAGTTGATTTATCAAACCTAAATGGCTAAAATGTTATCCACGGCAAGGTTAAATAGGTAGTCTTTTTTCTCACTTTATTGTACATAAATAAAGGTCCTTTCACTATTTGTTTTAATTTAAGCAACTAGTGCTTCTCATTGTAAATAAATAATATGTAGTCTGTTGTGAGAATTAAATGTCTAAAACCATAATAATTAGAACTGAAAATTAAAAGCAGTTGCAATATATTAAGTTCAATACTCCCATAACTACATTAGTTTCAACTGCTTCGATGGCACCTAAAATCCCCGATTCCATCAAATGTGACCTTGAGCTGGCCTAGCTTCGTACGTCAAGAGAAACCGAGGCTAACCTGCAGTGGTTTTGTCATCACAGACATGCGGCTCACCATACCCTGTCATTCAAAGAAGATCAATCAAAGTAACGCCTCGACATCCACATCTCGTTTTCTGAATCAGTTGACTTTACCCTGAAAGCAGTGACATTCTGCCTACAGCTGTCGATTATTGTTTTTCTACTCCAAATTGGTGCATATCACGCCGTATGCCCGTGGCGACTGAGTTGCGAGTCTAGTGTTGTATTTGTTAGATTGGTCGACAAGTTAGGACATCGGCGGCTTCGTGTTTCCGCTTGTACATATTCGGAGTTTTGGATGGACAGCGACTGTCCTGAACTAAAAGTAATTGTTAAGCTTCGTTAGATTAGTTGGTTACAAGCTAGTGGCGATTAAAAACGAACTAAATTTTTTCAATTGGTCATTTTAAATTTTATTTTAGCTAAGTTGTTGTGGTTAAGTTAAGTCGTTAACAAAGTCTATAGTTTTAAAGTAATTATCATAAATATTATGTGTCGAACTTAAGAAGTAGTAGGTCAATTGACACGAAAATAAGAAGAGGAACTTCAAATGAATAAGTCCAAAGAACTTAGAATAGGGTTAAATAGCAACCAATTATTTTGCAAATCAACAGTAACTAAAATTCACTCCCACAATACTATACCCGTGAAACTAGAACTTAATTTAGCTGAACTCTTAACTGTCTCATCAAAATGATACACTAGTACTCATTACGGATTCGTAACGTTCCATACTAGCTTCTGCCAGCAGCTTCGCCCTCATGAGAGTCGAAAATAAGCCCGAGGTATAAAGTATCCCAAGACCTTTTCCAGGGCCTAATCAGGTACTCGTATCTCTATGCCTAAATTTATCAAAATTATTGTATCGGTTTTGGCGTGAAAACTTTACAAACTTTCGCATTTATAATAAGTATGGATAACAGTATTTGCGGCACCGGCAGTATTCATGCAGACTCCGGTATATATTTCCATAGTAATGAGCTGCATCTTCGTGAAGATATCTTGGGATCCTTTCATATGCGAGCATCGAGATCTCCTTGATGAAATACGAGTATTATGCTCGGATATTCATAGAGTATATTAGTTGGAAGTAAATAATGTTTGCAGGGAAAGCCAAGGAATGATTAGTTGGGGTCGGGACGGCTTTCAATTTTGTTTTGCGGTTGAACCTGGATTTTGGGAGGATTTTCACTAGGTGATGTTCGAATGTTTTCGTACAGTAGCTGGGTTTGTTAGACATATTTGGTGGGCATGTCTTGTTTTGTGAAAAGTTTGATGATAAGGAAAGTAAGTAGTTTAATGTTAAGAGGTCAGAACGTGTCGAATCATATTTTAATGCTTAACTAAACAGCAGCCTGATTGCGTAAGTGAATTCGGCACAGAACCCGTTTAGATAAGAGTGACGACACCTTTATAATAACTACTTTCGTATTGCGTAATACACTCGAAAGGGGATATGTCATGGGAAGGATATGTATGGTGTGTGATTCAACTCATAGGGTGACTACCGCCGGACCACCAAAGCCAATCACTTCCATATTTGATAAATAATTAGTACCAATTGAGTACTAATTATTTACCAAATATGGAAGCACTGAAGGGAGCGTGACTACCGATGGACTACCTTCAAAGTAGATTTTGTTGAAAACTAGTAAGGTACCAATTGAGTACTAATTATTTACCAAATAGGCGTTGCTCGTCAGGCGGTAGTCACGGATATAATACCAAAAACATCATGTGTCCTACTCTTTCATGGAGTTATACCCTTTGCCTTGCTGAACTCACTTGTGCAATTATGCTGCTGGTATACAAGCATATTATGACGACTACTCAACTTTAAATTACTCGTATATAAATAAATTAAGAAACTGGTATTTTGCTTATTCTAAAAGTGCACAAACACTAAAAAACTTCTATGCCTAAGTAGAAATTTTATAACCTTAAATAATTATAGGGATAATTACGGGCCATACCCTTCTTGACAAACATCGTTTCAACTTAGGCGCCACAGACAGCCGAGAGAGGAGAGAGAGAGAGAGAGGGGAAGAGGAAGAAGAAGAGGCAGAGGCTGTTTTACCGCCGAGGAATCAGCCGCCCACGCAACCCTGGAATGCGAGGCCGTGGCATCTCAACGCGAAGAACTCCTCAGAACAGTTAGGTCGCTTTGTGAAGCCTGTGGAGCCCCCAGGAAGCTTCTGTGCTTTTGGACGGAGATAGACTGGCTCTCTTAGTCAGTGCTCCCACGCACAACGGACCAAATGGGAGTCTCAAATGTGGAAAAGGGAGTCTACTACTGTGCACAAACATTTGCCAGGAAATACATATATGGATACATTACTACAAAAGGATCTTTGAAATCATTTACTAACGTAAGTTAACATACTTATAAACTAGCACAAAACAACACAATTTACCGAGCTAAACTTCGTGTATATATATAAAATTAAATGCTCAAACAAAGCAGACATTGTGTTTCTTTAGATATTTTTCATAGTACTTACCTTTCCTTTAAATAAACAGTATCAGATCGAAATCTCAAAAGCTTGAAAACTGTAACAAAACTAATAATTAAAAACTTAAAGTAAGAAGTCGTAGTACTGTACTGATTTAAATTTCCTTTCTGTTTCATAGACAAGCCAAGTTTAGGAGTGTTGGAAATTATAGAATAAGATTTTGTAGTGTCGTGAAATCGTGACAGTTTTAGTGAATTGGTTGATTTGTTAAGCTAACAGTTGGTTGGTTCTTTAAGGAGCGAATCGAATACACTTCTAGGTATTTAAATTCTGGGATTTGTTCTAGTTTTGATATTTTAGCTATCACTTGTTATCTTTAAAAGTTTTAGGTCTAATTTAGGTACAGTTAGATTTTAAGCTTGTAATAATAACTAGCTATAAAAGCTAGCTATTATTACAAGCTTTAATTTAACTTGCAATGTATGTATGTATGTAAGTGTGTTCGGGTTAAATCTTGCAACTGAATTTTAAAGCGGTTATCCTCCACTGATTAAGATGAAATTTTGCATACACGTTTAGTTTGGATGACCATGCATGTTTAGGTAAGTGACGTCATTCTACATACAATATGGCGGACGGCCCAAGATTATTGGGTTATTTTTTTTGCACTGCCATGATATGGGTATCAAATAAATGGAATTGCTAAAAAGAATACGAAAAAAGCATGATTTAACAAAAAAACTAATGAATAATTTTATTAATTTTGTTGTCGCATTATTGAGAACTGTACTATAAGGCTAGAGTTCGTAAGTACTACTATTGAACACAAGGTCCCGTGTTCGATTTCAGAGCCGGGGCAAGTATTATTGGGATTGTTAAATTGGAACATCTCAATAGCAGGCCGGTGTTTGGATTTTTACTTAGTTTGTGACAATAGATACGCTTTTATTAATCTAAACATCATCACCATCGCACCTGTAGCCAAGTTGACAACCTACAATCGATAACGCTAGTAGAAAACGAATCAATGTATGGGAATGACACATCTGAACGTTAAGTCACGTGGTCAGACCAAACCAATAGAAGGCGTTAACGATTGTAGAAAGAGATTCGATACGAAACGTTTATTTATTTATATATGCTTTATTATAGGTACACCAAGTTAAATCATAGATAAAAAACTTTTTGCAAAAAAATACTACCAACTTCCAAATACAAAACTACAAAGTGAAAAATAACTTAATTTTTTGAAGTCGGTGTCTTTCGTAAGTACCATTTTTTTGCGGTATGGACACCGACTTCAAAAAATTGAGTTATTTTTCACTTTGTAGTTTTGTATTTGGAAGTCGGTAGTATTTTTTTGCAAAAAGTTTTTTATTTTTCACTTTTTAGTTGTACGTACCTAATAGGCAAGTTAGTAAGGGAACTATTTCGCCAGAATAGATTTCATGAAACTTGAACATAACCGGTGAAATAAAAAACTTTTTAACAAAAAATCAAACCGACTTCCAGAACAAAAAACTACAAACCAAAAAATAACTTTCTTTTCCGAAGTCGGTGTCTTTTGTACCCATTTTTTTTCAGTTTTTCGACACCGACTTCGGAAAAGAAAGTTATTTTTTGGTTTGTAGTTTTTTGTTCTGGAAGTCGGTTTGATTTTTTGTTAAAAAGTTTTTTATTTTTCTCTTTTTAGTTTTGGTAGGTATCTCCAATTAACATGATAATCATTTGTGGCCAAAGTACATCTCATGACAATTCCAATAAGCCCAAGCACGACTAGGATACATTGTTTTATTTCAGAGTTCCAGTGCCTACCTTCCGGCTTCATCATCAGAACAGTTCAATGGTACCATTTTCATCAGTACCATTCATTTATAAGTATTCGCTTAATCATAGTCGGTTAACTATTCGAGAGATTTTATACCCGTGACATACTTAGCATTAAGGAGTTTCAGTGGCCATCTGTGGTCTTCTTCATCAGTTCCACTTCACCAAATTATACTTTCTGAGTGCAAGTGATTGCATTGTTGGTGAAAATACCAAAATCACTATATAAATGCCTATAATATTTGAGGAGTTCCCTCGATTTCTCTAGGATCCCATCATCAGATCCTGACTTGATGACTATGGGACCAACTAGGAAGTATACCCTTCAAAACAAAAGAAGATTTTTTGAAATCGGTCCAGGTGTCTTTGAGTAATCGGGGAACATACATAAAAAAAAAAAAAAAAGATTCCGACGAATTGATAACCTCCTCCTTTTTTTGAAGTCGGTTAATGAGAGATCTGCTTACCCCTTAAGAGCGAACTGGCGTGATGTTATGTTATGAAATGTTATAAACAACAAACAGACATGCGATTGCAGCAATCCCGAGAGATTTGCCGTTATTTATTGAAGAGTTCTATTGTATATCTCCGAAGTTCTTCATCAGATCTTCACCAAATTAAAATGGGACCAATTTCGGAACATACTTTTTCAAACAAAAAAAGAATTTTCAAAATCGGTCCACAATTGACGGAGTAATCGGTGAACATACACAAAAAAAAAAAAAAAAAACAAACATGAAGTCGAACATAGAACCTCCTCCTTTTTGGGAAATCGGTTAAAAAGGAAACTTAAAACTAAAATACAAACAAAGGTTGGCATTATCGCATACCGCTATTTTTTTCAGGCAACCTGGAAACATTTGTAACTTGGCTAGGGGGGTTTACCGTCGGGCTATACATCTGTGAGTTTATGTAAAGTATTTGCAGTTATATTAAAAACCAGCCAAGTGCAAGTCGGAATCGCACACGAAGGTTTCCGTACCATTATCGCAAAAAACGGCAAAATAATCACGTTTGTTGTATGGGAGCCCCACTTTAATATTGATTTTATTGTGTTTTTGGTATTTGTTGCTATAGCGGCAACAGAAATACATCATTAGTGAAAATTTCAACTGTCTAACTATCACGGTTCATGAGATACAGCCTGGTGACAGACAGACGTCTTAGTAATAGGGTCCCGTTTTTGCTCTTTGGGTACGGAATCCTAAAAAGTAAGATGCACCATATATTATTTAATAAACCATATCATCTCAACCCTTTCAGCCATATTTAAAACAAGCCATATTCCGCCTTTTCCAACGCTTTCAAAACTAATAAAGTGAGACCGCTTGATATGAAACTGATTTAATGAACGAACGAATGGATATTCATTCGTTCGTGAATGTAACGCTGGAATCACGTTCACTTCACTGAATCTATTAGTGCTCAGTGTAGTCGCCCGTTTTTTTATGTAAGAGATATTTTTGTTTGTTTATTTATTAAAACTTCATGCAAGGTACATAGGTGGGCTTAATGACTGAGGCAATCTCTTCCAGTCAACCAAGGTTGGTGGAGAGATAACATAAAAAAAAAACAATTATTGAAGTATAATTGGTAAAAAATATATGTAGTTAAAATAAACATACATATATATTTACTTAAATAAATAAGAAAGTCGTTTATTGAGACGACTGTGCTATTGGTGTACGAAATAATGACGAAAATTCCGCTTAATTTATGTTTTCTTAACACTTTTTAGTAGCTTGTATGTATCAATGTAACGGAATCTGTGAACGTGATTTTCACCCCCTTCAAAACATCGTATTAATTTGAAACTTTGCACACTTATCAAGGACCGATGACAGTGCAATAATTTAAATAGTTTGTCACATTATCCTTACCAGGACCTTCAGGATTAGCGATTTCCATGGTTCCGTACCTCGAAAGGAAAATACTGAACCCTTATAGGATCACTTTGTTGTCCGTCCGTCTGTCTGTCTGTTAAGACCCTTTTTCTCAGGAACGCGTGGAGGTATCAAGCTGAAATTTATATCAAATACTCAGGTCTATTGTGTCTTCCTCTCGCGTCCGGCCCTGCTTCAGGCCATGGTAAAGAGCGAGAGGGCATGGGAAGCTGTCCCCTTCTTCTGCGTAGCAGTAATGCTCGCAAAGGAGGAGGCGGAACGCATGAGGGAGACACATTGGAGACGGTCACGCCCCTAGCCACCGCAGGAGATGCCCTGGGCGTCGGGAGTCGCAAGCCGATTCCCGGCCACCGTAGGCGCGGGCTTCCGGACGGCGAGTAATGGGTAGCTCGCCGTCCGATAAGGACCAGGCCTGAGTCGACGGCGCGTAGTGTTCCACGCGCGGCTCAAAGAGATGTCAGCAAAACTGACGGGGCCCGCTAGGGCCGATGCCTGTCTGGGTCGCGGATAAATTTGAAAGAGAGTTACCGCGGCCCTGGCACAAGCAACTGAAGGAACACGGGTGGGTTTTAGTCAGTTAAAGTCTGACACGCCCTTCCGCTTCACCCAGAGCGGGAGAAGTCATTGGATGATTTCCCACCAAAAAAAATTAAATGGTCTACTGTGTTTTAAAGCTGCGAAAGTGCAGATAACAGTGAAATACACAATACACTCGTAACAAGACATAAATCAATGTTCTGCTCCGATGAATGAACTCTTCTAACTCACTCAATATATCTCTGGAAAAATATTAAAAGTTTTCCCACAAACAGATTTCAGTCACGAAAGCTGTACAATTTTAATTTCATAAAACCATTTGCGGACTCTATTTTAATATCGATATGGTTTTGGTGTCGAATCTAAAAATATACTGCCAACTTCGAGATTTATTTATGAGTTTCTAGAGCCAGGACAGGGTGCTAAAATCACAAGTAGTGAAGTAGTAGATCGGTATTCATTTCCGTTTAGAAACAATATTTTATTTATTTATTATATACTTTATTGTACACCACAAAAAAAACATACAGGACAAACATTCAAATATACAAGTGTACATTGGGCAGTCTTATCGCACTAGGCAATCTCTTACAGACAACCTTTGGATGGACTGAATGATAGGAGAAGAATTTAGGGTTGTCAGTGTACAAAATATCAAAAATAATATTACTTAGACTTAATAACATACAATATGTTCGCGACGGGGCATCACAAACAATAGTAGTATAGTTTGTTGTAGATATAAAATGTTACGAACAAACATACGTCTGCTTACCCCAGCGCGCGAGCTCGTACTAAAGAGTTTTAGACGGGAATTTTTCTTTTATAGTTTTTTCAAACATAAAATTTCGACCACTTTTTGAGGCACTAAACATTATGTTTTAGTGTATATGAGTATGTATTAAGTAAATATGGGGTCTAAAGAGTAAATTAGAATCGTTACATACATACTAAATGCGGTAGTTACGGAAAGAAAGCAAAATCAAAACAAGTCAAATTCCGTAAACACGACCGGCCGCCATGGCCGTTTAGTTCGAAATGAGCAGTCAGATGGCGGTGCACGATATATATAGTCTGGCGCGTAAGCAGGCAAATTTGGTATTTTAGAATAGCGTTTTGAGGGCTTTATAATAGCCTATAGTACCTAAAATATGGTTATCTAGTATAATTAGAATTAATATACTATAGATAAAATGTGTAAGTAGTATTTTAAGCAAATAAAAAATATTTGTTTACGTTTTTTGGACCCCCCGAAAATGGCCGGGTCGCAAGTATCGATAGGTGCGCTCTGCCCACCTACCAATCGTATTATTTACCTTACACATTTATTTTGTTAGGAAACACCACCTAGGTGTTCTAGATAGTATACCTTGGTGCTATGACTGAAAAACTGTACATAATAACAGTACATAGCCAGGTTTAAAACAGTTTCACTCTGAGATGGTAAATACATGCATTTTTGCTCAAGTAAGTAAATAGAATTTTGGTTATAAGCGTTTTAGCGCTTCTAGGTGACCTGGAACTGTGTCCAGGCCCTATATATAGATGGCATCTATGTAGTTCTAGTACATAGATATTACTTACTTGAAATAATGTGTCTGTATGTGCCAGCATGGACGTTTCTACGCGTCTGCCAGAGGGCCCACTACCTTCAGACACACTTGGTGCCTGAAGGATTATTGATATGCTATCTGAAGCATTACCTTTGGGGACCCTCGGGCACACGCCTGGACTCAGTCACAACACATAGCTAATATATAGCTACACATACACACACAGAGGCGTTAAAGCCGTGGAACAACACGATATTTTCTATTTCGGCCGCTTCCCGGCATCAGAAGTCCCAGAAGGGCTGGTGGTACACCCATCAGGGTACTACCATTCGATAGCCCAATTCTCCAGCTTCCCAACCACATTTTCGGAAGGAGCCTAGCTCTGGTGGTTAGGGAACTAACCGACTTAATATAGTAAGAGGTTCCATGGTTTTCTCGCATCGTCGACCACATCAGAGTGAATACTGGATCGAGGGTTGGAGCTGTATCCACCGGACTTCCACCATGGGGTAGCCCATCGCGAGGGCTATCCGATGACGGTTGGTGAATGCGGATCCGCCCACCAGCTCGAGTACAAACTCACTAAATATGCCGAAAACAGGCACTGAAGCTATGTTTTCGCACTTTCACGTGGCTGTGCCCGTGGAGGTGACAGATGAAGCTGTGAAACTGTCACAGATCGACGGTCCAGGAGTAGGGCTACAAGTCCCTCGCTGGTACCCTGGCACTAAAGTGCACCATTGTATTGTAAAGTAGCATATAAAGCTACAAACTGACTGAAATTCCCCTTATTAGGCGTTCTCCACGCAAGGGCTCCGTGAAGGTAGCAGATATGAACCTGGACCAAGGTCCGGAGGGAAGGTCTTCTCGAGACCTATCCAGAGACACAAGTCTCATCAAAATCGGTTCAGTAGAAGGGGGGTTTCTGTCGGTTTTCAGCGACTAGCCGTAAGGTATTAATTTGTTAATTAAAGTTTATGCGCGGTCGTTGTTTTGAGGTCCTCGTTACGGTCAAGTGTGGTAGTAGGATAGTGCGCTGAGGCACCGTCCTAATCGTAGCCATTATTTCCGAAATATTAAATCCACGTCACTTTGCGTAACGGAGACCATGAAGAGACGTCGCTTTTGGACATGAAAACCTGACTTTTTTTCTGAACTGGACATCACGCCTTCCCCTCAACATCCTTGGCAGCCTTCCAACCACTGCAGGGTCAATACTTGCTCGAAGACAACTGAACAATAGGTGCAAGGGGCGTCAACGCGTTCAAGCTGAAGCCTTACAACCTTCAGTCAGCCTGGGGCCTTGATCGATCACGTCCGTCCCGCACATTTGCTGGTCCTGTCGAGCCGGATTTTTGAGCAAATGACCTACGCAGCGTTCCAGTGAAGATACAGGCCAACATTGAAGAGCCTAGTTCCTGAGAACAAAGAAAACCGTTGTCCCGTTCCTGAGAACAGAGAAGCCTGGCGTCCTGGGTTCCAGTGAAAATACAGGCCAATATTGAAGAGCCTAGTTCCTGAGAACAAAGAAAACCGTTGTCCCGTTCCTGAGAACAAAGAAAACCGTTGTCCCGTTCCTGAGAACAGAGAAGCCTGGCGTCCTGGGTTCCAGTGAAAATACAGGCCAATATTGAAGAGCCTAGTTCCTGAGAACAAAGAAAACCGTTGTCCCGTTCCTGAGAACAAAGAAAACCGTTGTCCCGTTCCTGAGAACAAAGAAGATAGACGTCCCGTAACCTTGTTAAGTGGGGTTACATTCCTATTTCTTTATCGAAAGTCAAACGTATCGTTCCTGTGAAGCTTGTGCCTGAGAACAAAGAAAACCGAGGCCCAAGCCAGTGAAAATTCCTGAGAACAAAGAAGCCTGACGACCATTGCTGAGAACGTATCTACCCTCAATATAAATCTGGTAAGAGTACACACCTACACAAAGTACCGACCGGGGTACGTAACGTTACGTTCGTGAGAAAAGTTCCAGTGAATAAAGAAACCTGACGTCCCCCTCGTAAACCTTACAAGTGTCGAGGTTAAGATCATATTTCTTTAACAGTCAAAAACAGTGTAGAAACCCAGTAACTGGGAGATTAGCGTCGTCAAAAGGCGCGCGTACGTTTGACCTTGGTTAGTAGAAGCTTCTAGAGCGACTACCGGAGTGAAAAGTGCACGTGTGGTTTGGGACCCACGCGTGGACTAGCTCTAGAACATAACCATTTTTGCTGGGACGCAACTGCCTTTCCTGAGCCGTTTCCTGTGGTGCCTAGCTGCTTCCAGAGAAGCATTTCGTCCGATTAGATTACCGTCGCAAAAAGACGGAATTTTGAGTTGCCTCTGTTGTGTAACCTGCATACTGAGAAACAGTAGTATCTGAGAATACATAGAAACTGTATCCTGAAGGAACAAGTAGATTGCCTGAAGAGTTATCGCTGAAATTTCAGAATCGGAAATTTCATATACAGCGTGTCGAAAGCTTGTTTAGGAGATAGAACGAACATACAAACGTTCATAGAATTCCTGAAGGATTACGGCTGAAGGATTATCGCTGAAGCGCTATCCTATAGGAGGCTTACACACAGAGGCATATTGTATAGTCGTGTGGGCGACTTGTTCTATAAAAAATAGAACGAAAAATAGTTCCTGTAAATTTCCTGAAGCGTTATAGCTGAAGACTTATTATTGACTTAGAATTTGTTTGGAAACAAATAGTCATATAAGAGATAGAAGTTCTCAATCGAAGCTTGGACCTTCGATAGCTGGAGTCTGGACTGACTACTAACGTCAAGTGTTAGACAGAAGTTTCTGCGAGTGGTATCAGACCAGCTGGTCATCCTTGAAGGCTGCTGGACAGGTTGACACGTATAAAACAGTAAGTACAGTGAAAACTTACTCAAGTGCTTACCCCTTGTGGGTCGATAGTAATATAGTGAACCTGTGTCGTGTCAACATAGCAGTTTTGAAGCTGATTTGGGACTTATAGTTTTGAAGACTGAATAAAAACTTATAGTCTGAAGGATAACCCGGAGTCAAGATGGCCAGAGTTAACCCGGAGTTAAAAGTTAACCCGGAGTTTAAAAATATTTTTTCAATTTTGAAAAAGGAAGCGAACCCTCTTCGAGTCAACGATTTAAATTGGACTTAACCCGGAGTTACGACTTAGGTTTTTCGAGAAAAAACTTGAAGTTTGGACTTAGCTGTTTCGAGTCGACGTCTTGAAGCGAAGACTGGACTTGGACATAGCCGTTTGGAAGCTCGAAAATAGACTTAACCCAATCGTACTGAAGTCTAGAGTTGGACTTAACCCGTACGAGTTGACGTTTTGAACTGAAGTCTAGAGTTGGACTTAACCGTTTCGAGCTGACATTTTGGACCAGTCGGAATGCCGATAACCAGATCGCAGGACAAGAGACCTGAGGCGTGGACAGTCGCCATGGAGCGACCGGGTGCAGGTATACACCATCAATTGCCCCCACGCTCGCCGACAACGACTGATGGGACTGAACAGTCCGCACCGAACAGGAGCCCAACCGTGTCACAGATAGGTGACAATACGCCCACACACCAAGAGGAGGAACCACAGGAACCGAGCACATGCAGGAAGGCATCGAGAGAAGAAGGATCTTCAGAAGAAACACTGAAGCCTTCTGATGAAAAACAAAGGATCCAAGACAAGACCTTTGTACATAAGGAAATAATGGCTACCCGGGGTGACGCCCGTAATGAACGTTGGAGACCGCCGTCTACAAGCAAGACGACCCGGTTACAGGGAAGAGTCTCTAGAGCTCGCGAAGACTTACTAAAGATTAAGTTGGAGCTCGCACAGTTAGCCCTTCAGAGAGCAGAAGAAGAAGCTTCTGAAGCGGAATATATGGATCAAAGAGACTCAAATGAAGAGTACGTGCGTTCCTGGGTCGAAGAGGCGCCAGAGCCCACACCGTTGAGGGAGGACGACGTCGCCAATAGGAAGCAAGATAGGCCTCCACCTGCGAGCGGCGACGCTGTAATGGACTCCCAGACCCATATAGACCAACCACAGACGAGGGCTAACATAGAACCGTCTAGGACAGAGCCGTCCAAGACGGAGCCACCAGGGCAAATAGAAGCGAAAGAGTCACTCCGTCCTTTTCTAACGGAGTTGACATCCGCTATAGTGTCGCTAGCCGACAGAAAAATCGAACCATGGACGCCTAACCGAACGGCGTCGCAGGTTATGTTGACTCTGCCGAACTTCGGTGGAGCTCACACAGAATGGCTGACCTTTCGAGCCATTTACGAGGCAACTGTTGCCTACTTCAGCGACTTTGAAAATACAGCAAGACTCAGAAGGAGCTTGCGTGGTCGCGCACTGGAGACAGTGAGCTCAGAACTCATCGGGAACGCGAAACCGGATGAGATCATGAGAGAATTGGAGCTACAATTTGGACGTCCCGACTCAATAGCTCAGGCTGAAACCGACCGACTCAGAGGGCTGCCACGCTGCAGCGAACAGCCCAAAGATATATGCACCTTTGCAAGTCGGATCAGGAGCGGAGTCGTCACCTTGCGGGCCCTCAAGAAGGGGCACTACCTACTCAATGCTGAGCTGATGCGCCAGTTAACTGAGAAGCTGCCCAATTCTCTACGTGTACTATGGTACAGGACGTACACAGAAAAGTACCAGTCGCTGCCAGACTTGTCACTCTTCAGCGACTTCATAACAGAACAAGCTCACTTCTGCAGTGCATTCGCCCCGCCTGAGGACATCAAAGAGATGGACTCTCCCGCGGGAAAACGCGTCATATAGAGGACGCACATAGTTACCGACAAGCCGGTAAACAAATGTCGAATTTGCGACAAAGAGGGTCACTACGCGTCTGACTGCTCAAAGTTCAGAGACGCAGCAAGTGACAAAAAATGGGAGCTAGCCAAGCATACAACTTGTGCTATCGCTGCCTTAGATACCGTCGTAAGAACCACAGCTGCAGCAAGAAGCAGTGTGGCCTCAAGGGGTGCACCGCCACGCACAATCGACTTCCTTACAACAGGAAGCCTCAGACAGAGAAGTCGCAGGAAACGGTGGCTAGTTCGCGAACTAATTCGAGTCAAGCTCTCCTGAAGATGATACCGGTCCGGGTCATAGGACCGGCGGGAGAGGCAGACACATACGCACTCCTTGACGACGGACCTACCGTCTCGCTGATCGACGAAGCAATCGCTCAGCGAGTAGGAGCAGTGGGCCCAATTGAGCCACTGAAGATCGATGCCATAGGAAACAACAGGATCGATACTCCACTATCGAGACGAATAACAGTCGTTCTCACATGCCAGTTGAATAATCGGGTGCCCTTCAATGCGCGCACCATTTCGAAGCTCAACCTGTCTTCACAGGCAGTCAATCATAAGGACCTGGCACGATGCAGGCACCTTCAAGACTTGACGTCTGAGCTTATGTATCCGGCGGGTGTACCGAAGATACTCGTCGGACAAGACAACTGGCATTTGCTGCTGGTCACTGAGGTCCGTAGGGGACCAAGAGACCAACCCATCGCGTCAAGGACCATGATGGGCTGGACATTGCATGGTACACACACCAGAACACCGGGCCAGCAGGTGCATTATGTCAACGGCACGCAGTCCGTTGTAGGGCGAGACACGGAACCACACCGGCGGTCCCGTGAGATCTCTGCCATATCTGTATAGCCGATTTCTGACCCTCAGAAGAGGGCAGTAGGCATCCTGAACCGCGACATAAGGCGGTTGGATCGTGTCAACGGAACTCGGAACGTTGACGCGGGGCAAGATGCGGAACTGAACGAGCAGCTCCGTGAATTCTTCGCCAGCGAAATCTATGTACAGCCGGCTTCTGACCCTCAGAAGAGGGCAGAAGACATTCCAACCGCGACATAAGGCGGTTGGATCATATCAACGGGATGCAGTCCGTTGAAGGGCGAGACACGGAACCGAACCGGCGGCTCCGTGAAATCTTTGCCACAGAATCGTTGGCTATCAAGCCAAATAAGCCAGCTTCTGACCCTCAGAAGAGGGCAGAAGACATCCTGAACCGCGACATAAGGCGGCTAGAGAGCGGGCACAAAGAGACCCCTATGCTATGGCGGGAAGAAGCCATAGAAGTGCCCGACAGTAACGAGACAGCTCTTACAAAGCTAGTCTCCATCGAGAAGAAGCCGGGTAGGAAACCGGATTTTCAGAGAAATATAGAGGGCGTGAATGACGCCATCACACGGCGCTTTCACCGACCATATAGAGGACGTGAATGACGCCATCACACGGCGCTTTCACCGACCATATAGAGGGCGTGAATGACGCCATCACACGGCGCTTTCACCGACCATATAGAGGGCGTGAATGACGCCATCATACGGCGCTTTCACCGACCAACAGATAGACCAATAGAGGTCGTGAATATCGCCATCACACGGCGTTTTCACCACGAACGAGACACAGACAGAGCTCCGAGAGGCCTTCCGAGAGGAGGCCAGTCGCCGAGGCTGCCTGCCGGTGCTGCAAAACCGGCGGGAGCCCATAGCTGCGGGCCTGGCCTGCAGGAGGCCACCCCGCCCCCGTCGCCGACGGCCAGCCGCCACGCAACTCGTGGCCGCGAGGCCGCATCCAGGCCATATACCCCGGGCCTGATAGAGAAGTCCGGACCGCTGAGGTGCGCACCACTGGCGGCACTCTAAAGCGTCCGGTGAAGAAGCTCATTCGTCACTACCGAAATGAGCGTAGCAGAGTTCCCGCGGCGAGAGCAGAGCGACGTGTCGCTGAGCGTCGTGGCACGCGCGCTGCCGACGTGCGTCGCTCACTATGCGTGATGCAGCGCCGCGTCAACACATCGGGTCGACACGACACTGCACGGCGGGAGAGATGTTCGCGACGGGGCATCACAAACAATAGTAGTATAGTTTGTTGTAGATATAAAATGTTACGAACAAACATACGTCTGCTTACCCCAGCGCGCGAGCTCGTACTAAAGAGTTTTAGACGGGAATTTTTCTTTTATAGTTTTTTCAAACATAAAATTTCGACCACTTTTTGAGGCACTAAACATTATGTTTTAGTGTATATGAGTATGTATTAAGTAAATATGGGGTCTAAAGAGTAAATTAGAATCGTTACATACATACTAAATGCGGTAGTTACGGAAAGAAAGCAAAATCAAAACAAGTCAAATTCCGTAAACACGACCGGCCGCCATGGCCGTTTAGTTCGAAATGAGCAGTCAGATGGCGGTGCACGATATATATAGTCTGGCGCGTAAGCAGGCAAATTTGGTATTTTAGAATAGCGTTTTGAGGGCTTTATAATAGCCTATAGTACCTAAAATATGGTTATCTAGTATAATTAGAATTAATATACTATAGATAAAATGTGTAAGTAGTATTTTAAGCAAATAAAAAATATTTGTTTACGTTTTTTGGACCCCCCGAAAATGGCCGGGTCGCAAGTATCGATAGGTGCGCTCTGCCCACCTACCAATCGTATTATTTACCTTACACATTTATTTTGTTAGGAAACACCACCTAGGTGTTCTAGATAGTATACCTTGGTGCTATGACTGAAAAACTGTACATAATAACAGTACATAGCCAGGTTTAAAACAGTTTCACTCTGAGATGGTAAATACATGCATTTTTGCTCAAGTAAGTAAATAGAATTTTGGTTATAAGCGTTTTAGCGCTTCTAGGTGACCTGGAACTGTGTCCAGGCCCTATATATAGATGGCATCTATGTAGTTCTAGTACATAGATATTACTTACTTGAAATAATGTGTCTGTATGTGCCAGCATGGACGTTTCTACGCGTCTGCCAGAGGGCCCACTACCTTCAGACACACTTGGTGCCTGAAGGATTATTGATATGCTATCTGAAGCATTACCTTTGGGGACCCTCGGGCACACGCCTGGACTCAGTCACAACACATAGCTAATATATAGCTACACATACACACACAGAGGCGTTAAAGCCGTGGAACAACACGATATTTTCTATTTCGGCCGCTTCCCGGCATCAGAAGTCCCAGAAGGGCTGGTGGTACACCCATCAGGGTACTACCATTCGATAGCCCAATTCTCCAGCTTCCCAACCACATTTTCGGAAAGAGCCTAGCTCTGGTGGTTAGGGAACTAACCGACTTAATATAGTAAGAGGTTCCATGGTTTTCTCGCATCGTCGACCACATCAGAGTGAATACTGGATCGAGGGTTGGAGCTGTATCCACCGGACTTCCACCATGGGGTAGCCCATCGCGAGGGCTATCCGATGACGGTTGGTGAATGCGGATCCGCCCACCAGCTCGAGTACAAACTCACTAAATATGCCGAAAACAGGCACTGAAGCTATGTTTTCGCACTTTCACGTGGCTGTGCCCGTGGAGGTGACAGATGAAGCTGTGAAACTGTCACAGATCGACGGTCCAGGAGTAGGGCTACAAGTCCCTCGCTGGTACCCTGGCACTAAAGTGCACCATTGTATTGTAAAGTAGCATATAAAGCTACAAACTGACTGAAATTCCCCTTATTAGGCGTTCTCCACGCAAGGGCTCCGTGAAGGTAGCAGATATGAACCTGGACCAAGGTCCGGAGGGAAGGTCTTCTCGAGACCTATCCAGAGACACAAGTCTCATCAAAATCGGTTCAGTAGAAGGGGGGTTTCTGTCGGTTTTCAGCGACTAGCCGTAAGGTATTAATTTGTTAATTAAAGTTTATGCGCGGTCGTTGTTTTGAGGTCCTCGTTACGGTCAAGTGTGGTAGTAGGATAGTGCGCTGAGGCACCGTCCTAATCGTAGCCATTATTTCCGAAATATTAAATCCACGTCACTTTGCGTAACGGAGACCATGAAGAGACGTCGCTTTTGGACATGAAAACCTGACTTTTTTTCTGAACTGGACATCACGCCTTCCCCTCAACATCCTTGGCAGCCTTCCAACCACTGCAGGGTCAATACTTGCTCGAAGACAACTGAACAATAGGTGCAAGGGGCGTCAACGCGTTCAAGCTGAAGCCTTACAACCTTCAGTCAGCCTGGGGCCTTGATCGATCACGTCCGTCCCGCACACAATACATACATACAATATTACTTAATATACTAATACATATCAAATATATAACAGAGAAAGGAGAAGAATAAAAATTATAGTGAAAGGTAATGCTCCTTCACCATTTTCTTGAACGTTGGCAGTGTTTGAGCACGTCTCACTTCAATAGGTAATACATTCCACAACCGAGCTGCTTGAATCGTGAAAGATTTGTCAAAGAAGGAAGTGGAATGCATACGAATACTTAATTTTAGATTTTCCGATGATCTCAAGGACCTAGAATGGGTGTCACAGAGGAACTGAAAGCATTCTTTAAGATAAAAAGGAGTAAAAGGATTAAATAGCACATTATAAAGCAAAGAAAGTATGTGGGCATTCCGGCGAAGGCGAATAGGAAGCCATTTGAGCTTAGTACGAAATTCGGAAACGTGATCATACTTGCGCAAGCCAAATATGAACCTGATACAGAGATTTTGAAGTCGCTCAAGCTTGTCCAATTGGTCTTGGGTGAGATCAAGATAGCTGGCGTCAGCATAGTCTAGAATAGGTAGAAGAAGAGATTGTGCTATCGCAATTTTAGTGGTGATGGGAAGAACATTACGAAGACGTCTCAGGGAACCCGCAGACGCATACAGTTTTCGACTGACTTCCTGCAGTTGTTTGGTCCAGGAAAGGGTGCTGCCGATATAAATCCCCAAATTCTTCACAATATGATTTATAGGAATAATAGTATTATTGAAAGAAACCTGGGGAAGTATCGATCCTAGAGACAGTCCGGAAACTACCAACAACCGTTACCTGAGTCTTCGTTGGATTGATCTTCAACCCGAAATCAGTGCTCCAGTCACCTATTCGAGCCAGGTCTGTATTGATTGTCTCAATGGCATTAGATAACTCTCCGAGAGAGGCTTGGGTATAAATTTGGAGATCATCAGCATATAGGTGGTAGCAGAAGAAAGTCGTTGAGTGATAGCATTAATAAAGAGTGCGAAGAGAAGAGGAGATAAAACGCCACCCTGCGGCACACCGGCAGAGGTATGACACCAAGAGGAGAAAGATTCATTAGTGCAAATGCGCTGCCGACGGCCAAACAGGTAACTATGAAACCAGTTAATTACCGGAGGAGATATGTTAAAAGAGCATAGGACGCCAAGCAAAATGTCGAAGTCAACAGTATTGAAGGCATTGCTAAAGTCAAGCAGAGCAAGTACTGTTAACTTCCCCGTATCTATGCCTGACCTGATATCATCCGTAATGTGCACAAGTGCTGAGGTAGTGCTGTGGCCACGTCGAAAACCAGATTGGAAAGGATTTAAAAGATTGTGCTTGGAAAGGAATGTGTTAAGCTGATGATGAACAAGCTTTTCAAGGACTTTGGATAGGAAAGGAAGAATAGAAATGGGACGATAGTCAGAGAATGATGTAGGATGTGATTTTTTGGGTAAAGGAATAATTTGGGCATCTTTCCAGGCTAGTGGGAAGACACCACTGGAAATAGAGAAGTTGAGGATGTAAAGAATGACAGATGAATTTTAGGATGCCGATTTACTGTTATGGGTTGGCAGAAAATAGCTGAAAATAGGGGCGACGCTATATGTTATGTGGAAATCCGAATAGTAGGACGAGAAAACTTATGGGCTATATTACCACTTGCAGATAAAGTCCAGTGAAATTATTTGGAAGATAATTTCAAAAGAGGGTTTCATTGTTTGATTTATAAAATCCCTTAAATATGCCTGAGTGTGTTAGTTTGTTATTTTATCTACACCCATGCTATAAATCCTCTATAAAAGTTTATGAAACAGTTAGCTTACAGCCAACATTAAAACAACCAGTGTGATAGTAACCATAATATCATCCAAACGAGTGTCATAATTACCCGACTGCCGAAGGAGGGTAATGTGTTTATCAGTCTATGTATGTATGTTTGTTCCTATGTGGCGTTCTAGAGACCAAACGCGTTGGCCGATTTTAATTATTCTTACGTCAATCGATTCGTCTTAATCCTGCAATTGTCACTGGCTACAATAAAATAGAAAAAAAAAATGGCGGCTTTTGGGTGCCATATTGCGGGGCACCAAATTATTTTTCTTACAAATCCATCGTGTGGGGTATCAAAATAAAGGTTTTTAAGAGGTGATTTTAAAAATATAATTCACTTATATGTTTAAATGTACCTAATTCTAAAAAAAATCTAAAAAGTTATAAATAAAAAAAGTTAATTAAAAAAAACAAAAACCCCGACTGCTTAAAAAACGAACTAAAAAGACGTTAACAAGAAGAAAATCATGCTGTGCAGTCGGAGGATACATCTGATTATAGTCAGCGAGCTCGCGAACATGTATCCTCCGACTGCACAGCATGATTTTCTTCTTGTTACGTCTTTTTAAGCAGCCGGGATTTTTGTTTTTTTTAAATAACTTTTTTTGTTGTACTTAATTTAATTATGCAACTCCTTCACTTTTTCGATCCCTTCCTTACTCGTCAAACATCCACTTTCTCACTACTCAATTCGTGGTATCTTTATGAATCCCAAAAAATAACATGTCATGCACGCGCGTTTCACTACCATAGCGCCGGGTTTCGGAACCTTCTAGATTGGGTTCATATTATGGGTGTAGATAAAGTCTTGTACGCAATTGTACATAATTGGGTATAAATAACTCATGTGATACTATTAACCCACATTCGTCTATTGATACCCACTATTATACAACAGTTGCATTAATACTAATCAAAATTCTTTTGAGATACATTACAATATTTTCAACGAGAGAATATTGTCAATTCCCAAAACACTAGACAGCTCTGACATTTAACAAAATATCTTCCTTCCTTTTCCTCGACTTTTTTGACAACCTGTACTTCATGTTTAGAGGGGAGAAAGATAGCGGATCCACCAAAGTTATGTAAGATCTCGCAGTTTTAAAGTAATCTCCTTATTTGTTCGCGGGAGGCTGAGACGCAATTTGCCTTGGGAATGTCTTGTTTGTGCTTGAGGTACCCTTTTAAGTTATGTGTGAAATATTAATGTATCTTGCATTGTGATTTTTTTCTACAGAAGTTTTAAAATTAAGAATAAATTAGTTTTTTTATTATTTTAGCTGATATATATACATCTGTGCATAAAGCATCGTCTCATTGAGTAGCCAGGGCTGTGCTTCCTGGATTCGGCAATTGAAACTCGAGGGGGCCCTGCACAAGTCCGAGGCAATGTGTTTTCATGGTCCTCAGAACGCGTGTATACATCTATACCCCTACAACGCATGTATACCTCTCCTACCGTTATCTGGGCCGGATCCCACATCGGCGTCGGGTCGACGATTAAGTACCTGGGACTCGTCATCGACAGCGGGTGTAATTTCGAGGAGAATTGCCGACGTTTGGCTTCCAGACTAGAGCGGGCCGGGGATGAATGCGTCCCAAAGAGTCATGGCCAACCGGCTATTCCGAGAATACCGCACGGTCTCCGGTGAGGCGGCGAGCGTCCTTGCCGGTTTTCATCGGTCCACATTGTGATTGCCCAGCCTTGGTGCCAAGTTTTGGGTATAATATTCGTAGGTAGGTACTATAGAGACTTTTCTCCGTCAACAAAAAAGGTAATATAGAGACAGGGCTGTTCCTGATTCTTTGTTTGCAATTATTGAGTTGTAAACACCAACCTATTCCAACCGACCTACTTATATTGCCAACTGTAGAGTTGGCAATATAAATAGGTTGGTTAGAGTCCAAATGTAGTTAAACAGCAGTGTATTGCACACATAATTGTCATTGTTAAAGGATCTATTATAAGTGATTACCCATCCTACTCATCTGACCATTTTAAGTGCAGCTACAACCATGCACTTGTTATTCAGTTGTAACCATACCAGTTTTATCTTCATTTTACTCTAGCTGTTGCGTGACATTATTGCTAAACAAGAAAAAAGGCGACTCACAGATGTTAGCAGTCTCCTATAATTTCCCATAAAGATGCGCTCATACTGTGCTAGTATTATTTCATTATAGCTGGTCCTTACTGTCTCACTGCCGGGCAACTGCCGCCCACCATTCCTTTTATCTGCTTTTTATTTATGTTCTAGAAAAGATTAAAAGACCAGAAAATGTCAGGTCATATAAGATTACAAGGGTTTTACAATATTATATATCTAGGATCACAGATCTATGAGTCATATTTATATGATAATGTAATATAAAAAGTTAATTAAAAAAACCCGACTGCTTGAAAAGTGAACTAAAAAGAAGTAAACAAGAAGAAAATCATGCTGTGCAGTCGGAGGATACATATTTGCGAGCTGGCTGACCAAAATCAGATGTATCCTCCGACTGCACAGCATGATTTTCTTCTTGTTTACTTCTTTTTAGTTCGCTTTTCAAGCAGTCGGGTTTTTTGATTTTTTTAATTAACTTTTTTTATTTGCAAATTTTTGGTATTTTTTTTTAATTAGGTGCATTTAAACTTATAAGTGTTATGTATTTTTGTAATCACCTCTTAAAACCCTTTATTTTGATACCCCCACGAAGGGTGAGGAAGAAAAAAAAAAATTTTTTTCCAATTTTTATGTGGCCAGTGACACTTGCAGAGCTAAGACGAATCGATTGACGTAAGAATCATCAAAATCGGCCAACGCGAGAGATGGCGTTCTAGAGACCAAACTCTAGAACGCCACATAGGAACAAACATACATACATAGTCTGATAAAAACATTACCCTCCTTCGGCAGTCGGGTCAAAATATGATTCATTTCGTCTTTGATAATTTTATATAATGTATGATCCAGTATGATCCTAGATATATAATACTGTAAAAGCCCCTAGGAGTCAAAAGCACTGTCATTTTGTTGAACTGACACTCCTTTCAAAAGCACCTGTAGCGGCACCAACACCGCCACTTACAAACTAATGACATGACGTCACACAAACCCTGCATCGCGCAAGCAAAGTTTTCGGCGCGATTTGAACACATACAACAGTCCGACAATAACCGTTGGGCAGTTGCCCGGACCAAATACAACACGACGGGTGTCGGAGGATCCCATTTCTGTGTAGATTTGTGGGACTTTACACCCTGTTCCACTTGGTTCCAAACGCCCTCCGCAGCTCTGATTCTAAGTATATAAACGTAAGATCGTTTCACATACTTTTTTGTTGTAATTTAGAAGCCAATGGTTCCAGAAAGTTACCTGAGATTTGGTTTATATAAGATAGTTTATTTGAATAACAAACACCAATAAGTATGCAAGATGACATTTTAATGGCAGTGATAAAATACTTATTTTGTAACAACGTCAAATTCAGAATTCACATTTTCTATCCAAAAAAGCATTAAAATCTTTATAGCAAAAATAAAAAGTTTTACTTTCAAAAAGCTTTAAATACTTTGAAATAAACTTCTAAGCGCGTGTTTTTATAAATATTTTTCTGTCACAATTCTTCGAAGCACGACCTCATTTGTAAATTATTACCCACTCACCATCCATCTAACTCGCACAATGTAAACTAGTCTTTAGGAACAGTAAACAAGTGAAATCGCGTGCATTTTCTTCGGGCGTGTAAAAACGGGGAGAAAATGATGTACGGTTATTGCCCTGTTTTATTATGTACGTAAAATATATTAAACGGGAACTTGAAATTAAAAGTGAAAGAGCAGTGGGAAGCTCACATGCATGCTTAGGTCTCGGATTGCAATTTGGATGAAATAGAAATGCTTTGTATCGGACTATGGGTAATTTTTAATTCATTGGCTATCGAGTTTTACGTTTTTTTTTTCACCCTGAATCTACTACAACTGTAAAACCACAAAGTTTCGCCTACTTTATCGTACATCATTAAATTAGACACAGATTGTTTTTTTTTGTATTTGCTTTCCTATCAATGGGTACAAGGTATACCCCAAGTCTCAGGATATCTTTTCTCACGCCAAAACGACAACTTGGCCAAGCGTCCAAGGACGACACGTCTTTCTGGGTCAGCCTCGGTGGCACCGTCCATTTTCAGGCACCCATTGTTTAGAGACGCTGGAGTCTCTGGGTAAACAATGGGTGCCCTTGCTTTTTTTACTGTTTTGTTTGTCTTGGAAGTCGGTTTATTTTTTTGTGGAAAATGTTTTTATTTCTCTCTTTTTAGTATTAGTACACCACCACAAACAAATTTTCAGGTTCTTTAGTAAAGTACCTAAAGGATTGACAAAATACCCATGAAAACTGCTGAACCTATTTTGATAAAACTTGCACTATTCCCTGAGTTGAGACATACCCAATACAACACAAAAATAATGATCACGATCCAAACAACAAACATACATACATTACACTTATGAAACACATACACATTTAGAAGCCCACACAGAGTAAAATATGTGAATATTGTGCAGTTCCAACAATATTAGATACATACATATCGAATTGATTATGTCCTTTACTTGAAGTCGGTAATAATAAAAAACCGGCCAAGTGCGAGTCGGACTCGCGCACGAAGGGTTCCGTACCATTATCGTAAAAAACGGCAAAAAAACACGTTTGTTGTATGGGAGCACCACTTAAATATTTATTTTATTCTGTTTTTAGTATTTGTATAGCGGCAATAGAAATACATAATCTGTGAAAATTTCAACTGTCTAGCTATCACGGTTCATGAGATACAGCCTGGTGACAGACAGACGGACCGCGGAGTCTTAGTAATAGGGTCCCGTTTTTACCCTTTGGGTACGGAACCCTAAAAACAAAGGCAAAGGAAACTAAAATAAAAAAACTGGCAACAAATGATACGTTACTAAATTGCTCCAGCTTGCTACCTACGGATGTGTTCTATATTTTTAAGTGGCCACGAAAATTGCCGGTATTTCGTTGTGCGCAACACTAAGCGCTTTTTAATGTCATCCGCTCACGTTGCAAGAAACGGTTCATTATATCACTGTACGGAACCGCTAGCAGAATGGAAAACATGCTGGGTTATTTATTTTGTTAATAATAAAATTGTTAATCTTTGGTATTGGTCGATATTTCTCGAAGTCTTTTTGGGTTGGAATTGTAGTAAAGCTTCTACGTATACGTAAGCTTCCATTGGGGTTTCTACTGTAATTAAGTTTCTACATACACCTCTCGCAGATTTTTGTTCATTGTTTTAATGCTGTTTAAAATATTAATTGCCGAAGATCGATAGATTTTATGACATTCATGTTTAAAATTGTCGGATACTTTTAATCTGAAAGGTCAGGTCCCTCAACTACAGAAATAAATGCGAGAATGGCAAGTTGAAGGTGCATTCAAGGAATAACTTACTTCGCCGCCTAACGTCCACCAGATGGGAGCAACCCCTCAAGTCCTGCGAACGGCTGGCATGGCACTCTGTTTCTCCGCTAGTGAATATGCAAGGCCGGTATAGAGTCGCTCTACCCACTCCAAATTAGTGGATACAGCTCTAAATGAGACGTGCCGGATTGCCACAGGTTGCCTCAAACCGACTCCTATACGAATGCTGTATCCACTTAACGACATCGCGCCCCCGGAAATTCGCAGGACTTTAGCAAGTCGCACAGAGAGGGCGAAACTAGAAAATGACCCACGCCACCCAATGCACAATTATAGCTCAGTGCCCCAACACCTTAAAAGCCGCAAAAGTTTTCTAGGGTTCGTGAGTCTATGTGATGGCAACTCCTCTTCGGCTAGATGCGACCTTTTGTGAGAGAAACTCAAGCCTGCCAATTTCATCGGGCCATTGGAGAGCCTTCCATCTGGGTACACTCTGCCGAGTTCGATCTAGAAAACCCTAAATAGACTCCGCAATCAGGTTGGCCGCAGCAAGGACAACCTCCACAGGTAGGGGCGTTCTCTGATGATACTATTCATCATTGCTTGTGCAGCACCTCTCCGCAGACCATGGCCCATCTCACGGTGCACAGCATGCCCTGTTACCTGTACTTGCCGGACCTTATGACTGCGTCAAATGGTGTTGCCGTGGCTGAATTCTGGCCCAAACACAATATTAAACTTTTTATATTTGCTATCGACACGCTAAGAAGTACTCCATAAGGTGAAGAGTCTAAATATATTCCTTTCTGATAGAAATAGCATGAAGCTACGGATTATAGCAACAGTGGCTACTATACCGTGCCTAATATCCCATCCCACTTCTATTATAAACGCGAAAGTTTGTAAGGATGCATGGATGTCTGTTACTTTACACCCGAAAAAAAGTTGCAATTATTAAAAAATTTGTTAATTGAGGGGATTTCTAGGTGTCTACTGTATAGAGAGGCTAGATAAAATAAAAAAAATGAAACAGAATTTTCAGTTTTGCTGAAACGGCCTTGCAGAATGTATTTTGTTACGGTAGGTGGCATACGGCCTCATTACCATCGAGGCGGTCCGGCCAGTGCTCGAGCGCTGGCTCGGGAGGAGGCACGGCTCCCTGTCGTTTCGGGTGACGCAGGTGCTCTCGGGGCATGGTTGCTTCGGGAAGTACCTGTGTCGCATAAACAGGGAGCCGGACGCCCGGTGTCACCACTGCGTCGACTGCCGGGAGGACACGGCGCGGCATACGCTGGCAGAGTGTGCCGCTTGGGAGGAGCCACGCCGTGCCCTCATCTCTGAAGTAGGCAGTGACCTGTCGCTGCCGGCTGTAGTCGAGTCTATGGTCGGCAGCGAGGAGTCCTGGGACGCGGTGGTATCCTTCTGCGAAACAGTCGTCTCGCAGAAGGAAGCTGCGGAGAGGGAGAGGGAGATTTCATCCGCTAACCCGATCCGCAGAAGACGCGCCGGGCGTCGGCGGAGGGCGGACAACGCCCTCTTCCAGCCCCCCTAAATGGGTCCAGGGGCGACGGACTCGGGGACGTCCGTCGCCCCCCAGATATCAGGACCCGAGGTGGTGGCGCGTAGTGTTCCACGCGCGCCCCTCTTAGACGTCGCGGGGGGAGTCCAACACCTCACTCCCCCCCAACCCGAGATCGTGGCCCGCAGAGGCGGGCCGGCACTAGCCGGGGGTTGCGGAAGTATCGTTGTTCCCGCGACCCCCGGTGCAGGTGTGAGACGGAACACCGGGGTGGTTTTTAGTCAGTACAAGTCTGACAGACCCCTTCGCCCCCCAGGGCGGAGGACATCCAATGAGGATTTTCCACACCGAAACAAAAAAAAAAAAAAAAAAAAAAAAAAGGTGGCATACGACCACGGTTATCCTCTATGGAATAGTTTGAACATAATAATTTCAGATGAGAATATGTTTTTGTTTCATACTTTTTAGAGCGTGATTTTTCAGTAGTCGGGTTTTTGTTTTTGAACTTATTTTTTATTTAAAGTATTTTGGGATTTTTGCAGAGCCACATTATATATTTTTTTCTGTTTAGGGTTTGTTGTTTTTTCATGTATCTAAATAATGCATAAGTTACAAGAGCGGACTTTGCGACGACGTAACCGAGTAACAAAATTGTTTTCATGACTTTGACGGGATATACCTCGCAAACGGTACGCTTGACAAAAATATGATGTTCCAAACCCTACCTTCATTTTAAAAGCCCTGTTCAATGATACCACACATGGCGGGGTGGGGTGTTTTTTTTTGTTCTTGACTGCTTGCTCCCTAGAGGGCGCCATATTCAATTTAATGAGACGTCACATAGCCTATAACCAACGGACAAGCAAGACGCTTCCAACGACACCTCATTTGTCAAATTATGATTAGTAGTTTAGAAGTTGTGAGGGAACAGATGAACATATATACTTACTTACATACACACATACCGGTTAAAAACATAACCTTCCCTTTTGCATCGCCGTAGTCGGGTAAACTACAAATTCCACGCGGGCGTATTATATGTATTTAAAGCATCAGAATCACCATTGTTTTCGGTGAACACAAGAAGGCAACCGATATCAAGCGCTTTAATTATCCATTTAATTTAACTTACATAAGATAAACGTAGTTCCTTTGAAAATTTTCTTCAAAGCAAAAAAACACGATTCAAGGAAATAGAAGACTTCTGACAACGTATATTTTTCTAAATAACGACGACGTCAAATTAATATGAGAAATCACGTAACAAGATTTTCTTTTCCCAGACATATTTTTTTTGTGTCATCGGAAATTTACTAAGAATTTTCAATTTTATTAGCCAGTTCTATTAATATCAGGAATCTATCTCTAGCCTGTCGATAATTAAAATCTTGCTGAGTTTAGAATTGATAAAGCAAAAGCCAATTAATTAAGATGACTTTCAGTTAGATACCTTCGCTAACGATTTCTAAGTCAGTCCAATTTGTTATTGTTAAATAACGTTGACATTCTGGACAAAGTGACGCTTTACGGTCAAAGGTCTAAAAAGGATTAAGTACGTGGCGTTTCAATAGCGCATGTCAATTTGGGGTTTTGACAACCATTATTTTTTTGTCTATTGCACATGCTGTATTAATTTCTTCATTTGGGTTTCTTGTTCCATCTATATCTATATGTAGTACGCACTAGATTTAGTGATCCGAACACTCACTCTGTTCGACTGAACTGTACTGCACTCCGTACACTTTGTTGTTACACTATTTTGAACGAAACGCGTATACGCCATGAATTTACGACGACGTTTTGATCGCGAGTAAACTAAACTCTTTAAACGATCTAGCGCTGCATGTTTTAATAGTTTGATTAGACAACATAAATAATGTTTAGCGCTGCAGCTAACTTTAGTTCTAACTCACCAGCATCTTAACAAATGGTTTTCATGAATGATCTTGTCTATCGCTAGAATTTAAGTCAATGGTTCTATCGCTGAATTATACACTAGGGTTTATTTCGTAACATGTATTTTCAGGAGAGTTTCAAATTTACAGAAAACCACATGAACAACGAACAAAGAAAACTTCAACTTTGAAACAAAAACATATCGTGCGTTTCCAGAATACCCACAATTCCTTCCAAACACTTATCATGGACGTATTATTAACTGCCGAAAACAAAAATAATACACTAGAGCAACACTGCCCCTTTATGAGCTAGCGATCGCCCCCTGCTCCGCCTGCGTGGCTTGATAACTAGTCCAAATAACACTTAATAATAGTGTTAAAAGTGTTTCACGAACACTTTAACGTGATCATTAGAACCTGCGTCGCCATAATTATTGGTTGGTGTTACAAAATGGTAGAAAAGAGGGTATTTTTTGTTCTATTTTTATTTTTTCATGACATTATGAAGAATGTTACATTATTTGTTTGTTGAGGTTTTATTGGCGTAGTTCGAAATGGAAGTAAAATGTCTTATGAGTAGGTAGATCGTAAATTGAAAAATTGGAATATATGTAAATTCTACGAATCTGTTTTGGGGTCTTGTGTTGTCAATATCAAACATGCGTCAAGGAGTCTTAAGTTCCAAGCAGTGGGAATAAGAATCGTGTGGGTATATCAATACATCATCATTTTCCTGCCCTTGTCCCTATTTATTTGTGGTAAGTGCAAAATGCCCATAATCTCTATTTTTCGCCAGGACGTGACTGGAGGTGGATCACTGTGTTGCCCAATTTCACACAGGACATGGTATCTTTAACATTAAATTATTTTTCTTCAAGCCCTTTGCCTCGCCTTTATGTCAATGATCTACATCTGATTGCGAATAATGTACAATCTGCACATCATATCTTATGGGAGTGAATTCTTTGGCAGAATGAACGCAATATTATGTTGGTTAATATACAGGCTGCATCCGGAGTTATTTATTATACGGACCTTGTGGAAACTAGAACAAATTTCCGTGCGTTCAAGCGTTTTTGCCATACCTATTATTGCAATCAAATATAAAAGCTCACGGTGTTAGGACCCATTAATATTAATGTTAATTTTTATCCGTGGTTCTATAAAACTTGGCTTATCCCGGTTGTAAACGACCCCTGGTGCCTATTGGCCTTATTTGTTCTGTCTCCTGTTTGATATGGAGGGAAGTGGACATTATGTTTTTGTTTCCCTACTCTTCTATTCTTTTCTGATTAATTTCATTGCGGGATCCAAGACACAAGACACAGTTAAATTCATTCACCGGGACTTCGTCGAGCTTCATTGCCTCGCCGCTTTTCTGGTGGTCGCCACTGTTTATCTCTCTAAAAGCTCTTTCTAACCATATCATCTTCTACACAGTCTATCGATCGTTGCTTTGGCCCCTCCCTATTGTTTACTGTTGTGAAATCAAGCCAACACTTCGGGCGGCCGGAGCGCGCCATCCACGCTGAACACACAACTGCGTGACCTACATGGTATAGATGTGTTAGTGCGCAGCGCGGCGGCGACGTGGCGCGGCTCGGCTAACGACTCTCTTTCGCCATCCACCGCGATAGTCGACTCCTCTCTCTTAAAACCATATTATTTGTCATGGACAGATGATTTGTAATTATAACGGCACTAAACCATTTGCCTATTTATATATTCCACTTATTTCTCATCCACGAGCTAACATGGTCCTTCGAACCGGATCCAATTGTATTCCCCAACCTTTCCTTGAGTAATAGATGTGTTTTTTTTTCTTACTTGTTAGGTTAAAGAACCAGGACTGAAAACATAACATAACATCACGGCTGTATTTCCCGAAAGGTTAGGCAGAAGTGGGCCTATAGTAGGTTTACCCACATTTCATTATTTTTAACACAGTTACAGTTATTTTTATGTCCTATGTAATAGAGGGGCAACAGGAAAATCTACAATAATAAAAGCAGCCCTGAATGAACACAATACTTACAATAAATAATTCATTTATTTCAGTGTGGAGTGCTTTAGTTCTTCGTAAGTTTGCTCTTGAAGAGAGGCGGGCAATGCTTGGATAAAAATGCAATAAGTTGGTCTAATGCTTTGAACCGCTAATTTATTGAGAAAGAAAGAAAATACTGGTGCTTACTGAGTCCACTAGATTGGATTATACCGTCAGAGATATATTTGTTGGTGTGATTTGCTTGTGTTTGGCTATTTTAATAAAAACTGTTCTTTTATGCGTTTTGAGGATGTGCTTGTAGTATTCTTCGTTATTTCTGTAAAAATAAATATATAACGAAATAGGCGGCAGAGTCGGTCATTCTTTTAACAACTGAAATACCAATAAAATGTTGGATCTCAAACACCTGGTCACCACGAGTCTTTATAATTGGATTTGGAAGCCATTAAAAGGTATCTCAAAAAATAAATGTAAAATAATAACTGTCAAGAATATGCCTGGATATATTAAAAATACAGCTGCTAACTTATTCGAGAGGAGACTAAAGACCAAATTAAAGGTCAACAACACTTTCAAAGGCGTTTAATGAATACAAGAACAATTTAAAACGGACTCCTCGTCCCACTCCATAAAGGGAACTCTTTGAGCGGCAACTAATTAAAAAAAGTTATTAAAAAGCTGAAAACAGCGAGTTGTCGAACTCCATGAATTAATTTAGTTAAATATTGAACCTTTTTCTTGTCACTGCGTGTTTTTCTTCGACACTTTTATAATAAAGAGTTTTATAACTTTTAATTAATGTATTTAATTGTAGAAGATCCTGTTAATAAATATTGCTTGTTAATACTTTTTTGAAGAAAATTGTGAAATAGTGTTTTATATTTAAGGCAGTCTGAAGAAGGGAAAAATAGGAAGTTCTAACTTTTTAAGATTTCAGGGATCTGTAATCGGAAGACACAAGGCTGTCAAGCGATTTGCTTAGTGCTTAGAGCCTAATAGATCTTCCTGCGGCCCTAGACAAGTGACATTCTAAGTAAAAAATGTATGGGAATGTTAAACACTATTGAAATGTCACATCATCAATCCCTAACATTTTGGCATTTCGAATATCACCATCGCTAACATCGAATGACACTTGTCTAGTGCCTTTGATGGCGCGACACAATTCAATACCTAGGCTAATTGTTCAGATATCGTGTAGGTACCTAAGAAAAATTGCATCCATGTGATCGTATCTAATTGTAATATAAACAGCGTGAGAGAGAATGGGCCTTAACCCACCACACGGGCCCAGTGCGTTTGGTGGATGTCACACATTTTCGAATGTTTTGGTTTTAGTACATGCCGGTTTCCTTCATCGTTTTTTGAGCAGTGGTGATGAAATAATTTATACAAAGTAAAGCACCGGCCAGGGTTCGAACCCACGACCTGCGACACGTAATCACGGCCGGGGTCAGTGGGCCACCACTGCTCTTATATCGCCAATCAGTGTTATATACATCGTATCACGTTGAGCCTTCAGAGGGCCTGACAAGACAAGTGATATTCTATCATCGCAACTTCGCAAGCATGGCGATAGCGATTCGAAAAAAGTAAAAAATGTTTGGGAATATGAAACACACAGTCACGTGATTAATGCCTCAGATCTTGGTATTTCGACCATCGCCTTTGCTGAAATCAAATAAAACTTGTTTAGAGCTTCAGAAGATCGCTAACCTGGTAAGTAAAGAAGTGAAACAAACGTTCCATGACGTTCATAACGGGTTGTACTAACTGCTTGGCGTCTTCGCGAGTCGCCTTTCCTAAGCTCTGAGCTAGCCACTTATTGTTTTCGCCCTAATACCAATACCAATTTTGAAACTCCGTGCCCTATATATAGAACATAATTTGTTACATGAACATTCAAAGGACAATAAATATTAATTATTGGTAGGTAAATATAGAATGGTTTCCGGAAACTTTAATTGATGTTTAAGGGTTTCCTACCGCGTCATTGTTCGTTTAATAAATTACTTTACTTGTACTGTTTCAGTGTTTCTTATGTAATTTTCTTGTGATAATATTACTTTCTTTTGTTTAACGACAATTCGTGGTTCGATTGTGATAAGTTATTTGTTTTTCAGGTCAGAAAAAGCTGTGCTTGTGAAGAAAACATTATTTAAAATTATAAATTTCGAAATTCACTTTATTTTATTATTAACATTTTTTATATTTTATGTGAAATCTTAATAATTTGTAACAATAATGTAAATTTAATTTAATTTCTATGTTACTATTGTATACCCGAAGGGCGGGAAATAGCTGCCCCCGTACCCTGTCGTGTCAAAACTATCACAGTTCGACTGTAAAAAAGTGACAGATGTATACATCTGATATCTGTCCCTTACGCACACTGAAAATAATCTTGCTATAAGAGCTTATGGTCACTCCCTGATCACAATTAAATTATTTAAGACTAGAGGACGCCTCGCGGTTTCACCCGCGTAGTTTCCTTTCCCGTGGGAATACAGGGATAAAAAGTAGCATCCCAACGGTGAAAGAATTTTTGAAATCGGAGCCAATTCGGTACAAACAAACAAAAAAATCTTTCCTCTTTATAATATTGGTATAGACTTGTGTTATGTACCTACCTATGATCCACAATAAAGATATTGAAGTTGACTTTTGTAGCGTGACAGTTGACAACGGAGATGACCTATCCAAAGTGATGCAAAAGCCACAAGATGATGACGAATGGCAAAGTATTCAACCTACTTAGTAGTTTTAGTGGTAGTAGTAATTAGGTCTAGTGTTCGCAAACGCTACTGCAGAGCATGAGACCCTGGGTTTGATTTCCGGCTGGGGATAAGTGATATTGATTTTTTTTCGTCTGGTATTTCTCAGTTGCAGTCCGGAGTTTGGACATGTGACCGGTTGATGCCAATAAGCCCGCTCGCTATGTATAACATGTTACTTAAAATATGAGGTGTTCATAAATTAACTCTACGAATTTTAAGGAGTTGTGTATATTTAAAAAATAATCACAAAGAAAATTAAAAAGAAAAGCATCCGTTCCGAAGATATGTAATTATTTGTATTATGCATACATGATTGAATTTGTGCACCATACAACGCCCAGGCAGTCAGCTGGTCTGGCGGTCAGCGACCCGTGCCATAGAGCGCAGTATGTACTGGCATACGTAGGTAGTGTTCGTAGGTAGATAGGTTATTTTTGTAAAGTATTAAAATCGATTCTTTTTGTTTGTAATCGTTTTGTTTATCGATGCCGAGTAACCTCATGAAATTCTTAGAGTTAATTTTTTATCAACTTATATGGTGGGCGAAATATTGCTGTAGGTATTATGCAGCCCGCGTCATCGTTTGTGATTCCGACATTACTGACCATGATACAGTAATTGCTGGAGTCAGCAAAACGACAGTCACCACAAAGGTTTCGAAAGATTACACGAAAATTGATTACCTGGCACTGAAAGCGAGTATTGTCGAGACAGATTGGACTAAAATTACAGCTGAATCAAACGTTAATATTGCCACTTACCGTTTCATTAACTTGATGATACAAAAAATTAAAGATTTTAGTTCTCAAGCCAAAGTACGTAGTTCAGAAGCGATACGTAAACCCTGGATGATAGCTGGTTTACTTAGTTTCGTCCGAAAAAGGGATCTTCTGCACTACAATGCCAGAAAAATAAGGACGATACTACGGCTCAAAGAGAGTATCAAACTTATAGAATTACTGTAATGACATTATTAAAAAAGCTAATCAGGAATACAACCGGCAATTGCTGAATAAAAACAAAGACAATACCAAAAAACTTTGGCAAAGTATTAAAGAAGTTTGTTATATGAAAAAAAATACCAATAAAAACGCAGATATCACCAAAATCCTAGAGGATCCTGTGGAATCGGTTAACTCAGCAAATGAGTTTTTTAGTACAGCTGGTAAAAAATTGGCTGATACCATTCTGTCTCAGCTAAAAGTGACTGAGAAACAACTGGCGGATGATATAAGACTCGATGGCACTTCTGGGAACTCCTTCTTCTTTACTCAAACAGACCCAAAAGAAATGATTAAAAAAAATTGACAACCTTAAAGGGTCCTCTGCCCCAGGAAATGATATCATCAGCAATACGATTTTAAAACAATTCAAAATATCTCTTGCCCCTGTACTCTCCTACATAGCTAACCTTAGTATGTCCACCGGTGTCTTTTCGGAATGTCTGAAGATAGCCAATGTCTGTCCCATATTCAAGTCTGGCGACCCTCTTCTAGTGACTAATTACAGACCTATCTCCCTGTTATCTTCAGTGTCCAAAATATACTGGATAAACTAGCCAATAACCGGTTACAAAAATATCTAGAAAAGGAGAAACTGCTATCCGATAACCAATATGGCTTTCGTCAAAAAATGTCTACAGAGGATGCAGTAGTAACACTTGTTGACCGCGTCACTGAAAGGGTAGATGTTGGTGATAAATGCGTTGGTGTGTTCATAGACATGGCTAAGGCATTCGACACAGTTTCTCGGCCGATACTCTTACAGAAGCTATCGTTAATGGGAATACGGGGTCTAGCACAGAACTGGTTTCACTCTTACCTATCAAACCGACAGCAAAGAATAAAAGCTAAAGGTGAAGCAATAAGTGAATATTCTGATATTCATTTTGGTGTTCCTCAGGGTAGTGTGCTCGGGCCAACTCTATTCTTAGCCTACATAAATGATCTCTGCAGCCTTCAAATAGAGAAAGCAAAGATCTTAACTTTTGCGGATGACACGGCTATTGTATTCCATGGTAATAGTTGGGCAGGGGTTGTTGATGCTGCTGAGAGAGGACTAACTAAAGTGATGAAATGGCTGCAGCAAAACCTTCTTACGTTGAATGCCAGTAAGACAAAATACGTGGCCTTTAAAATTTCTAAGCGCGTTAAGCCCGAAAACCCACTCCATTCCTGCAAGCACCTTGGCAGTGACTCTTGTAAATGTGTCGAGATCGAACAAGTTGATCATATTAAATACCTTGGCGTCTTGATCGACAACCAATTATCTTGGATCAAACAAATTGATGCTGTTTCTGCTAGGATCCGTAAACTTATGTTCATATTCAAGCAACTCAGGAACATAGCAGATCACAACACCCTCAGGTGTGTATACTTCGCTCTTTGCCAATCTATCTTAAATTATTGTACAGCGATATGGGGTGCAGAAGCAAAGAGTCACATGATAAAGCTTGAACGAGCACAAAGGGGCGTCATAAAGGTTACTTTTGGAAGGCCCTATCGATATTCAACTGACAGACTATATCAGGAATGTAAAGTTCTTAGGGTAAGACAACTTTTTACTATGTCTGTATTATTACGTTTTCACCGACAAGCTCTTCATACCCAAACCAAATCTGCCAGGTCATGTAGGCAGATAACATGCAAAACGCCTACTAATCGTATCAAATTTGCTAACAGATCTCCTAGATACACGGGTCCTTTCATATAATAAAATATTAACAAGGTTTTGGACATAGTAGGATTTTCAAAGCACAATTGTAAAGTAAAAGTAGTCAAATGGCTATCAACTCAAGACTATACACAGACTGAAGCTCTCCTGATTCCTTTACTATAAATCTCTCACATACATATAAACTACACTAAACTAAAACTAGACACACACTACACACACTCACACACATATCTACACTCATTACAAACCTTTCGTAAATATTTTAATTTTGCATGTTTCCTTTAGTTATTAAGTTAAGCTTAAATATTGTTTAGTGTTGTAACCAAATATTCATGAACTACCTCCAAGTGCTCTTATAATATTGTGTCATTCTAAACGACGAAAATACTAGATCCTACGTCACAGGGTATCCGAGTGTGGGGTCTAGGGCTACTTTTTTAATGCACGTAATGTCAGTATTTTCTTGTACATACCTACTATATTATTTGTTTTATTTTTGTTGTGCTTTATGTATGTATAGAATGGTGTCTCAATAAAAATTTATCTTATCTTATTATCTTATCTTATTAAGTGCACACCAGCCTAAACCTTTAGGCAACAAAAAAAATGCATTCATGCTCGTATCTACCAATCCATTCCACCTTCCTTAGTTCATCAACTTTTTCATTGTAATCCGCCCCATGGTTTACTGAATGAGCACTGAAAAAACGAATACCTATACCTATACCTACGAAGCAAATAAATCCCACCCGTCCAAAAACAAAAATTGAAATACATCTTCTTCAGCAAACGCGCGTATCATAACGAATTTCCTTCAGCATCATATAAACAAATGGGGGTTAAGTTGGAAAATACGTAAAACAAGACGAATGTGGCGTAAGCGTATCGTATGAACGTGATTACTGAAAGATTAGCCTCGGCCGTCTAAGTAAAGTTCAATGAACCGGGATGTGTAACTGATATAGATTATATCTTTGAGAAGATAGTCCCATAGTGGTTCAGTAGTGGCAGCAGAAGTTTAGTTGAAGCAAAATGTTATAAACTAGTTTTTGGAATGCAACCAGGAGCCTATTGCGCAAGTGAATTCGGCAAGGCAAAGGGTATGAATAACCGTCCGCGTGGTGCTTTATGGCCAACATTTACAGCAGTTCACAGTGGCTAATAGTTTGTAAGACACCTTTGTGGAAGAGAAATAAATATTTATGTAATGTTATGTAATGTTACGTAATGTTATGTAATGTTATGAAATATTGTATTATGTCATGTCATGTCATGTCATGTCATCTTATTATCTTATCTTATTAAGTGCACACCAGCCTAAACCTTTAGGCAACAAAAAAAATGCATTCATGCTCGTATCTACCAATCCGGAATGGATTGGTAGATACGAGCGATAATGTTATGAAATATTGTATTATGTCATGTCATGTCATGTCATGTCATGTCATGTCATATCATGTCATGTCATGTCATGTCATGTCATGTTATGCCATGTCATGTTATGTTATGTCGTGTCATGTCGTGTCATGTTATGTCATGTCATGTCATGTCATGTCATGTCATGTCATGTCATGACAATGACACAATGAGAAAAGGCTTATGTCCCAGCAGTGGGCATGTTAAAGGGTGACTACACTGATCCTGGACACGCATGGTGACTGATTTTCTGAACACCGTCAAATATTCTTCAAGTAATAGTAATGGCAAAAAAAGATATAGGTATTATACTAAAACATTTCAGTTTCGAAGCTCAAAGACTATAAAAAAGTTGCAGTATCTTTTTTGTCGCATAAATTGTAAAACTTAACTCCGAGAAGTGAATAACTTCGTCGTATAAAACGATGAGTTATTTGTTTGTGCACTATTGCAGTAAGGTTTTTATTCTTTAGGAAAAGTTTTTAAAATCGTCATCAGGAGTCTGGATACTTTTTTTCAGGATAAGAAGAACACTAATGTTACTAAATTGTGTTTGAAGATAATGATATCAAGAAGAAATTAAACATATAATTAAGAAACAATGTAGTCAAAGGACCGAGGAGTCCGATTTCGGCGAAATAATAGTGCATAATAATAATTAATTTTATTTAAATGATCAGTATTATTTACGAGTCTACATAAAACTTATTTTTTTAGAGAAAATGTAACCAAACCACAAAAAGAGGGTATTCTACTATGTTTGAAAAAGTACTTTTAAAATGTTAATCTGTTTTCTATATTTCGATGGCTGATTTCCTATAAACATACACAAAAATCAAATATTTCACCAAAATACACACGCTTTCTTACCATAAAAATACATTTAAATTTAAGGCTTTTTTAAGCCCGCAAAAACTTTGTCTGCCATTTTAGTGACGTAATACTGGTATGTAAACAAACCAGTCGTGACGACCGGCGCTCACTATTCGTATTTGGTGATTTTTGTTGAAATAATGAATTACAATCGGACTGTTTTTGTATTATTTATATTAAATAAATACCTGCTCGAAGATATAGTTGATAGCTGTTTAGGTATATTTTAATGTACTCTGAGCTGTTTAGACTGAACTGACAGATGACAACTAATACTTTTTGCCAGCTTTTTGCCTCTATGACGTCACGCCATGGCAGCTCGTGTTTTAGGTCTCGTGGTATATAGATTAAAAACATCGATTTTTAATTTTAATATATTAAAACAATTATGTGGTTTTATGGCCCAAAATCAGAATATTTGATTACATTTCGACATACATTTTAAATTTTATCACATTTCATAATATAGTAACCTGGGCGACCGAACCCTCCTCGGGTGAAAATAGAGAAAACGACGTTTTCTAAAAATTAAACCTAGCTAGAGCGATTTAATGCCCCCAAAACCTCCTGCATTAAATTCCTAAATTTCATGAAAAACACAAGTATTGCTTATTGCGTATTGTATTGTATTATTAGATAGATAGATAGATTTTTCAATATCGAAAGCTTATCGATCTTTTACATTTGGCCCGTGCACCTACAAATTTCTGATTTATATGTAAATGATAAAGCCAACTGCACTTATCCTACTGCTTAACCCTGTATACTGTATACCAGTGTAACTGATGAATCTTTGGACCCGATAGCTCGATACCAGAGTACGTCTCACTGCTCCTGATTCGCTTTGATACAGCCCTTATGTTTTTTTATGCGAATTTATCTGCCATCAATCAGTGTTAGGAAGACATGCTGAGCTTGTCTGAGAGTTTTTACTCGAGTTGTATTTATTGGGATCTCGTTTGATAAGAAGGAATGACGTTGACAGTATGTTGTAGGGGAATACACTATTGGTAATGTGTTTATTTCTGGTTTTAGGAAATGTTTTTCGTAAATAGTTTAACTATTTGCGACAAGTCAAATGTTGGGCGTAGCATTTTTTTCCTACTTAAGAATTGACCTAAATATTGTTAGAAGTAAATATTATATTTTCACTTCCGGAAAAATAGTACAGAAAAAATAATCGTAATAACTTACCTACTTTACTATTCTAGGTATAAGAAAGGCTCTGAAACGTTTTGCCAAAAGTCGATTGGCCCATGAACCGTTGGTCAACAGAATCTTTAATCTTTTCATCCAAAGAACGCTTTACCCACGAACGTTTGGCCAACATAACTTTACGTCAGCGAATGTTTAACCAAGAGAATGTTTTGACCAATAACTTTTGATCCAACGAACGACTGGCCAACAGACACCGGTTCATGGGCCAATCGACTGTTGGTAAAACGTGTCAGAGCCTATAAGAAAATTAAAAATAACTTGAATTACTTAATAATTATATTTTTTATTTGCTCATCAAAGTGTTCAATTCCTTTTGAATTTTTTGAAGTTTTCCTTTTATTAATTTGAGTTCAAGAAAAGTCCCTAAATATTTTTCTTCATATAAATAATACACGGACTTTCCTTTCAAAACTATATAAGTATGTACACGAAAATTCGCCCTAACTTAAATTCATTCAATATTTTCCGTCCACCGACGCCCGCGTGACTGAATTAGTCAGCTGGCCTAACCTAGGCCATTCAGAACAGACTGGCAATACAAAATTCTATTATTCGATGTAGCAACATGGACAATTTTCAGCCAATCAGGGCGCCTCGACAATTTTGTTACGAAACTTTTTTTTTATTTAGCACTGCGCGTGACTGGATGTTTACGTTAAAAACTTTGTAGTTTTAAACGACATTTTTCACGTTGTTTTACACAAGTATCAATAACAGATTGAGTAGCTAATATTGAATCGGTTCACTAATATTTGACTAATATCCAGTACCAGGTATGGTATCATAATATGCGATACTAATATAACATCTCTACTTGAATGTGATTGGCCAAGCAATTACAGCTGCATGCATGATGCCCGCTTGGCAAAAGTCTGAACGTTATGGGTGCTAGAGGATGGACGGCGTCACGGAGGCTGACTTAGATCCTGCATTCGACCCGCGAAGGTTTATTCGAAGCGGCACAGGGAGAGTTTGTCTGGAAATATATTCAAAGACTCTTTGACTAGCAGTGTAAAAAAAAATATAACGCGTTCAAGTGTTAGTGGACAGCTATGATTATTGAAGAGACCCTCAAGCGAAGCCGTGGTAATAATAACACAACACTCTTCTGACGAAAGGGATAAAAGTGTTACCTTCATAAGAACCCCGCAAACAATCTATACGATGACTATAGAAGAGGAAAACAGTGCATCTTTGAACTATTATTGAGAACTATTGTTTGATGGCAAGTTTGCATTGTATTTTCCTTCATTTATTAATTCCTTAAGAACCTGATTTGAGAGTGAAAGATAAATAAGAAAGTACATGTTTTCTTTTTATTTACGTACTAATGAACGCTGAACTAGCAAATGAACATTGGCAATAGGCCAACAAAACGCAAGTCTGAAAAAGATTAAGACCCGCTTGCACGATTGTGAAATTTTTATTTTTTGATAAATCTTAAATTAATT